>CM032389.1:1738342-2981992 GCA_019049475.1 Eueides isabella | reverse complement strand
ACCCTGCCATGTGCGGCATACAGCGTGAAGCTAAGTAAAAAGAATCGAACGCAAAAATGCTTCACACACTATATTTATTTATTATATTTTCTACAGAGGGCAGATGCAGTCGGCAACGGGACTCACGAGTATAACTTTGTTTGTATGAATTATATGCGTAAAATATGAAAACCCATAAAAATAAAACAAAAAACTTAAGTTGAAAAACTAATATTTATTAAAAAAAACTGCTATACGAATAAAAAATATGCGAATTTGCAAAATTACGTTATTGATGTGATTATATACTTAGTTGCTTACAACAGTATTCTTGTAAGCATTTACTAGAATTAGGTCGAAGAATATAGCTCCTGAAACAATGATTTGTTATATTGTATTCGTTTATGATTAATAAAATTAAAAAAAAATGGATGGAAGCGTTTTACAAAAAAAGCATAACAAAGTTGTATCAAAAAAAATATAAAAATCTAAATATGATATCCATTTCGGGATTCTTGTCAACGAAAAGTACAATGTTAAATAAACCATTTTAACCATGATATCGGGTATATTGATTTTATATAATATAATGAAGTTAAAATATTAGGAAGCCGAACATATTGAAACTCTTTACAAAATTCCATAGTCACGGTAAGACTGAGGTGGAATTCATCTGTCAGTTGAAATATATTATGTTAAATTGCCTTCAACGACTTCTTAATTGCCTCGCGTACATCCCCTGGATTTTTGCAGAATAAGCTTTTTCTGTTCTCTTGTCCTCAGGTTTAAGACTTCTAATCATCTTCTTTATGCAAAAAGGATGTTTTTGTATTTAAATAGCCTATTGGATTAATCTAGGAAATATCTATTGTTTTAGCGGATTTATACAGTTTATCACTCCTGATGTAGTTGGATTAATTTACTGAATTCACACACTACTGACATGCCATTTTTGAAATTCAAAGCTCTGGACTGTGGTGGCTAGATAGTCTTCTAGCCAGAAAAAATTATAGAGAACTGGTAGCATATTTTATAAAGGGTCATCACCTGTTGAAACTTGCCCTAAAGGAGATCAGAGTCTTTGCCAACAATTTCATCGGGTGAAAGAAATGTTACAACATTGTTTTTCCGTAAATTATTATGTACCAAAATGTATAAAAGTCAATATAATCCAGGGAAAAATATTTCATTTAAAATGAGTATTAATCGTGAAAGTGAAATATCTTATTATATAACCAGTACGGAATGGAAAATGGCAACAAAAACTTATAAAATTAATGACGAAGATCCTTCATCAAAAATACTATAAAGTTATCTTATTTTATTAAAAAATACGCAAAAATATTAGTTGTAGGCACTACATCTCTTGTGTTTAGCTGCGTAAAGCTTCAGAAATTCACACACAAATATGTGAAGTGCATCGTCCAATGCTGAATTAAATCGATATACCGACTTATATATTGGCTCAACACGTCGCAAAATACTTTATTTACATCACGGCCACACAAAATCTTATGTCAGGGATTTTTACTACTTTTTTAGTGGACTGAAATATCTAAGTTAAGTAGCGATAAAACCATGGTCAGAATAGATGTGTAGTCGATGTTCACCATTGTACCTGTTAAGGATTGCATCAAGATTGTCAAGCGGAAGCTAGAGGAGAACCATGTGCCAAATTTCTAGAACACTACCACCTGAATTCTATTAATATTAATAACCAGTTCAGGATAGAGTTGCAGGCAAAAAAATATTTAGCTTTTCCTGATGGTTGTTTTCTTTATGACTTAAACAAACAATCCTAAAGGTATCAATAGTTACTTCAATAGTAAATCACATCACTCTACCCAGTTGTTTAATGTTGGCAAATATTTGCTTTAGAGAGCCCACATCCTCACCAACGTTGAATACCTTGGTGACGATTTTGATAGGTCTTCATCAGAACTATCTGCCAGTTTGCGTCAGCGTTGTCAAAAGACCAACTGAGCCAACCACAGTGGAGAGGGAGCTGGCACTTTTACTACGTATGAAGGTACAGACAGGCAGGACATTACAGACAGGACTGAGAGAATTTTAAGAAGTGCTTCTATTGAAAAATATATTTATGCTTAACAAGAAAATTTCCCAATTCTTGAGACCATTAAAAAATAATATTATTTTGCAGTCTGCAGGTGTTTACAAACCTGATGGTGATTATTTCAGGTCATATATAAGTCGAACAAAGAAAAATATCAGTTTAGGGTAAAAGAATACATCATATAACCACATATATTTGCTAAAGAGTTATCCTTAGCAAGTATATGTGGTTTATTATATCTTTTCACATATATTGCAGATTCGCGAGGGTATTGATATAAAAAACATCCTTATTTCAATAGGAAAGATAATTGGAAATATTCAACCACCTGGGATTCATTCTTTTTTTTTATGGAAAAGAAGGCAAACGAGCGTACGGGTCCCCTGATGGTAAGTGATCACGGTCGCCTACGGTCCCGTGTAACTCTAGAGAAGCTACAGGAGCGTTGCCGTTTCTTAAGGTGGATGAGCACCGGGGCCTGGCATTACCTAATGCGAAACGCAGTGGCCAAAGCCACTACTTCACACACCGGTCTTAAATCCCGGGGGTGGTAACAATCCGGTCGAGTTTGCCCATGCGTGTTGCCATTGCTGGCATTGTGACCCTACCACACGTACTTTAGTCACCTCCATCAGTACCAGGGTGATTCTATCAAGGATTCATTCTTAAAAAAAGTAAATGTCAAACACACCAGACCAGAGAACAAGATACAGAAGCTAATTCTACAAAAAACACTATTTAAGGAAATTAAGATATCACTGGTGGTAGTTTAATATAATAATTATGTACACTGACAGACAAATACCACCTCAGTCTACTGTACAGTGTTGGAAACGTCAGGTTTCGAAAAATGTATCAAAATAATGCGAAAATCAAAAATTTGCAAGCAGGATCAGAGAAAGCTTATTTTCTATTACTACATGGATCATTGTCACTTTCTATAAAATTAAAAAAAAAAAAAGACTGACTCAACGTTATCATCATTCAGGCTATCCAAAGAGAAACTAGTACTAGGAATGTAAGTAGTATCTCTTCCTCTTCACTAATTAGTTATAGTATCCCATTTTGAGCCAACATCTAACTTTCAAAATACCTACTGAGCAGTAACTAGTTTTTTTTTACAAATGAGTAGTTTTTTTACTTTTCTTTTATCTATGTATACAAGGTTCGATTGCCACTTTTCGCCGAATTTGAAGCATTAAGCGTTGAGTAACATAATTCAACGCCACGCTTTATCGTGTTACCAGAGCTAAGAAACGAACATAATTATTTTAAATTACTTCAAATGAGGATCGAACACACAATTTGTGGCATGTTTTAGCAACATGCCATATCTTAACTAAGCAGGGTGAGGTAGATCAGATGGAGCCTAATGGTCTTTACTTTTGTACTTTTTTTATTATAAGAGTAAAATAATGAAAATATCTCAGTGCCCCGTATGGGAATCGAACTCACAAGCGTTGGCTGTCATTATAGGGAACGATGGTCTCTAAAACAAATAGTACAACATTATATGAAATACGTACTCACTCAATATTGATAGTGACATAATAATAAACATTATAAACAGTATAAGGTGCGTTGTTATATGTTTTGTATGTACGAACTGTGTTGCACCTGTGATTCCATATGCCGACTCGTACACACCCTGGATAAAAGTAAGCAACAGACCTAGCTCTAGAAGAGACTGTTTTTCCTGAAATATTATTGAATTTTAATGTTACATAAATAAATGTGAGTATATATTATGATTATATAAATTCTGTGATTATATAATTGAAGACTATGTATGTAATTGAAAAGTATATATACTTACTTTTGAAACACCGTAAATCAATGCAACACCTTTTGCATAAACTAAAGGTATTGCTACTACAGTCATTATTTCTATGACGGTGTGGCCTTTAATACCGTACTTCATTACAAAGTAAAAGATAAAATAGAAGAAACTTGTAATCTGAAATTAGACGTTTTTATACATTAATCTAATAGTCCCAGCACCTGCATGAGAATTAAGCTATCAAAGATTTTTAGAGGCTTATGATAAGCAAGTGGCAGTGGATGAAGACAGGCTGATAAAGTACTGAAATACTGAATTACTCAATGTTATTCATGACATATTTTGTATTAGATAAAAATGTATTTTTTAAATAAGCATCTTTAAATATAATAAATCTACTAATTAAAATAATTATAAATAAATAATCTTATTCAAATTATTATTTTAAAAATTATGTTTAAGCTGGTAAAGATGCTTGTGGTTTGCTTTTTTTAAATAAATATGCATATAGTTAAAGCAGTTGGAGTAATTATGCATTTTTCAATGATTTTATTATACTTCAAGTATTTACCATACACCACCATCCAAGAGTACGGACTAAGTCTGCTAGACCTCTTGTTCTAGTTTCTGACTCGTCACGACTCAAAGATTCAGTATCACCATATATTGCCTTAAACATTTTTGTATAATATTCTATATATTGGTTGCTTTATATTAATTAATTTGTAAAAATTTTGTCGAAAGATTATTAAGCTTTCAGTCTCAATTGTCATATAAATGCTTGTCAATTCTGACATGAATTTTAGTTTATAGCGGTGTTCTATAAATAAATTCATATAATAATGAGCTAATGATAGTTTTTTAGGGTTTCGATCCCAAAGCGCCAGAAAAGGTTGGTTCTTGGGTATTTTTTTATATATTGTAATCATTTTTTAATTTTTTTTTTTAAAAATATCTGTTAACCAAAGATAATAAGTAGCTTCATAAAGTTCACAAACAAAAATTTCGACATAGCTTGAGGACATTTGGGTTAGTGGTCAAAGCTTTTGGAAAGATTTTGAGAGGCGTGGTTGCAAATCCCGTATCGTTTAACTATAGACACGTTTTCTAAATAAATATGTTTTTCCAGATTTACGCTGCATCCCGCATATGACAGGGTAGATAGAGGGAACTTGGGAACCTGGTGTTAAGATTCGTTTCACTTCAGTTCCCCACTTTGCGCTGAGCTTTGAGGAAACAAAACAATGAATTATTTCCTCACTGCGTAGCAATACCAAGCGCAGAGTTGAATTTCTCCACTCAAAACATAATGTTTTGAAAAAATGAGAACTTGATCTTAGCACTAGTTTCACATGGGACGTGACATATGGGACGTAGCAAGCAGCTAAAACCTCTAAATTTATTATTATAACAGAACCTTGTGGTCCATACGTTAATAATCGCATACTTGTGGTCCTGTGCTATAGCAGGTCAATAATATTTCTTTTCACATAATTGTATTCCTGAATAATGAAACGATGTTTTTTTTAACTGTATTTTAAATAGAATAAGTAGTTTATTCAAAAAGTATCATGAATTTTGTGTTTTTCAAAAATGATTTCTTTATTCATAATATTTATTTATTTCCCTTTCATTAAACCCATGAGATGTTGATACTGTGCTAACGTGCTTGTGCGCGACTATTCAGCCCATATTTGATCATAAAGTCGCGCACAAGCCATGATGTGTTAGCAGGGCCGTTATTGTGATGCAAAAGTAAATTGTGCATAACTAAGACATATTATCATCATAATACCATAATAATATTAATTGATCGTTCTAACATGTAGCAAGAACTCATGATGCCATTTTCGTTACTTCACTACTGCCCGGGCGTCTGGCACGCTCTTCGTCGTTCATATCTTCTCGGTTCTCTGACAACATTTCGTACTACCGAACAACGTTGCTTCAACCCAAGATAGCCGCTCCATATGACACAGTGAATATACAGAATGCATCCACGCACTTAATTGGATCTTTCATACAAAATTTGGTACAGATTGTTTGATTTATTTTTTTGAATTAGTAAAAATCGAAGACGAGCCAAAACATGTGCAAGCAAAGTAGAAAGAACACTCCAATTATGTAGATAAGTTCAGTTATTATTTTCTAGTTTATTTTAAATGGCCGAACTTATCTACATAAGTGGAGAGACATTAGTACCAATTTAAAGCAACATTAATTAAATTGCAAATGTTTTCAAAAAAAAAATTTGCAATTATTAAATTTTTTTTGAAAACATTTTCGAGTATGTACTCGTATGTGCATGAACTATTATATATTTATACTATTATATACGAATTTTTTTTTCTGAGATAAGAACGTCCAACGAAAAACAAACTTCACACCTTTATTATAGATTTTAAAGGTCAAATAGTAAAACTTCTTGGATTGATATATAAAAGCCACTAATTCAAATATTTCATTACGTCTTTGATTTGTTTTAATTATTTTGACTTATTGTTAAGATTGCTAGAGTTATTATTGACCCTTCCTTTTTTTTCTCGAATATTTCTATAGTCCCTTAATATTATAACTGCATCTAAGTGAATATATCACACAGATTAAGTGTTTGGACATTATCATAGTATCTGTCATGAAATACTGATGTCGAAAAAAAACTCATTGCTTCGATCTCCATGCAATGTCCCAATTTAGAGACATTGTCCGTAAAAAATCTACTATTATTGTGTTTTTGTATAAGCATTTTCTTTACCAGAATTTAAATATATTCAAATATCTTGTGTAAATTTACCAGATAAAAAAGAAATAACTATTTAAAAGTACTTTGAAATATATTTTTTTATTTTTTTTTATCAATAAATTGTGGTAGAACTCTAAAGTGAGGTCAATTTGAATTTAACAATTAGGCCCTTTTGATCTAATAGCCCAAAGCTATAATAAAATTTAAGATACCTTTAATTATTTAAATGATTTCTTGCTT
Source organism: Eueides isabella (assembly GCA_019049475.1). NCBI lineage: Eukaryota > Metazoa > Arthropoda > Insecta > Lepidoptera > Nymphalidae > Eueides > Eueides isabella. Next base: position 2,975,176 of record CM032389.1, on the reverse strand, counting down.
ACAAGAGCCTTTTCTTTGAAATGTTGTTGGTTATGTTTTTATTTATTAATTTTGAGGAAAAGACAAGACAAGCAAGCGTACGGGTTACCTTATGGTGAGTAATCATTAGTAGAGCTAAAGGTGCGTTACCGGCAAAAACGCGGGCAAAAAAGCGTGAAGTACTGTCTGTTGATGACCCCCAGTTACTTCGAGGTCAACTTGCTCGTGCTTCCCAAATGATCGCGATGCAGTCGCCCTAAAAGCTATTGCCCAACATACTGATACTGGGCGCGGGCTTAAAAGGAGTTTTCTCGAAAACTGGTCTTACAACAAATTGGCTTTTTAAGTTAATAACGCGCAGACTTGTGTCTTCTAGGGGTTGATTTTTTTCAAAAAGATAGAATGAGTTGAAATAACGAGCAACAATAAAAATTAAGCTATTTTTGAGAAAGCATCAATCAATGGCCTATCGCATTGGATAACTCGTCACAAATGTTAACTATTTATTATATTGTCAATCATCAAGAGTGACATAGTTTGAATAGATATATATATGACTGCCATGCAACATAAATAACTGACAGCTACATCAGGCAGCTGACATAATAATAAAAATATGAAATATGTTAACATTTACTGAAAAAACATATTTTAAGAGTAATCCCTGTGATATGGTCGGTGTGACGCAGTGGGGGCGACAGTTGCTTTGGTTTCAGGTTCTGTCTCCACTTAATGAAATCATTATTATATTGTTTCTTTTTTTAATATATTCATTTACTAGCTTTGTTAACAGATTGTTGATCCACAGAACCCATATACATATAAAGCTATATAAAGTAAAACAGTAAAACATTCTTCGTTGAAAAATGATATTTAATTATCTTTATTTTATAATAAGCGTTAAAAAGGACGATATATAACCATAATGTGAATTTACATAATTATGTCCTTGTTGCTCTAAGCATTTTCTTGTAAGCAACTATTAAAAGCACATCAAATAATACGGCACCTAAAATATATTTTTTTATTTGTGTATTTTTATTGATTTTTCAAATAAAAATATAAAATAAGTTTTTATATAACAAAAACTTTCCAAACATTGTGTATTAACTGGGAGAATTCGACGCTTTTCTTTGTCTTCTAACCAAAGCGAAGAATAACTCAGTTCCCCAACGACCGTAGTGCTTATAAACATATACTATGTCGCTGCATTTTGAGAGCCTTTAAAAAGCACTTAACACAAATAATATGAAATATAAGCTTACTCAGAAATGATAGTGATAGACATATGAATATTATAAAGAGCAGAAAGTGCACTGTCAAACGTATTGTACGTATGAAATGTGTTGCGCCAATAACTCCCAATATAGTGTTGCACAATGCTACGGCTAAAGTAAACCACAGTGCTATTTCTAGAAAACACGATCTTTGCTGAAATTATAATTTTATTTAACATGTGGTAAATAGTTGTTTTAAAAAAATGTCTTCACTCTTTTTCTCGCATAGCAGTATAGTCAGAGACTTAAGGAACTTTGTTACACGTAGATCGTTTCGATAGTTTCGATCAGTTTTTAAGTGACAAATGTCGACGCTGCGCTTTGTCTACCAGACGATTAAAAATAATTTAAAGTAACCATTCATCCTCACGGAAGTGGAAGGGAGTGTCTTAACACAAGGTTCCCAAGTTCCCTCTGTCTACCCTGCCATTTGCGGGATACAGCGTGAAGCTGAGTGAGTGAGTGAGTGGGAATTTAATCTACCATCCCCTTTTAGCCCGACAATACTCGTCACTCTTAAATTCAATCCTAAGTTTTTATATTATAATATTTTTATTTTTTCTCATGTTATATACGTACGTACGTACAGATAAAAACCTAACGTAAAACAAAATAATTATATAAGACAGAATCAACACATTTATTCAAAATTTGTTTTAAGTATAAATATTATTTTAAGCAAAGTTGAAAAGACAGCACATTTATCTGTTAGCTTCATTAAATACATACATATACAAATAATTGTACAGGAAATATGATATTTTTGACAATTTATTGTTATATCAAAAGCTTTTTTAAATGAATTTTGCGAAGGTATGAATAATACTGTCTTAGTTTTTACCCTTTATGAGAGACTGATTTTAGTATCAAGCACACTTCGTTTCATAAACTAGTAGCCCAACTTATCTTATTTTTGTGTGTGTTTTGTTAACGAGAGTATCTTAACACTTGGTTATCAGGTTGCGCCCGCTTACCTTGCTATTTGCGGGATATAGGATGGACCAGAAAAGCGTGCAAATTTCAAAATCGTGTTATTTATGACCAGGACGCGGGAACGGAATGCAAGTAGTGGGGATAGGTAGCTTGGATCTCGACAATTTAGTTGCGGAGCGTTTCACTGGTGAGCGTGTGTATGTGTAAAGGTGTATCATGAAATGGTGTATCATGAAATCATTAAACAGTTTAATAAATAGATTAAAACTAATGTCCGAATGTAAGTTAAATTCTAAGAAATCCCATATATCGTCTATATAATGAGGATGAGCAGTTGTAAACGATTTTTTATTGGAAAACTGATATCGCGTCGAGGTGACATCCCGTAGCTTTCCCGGAACCCAGATCTCACGGTCAATAGATTTTTTTTTTGGTTTCAGTAAGCCGGCAACGATTGAAAAGCTCAAAGACAACATTCACAGGAAATTTTCCGCTGTCCTACAAGCGATTTACCAACTAATTTTTACTAATTTGTGGGCTAGATTCGAGGAGTCTGTATGCTTAGATGGTACACGTGTCAATGATGTTATTTTAAAAAAATGATTTTCCTTTGTGTTTTTTATGTTTATTTTAGATAGGTTCTTTCTTTCCTAAGGTCTGTCGTTTTTACATATGGATATATATATATATATATATATATATATATATATATATATATATATATATATATATATATATATATATATATATATATATATATTTATATATATATATATATATATATATATATATATATATATATATATATATATATATATATATATATATATATATATATATATATATATATATATATATATATATATATATATATTAAATCCGCTTAACTTTATGACCCAAATATTAAATAAGTAAAGTTAAGCTATAAGTAGGCTAACTCTGTTAGATTTAGAGATCTAAAATAGAAATTTTAATCCTTTTTTTTTGTTTTCACAGGAATTTTTAGATCCTCCTCAGTTAATCCCAACTATCATTAAGTAAAAGGAGGGTTCCTCAAATGAGAGTCAAGCTTTAAATGTTTGCAACCTATCATTATTTCGCAAAGTGTAAATAATTTATTGTGTATATAAAATAATTACTCAGCTTCACGCTGTATCCCGCACATGGCAAGGTAAGCAGAGGGAGGGAACTTGGGAATCTAGTGTTAAGACACTCCGTTCCACTTCCGTTCCCCACTTTCCACCAAATTTTGAGGCATAGCGTGTTGAGTGGTGGAACTCAACGCCGCGTTTTGCCTTGTACCAGAACGAGGAAATGTAAACATTACATATTTAAATTGAAAATATTAAATAATTCATTTCCTCGAGTGGGGATCGAACCCACAACCCATTACAGTCACACGTTTGTGTTGTCGCGCCACGATAGGCTCAAAATAATTCACTAAGTATATTATTATTATTAAAATTAATTATCTTATTACTAAAATTATATTTACTTTTGAAGCACCATTTATCAATGCTAAACTTTTTATGACAACCATAGGTATTATTGATAATGCCATTACTTTTATGACATTCGCCTTTTGGCCTTCACTGTTTGCGTGCACTAAAAAGTACAATATAATATAACAGTTAGTTGTAACCTGAAATGAGACATTTGTTTAAATCTCCAGCAACTGTCAGTACTTTTATGTCATCATTTCAGAACATATATATACTGTGGCTAGCAACATTTAAACAAATAAATGAAAATTCCTATGAAGGAATATGCAGTCCAGCAGGCAGCGGTGAATGAAGAAATGTTAATAATGTAGTGATCTTGTTTAGGGCGCATTGTATATTTAAAGTTTCCACGTCATTTCTGGCATTGGCAAAACGTAGTACCTTATTTATTTATTTATTTATTCTTGATTGTACACAATTTATAGTAATAAATTTGCACAAAAGGAGGGCTTAACGCTAAAAAGCATTTTCTACCAGCCAACCTCGTCATGTGGGATATCTAGTGGTAGGTGCACAAATATTATATATATACTTATATATACATACACACATACATACAAACATATATATATATATATATATATATATATATATATATATATATATATATACATATATATATATATATATATATATATATATATATATATATATATATATATATATATATATATATATATATATATATATATATATATATATATATATATATAAATATATTTTTAAACACACAGATACATAAATATACATAACCATATAAACGCATACTTGTATACCAATATATACCTTCTAATATATACTAATTGACAAATATATTTATACAATTTTTTACTATAATAAAGATGCTTTGGTTAATGAAATACTTTTTTATAACATTTTGTGAGTGTTTTTCAAGTACTCACCAATGTCCACCATCCAAGAAAAATAACTGAATTTCGTAAAGCTTTTCTTCTAATTTCTATCTCATCTTGACCTAAAGATCGTGTATCGCCAAATACTAAGAGCATTTTTTGTAAAATTTCTGTATTTTTTTGCGTTACATTAATTTAGTTATAAAAAATGTTATCGGGAGGTTATTAAGTTTTCATGTAGCATTTACTGTCATTAAAATTGCTTGTCAACTTTGACAGAAATTCGAGTGTTGTATTTACTGTATTGTAAATAAACCATAAAGTAAATATTTATCTTTTTTACTGTACGCCTTTGTTAGCGTTAGGATAAAAACTGTTTAATTTTTTTATTCCCTCTTAGGACTAAATTCTCATGACTTCGGATCATATAATATTTTTTTGTATATATTCGTCTTTTAAGATAGAGAAGGAGCTAATTAGCCACACTTTTTTTGGTTATAAAAGCTGAAAATTTCTCTGCACACACACCCAACATTGCAAAATGCAATCACGGTCAGACGTATCAGAATTTCGACAGAAATCGGTGAGAAAGAATTGCTTAGTTGGTCAGAGCACTTCAATGGTTTTCAAGAGGCGCTGGTCCTGCCTGCTTCGTTCAAAAACCCTTCACTCCCAGCATCTCCGTTCCCGTAACAATAATCTCCTTGAAATTCTTCTATCCTTCACGAAATGCTATGGAGACTATTTTACTGTTAAAACAGTAGGTATATTTAAAGGCAGACTTAAAAAATTCTATCTAGAATGCGGCTCTTAGTCCGACCATGCTGTATATTGTATATTTATATGTATATATTTATATATGGTATGTACTTTAAATGGATATTTATATGTAGGTATATAATTATATTTATTATTTATATGTGTATGTGTATGTGTATATATACACATATGTATTTTACTAATTATATGTGTGTCTATACAGTATAATATCTGTATATATATTTAATAATAATTTATATTATACTATTCCGTATCTAGGACCCCTTAGGATACTTTCAACACCTTTCAGCCTTTGTTTTAAATTATATTTTATCGTAGAATAATGGTTGCCTGAAAGAGACTGCTTATAGTGCCATAATAAGGTCGCTATTGCATACATTGTTTTAGTTATTAAATTTATATGAACTGTTATGATATTGTGTGCAATAAAATGTACAAATCGCGCAGTAAACTTTTCATCATCAAATAGCAATGTCAAAAAACGGTATTGATATTTCGTATACAACGTGCTATCGCCACCATAAAAATTAATTACATTGCAGTAAAATTTCAACACGCCGATTTTAGCAGACCAATGTAGCAATCATATTAAAAACCTTCAATGAAATATGTTTACAGTTACATTTAATATAATAGACATACGGATTTTTCGCTGTGAACATGATTACCGAGCTCAATTTTAGAGAAGACGGTCTATAATAATTATTATTTTTTAAGAAAATTAATGTCTAAACATATTTTTTTAGGTTTCTTGGCATCGAAAATATTTAAAACCTACATTTATAAAATTTATGACTAAGTGGGAGCTTACAATATATAATAGTAAGTACTAAGTTTATTTAAACATTTTTCGCCGTGTGATTCCGGCTTAGAATAGGATCACCTTGGAACTGATGATGTCGTAAGAGTCGACTAAAGTACGTGTGGGAGAGTGACGTTGTCAGTAACATGCAACATGCATGGGCAGACTCGATCGGACCATGACCACCCCCGGTATTTAAAGCCGGCGTTAAGAAGTGACCTTAGCCACTGCACTTCCCATTAGGTACTGCCGGGCCCCGGTGCCCATCCATTTTAAAGACGGGCAACACTCCTTTAGCTCCTCTGGTGCTACACGGGGCCGTGGGCGGCGGTGATTACTTACTATCAGGTGACCTATACGCTCGTTTGCCCAGTCTTATCCATAAAAAAATAACATTAATCACCGTGCTATAAAAATCTATATAGTATTTTTCGTACTAATTTTGTAAGTGTAGGTATGTATAATTTTATAATTATGAAATTTAGCTAAAGTAAGAGCTTGCAGTCTATATAAGGTAATAATAACTATTACAAACTTGTGACTTTACTTTATTTCATACAAAATTAATCAATTTTACTTCCCGTTAGCATGCAATGGTGAAAATGGTAGAAAAGTCTCGCTAACCGTGTTCAGACTAGCAATGTACTTTTTTCAATAAAATAAAAATCATATTGTTATAATCTAAATAAATAATATCCTTCTTTATTTAGCACACGCGTACGACGACTGTAAACGCGATAGATAGTTATAGACAGATAGGCGTTAAGTTTCGTTACTCAACACACAATGCCTTAAATTCTGCGAAAACGCCTGGAACGGAACGGAATGTCTTTGTAGGTTCCCGAATGCTCTCTCCCTACCCCGCTATGTTACGGATACAGTGTGAAGTACAATAAAAATGTTAAACAAATTTAGTAACCAACTTGGTTCGGCCCCGATCTGTGGTACAATGGGAATAACAAAGAGTTGTGTATAGTTCTAAGAGCTTAGTAACGCTGATATTTTTTCTATGTAATCCTGTGTGTGCACACAGGATTACATAGAAAATATGTTATATAGCATCTTACCTTTCTCGAAAAGTGTACTATCTAAGCCAAAGATTTTTGTCTGCTTGTTATACGCTAATTACAATTTATTTATGTTGTTAGCATTTCTGTGGGAAGAGTTTAACAAATTTCCGCTGCCCAAAGACGTTAGAATTATCTTTCTACAATTTTTATACGATACGATATAGTTTTTTTTCCTAAGTGAAATAACACTTTAAAAGTAATAAAAGTAGGTTGGGTTATGGCAGTATTTTTTGGATTTCGTAATTTGTAAATTGACATATTGTTTGAATGGCGTGTCCGGCTTAAGCCCACAGAGTTCCGTATTAATTTCGTAACTGTAGAAAAATGGAAAATGTATTGAACATTTCCCGTATATCTTATATAAAATGACAAAAAGGTTTTTAGCGTGTGTACTATATAAAAATTTTCCATATTTTGAACCTGTTCTTTTATATCTACTGTAACTTGATTTTTTAAGCTTCACGCTTTTGATAATTTTGAGGTCACGTTTTTTGACTTAACATTGCACTTTACCTTATTAACAGAGCGAGAAGATGAAAATATGAAATATTTAATTTAATCGCAAGCAAAATATTGAATATTTCATTTCTTCGGTTGGGGACCGAACCCTCAGCCTTTCGGCTTTGTAGGCGTTTATTTGTGCTCCTACGCCGAAACTGGCCTATGTAAATTGTACGTTCTTGTAAAATGTTAAAAAAGACCGTGTGATTCCGGCTTAGAATAGGATCACCCTGGTACTGATGGTGTCGTAAGAGGCGACTAAAGTGCGTGTGGTAGAGTCACGTTGCCAGTAATGGCAACACGCATGGGCAGACTCGACCGGATTATTACCACCGTTTCGCATTAGCTAATGCCGGGCCCCGGTGCCCTTCCAATTTAAAGGACGGCAACGCTCCTGTAGCTCCTCTGGAGTTACTTGGGGCCGTGGGTGACGGTGATCACTTACAATCAATACATATTATTTCGACCAGAAACGACGACAGCATCATATTTATATTATCATTATTCGTTGCACAGTTTTGATCACTTTATTCAGTCTTTACGTTATAAATAGACCGCCTCACTGCGCAATTAACCAAAACTCTTTAGATTTCGCTGGATACCGCCCCCTTAATACCAGAGCAAAGACATGAAACATTTAAATATATAAATTGAAAATATTAAATATTTCATTTCTTCGACTGGGGATCGAACCCAGAACCTGTCGGTTACAGTCACAGGATTGTGTGACCGACCGACGGTTCTGGGTCTAACTCATATTCTTTTTCTTTCTAGTAACAAATATTTGTTAGAGTTTTGCAACTTAAAGAAACGGGAACGGAGTAATTTAACCATGCTATTGAGAGATACAGTGTGAAGCTAAAAATATTTTTTATGTCTATACAATCCAGTATAATACGTATTTGTAACAGCATTCCTTATATTACAGTTGAAATAAATAAATAACGTATACAAATTTGTTTGCAATACACCTGACAAGACTGCAGCAACATCTGAAGTAATCTTAGGTTTGACCTAGGTATGACCCCAGAAGTTCTAACCTAGATTTTAGGTCGCACTAGATATGTCGTCTTTGTTAATGCTCAAGTCTTCAGGTACTTTTTGCTATACATATTACATCAAATGGAAAAGTCAGAAAGTTTAACAAGTAGTTTTTTTATAAAAGAATGACTTATTTTCTTGAGATACTTTTAAGAATGAACTGGCTTCATTCTTTAAGATTTTTATTTGTTTTTGTAACAATTTTCTACAAGATTTTTAATTCTTTTGGTATAAAAAATGCTTGCGTTAAGAAATTGAGTCCTAAACATATTATTGTAAAAAAAAAATTGTTGTTCTTAAACGTTGACTTCGAATTATACTGCGCTACAATGACCTCATGATAAATATACCAATTTTTTTTTATTTATTATTATTTGATTGTTAACAATATTTGTTTCATTTTTAAAAAAAATATATGAAATATATATAATAAAAGCGCGGATCATATAACAAAATACTCTCATAAGCCGAAAAATAGACAACATAAAAGTTTTCCAATAGAAGCAGATAGAAATCAGACATTTGAATAGCACATATCATATGTTTTAAGCTTAGCAATTAAAGTTTTGTATAGGTATTACGTTACTGGGCCAACTTCAATTACAAGCGTTTGTACAGTAGCCCGGGATGAAATTGCTTTGCACGTTGTATATGCTTGCGATTCGCCCTCTTGAATTATAATATTATAATTTAGTAGTCCTAATAACTGTTTAGTTCTAATAACATTACTACTTATAAGACAACATTGAAAACTAAAATTTCTAAAATGAATAACAGTTTTATAGTAACTTCTTTTTTTTTTAGCTTCACGCTGTATCCCGCACGAGGCAGGGTAGGCAGAGGGAACCCGGGAACCTAGTGTTAAGACACTCCGTTCCACTTCCGTTCCCCACTTTCCGCCAAATTTGAGGCATTGTGTGTTGAGTGGCGGAATTCAACGCCGCACTTGAATATTCTTACAATTCAAGAATATAAAAAATCCTTGTATGTTTTGATGCACCAAACAGACCAGTTACAGATTAATAAAATAATTAAAGTAATTTATAAAATAATAATAATTTGAACAAGAACTGGCGTTTTTAATATCGATACTTTATAGTTGTTATAGTATTTATAGTATAAATAAGTAATAAGTTTTTGAAATAAAAACGAATAAAATTAAAGCTATGCTTTATAAACATATTAAAACAAATGTTATTTCGGATCTATACTGACCTTTTCCTTAAATTCATTTCCAAAACTTCAACGATGCATTGCATTATTATATTTAATACTTAAAACAAGATTTTTTGAAATGACTTTCCTAACCCTATAATATTTGATGCTACAACATGCCTTTGAGATAAGTATAACCAGATTTCATTTATCTGCTTACCGTAAGATTCATAGAAATAGTCGGTTTAGTTAAGGCTATTTAAACATTCAACAGTTGAATTTAACTTGTATATAACAATATTCATGTAAATTAAGATTTACTTATTTATACTCTTTAAAAAGCAAGTGCATTTTAATATATTGTTAAAATGCACTTGTAAGATAATCCTTTGCAAGATAATCCTTTTAAATACAGCTTTACATTTAACAAATAAATAAATATATTAAAACATAGCCAGTCGTGGCGCATGGCAAATAATAATTCAACTGTAAACGCGACGATAGTGTTCGATTCATATATGGAATTTTTATATTTTCATTTCTTTGCTCTGGTAACAACCAATTGTGGCATCAAATTCCGTCATTCAACATGTTTTGACAGTTCGATGGAATGTGATGAAATGCCTCAATGGGAGAGGTCTTAATACGAAGTTTCCAGATACTCCTTGCCTACAATACTATGTAGAGGATACAAGGTCAGGTCATTTCTCCTTGCCTATACTGCTATGTACAGGATACAGGTCAAGTCTGAAAAAAAAAACAATAATTTTAAATTGTAACTCAAAAAACTTTAACTTATAAAATAAATCCTATATTTTTTCAGTCAATGCAATTTAAAGCAAGATAAGCAAAACTAAAAGAAACCTACTAAATATGTTGAAAAAAGAAGAAAAAGAAATAAAAAATCCTATGTTGGCGTGGACTTTAAAAACTAAACATTTTAAATAGTTTGTATTAATATATATATATATATATATATATATATATATATATATATATATATATATATATATATATATATATATATATATATATATATATATATATATATATATATATATATTATATATATATATATATATATATATATATATATATATATATATATATATATATATATATATATATATATATATATATATATATATATATATTTGATACTAAGTAATTTATTTTATTATTTAGGGCCTTACCTTAAATCGCTCTCGTAACAAGACAAAGTTTGCCGCTGAGTTTCGTCACAAGTTTACTTGCACACAAACGAAAAAAAAATCTGCAATCTGCATCAAAGGTCTGCGCAAATTAAAATCCTATCAGTTTCACTAGCCTGGGTAGTAAAATTAATGTTTAAGTATTTACCGACAAGAATTCTATAGAGATCCGAAAAGCTACTGTGGAAGGTTCAGGGAGGCTTTTGATCTAGAAGAGAGTGATTCAGATCTTTTCCCTCCACATGATAACGGAAAAAAAAAAATCCGTAAGCCAAAAAGTTTTCTGTTCTTAATGAAATTTTAAAAAGGCAGGATTTGAAACTGTTCCCTTTTAAAAACCGTCTAAGTTGACTCTCATCAAACTACGTCGAAATTCTTATACGCTTGTTACAACTTTATGAATCGTAAATCGTTATTTTTATTAAGCATTTGAATCCAAAAAGGGAGCTGTTGAGAGATTAAATAATAAGCAGCATATTAATTAGGCGTTACAACAATACCAAACTAACTTATAACTTTTATTCTATCGAACATTAATCGAATCCGAGTATGTGTAGAGGGTATTATACCCTCTACACATACTCAAATTTTAATTTTGTTGTTAGGTCACATTTTCAAGCATAACCCTAAAATTACTAGCAAACATTTCTGTATCAACATCAAGATAAAAGCAGCGGAAGTAGCTTATGTATAATATTTAAAGATTTAATCCAGCGTCAAAGGAAGATCTACGAAGGGTTCATTTACTCAGAAATACAAGGTTGAGTTTTAAGCCTTTGATCTTGAATCTTAATAATTTTGTCAAAGCACCCTTAAGTTTAAGTTGAATTTTAAAGAATTCGTATGAACAAATTTTAAAGTGTATTTGTAAAGAAAGGTTTCTTTAATTTTATCATAACTTTAGACTACTAGAGCATATAATGTGCTGAATATTAATTAGTTGCGAATTTATTTCGATTTGGATTTTTTTTTCAATTCGTTGATAGAAAAATTATAGAAAATATCAATTATTTTGAAGTTTAGAAAGGGTTTGCAGAAGAAAAATATTGTTCAAATTCTTATGAAAAAAATGTTTATATACATTTATCATAATTTCTTTAACATTTGGGTTCCCCATTTTAAGTCTTCTAATAGATAAAACATAAAAAGTCAAGTGAATTGTTTAATTCATATGCGCCAAAGAACTTAAAAGTAATACGCACAGTTCTATATTTCTTTTTATCATTAGACCAAAGTTGTACTTAAACATTTGGTTATATCTATACTACCACAAATGTTGCGTAGTGCAAGTTTATCGAGATGCAGCGAAACAACGTCTGACTATTACCGCGAACGTTGTGGATTCGACTCCCGCTCGGGTGGAATAAACCTTACTAAACTTAAATTTAAAAAGCGTATAAAAATTTTGAACGAAGCAGGATTTGAACCCGCGCCTCTGGAATACCGTTCCAGCGCTCTGACCAACTAAGCCATTCGTTCTCACCGAGCTCCGTCGAAATTCTTATACGCTTGTTACAACTTATTTTGTTGTTAGCATCTCTGTAGGGAGATTTTTACAAATTTCCGCTACCCAAAGACAACTCGTAAGAATTATCGTTTGGCAAGAGTAACAAGCGTATAAGTTGTAAGTTGTCTTTGGGTAGCGGAAATTTGTAAAAATCTCCCTACAGAGATGCTAACAACAAAATAAGTTGTAACAAGCGTATAAGAATTTCTACGGAGCTCGGTGAGAACGAATGGCTTAGTTGGTCAGAGCGCTGGAACGGTATTCCAGAGGCGCGGGTTCAAATCCTGCTTCGTTCAAAATTTTTATACGCTTTTTAAATTTAAGTTTAGTATTTTCTGTCCTAAGTGTGGAATAACACTTTAAAACATAGTAAAAATATTAAAGTAAATAGTATTCTCTCTTGCCAAACGACAATTCTTACAAGTTGTCTTTGGGTAGCGGAAATTTGTAAAAATTCTCCCTACAGAGATGCTAACAACAAAATAAGTTGTAACAAGCGTATAAGAATTTCGACGGAGCTCGGTGAGAACGAATGGCTTAGTGGTCAGAGCGCTGGAACGGTATTCCAGAGGCGCGGGTTCAAATCCTGCTTCGTTCAAAATTTTATACGCTTTTTAAATTTAAGTTTAGTATTTTCTGTCCTAAGTGTGGAATAACACTTTAAAACATAGTAAAAATATTAAAGTAAATAGTATTCTCTCTTGCCAAACGATAATTCTTACGAGTTGTATTTGGGTAGCGGAAATTTGTAAAAATCTCCCTACAGAGATGCTAACAACAAAATAAGTTGTAACAAGCGTATAAGAATTTCGACGGAGCTTGGTGAGAACGAATGGCTTAGTTGGTCAGAGCGCTGGAACGGTTTTCCAGAGGCACGGGTTCAAATCCTGCTTCGTTCAAAATTTTTATACGCTTTTTAAATTTAACTTTAGTATTTTCTGTCCTAAGTGTGGAATAACACTTTAAAACATAGTAAAAATATGGAATAAACCTTTTTGACATTCTCAATCTGGTAACAAGACAAACTGCGGCTATTGAGCTGGCAATACACAATGCCTCTAAAATACTCAATTATAAAGATGCAGAATGGAGATACTTTATTATAAGCAGGCATTGCGTGTTGAGTGGTGGAACTCGACGCTACGTTTTTATTTAGAAAGCTTTTACCAGAGCGAGGAAATGAAAACATTAAATATTTATTTCTTCGAGTGGGGTTCGAACCCACAACCTATCGGTTACAATCACTGCGCCACGACTGGCCTCTTATAATTAAATCACAAATAATAATTTAGAAGAAATCAAATTACCAGACAAATATTTAATATTTTCATTTTTTCGCTCTGGTAATAAGGCAAACATTGAATTTCGCCTCTCAACGCGCCTCTTAACACTAGGTTACCATAATATCATGTATATCCTGTCATATGTAGGATACCATATCCTGTCATGTGTAGGATACTGAATAAAGCTGAGAAAGAAAAAGCCACTTGATTTTTGAAGTTTGTATGGTAATGGAAGAAGACAGAAAATTTCTAGACAACTTTAACATTACTTAGTATATTTGACGCAAAGGCTTTTGGATGTTGTCCAACCTACTTCACTATCTGACCTTTTAAAATAAATATAATTACGAGTAAGTGGTAAATTCGATAGATTTTTCACAAGATAATATCAAAGTAACTAGCGTCATTAGAAGAATACCAGTATAATATAGGACATAATTATTCTTTGCTTGACGCCGTTTTCTCTCACATACAGCAAAGTAGGCCGAAATATTTCTTAACTTTTCGCTTTTCGATGTCTTTTTTCTAGAGAGAAAAAATAGAAATTATTTATTTTCTTGGATTGGAATCGAATTCATAAACACATCACATTTACAATCAAATGCTCTGCCACTGCCTACCGCTGGCTTCAATTATGTAAATAACACTGCAATTTATATTAATATAAAGTGACAAATTCTTGTAAAATAAAGGAAATATGGAGGACAAATTAAAATTTAATTTTAATCTCAGTAGCCGACTAGTCATCCTTGAAATTTCAATTTTCATCCTCCGTCTTTATAAATTGTCTTCAACCTGCACGAGTTTCATCTACATTGTTTTATTGCAAATCTCTAAAATTAATTAAGATTTATGTCTTTACTAGGCCTTTCCTAAGACGTGGAGACAATTTAAGTTCAATACCTTATTAAAGTATATTGACGCTTACATAACGTGACGTAAATATTACATAAGGCAAATTTTAGTATCTACTGTTTGAGGTTTATATATACTATAAAAATATTCTTATATATAAATCTGCTACTTTTAAAATAACATTTTAATATAAAACAAAAGTAATATGCGAGATTTACATAGGCACAGGGGCCACTAGGGCCCGGCTTCGCCTATTTTAACTATACCAATATTACTTTAATAAATAAATTTAGTATTTAGGGAAAATTTGTTTATTATTTTAGTATCTAGTTATCTATATCATTGAAGAATATATACATTATAATAAAACAGTAAAAAAGTCGTGTCTGCACATTGAATCTAATTAAGAAAAAACCTACATAAGAAGCTTAAAATAACTAATAAAACATGAATCTACAATTTCTAGATTTTGTCTGTCTGTTTGTCTGTTTGTCAGTTTGTCGGTTGTGTGTGTTTGTAAGAAAGAAAAGTTATTTTTCTTAAATGCTCCAGAAGGCTTTGGTAAAACCTATCTGAAAAAATCAATTCTAGCAGGATTCAGATGATAAAAACAAATCACTTGCATTGGCATTCAGGGTTTGCTTCCACATTACTTCCAAGCAGAAAGGCTCACGGTACACATATGACAGGCCAATGGGCAATATTACAATTATATTATCAGGTAATATCAGAAAAACTCTGCCAGTTTTAAATCAAGCGACCAGGGCTGATAAAATCAACACCCCTTTGAAATATTTTTATTTACGGTTCCAGATGTAAAATTAAAACTATCAATTAATATGAGAGGTAAGTTGTAGGTAAGCTCTAAGATGGAACTTTATCACATTCCTAACATTCCAACTCCGAAAAATTCTTAGTTATGTGAACGTGCTACTCCTAAAAATTAGTTTAACCTGGTGCAAAAAATAAAAAAAAAATTATTATCTTTTATTAAAGATAAAATGTTATATATTTCCCTGGAAAAGGTGGTGGAAGAAATTGACGCCACGAATTACCATGTTGAGTTTTTCTTGTCACTAACAGCTGACGTTAACTGCTCACCAATTAACACTTAAAGTTGATGTTCCGGTAATGCCGACGAGAAATTTGACTCCGCTGAAATTATGCGACAGAATCCCGTTTTAAAGTCAGAGTATTGAAAATATTAATAACGCCTTACTTCTCACTGGGTGTGGTGCTATCTGAAATAATAACGACCGCTAATATGGCTTCCGTCAGAGTCGCTCTACTGGCGATCTTGTGTCTAGTTTACCTAACCTACCGCTATTGAGAGCAAGGGATAGGGACCTGGCAGTTAGTCTGGACATGGCAAAGGACTTCTATCGTGTGAGGCATGGGGTGCTCCTTGCTAAATTTTTATTTTACGGGCTTCCCGAAAAATTATGCAAGTGGATTGCTAGTTTTCTCACTGGGCTGCTGCGCCCAGTGAAAAAACCAGGTTCAATCAAGGTTGGTGTCGATGGTTTTTGCTCCAAATTCATGCCCGTAAACGCCGGCGTCGCCCAACGCTGCGTGTTATTCCCTGCGCTGTCTCTTCTACATATCGATGATATGTTGGAGGACTCTAACTTACGTTGTTACGAAGATGGTAGCACTGTGGACGCTGTATACTCCGGCCATGCAATTCTATTTCGAGACGTCAACCAGTACCGAAATCAACTTGTGTCTGTTGATGCATTTCTGGAGAATTTGCTTCAACATTTGGTTCACTTCAACCCCCAAAAGACACAAGTCTGCGTGGTAACCACTAAAAAAAAAACCTCACTTTTCGTATCACCAGTTTTTAAGAACAGTCCCCATAAAGCCTCGCCTAGCATAAGTATGTTGGGCCTCAGCTTTTTGAGCGAATGCCAGTATCGCGATCATCTAAAAAGCAAGGCCAAGTTGGCCTCGATAGAAATTCACGCTAACACACCATTTGGCCCTGTATAGGGCCTAGGTTCGGCCTCATATGGGCTCATGGGCCTAGGTTCGACCCCATATAGGCACCTCTGGGCTGGTGCACCCCAGTATCAGCTTGAACCATTTGATCACATACATCGTAGAGCCGTTCGAATCGTTGGGTAGCCGATCATCTGTATAGGACTTGATACTTTGGCTTTGCGTAGGGACGTATCCTCGCTGTGCGTGCTCTACTGAATTTATCACGGGGAGTGTTCTGGATAACTGTTTGACTTGGTACCTGCCGCCCAATTTTCCAACCGCACAGTACGTTACAAACTATAGAACCATCAACATTATCTAGACACGTGGTACTCCACTACAGCGCGGCTTCGTGGCAATCCATTTCCACGCAACCCATCTCTATGGAACGGCCTATCCGCAGCAGTATTTCCAGGTCAATACGACAGGGGTACCTTCAAAAAGCGCGTCTACCTCCACATTAAAACCCGCAATGCACCTGTAGCTCGCCTAGTGATCACTCACCATCAGGACCCGCATGCTCGTTTGCCTCTGCTTTTCCATATTTTTTTTTGAGTATCTAAATAATTATTATGTTTAAAATGACTTAAGGTTCATTATAACATAATTGCGGGTAGCACTTTAAATAATGTCCCTTATAACCTAAGAACATTTTAAAAAAATACCTTTTCCATACCTTGACAGTTATTCTATATTTTATATTTTAAAAGTCCATTAAAAAGTAAACAAACACTATGGAAACATATGCATAATATACGTATTCATATATTAAGGCGTATCTTGATCATAATGATGATCGATAATCAGATTTGCATTTAATTTTACAATGAAAATAATTTTATCTTAGTAAAACTCTACTATTAAAACTACGATAATTGTAATAATAAATAACAGACCCATAATTTATAATGTACTTATTCTCTAGTAAAAAAAAACTTCATTCTCTTTATCATTATGAGAAGAAGAATAAAAGTGCTGAAATTAGTTAAAAGTCAAGTGGTTTACATGGAATAAATCGAGTTCTACGCGGGTGGAGCCGTGGGCAGCAGCTTGTAATCATAATTTTAACCTTTTGATTTTTTTTAATTTTTCTCTCAAAAATTCTATCCGACACAATTCCTAGGCCGATGCGCAACGTTTACCAGACTACGATTGACTGTGTTACAAACGCGGTCAGACCGGCGGCCACACCCACTTCAGCATCTTTAATTATGTAACGAGAAGTTTCTGAGTGCACGGATTTTCGCAAATATACTCAATGAAGAGTAACACAAAGTATACTGTGAAAATTTAACTTGTACATAAAATATCACAGATAAAAAATGAAAACAAATATCAGTACTATAACAAAGTAAACTTAAATAACTTACAAATATATATCATCCAATACAAACTCTAGAAGTTTGTATATTTATCGTATATCCAATTGTATATTTATCGTACAAAGTTAAAGTTTCTAGACGCTATAAGCATTAATCAAGAATCTTTCACAATTGTTCTACTCCTACGACTGCTCTCCTTTAAGACAATTACTCAAGTCAATTCAAAGCTACAAGTGCAATTAATCCCATCCAATACTGTCTTATATCAATTTTTTTTATGGAACAGACGGCAAACGAGCGTACGGGTCACCTGGTGGTAAGTGCTCACCGTCGCTCACGGCCCCGAGCAACTCTAGAGGAGCTACAGGAGCGTTGCCGTCCTTTAAGATGGAAGGGCACCGGGGCCCGGCATTACCTAATGCGAAACGCAGTGACCAAAGCCACTACTTAACGCCGGTCGGCCGCCAGTGGTAATAAACCGGTCGAGTCTGCCCATGCGTGTTGCCATTACTGGCAACGTGACTCCACACACAAAGTACGCAATAATAAAATAACTAAATATATACTACTTTAATACAGTTGATAAGTGACGAAGTGATGGATGTACGTGTGCCGAAATCTTTTTAAATACGAAAAACGCGTGAATCTAATTCAATCCAGATTTTTTTGTCTGCATTCGAATATTAATGTAAACATACATATATAGACAGTGTATACATACATATATGTATATACCGTCTATATAAATGTAACAAATAGAGTAAGATGGAGAGCTACATGACTATTTCCTCTTTAAATATCCTGTAAAATATGAACGGTGGTAGGACAAAGATGAAAAATCCCTAAACTAGACTAAAAATTCGATCAGAATATATTATCAGATTAAACTTCCAGAGTACTGAGCAAACGGAGCCTTGAAGTTAGTTATTCCAATAACTTCTTCATATTCAAACTTCGCTTACGATATCGAAAACTTTTACCGTGAAGAATTACTTTGCTGACGAATCTTTGATTTTTAAAGAAATTTTGTAAGAAACTGAATATTACGCTGATACGACTCAACTCGTAGTTCCGCGTCTCGGTTTTGGTTAAAAACGTACAGCTTGCGAAATAGAGCGTGTTGTGTAAAATTATTATTTTGTTGCATATTATTGAAATTTGCTTAAATGATTATAAGGCCTTCGAGTCGTATGAGGATAGTGTTTGATGTGAGTGATTTTTTTTCCAATTTCTCGAAGAAATAACTATACTATTACTGCCACATATCGTATTAAATCAATTTACTGATAGACTGGTTAATGTTAACTTCACAAAGATTTTCTCTTCGTCTAGGTATATCCTTGGTTAACCTGAAATTACTGGTGTGGCATTTATTTAAGCTGGTTTCTTGTTTATATAGGTTTTTTTAATATATATTTATATAAAAAGGCCTGTCGTGGCGCAGCGGCACAAGAGTGTGACTGTAACCGACAGGTTCTGGGTTCGATCCCCAGCCGAAGAAATGAAATATTAAATATTTTCAATTTCATAAATATTTAATGTTTCATTTCTTCGCTCTGGTAAGGCAAAAGCGCGGCGTTGAGTTCCGCCACCCAACACGCAATGCCTCATATTCGGCGAAAAGTGGGGAACGGAAGTGGAACGGAGTGTCTTAACACTAGGTTCCCGGGTTCCCTCTGCCTACCCTGCCTCGTGCGGGATACAGCGTGAAGCTGAGTGAGAGAGTAATATTTATATAAACAAGTGGTTAGCAATCTAAATACGTATAAACTAATAAAAAAGTTAATATAATTTTCATTGTTAACTGCAGTAAATATTACAAAATTTAAAAAAAATATATTATATTTTTTTTTTGCATGATCAAAAGGAAATACTTACAGTGAAATTATTGAGAACACAACACTCACTGTGTAGTGTTTCATTCATAATACTTTCTGTCTTCGTCAATAAGAAGGCTGTTTAAAATAAATATATATTTTTATTAAATAATAGACGTATTGAATTAGTACTTCAAACAAAGTTTGTTCATCATGCTTCATATTATTAGTATAGATTCTCATTATGATGGTCCTCTACCAAAATTGGGTTAATTAATATTGTGCTAGCGACTCGCGGTGGATAAAGTATACGAATGTAGCTTTATAATTATTCTTTTATAAAATGTATTGAGGCCTATCATAGCGCAGGGCAACACGCGTGTGACTGTAAACGCGACATATTGCAGGTTCTATCTCCAATCGAGGAAATCAAATAATTAATATTTTTTAATTAAATATTTAATGTTTTCATTTCTTCGCTATGTTAACAAGGCAAAGCGAGGTATTGAGTTCCGACACTCAACACGCAATATTTTACATTTGGCGGAAAATGGGGAACGGATCTGAGTGTCTAAACACTAGATTCGCTTTCTAATTCGCAGCGCTAGCCTAAGTTAATTTCAGTTAAGTACGGTTAAGTAAGTTAGTTATTTATTAAAAACATAAATACAGAAGTTTTATTTACATATTTTGCACGCGTACGTATATTACAATAAAACTCGGTTCATAATAACTATAAATAACACGTAAACAACTACCTACAGAAATTCACATTCAGCAAAGCGCTGACCTGACAATGGAGTAATTTAAAATGTAAAAAGTGAATTTACATACAATAAAACTGTGAACGATCTACATATTTCTGAAGTCGTCCAAACTGTATCGTAATGACACATAAGTTGTTTTTGGCAATTGGAATATAAAATATTTAGATTTCTAAAAACTACTTATGTGCACTTATGTGTACAATATTTTGAAAATAAAATCTTTATTCTTGACTTACTGTATAATTTTGATTTAAGTGGCGGAGGCCATTTTATACTTTTTAGTACTACAAATTGTTTTAATATTGTTATTATAAATATTGTAGATAAAAAATACAAAAATCAGCAAGAAAAATAGTAATTAAGGACACATTTTGTATATAATTTGCTTTAAGTGTACCGACCAACACATTCAAAAGATACGCATCATATTGCTGCAATCATTTAATTTTATATGAATTAATCGCATATTCAAAACCCATAGGCCACTTGTCTTTTATTATTTAGGGTCACGCATGCCGCGTTTTGCCTTGTTACCAGAGCGAAGAAACGTAAATTCAATTTTTATTTTGAAGTAAATATTTTATTTTCTCGAGTGACGATCGACGACCTGTCTTTTACAGTTTCGCGTTTGTGCCACTGCGCCATGACTCATCGTGGATCTATATCACGCAGAATAAAAATATTACAAGCTGATACTTGTAGTATATTTTATCAAAAATAAATAAATTATATTATATAGGTATACCTATACCTTACGAATTACAATTTTAACACAACATCAACTTTAGTATATATCCTTTCCTGGCGCAGGGGTGTAAGCGTGTGACCGTAACCGACAGGTTGTGGGTTCGATCCCCACAAACTGTCGTTTACAGTCACACGCTTGTGTCCCTGGAACAATAACGCCTTTGCATTGCATTATCGTTTCAAAGAAAAACTTATGGTTTCTGTGGTTAAACTTTCCAAATGATATATAGTGCTCGACTTTGATGATATCATTTATCATACAAAACTCTTAATCATTTACATTAAAATCATGTTTAATGTAAGTTAGTTATACTAAATATTAAAACTTTATGAACTTCCCACCGTCTACCCTACCATGTGCTATAAAAAGTAAAACAATAAAAACACTTTGAAAGGTAAGAGGTATTAATATTGATGTTCAAAGATAAAATACAAAATAATATTCGAACCAAACGCTAAAGTGGCTACTCATTTATATTGAAGCCAAAAGGAATGCAAACTAACGTTACCCAACATTTAGTTCGTCCTATTCAAATAACACCTGACTTTAATAACAAGCTAAATTGATGTATTCTGCGCATCAAAGGGAGTATTCAACTGTAAATTCAGAGTTATTTCTACAACAATTCGATTCGTCATGTCTATTTTAAAATATTAAAATGTTTCTGGTTAGTTGCTAAATTATCTCAATTGCTAGTTGGGCTAAAATATTTTTTTGTCAATCATTCCTTGATTTTACGTTTAAAATACGTTTAAAAATGTTAAATTTGTACATTAATAACAAATAAAACCTTATTATTAAAAATATTTAATATTTTCATTTTCTTCACTTTGTTACAAAAAAGTTCCGCTACTCAACACGCAATGCCTCAAATTCATCAGAAACTGGGAAATGGAATTTAATGTCTTAATACTAGATTTCTAAATTTTCACTTTCTATCCTGCTATGTGTAAATATTTTCTTTTTTCAATGCAAAAAAACTACATACAATATACTGCCAATAAATGGCTCTAATTTGCATGGACGCTTTACACATGTACATTGGACACCTATGTTTTTAAAAATAATCTTAGAACTCAGTTGCTTAAGGAACTTAATGGCCTTTTTTAACCTCTTCTCCTCTCGATCTTATTTTGAGTCTCTAAACTTTATCTTGCTACGTTTTCCTTTTATGATCTTATCTTCCTATCTTATAATATACCATTATATACACACCCTTCTAAGATTAGAAATAAAATTCTTTATCAGCGCAATTTTAGGCATATGGATCTTGATCGCTTAATATTAACATTTAAAATATTTTTATAAAGTATACCCCTGTCCCCCGCACAGAAAGCTGTGAAACATCTCCAACAGAATGTGTAGGGATGCTTAGCGTCACTACTTTCACGATAGCATCCAGAATCGTGTACGTACTTTACTTTTTAATATATAATACTTTACTTTTTACTTTTTAATCGCGTACTTAAATTGTTGCTACATGTCTGTTATTTGTTTTTCCAAATAAACGTTTTTCCAATATGCATATAACATTGATATCAAAACATATTCCAATTAGATGAAACCAAATTCGAGCTGATTTCCATCTAAATAATTTAGCGTATATCGAATACATTCTGACGTAGGTGTCTAAATATACTGTGTACAAGCGATGGCTGTGGATTTGGTTGTATCCAGCATATAGTTGGAAAGCTAATGGGAATCTGATAATTTAGTATCAAGATACTATAGGACATTTCCATTCTTCCTTTTTCCCTAATCAGCGAGCCATTGCGTTTTAAGCGGCGGAACTCAACGCAGTGCTTTGGCTCGTTACCAGGTCGAGGAAGTGGAAATATTAAATAAGGAAATATTTAATTTTCATTCATTAATTATTTTAATACATCATATCTTGAATTCGGGCCAGAAATGATGAACGGAGTGTCTGGACACTGGATTTGCTTTGTCTATTTTTCTTTAAGTAACCGAGATTGAATCCACGAACATCGTGTTTACAGTCAGTTGTTGTTGAAGCTTTCAATCATTTTATTATTTTTTAATCTAAATGTGAAATCATTTTAAAGTTAATCATTTATTCATGTTAATTTCATTTAGATTTAGTAACATTTTCGTATACAAAAGGATACAAACAGAATATATAATATTTTAGAGGCTTATCGAGGTGCAGGGGCTATACCGTGCAACTGTTAACGCTACATGATATCTTACTTTTTTATTATAAATGTGAAAGTTTGTGAGTATATATCTATATATGTACAAATATTTGTTACTCTTTCGCATAAAATTACTTAACGAATTTGGATAAAACTTTGCAGTAATATAAGTTATATATAAGAATAACGAAATGCTACAATTTGTGACGATGTTATGTAATTTTGGTTGTATTATAACTATACATGTCAATTAAGTCAGAAAAAATCTGCCCCATGAGAGCTACCTTGGCGTAAACTGCCTAAACTATTAGAGTTACACAAAAATTATGAACCTTAGGAACGTTTTTCTTGAATAATACTAAATATTTACTTATGTCAATGCGTTTAATTACTTTTTATTTTAATTTCAATCTTATAAGATACGTTCTTTTTTGTTTGTACAATTATAGAATTGTAGTTTCAGTTATTTATGAATAGTTTGTTGTAGTACCAAGAGAAAATATATTTTTTGTGTTCACATATAATTTTGCTAGGTTAATTATATATTGTATATTAATTTTATCATTCAAGATATAATAAATTTAAGACGTACGAGTAACAAATAAAAAAAAATATATTTAATATGATCTGTATCGAAACTAAATGACAGATCAAATTCCACCCGATCAAAGCCGCACGCAAAAGCTAGTACTTGTTATTTTAATTACTTAACTGTGGTAACTAGGTAAAAGGCGACATTGAATTCCTTCGTGCACTGCATACAAAAGCTATAATTTGTTTAATGAACACACAGTAGGTGATGAACGTACATAATGTAAGGACAATTAAAAAAAAACCTATTTGTCGTGTCACTAGCTGTCAAGAACACTCCTCTTAGGAGTTACTGTTTGGCTTGATTCCTACAGCCAAATTTACTAACCACACAGTACATCACAAGCTCAGATATCACACTCATCATCGGGATACGTGGAAATCTAACTTCTTGAAAATATTCGTGGAATGGCCTCCCTGTGGCCGTGTTTCCAGGTCGATATGACCAGGTATCTTCAAAAAACGCGTCTATCTTTGCCTTAAAAGCGGGGAACTCATCTGTTGCTCATTTAGTGTGACAGGGGGCCGTGGGCGGCGGGCTCGTTTGCATTATCTTTTCAAAAAAAAAATTAACGACCAAGACTTCTGTATAATACATAATGTCTACTAAGTGTCTGACGTAGCTTTAACTATAAGTACTACAGGGTCACATTAAAACGATAATGCAATGCCTGGTTAATATATTTCCTTCGTAAAATGTACTACAAAATATAAGTTTGTAATTATTTTTTTTCTGCGTGTTATGGACCAACGGTAAGTATTCTATGGATTTTAAATACATGACAAATTTAATATAAAATTAAATAATTGCAGCAAAACGATACATGGTTGTATGCTTTAATTGCGTTGGCTTAAAACTTTACTTTTCTGTGCCTCAAGAACCTCGTCGACTTGAATATTTTTTTATGGAAGAGATGGCAAACGAGCGTACGGGTCACCTGATGGTAAGTGATCACCGTCGCCCACGGCCCCGAGTAACTCCAGAGGAGCTACAGGAGCGTTGCCGTCTTATAGGGTGGAAGGGTACCGGGGCCCGGCATTACCTAATGCGAAACGCAATGGCCAAAGCCACTACTTAACGCCGGTCTTAAATGCCGGGGGTGGTAATAATCCGGTCGAGTCTGCCCATGCGTGTTGCCATTACTGGCAACGTGACTCTACCACACGCACTTTAGTCGCCTCTTACGACACCATCAGTACCAGGGTGATCCTATTCTAAGCCGGAATCACACGGCTAATCTTTGATATTAATTTAAGCTGGATATTTTTACCTGATCTCGAAATAAATGATTTTTGTAAATGGACAAACAAGCTATCCCAACAGCTTTCCTTATTTTCTTTTGAGTTATCAAATTATATACATAATATCAGGCAAAAAAATCAGACCTAGTTACTACTTTCCCTGTCGGTTTTTATATATTTTTTTCAACAATATACGATATATGTTACTATGTTTTAAAGTGTTATTTCACACTTAGGACAGAAAATACTAAACTTAAATTTAAAAAGCGTATAAAAAAAAATTATACGCTTTTTACATTTAAGTTTAGTAATATGCGATTTAAATCAAAAATTTTACAGAAATTCCATAATGAAATCGATTATTATATTATATCAAAAATTGTATAAAACATTCAGATTTTCAAAAAGAACTCATGTTTCATTACAAAACAGTTGGAATGACTTCAGAAATATGTAGATCGTTCACAGTTGTAGTGTATGTAAATTCACTTTTTGCATTTTAAATCACTCCATTGTCAGGTCAGCGTTGCGTTGAATGAATTTCTACAGAACTTCTGTAGGTAGTTGTTTACGTGTTATTTACAGTTATTATGAAACGAGTTTTATTGTTATACATATATGTACGGGTGCAAAGTATATAAAAAAACTTCTATATTGCTGTTCTTAATTAATAACCAATAAATTTACTTAATTTAACTTAGGTTTGCGCTGCATTCAGCACCTGGCAGGCTAAGCAGAAGGAACTTGAACCTTTCCCCACTTTCCACTGAATTTGAGGCATAGCGTATTAAGTAGCGAAAAGAATGAAAATATTAAATACCTTTAAAAGTGGACTGTTTAAAACAAATATATTTTTTGTTAAATACTTCATTTATTGAATTAGTACTTTCTGAAATTACTACTTACTATGAAACAAAATTCAGCTTTATATTATTAGTATAGATTCTCATTTTGATGGTGCTTCATCAAAATTAGGTTAATTAATACTGTACGAGCAACTCGTTCGCGGCTTCACTAAGTATACGATTTAGAATTATATAAATATAAGCTATATTGAGGCCTGTTGTGGGTTCGATCCCCACTGAAGGAATGAAATATTTAATTTTATTTCTTCGCTCTGGTACGAAGGCAAAACGCGGCGTTGAGCTAAGCCACACAATATGCCTCAAATTCGACGGAACGTGGAGAACGAAACGGAGCGTATTAACAATAGTTTCGCAAGTTATCTCTGCCTATTCTGTCATTTGCGAGAAACAGCGTGAAGCTAAAAAAAAAGTAATAAATATAATTGAATATCAACAATTAACTCAGCTTCACGCTATATCCCGGACATGGCAGGGTAGACAAAGGGAACTTGGGAACCCAGTGTTAAGACACTCCGTTCCACTTACATTCCTCTAGTTTCAAAAATTGCTGGCAACACGTCAAAATTATAGCTCTATAGAATTTGTTCGGAAATTACATTAAAAATTGTAATAAAATACTAAATCTACTGTGCATATGTGAATATAGTGTGTATAAGTGTCAATTTTGTAAATTATATAATCATATAAGGTGAAACTATGACTTCGTGCCTACGTGCCTGCTGTCAGTTGATCAACGAATTGTTTTCAAATCTTTACAAACCCGGGGAGTATATTGTTTTAGTTTAACTGATGAACATACAATTATTTACTCAACAGAACAACTCAACATATTTAGTGATTAACATCACTTCTCACATCCAGGCATTGTTAATGTCTCAATTTGCTTGACAAGTTGGAAGCAAAGTTGCAGACTAATATATATATCTATATATATATATATATATATATATATATATATATATATATATATATATATATATATATATATATATATATATATATATATATATATATATATATATATATATATATATATATATATATATATATATATATATATATATATATATATATATATATATATATATATATAATATATATATATATACCACTTAAAGCCTCAGACATATCAATACAAACACTTAACTGACCATACACAATTATTCTTTTTCTTTAACATATACTCGTTATATTACTCCTGTTAATTTCAGGGCCATATTAAAATTTCTTAATTGTTTTCATATTAAAGCACTCAAATAAACATAAAATAAATAGTTAAAACAGTGTTATTAATGTTACATTTTAACTGTATTTAAAATATTCTAAATTAGTATTTTTTGTTTTTATTTTATTTGAAAAGCAAATTATGACACGCAAAGCCATCAACTAAAGATCTGGAAAGCAAATTGAAACAAGCAATTCAAGATTTAAAATCTTCACAAGAATTGTATAAGCAGTTTCTCTAGGAGCGAGAGGACAGTAAGGAGGAAATTACAAAAATTGTTAAAAAAAAATCAGAATTAAAAAATGAGCTCTCTGACTTGCACACTAAGTACATAGATATTGTAGCTCAGAGAGATCAATTACAAAATATTGTGGATACATTCGACCAGTGCAGCAATGAGCATGAGAGGGCTCTGAGATATATCACAGAGATTGAGACAACAATTAGAGGAGTCCAAAATGTTAATAATAATAGTAAGAATTAAAATAAAAAAAGACTCGACAGAATTACATACCAAATGTTTGTATGATGAGCTGGTCGGATGTAACCTATAAGCAAATTCTGCTCTGGAACCTGTTTGTATAGATCCTACTAAAGATGAATCTCGGGTTGAATTTATTCATTTTACAAAAAAAGGAATATATTAATATAAATAAATTTATTAAAAAAACTAATAAGAAATTAAAGTTAAAATACTCAGCAAAACAAATAATATCTTAAAAAAAGGAACGTACCAAATTATATCATAAAATTAAACACTACAGTATTAAATTAAGTCAAAGTAGATCTATATATGACAGAGACACTCACCAACTTCAGGCTGAAATAAATAAATTGTATTGTTCTCTTAAAGATATAAATGAAAAATATGAAATGTCTCAAAAACAAATACATGAGTAGTTTCTAAGTTATAGTTACACATATCAACTAAGTTACCTTTAGCCAGTATGTGACTGGCAAAAGGTAACTTAGTTGATATGTGTAACTATAATTAGAAAGATTTGAATCATTGACTAACAAACATAGTTGTAGTTGTTCTAACACTGGATCAGCTGAGTCATTGATGCCTCAAAATCAAAATTTAAAAAGCCCTGAGGTCTTGGGTGTCACAACCAGATAAAATATTGAATCGCTTGATAATTTCTCTACTACTTCTACTACCTCAACATACACATTAAAGAAAACATTTATCATTTCTGATAGACTAGGAAAGGGCTTTGGGTCCTTTCTTAGTAATCATACTAGTAATGTTTTAAATATATATTCGCCTGGAGCCAGTTACCAGCATAATATTAAAAAATTAAATCAATGACATTGAATAAAAATAGTACAGTTGTACTACTACATGAGTAGTTTCTAAGTTATAGTTACACATATCAACTAAGTTACCTTTAGCCAGTATGTGACTGGCAAAAGGTAACTTAGTTGATATGTGTAACTATAATTAGAAAGATTTGAATCATTGACTAACAAACATAGTTGTAGTTGTTCTAACACTGGATCAGCTGAGTCATTGATGCCTCAAAATCAAAATTTAAAAAGCCCTGAGGTCTTGGGTGTCACAACCAGATAAAATATTGAATCGCTTGATAATTTCTCTACTACTTCTACTACCTCAACATACACATTAAAGAAAACATTTATAATTTCTGATAGACTAGGAAAGGGCTTTGGGTCCTTTCTTAGTAATCATACTAGTAATGTTTTAAATATATATTCGCCTGGAGCCAGTTACCAGCATAATATTAAAAAATTAAATCAATGACATTGAATAAAAATAGTACAGTTGTACTACTACATGGAGACAGTCTGTCTGTAACAAAACAAGATGTCATTAGAAGTATGGAAAAGCTAATTGAAATTAATAAGGAAACTAAATGTAAGTTTATAATTTGTTCATTTCCATATTCTTGTTCTCTTACAGACAAACAAAATAGACACATATTTAATTTAAATATTACCATATATAATACAACATACCGTCATAGCGACGCAATGTTTTATTTAGATATAAATAAATTTATATCATCTAGTTGTAAACTGACACGAGATACATTGTATCTGCCATTAGTTTATAAGAAACAAATTGCTACTTTAGTAGCATACAATTTGCAAAAACATGGTATAACTAGAAATTATAATTTATTAAATATTGACACATCCAGTTCTAGTTTAAACTAAATATATATATATATATATATATATATATATATATATATATATATATATATATATATATATATATATATATATATATATATATATATATATATATATATATATATATATATATATATATATATATATATATATATATATATATATATATATATATATATATATATATATATATATATGTATATATATATATATATATATATATATATATATATATATATATATATATATACACATATTACATTTTTTAAGAAACAACTCCAGTTCTAATTCTTTGCCACCTAAGCCTTGAATGTTTTGATGTATTATGTTAAATTTATATTGCTTAGGCTTTATCTTTATATTTAGTTTAAACTAGAACTGGATGTGTCAATATTTAATAAATTATAATTTCTAGTTATACCATGTTTTTGTAAATTGTATGCTACTAAAGTAGCAATTTGTTTCTTATAAACTAATGGCAGATACAATGTATCTCGTGTCAGTTTACAACTAGATGATATAAATTTATTTATATCTAAATAAAACATTGCGTCGCTATGACGGTATGTTGTATTATATATGGTAATATTTAAATTAAATATGTGTCTATTTTGTTTGTCTGTAAGAGAACAAGAATATGGAAATGAACAAATTATAAACTCACATTTAGTTTCCTTATTCATTTCAATTAACTCTTCCATACTTCTAATGACATCCTGTTTTGTTACAGACAGACTGTCTCAATGTAGTAGTACAACTGTACTATTTTTATTCAATGTCATTGATTTAATTTTTTAATATTATGCTGGTAACTGGCTCCAGGCGAATATATATTTAAAACATTACTAGTATGATTACTAAGAAAGGACCCAAAGCCCTTTCCTAGTCTATCAGAAATGATAAATGTTTTCTTTAATGTGTATGTTGAGGTAGTAGAAGTAGTAGAGAAATTATCAAGCGATTCAATATTTTATCTGGTTGTGACACCCAAGACCTCAGGGCTTTTTAAATTTTGATTTTGAGGCATCAATGACTCAGCTGATCCAGTGTTAGAACAACTACAACTATGTTTGTTAGTCAATGATTCAAATCTTTCTAATTATAGTTACACATATCAACTAAGTTACCTTTTGCCAGTCACATACTGGCTAAAGGTAACTTAGTTGATATGTGTAACTATAACTTAGAAACTACTCATGTATTTGTTTTTGAGACATTTCATATTTTTCATTTATATCTTTAAGAGAACAATACAATTTATTTATTTCAGCCTGAAGTTGGTGAGTGTCTCTGTCATATATAGATCTACTTTGACTTAATTTAATACTGTAGTGTTTAATTTTATGATATAATTTGGTACGTTCCTTTTTTTAAGATATTATTTGTTTTGCTGAGTATTTTAACTTTAATTTCTTATTAGTTTTTTTAATAAATTTATTTATATTAATATATTCCTTTTTTTGTAAAATGAATAAATTCAACCCGAGATTCATCTTTAGTAGGATCTATACAAACAGGTTCCAGAGCAGAATTTGCTTATAGGTTACATCCGACCAGCTCATCATACAAACATTTGGTATGTAATTCTGTCGAGTCTTTTTTTATTTTAATTCTTACTATTATTATTAACATTTTGGACTCCTCTAATTGTTGTCTCAATCTCTGTGATATATCTCAGAGCCCTCTCATGCTCATTGCTGCACTGGTCGAATGTATCCACAATATTTTGTAATTGATCTCTCTGAGCTACAATATCTATGTACTTAGTGTGCAAGTCAGAGAGCTTATTTTTTAATTCTGATTTTTTTTTAACAATTTTTGTAATTTCCTCCTTACTGTCCTCTCGCTCCTAGAGAAACTGCTTATACAATTCTTGTGAAGATTTTAAATCTTGAATTGCTTGTTTCAATTTGCTTTCCAGATCTTTAGTTGATGGCTTTGCGTGTCATAATTTGCTTTTCAAATAAAATAAAAATAAAATTTACTAATTTAGAATATTTTAAGTACAGTTAAATTGTAACATTAATAACACTGTTATAACTATTTATTTTATGTTTATTTGAGTGCTTTAATATGAAAACAATTAAGAAATTTTAATATGGCCCTGAAATTAACAGGAGTAATATAACGAGTATATGTTAAAGAAAAAGAATAATTGTGTATGGTCAGTTAAGTGTTTGTATTGATATGTCTGAGGCTTTAAGTGGTATATATATATATATATTATATATATATATATATATATATATATATATATATATATATATATATATATATATATATATATATATATATATATAGATATATATATTAGTCTGCAACTTTGCTTCCAACTTGTCAAGCAAATTGAGACATTAACAATGCCTGGATGTGAGAAGTGATGTTAATCACTAAATATGTTGAGTTGTTCTGTTGAGTAAATAATTGTATGTTCATCAGTTAAACTAAAACAATATACTCCCCGGGTTTGTAAAGATTTGAAAACAATTCGTTGATCAACTGACAGCAGGCACGTAGGCACGAAGTCATAGTTTCACCTTATATGATTATATAATTTACAAAATTGACACTTATACACACTATATTCACATATGCACAGTAGATTTAGTATTTTATTACAATTTTTAATGTAATTTCCGAACAAATTCTATAGAGCTATAATTTTGACGTGTTGCCAGCAATTTTTGAAACTAGAGGAATGTAAGTGGAACGGAGTGTCTTAACACTGGGTTCCCAAGTTCCCTTTGTCTACCCTGCCATGTGCGGGATATAGCGTGAAGCTGAGTTAATTATTGATATTCATTTATATTTCGTAGTTTTTTTTTAGCTTCAAGCTGTTTCCCGCACATGACATGATAGGTAGAGATAACTTGGGAAACTATTGTTAAGACGCTCCGTTTCGTTCTCCACTTTCCGCCGAATTTGAGGCATATTGTGTGGCGTAACTCAGCGCCGCGTTTTGCCTTAGTACCAAAGCGAAGAAATGAAATTAAATATTTCATTTCCTTCAGTGGGATCGAACCCACAACAGACCTCAATATAGCTTATATTTATATAATTCTAAATCGCATACTTAGTGAAGCCGCGAACGAGTTGCTCGTACAGTATTAATTAACCTAATTTTGATGAAGCACCATCAAATTGAGAATCTATACTAATAATATTAAGCTGAATTTTGTTTCATAGTAAGTAGTAATTTCAGAAAGTACTGATTCAATAAATGAAGTATTTAACAAAAAAATATATTTGCTTTAAACAGTCCACATTTTGAGGTATTTAATAATTTCTTTCTTTTCGCTACTTAATACGCCTTGCCTCAAATTCAGTGGAAAGTAGGGAAAGGTTCAAGTTCCTTCTGCTTAGCCTGCCAGGTGCCGAATGCATTCAAGGCTTAGGTGGCAAAGAATTAGAACTGGAGTTGTTTCTTAAAAAATGTAATATGTGTATATATATATATATATATATATATATATATATATATATATATATATATATATATATTATATATATATATATATATATATATATATATATATATATATATATATATATATATATATATATATATATATATATATATAATATATAACAAAGAGAAAACCACCCGCGGTGGCTCCTTAATATTGACCAGGAAGGATATTGTCGTGCATGGAGTTTCAACAGTATGTTATAGTATGCGTGTACCGACCGCCGTTAAGTAATTATGAATTATTTGAGGACAAAATGGAGGATGTATTTACTACTATCTACGATGGCAATATTAATACAGGTGTATAATTACTAGAATCACTATTTTCTCCGTTCTTAAACAATGGTACTACTTTACTGTTTTTCATGAGGTCGGGGAAAATGCCTTTGTCAACACATTTAATAAATATCAATGATAAGTGAGGTGCAATGATTGGTATAATAGAGCTTAGTAATCTAACAGATATACCCCATAGATCACCAGTTTTTTTACATTAAAACTTATAAAATATTTAATAATTTCCTCTGGTGTTACAGGCCTGTCGTGGCGCAGCGGCACAAGAGTGTGACTGTAACCGACAGGTTCTGGGTCGATCCCCAGTCGAGGAAATGAAATATTTAATATTTTCAATTTACATATTTAATGTTTCATTTCTTCGCTCTGGTAATAAGGCAAAACGCGGCGTTGAATTCCGCCACTCAACACGCAATGCCTCAAATTCGGCGGAAAGTGGGGAACGGAAGTGGAGCGGAGTGTCATAACACTAGGTTCCGCTTCCGGTCCCTCTGCCTACCCTGCCTAGTGCGGGATACAGCGTGAAGCTGAGTTGAGTTGAGTTGAGTTGGTGTTACATGTACAAACGTAAAATTAGTGGTATATTTATCAGTGTTACTTTGCAATAACTTAACAGCACCTGATGGAGATGACTTTAAGGAAGAAGTTACTTTAGTTGATATTTCTGCAAAATAATTCTCAATAATATTTCTAATGTATAATTTATAAGACTTATTCAGATTTTCTTGAGAAGTGTCTATTTTTAATATTTCCTTTCTAATGTTCTTTTGAAACAAATTTTGTCTGTGATGAGTGATTGGCCTCCATGTAATTTTCTGTGTACTATTTACCTGGTTGCCAACCACTGAAAACTTTAATCCACAATGGTCGGAGCTTATATTATTTATAACTAGCTTATCCTCGACGTCACAGTGACAGAACACATTATCTATACAAGTTGCTGAATTTGTTGTAATTCGCGAAACATATTAGTTAAATTAAATTATTTATATAAATTTAGAATACGGCTACTTTGTGTTGTGTTATGTAAAATATCGATACTAAAATCACCGCAAACGATTATATATTTACTTAATTTACACTTTTCTAAATACATCCTCCATTTTGTCCTCAAATAATTCATAATTACTTATATATATATATATATATATATATATATATATATATATATATATATATATATATATATATATATATATATATATATATATATATATATATATATATATATATATATATATATATATATATATATATATATATATATATATACTAACTGGTGATCTATGGGGTATATCTGTTAGATTATTAAGCTCTATTATACCAATCATTGCACCTCACTTATCATTGATATTTATTAAATGTGTTGACAAAGGCATTTTCCCCGACCTCATGAAAAACAGTAAAGTAGTACCATTGTTTAAGAACGGAGAAAATAGTGATTCTAGTAATTATACACCTGTATTAATATTGCCATCGTAGAGTAAAATTTTTGAAAAAATATTTTTTAATCAATTATCTTTGTATTTTAATAGAAATAGTATTTTAAATAAAGCACAGTATGATTTTACTCGATGCAGATCTACAACAGATGCGGGAGTTGCCCTCCTTAATTGCATTTAGCCTGCTTGGGATATCTCAAAAAATGCGGTCGGAGTGTTTTGTGATCTGTCTAAGGCTTTTGACCACGATACGTTATTACGTAAACTTAGCCATTATGGAGTCAAAGGCAGTGCTCGTGATCTCATTGCTTCGTAACTGAGAAACAGGATTCAGCACGTTACCTTAAATAATGTTAAGTCTTCCGGTAGCATTCTGCGGATGGGTGTCCCACAGGGATCGATTCTAGGGCCTCTTTTTTTTTTAATTTATATAAAGACCTCTCCTTTTGCATTAATAATTTATGTGATGTGGTACTATTTGCCATCATCGGCAACATGGAAACTTCATTAATTTTTAAAGTAGATCGTTATAAAAAAAACCATGACGAAGTGAATAGTGCGCTGTCGCAAATACTTCACTGGTTTAATAATAATAATTTAGTATTAAACGCACAGAAAACAAAATGTATAGAATGTAGTATGTCAAATGTTATGAGAGAGAAGCTTAATTTAATCGTGGATAATAAAATTCTCCATATTAGTGATATCGCTGTATCTTGAGAGTAACCTAGATTCGAAACTACATTGGGGCCCCCATTTGTCTTCTCTTGCGGGCAAACTGGGCTCCGCTGCATATGCTGTTAGAAAAGTGGGGCAGCTTACGGATATTGATACTGCACGCCTAGTTTCCTTTAGCTATTTTCATAGCATATTGTCCTACGAAATATTACTATGGGACAATGCTGCAGATATCGAATCTATATTCGTAATTCAAAAAAGAGCAGTTCGAGCCATTTACGGCATCGGAGCTCGGGAATCCCTGAGAGATTTTTTTAAAGAAAAATATCAATACAAGAAGTAAAAACAAGCGGATCACTCCTAGTTTTCGTCTTCAAAAAATTAGTAAATCTTTTATGAGACATGGTACACGTGTGTATAAGAAAATTCCACAAGTAATTTTAAATTTGCCACTTCAAAAATTTAAAGTGAATTTTAAAAATATATTGTTAGGCAAAGTATATTATTCAATTCAAGAAAACTACAATGACAAGAGTGCGTGGGATTAAATGTTGTTGGTACTCACTCAGGAAGCTATGTTATATATTTACTTTAATTGATATTTTGAAAAGAGTAACTGTTGAGTTTCTTGCCGGCTCTTCTCAGCAGACCCGCCGTCAGAGCCGGTGGTAGCTTCCTGTAACTTGACGATTGAAAAATGCTTAAATGGCCTAATTGAATAAAGAATATTTTGATTTTGATTTTGGATTTCCGCCGAAATTATCAATAATTATTTAAAGTATATGGAAAGAAGGTAATAGAAAAAATATCACTTAGAATAGACAATAAAAATGAAGCTTTGGTTGTCTTTTCCACTCTCTTAGAAGTTTTGAAATTTTTTACCTTACTAATTAAGTTTATTCAACACAATATCGAAATTAACATATTTATAAGCATTAAATTGAAACACAATTTTTTTTATATATTTCACAATAATAAATATATAACAATAAAATAGCTGTAAATAACACTATAAATTACTACCTACAGAAATTCACATTCAACGAAGCGCCGATCTGACAATGGAGTGATTAAAAATGTAAAAAGTGAACTTACATACACTTAAACTGTGAATGATTTACATATTTCTGAAGGCATTATAAATTATGAATTAATAGTGACAGCCATGTTACAAATATTTTCATGATTTATCACTTATAAAACTTAAATTAATTAGAGTAAAATTACAATAATTTGCTATTGTTAAGATTTAAGTAGTTAAATGATTGATGACAACCAGTTTTTGTAAAATTCTTCATTCTAGGGGGTAGTGGTATAAATACGAGTGATTATTGTTACTCGTGGCATTCTCTCAGTAGAACTAGCAAATACTAGAAGTCTTTATTCTTATTAATAAAAGTATTTTAATTAATCTTTAGTTTTATTTATTGTCATGGAACGTTAAGACATTGTTGAAAAAAATGACGTCAGTTTCGCTGACGTCAATATTTAAAAAAAAACGACTCCTCACTTACTACTTTGACATACAATATTTTGTATTGTTGTATACGAGTAATTTTGTATTTAAGTGGCGGAAGCCAATGTCGTACATTTATATCTACTGGAAACCATTCAAATAATAAATCTAATATACTGTGGAAAAACAAAAATTGCCAAGGAGAATAGTAACTAGGCCTGAACAATAAAATATTTTGTATATTATTTGCGCTAAGTGTAACCGAGCAGAAACGACAAAAACGTTATTACTGTTATTCTTTCCACGAACTTGACTTTTAGGAGTTCATACTTCAAAAGAAAATACGGAACGCTCATAGGATCACTTTTTGTCCATTTACAAACATCATTTATCTCTCGAGATCGCGTAAAAATAACAAGCTGAAATTAATATTAAATATTCAGATGTACGAGGTTCTTGACGCACAGAAAAGTTAAGTTTTAAACTAGCGCAAAGATACGACCATTTAGGCATTGTCTTGCTTCAATCATTTTATTTTGAACGAAATTCATCGCGTATTTAGAATCCATAGGATACTACTACTACTTACCGTCTTACAAAAATAATTACAAATTTATATTTGTAGTATATTTTATAAAAAAATAAATGATATTATATAATTACAAGCATAACGTTATCGTTTCAATGTAACCCTATCGTACTTGTAGTTAAAGTTACATAGGACACTTAGTAGACATCATGCGTTATACAAAAGTCATAGATTTTTTTTGATGGTAAGTGAATACCCCCGCTCCAGGCTCCCTGTGACACCAAAGGAGCAACAGTTACATTGCCGGCCTTTAAGGTAAAGATAAACGAGCTTATTGGAATTATCTATGTCACATCGACCTTTAGACACGGCCTTTGGTAGGCCATCCGACAGATATATGGTGCGTGGAAAGAATTCCCTACGAAACCGCAAAGTACTAGAGTTCCACGTCTCCAGTGAAACCAGTCCAGTGGGCATGATATTTGAGCTTGTTACTTACCAAATCAAACAGTTTTCCGGAACATTCCATCCTATGAGAAATATTCTTAAAAACTTATGACACACGGGTCAGGTTCTTGTCGTAGCTAAAGGAAACTTGTTTCTCATGGGTATTGAATTGCACCAGATTCCTATTGCCCCATAAGGAGATATTCTGGATAACTCAACAGAAGACACTGCCACTGTTTTAGACATTGCCCATAGCAAAACTGAGTGGAAAAGGCCTCTACTTAACCCAGTTAAGTTAAGTTACACATGCGTTGCCGACAACATGACTCTCTCACGCGTACTTACTCCCCTCTTACGTCATCAGTACCAGGGTAATCCTATTCTAAGCTAGTCAGTCATTTAAATTGGCCACGATTACAAGTGAGTTATAAGTGTATACTAATACTTACAGACAAAATGCAAAGTGTAATTTGAGCGAAGCATCAAAAGTGACTACTCATTTATATTGAAGCCAAAAGGAATGCAAACTATCGTTACCCAACATATAGTTAATCCTATTCAAATAACACCTGACTTTAATAACAAGCTAAATTGATGCATTCTGCACATCAAAGGGAGTATTCAACTGGAAATTCAGAGTTATTTCTACAACCAATTGATTCGTCATGTAGATAATAAAATGTGTTTTATTTTGGCAGTTAAATTTAAAAATGTTTTAATATTTTTAAATAAATTTGAAAAATGTAATAATATTAAATTATATTTTATATTTTATTATGCATTGATAACTTAAAGTTTATAAGTGTAGTGTAGTAATATTTTCATTTTCTTCACTTTAGTAAAAAATCGCGGTGTTGATTTTTGCAACACGCAACGCCTTACTAAATTCGGTGGACAGTCGAGAAATGGGCGTAGTCTCGTAAGGGTCTTACTAAGTTTCCAAGTTTCTTCTTTCTTCACCCTGCCATGTACGGTATACAGTGTGAAGTTGGGAAAAGAAATGAAGTTTTAAAGTAATTAAAAAAATACAATTAGAGATATAATTAAAATATGAGAGATAATACCAAATCGCACAAATAATATCGGATCAGAATAAGAAGCCATTTTGTCATAATTATTTTATTGAAATCTCTAACTACATACGATATAAGAAAAGACTAAAATAATATTTTAAAAATTTCGTTCTTTTAAAGGAAAAACCAAATACCATTATAGTGTATTGGGACAATGTTTAACCGTAAATGAGATGGTTGTGTGGTATCCCATACCAAATAATTTTACATTGAAAAAATAATACTTTTTAGTAAGATAAAGCGTTGAGCTCATCTACTCGACACAATTTGTTACTAATACGGACGAAAAATACAGAACAGAATATTTTGACACTAGCTAAGCTCTAAATATCTTAAGGCTAAAAACAGCATTTGAACCTGTACTCAAGTTACTACAATCAAATTATGATTATATCCATTGACAAGGGGGAATCCGTGTTGATGGATATAATCATAATTTGGATGTAGTAACAAACATAATGCGGTTGTAGTAATTGAACATTATTGAAATTAAAAAATATCGAATTGAAGTAATTTTAACAAGGACTTGCAAAATTATATGAATAAAGCAATTTTTAAGTGGAAATCTTTTTCTTTTGTTTTTCTTGTGTAAACAGCTTGTGAAGATTGAAAAAGAAAGGATTTTTTAACATTACTTTGTTGACTTTAATAGTGTTTATGAGTTTTAATTTAATCGAATGTTAATATAGTGTTAATATAGTTGTCTGTCGGAATATTTGTCTGTCTCTCAAGCCCATTTACATCGAGCTCACGTGGATGTAACGAGGTGGTAAGGTTCTAAGTCAACTTAATCAAAATCTTTATAATTTTGGAAAAAGTAAAAATTTTCTGTTTAGTTTTAATATTATTAATAATTAGTCAAACATAGGCGGATGACGTCGCAGTACTGGGGTACAAGCATACAATTGTAAACGCAACTGTTTGTGAATTAATTTTGACACAAGAAAATTTATGTTTTAAATTAAATGATAAAATAATTGCAATAATAAAAAATATATAGACTTTTTTTATTATTGCTACATAATTTTTGTTATGCCACAGTCGTATAAAATTAATATCCAAATATATTCCAATTCGGTGAAACCAAATAAGAGCTAATTTCGATTATAGAACTTTATTGGATTTAGTAATAATGTAACGTGTGTTTATGTCGAAACCATCCCGACGCGGTTTAAATAAACCGTGTACAAGCTAGCTTTGCATTCAATTACCACTTAGTGTGCTTTTTTATTTTTTAACTGTTTACACGCAGTATCAGGTACATTTGCAATGTTGGTAAGCCAATGGTAATCTGATAACCGATAGTGTCAAGATATTCAAGTCTCATTAAGACCATTCCTCACCTTTGCCTTATTTGCGAACGATTGCTTTTTGAGAAGTGGAATTTAACGCAGTGCTTTGGCTTGTTAGGAAATATTTAAATTTTCTTAAATTATTTTGTCACAACTATACGTACTTGTACTATTTCAATACTACTATGTTTTAAAATTGGGCGAAAAACGATGACCGGTCTCGATAGAAGTGAACTGGACACTGGATTTATCTTCTATTAATAAATTCAAATTCAAATATTTTTATTCAAAATAAAAAGTTACAAGCTTCATTTTTTGAACGTCAAATAATTTACCACCAGTTCACTAAAGTTACTGCCTCAGACCTGAGAAGAACCGGCGAAAGAAACTCAGCGGGACATGTCTTTTTTTCAATCAAAATTTTACATCATATAATCAATTGTGACAATGATACATTTGAAATAGCCTGGAGCGAGCATTTTATTCCCAAGGCGTGTTATCATTTAGAAAATCGTTAATTTGGTAATAACCTTTAACACACAAACGTCTTTTCACAACTTTTTTAAATTGCGAAATAGAAAATTCTCGGACGTTTTCTGGGATCCTATTGTAAAAGCGTACACCCTGACCCATAAAAGAATTACGAACTCGATGCAATCGAGTTATAGGTGCACTAAGATTAAACTTATTTCTAGTATTAATATTATGTATGTCCCCGATTTTACTAAATTCATTAATATTTTTCTTGACATACATAATATTTTCAAAAATGTATTGCGATGCAACGGTCATTATATTAATTTCTTTAATTTTTTCCCTTAATGAATCTTTTGGGCCTAATTTATAGATTGCACGAATAGCTCGCTTCTGCAAGACAAAGATTGATTGAATACCGGCTGCATTACCCCAAAGTAAAATGCCATAGGACATAATACTATGAAAGTAACTAAAATAAACGAGGCGAGCCGTTTTCACGTCTGTTAATTTTCTGATTTTTCTAACTGAAAAGGCAGCTGAGCTAAGTCTATTCGCCAATCCATCAATATGAGGTCCCCACTGCAATTTAGAGTCAATGGTGATCCCGAGAAATACCGTAGAATCAACAGGATCCACGGCTTCACCATTTAAAAGTACATTGGCTTTTACAATTTTCGTGTTGGGTGTTCGTTCGTTATAACTGGGTTTGAACCCATAAAGATCGCGTTGACAGTCAGTTGCTGTTGAACTGTGCCAGAATATCGTCTTTATGTAATTTGAGTATATACATTTTGTGAAATATATTTAAAATATATACATTCCAGTTACATAATAATGAAAATGAATTCTGAATTAAATTGAAATGAAGCTTTCAACCATTTTATTACTTTTTAATCTAAATCTGAAATCACTTTAAAGCGAATCGTTTATTTATGTAAATTTCATTTGGATTTGGTAGCATTTTCGTATACAATAGCATATAAACAGAGTGAGTATATTATATTATGAAAGCCTATCGCGGTACAGGCGCAAGACCGTGAAAATGTAAACGCTACGGGTCGTGGGTTGGATTCATACTTGAGGAAGTAAAATATTTAATATTTTTATTTCTTTGCTCTGGTACGAAATGTGCTAAGTCCTGCAATATATAATTGGCAGAAGGAACTACAATTTTTGCTCTTGGTCTAAAATAAAGAAAATGTAAAACAAATAAATAATATGAATAGAAAGAAATATTTAGTGTGTACAAAATGAAAAAAATACATAATCACAACTTATAAAACGTTCAGTATCCTTTCTGGTATTTGAGCCTACTGTGGCGCATAGACCAGTCTTGCTGTAAAAGCGATGATTGTAGATACAATCCTTTAGCATTGTAATAAGTTATTGAAATTCTATTACTTTAATAGGAGAAATTTGACGGAGAGTGAAAAGCACATCAGAATCAATATTGAAGAGAGCACGCTCTTTGACGTATGTGGTCGCGCAGCGGCACAAGCGTGTGGCCGACAGGTTCGATTCCCACTCGAGGAAATGAAATATTTAATATTTAATGTTTTCATGTCTTCTCTCTGGTGCAAGGAAAAACGCGGCGTTGGGTTCCGCTAGTCAACACGCCATGTCTCAAATTCAGCAGAAAGTGGGAAACGTAAGTGGGACGGAGTGTCTTAACACTAGGTTCCCAAGGTCCCTCTGCCTACCCCACCATGTGCGGGATACAGCGTGAAGCTGAGTATCTACGCTTCCAACAAAAATATCACATACGTGAGACTATTTTTAATGACAATGATTCTTTACAATTATTTTATAACCATTGTTAGTAAACAGAATAAATAAACAAATAAAAAACTTAAAAATACTTTTTGTTTCACATTAGTATTAACTTATACTACATACAAAGCAAAAGTGTATATTGGATAAGAAAAAAGTGCATTAATTATTCTCTTGAAAGGAAAAACTTGTCAAGAGCAGAACGGAGCCACAATGACAAAGAAAAGCGTTGCAAATGGAATAGAAAAAAGGGAATTTCTTATGTCACTATCAGTAATAGTATTGTGTTAGTGGTTTGTTGCATAATGTAATATGTGTTTTATCAACATTGTCAAGTTTTCGTATTTCATGGAGACGTGAATGAGCTAAGACATCTTGCAATTAAATCTTGCATTTCTTTTTTCGTATATGATGAATCCCTCGAATAGCGTGACAGTCGCCCTATAACGCTATTGGGAACCTAATATTTAAAAAATGTATAACTTACTTACGGCCCAATTTTGAAGATCTTACATGTAGATTTGCTCAAAATTAACACCGCACAATATGCTATAACTAAAGCCAAGGTAATCATTTTCCATAAGCGTCATGCGTATAGACCAACGATGTGTCACTGCACCACGATGGAAGCGTAATAACATTATACAACGTTTCAATACAACATACTGGTGAGTTTGCGTCTAACCATCGCTCGCCATAGTGGTAACCACCAAACATTGTAGTGACCACATGAGGACTGTAGCTGTTGATATATTATAACATTAATATCTATTTATATATACAAGTATATAAATAACAAATGTATTGTTATAATATGTTTAAATGATCAATAAATATATAATGTTGTTTTTTCTACACGCTGTATTCCACACGTGGCAGGATAGACAGAAGATTTTTTCATTTCATCGCTCTAGTAACAAGAAGACAAAAAACCACGATTTTGAGTTCCGTCATTTTAATTACAACGGTGGAGTAGGCATAGGGAACTGTTTCTAAACACTCTGTGAAAAATGTTCTGAACTGAGACTGAGTCCTGGCGCTGAGACTGTAGATTTGATTTCCATTTAATTATTAAAATATTCATTATTATCATTTTTCTGGCTATAGTGTCGAAGTAAAGTGCACAGTTCTACTGCTCAATACATAACGTCTAAATTCGGCGGAAAGTGAGGGACAGAACGGAGTATCTTAACACTTATGTTTCTAATATAGTGGCTGCACGCTTGCAAGTTACATTATTTCCGAATTCCCTCTGCCCGTGTACAGTAAGATATTGTC
This sequence comes from Eueides isabella, assembly GCA_019049475.1. NCBI lineage: Eukaryota > Metazoa > Arthropoda > Insecta > Lepidoptera > Nymphalidae > Eueides > Eueides isabella. Next base: position 2,931,350 of record CM032389.1, on the reverse strand, counting down.
GTTTCCATTAAGATATTTTCGTTCCTCATAAAAAAATTAAATCTAGTCGTTTATACTCAATTGAGTATTTCTTATTTTTAAATTTACAAATAAAAGTTCTCAATATTATTATCCAATTTCTCAAAACACAAACTATATCAATTGCCTTATTGGAATGTAACAAGTTGTCATAAAAAAGCTTTAACGTCATTCAAAGACAAACAAAGCCTTTTGTAATCGGAAACACAGTACAGAAAGATTCTAAAGAATTTGCATTGTAAGTGGAACGTGTCCCATATAAACGTATCTATAGAGCTATTATGCAAATATTGATGTTGATCAGGAGTTCCCGTTAAAAGAACGGAGACAGTGATAATATAGTTATGAGATACTCCGTTTTCTACTTTTGTGTACTTTTTATAAATATATTTTTTACTTCCTTTTGCCTCTCTATAGTTTTTTATTTGCTATATAGCTTGGTAGGTCCATATAGAGGGAATCTATTCTATGATCGCCACTTTTCTCTCAAATTTATATATAATGCGTGTTATAAATTTAAAAGAAAAAGCATGTGGTGGACTTGAATTCCATGTAAAAAATATTTGATTAGTTAATAATCACTCACAACTTAGAGTTAACAAAATATATATTATTCTAAGTGTCTATTCTCCCATATCAGAATCATATAGAGAGGAGAGCACAAAAATTATGTATTAAAATGTTTGTAGGCAGGATGAACCCTGCCTACAAAGCGATTTATTATCTTTATCTTATATCTTAATGGTTTTAAAAAAAATGAGATGGATCTCTTAATATTAACAAATAAGCAAATAAAATTGACCAGAATTTTTTAAATAATTCTATGTGAATGTTAGGTAAATGGCCTAAAGATCCAGGAAGATAATTCAATTAATAATTTGAGCATCACTTTAGATTCTAAACTCTAAAATCTTTAAAGATTTTATATTTCACTAGCTGTTGCCTGCAGCTTCGCTCGTGTAGGACTCGATTTATATTTATAACTACCTAAATTACTTAATTCTCCTTCGCAGAAAATGGAGTTTTTTATAATTAAAAATAAGTTTATTGTATAGTATTGATATGTTATACATTATTGGTATATTACATGCAATTATCGAAATTTTTGTAGTAAAATTCAGTTACTAAGATAATATACAATACTTTATCTCTCTTTCTCTCGGGGGCAAATAAATATAGACCTGAAACAACTAATCGCAGAGCAAGTGCTGACAGGGAATTAAATACGTTATAATAAAATAACCCATAAATGTGGTATGCACGGTAAAGCCAAGATTTCAACAGCACCACACCATCTGAGAACTTTCCACTTCAGAAACCTTAATAACAATAATTTCACTTTAAGTCAGGTTCCGTTGCATAATTTCAGTGGAGTAAAATTTCTCATCTCCAAGAAAATCTGGTATACTTTTTTTTCATTTATTGTACCAGCTCGATCATTTTAGGAGCTAAAATAGAGCCTTAATATAACCAATAATTTTCCCGAGTTAGTATCTTATGAATATCTTCACATATTAAATTAATAAGTTCCATCTGGGAACTAACCACTTTGCCATGTATTTCAGGAATTGTAATCTGACCAATCTCTTCAAGAAAGAGCCTTCCGCAACTTTTAGCAATTTTTCACAAAATTCTTTATTTGAATATGAACAACTACCAACATCAGCTCAGGCAGCAATCCTGAAACAATTTTGCTTTATCTTATTTCGTGTAACAGAACATGTTGATATTTTTGTTCTGACCAAATTGATTGGAATTTTTAACATAGTTTGTGCCGTCTATTCGCCAGGATGTAATGTGAAGCTGCCACTTCAAGGGCCAATTCAGCTAGAATTACCTTTGTCATATAGGTAGTCTCCAGTGCCTCCTGTCCTGGTGCATCTAAGAAATACAGCTTCCTTTTGTTACTTAAGGAACTACCTTACTAAATTTTTGTCTTTTTTCCAATGTAAATTTAGATGCGTTCTAATTAATTATAGTAGTCAAGTCGCCAAAATGGCTGTGTGTTTCGGCTACATCTTCTCGATTAGTGCCTGTTGGACTGGATTCTTTTAAGGGAATAGGTAGACCGAAGTCAAAAATAAATTTACATCCAATTGATGAGTTGTTGAGTTCCGCTACTCAACACGCAATGCCTCAAATTCGGCGTAAAATGGGGAACAGAAGTGGAACGGAGTGTCTTAACACTAGGTTCCCGTGAGTGAAGATACAATATCCTGTATGCTACACAATACCTTTCATCTAATAGACTCATATTACTTTCTGCATTGCGCCTAAGCCTAATCTGATAAGAATGTTTTGTATTTTTCTTGTCTGTATAAGATTTTATCTGAAAAAGTAAAATTGTTTCTGTATTGATGCTTTATTTCATGTTAGTAACAGAACATGTTAGTGTTTTTGTTCTGTCCAAATCAATTGTGATTTTAAACATTGTGTGTGCCGTCTTGCCGCCAGACAGTAATTTGGCAGGAATACTTGAAGATGTCATTTCAAGTGCGATCTCCTTTTGTCGTTTCAATTCAGCTAGAATTACCCTTGTCTGATAGGTCTTCCCAGCGCCTTCTGGAGCATCTAAGAGAAACAGTTTCGTATCCTTAGGACCACCTTACTAAATATTTATCTTTGTTCCATTATAAATTTGAATGCGCTCTAAAGGAACTGGTAGACCGTAGCCAGTAAGAGAATTGCCTACAATCGAAAATACAATATCTTGTAAAGAACAAAGAGGACCATTAATTGCTCCTTTATCTGTTGGAAAATCAAAAATTTCTGGAAAAAAGTGTTTTGTACTCTTCTGACAATCTTAAAAGATTGAGATTGTACAAAATAAACTACTGGAACCGTCACTGACGCAAGATTTCTTAAGACTTTGTCCCAGTGGATATATCATCTTCAATTACACAAAGTGACAACAAAACACACGAAAATGACGACAAAATGATTTTACCTCTTCTGCATATGATTCGTCAAGCAGTAGCAAATTTAAAAGCACGTTGAAAATTTTAAAGTAATATATATTCTATTACTACTTTTTTTTACCTTGCATGTTTTTTTTGTAAAAATATTTAATGTACAAATACCTTTTTACTGTTATTTTAATAAAGCAATTTAATTCAAATTTACCCATCACAATGAACAACTTTAGATAAGCGCTTTTATTGTTCATTGTTAATATATAGATTTCTTTAAAAAATACCTTTTTTTTACATGAAAATAAATATTTGTCAAGCTGCACATCTTTAATTAATGCCATATTTTATTATTTATGATTGTTCATGGGATGTTATATATATTCGTTGTTTAATATGTCAATGAAAAATGAAAACATTATTTCATCATTTCTTATACTTCGGCTAGACCGTTATGATGTACATGAGATGTTCCAGATGATTGATTTCAATATGTCAATGTAAAATGCTCACCACACTCAATAACTTTTGTTAAGACAACATTTCATTATTTATTATACTTTAGCTGGACCGTTATGATTGTTCATAAGATGTTCCAAATCTTCAATTTACACATACCATTGTAAAATGTTCATCACTCTCCACAACTTTTGTTATAGACATATTTAAATATTCCTCCTTTTAAGTTTATCTGGACTCATGCTGTTTTTCATCAAGTGTGGAAGTATTTGAAATGAAATATAGCCTATGTCCTACCCTGACCAAATAGCTATACAACAGAAACAAAAATTGAAATCGGTCTAGTGGCTTAGAAGATGTGCTGATGCAAACAGACGAACAGACGAACAGCCCCCATTAAGCCCCCCTATATAACTGTTTAATTTTTTCTGTTTTATTATATTAATAGAATATAACGAATAAGAATTTCAACTTAGCTTGATGAGAACGTTGGCTTAGTTGGTCAGAGCGCTGGGACGGTTTCCAAGAGGCGTAGGTTCAAAACTTGCTACTTTTAAATTTTTATATGTTTTTAAAGTAAGTTGGGTGTAAAGGATCCCACCAAAACTTTCAGGACCCAAGTCAACCTCACCTGCTAGCGGTACACCCCGCTGATCAACGGACGAGGTCTTCTTTCTTTTGCATTGGTAATCTGAGACAATGGGAAGCAGGGTTCTCTCTAATTGTTAAAGGTCAGACATCTCATGACTATGAGCATTTTCCCCTAATGAGATGAGGCACAAAAATAAAACCGCCCTTAGTTACGGGTGGCCCGGCTCTTCCCGATTACGGCAGCACACGTACTAATGGCAGGGCGGAGGTTGCGAAGAATCCTCTGGAAGCGGAATTATGTCATATTAACTAGCATCTTTAAGGGTTATCAGAAATCAGAAGAGAGGCCGAGGACACGATAACCTTAAAATCTGGTTACTTGCTATATATCTGGCAAAGTGATTAAAATTCTCACGGCGGTATCGGTTTCCTGACAAGGAAACTGATGCCGCCAACTTCAGTACTAAATACTCTTAATAAAGGGTATAACTCTTAATAAGGGTATAGGTTTTTATTGACAAATAATAACCTCAGTTGCAACGTTTTGGAAGTCAGTAGTTTATAGTCAAGGGTAGCGTAGCTAGTACTGAAGCTGACCTAAGGTATTTCCTGAAGGTCGTAGAAGTATATGCGCCAACCTCAGCACGCTCTGACGACGAGGTGGGGGCCATGTATGAAGATATAAATAGGGCCATACATGACTCCACCGCGGCTCACTACAACGTCGTCGTGGGGGCCTTCAACTTTAAGATGGAAGTACAATAACGCGACAAACTGCGTATCAGATCACATGGATTAAGGCGCAGGAATTGCAGGGGGCAAATGCTGGTCAACTTCCGGGAAATAGAGGGACTCTTCTTGATAAACTCGTTCTTCAAGAAGAGATCCCATAGAATATGGACCTAGCAGTGCCCCGAAGTTGTGATGCAGAACGAGATAGACTTCATCATAGCGGATAAGAAGATATTCAGAAATGTCTCCGACCTTAACCGGTTTAATACTAACATCGACCACAGGTTGGTACGAGGCATCCTGAATATCAACTTCAAAGCCGAAAAGCGTCGCTTGGTCGTCTAATCTTCGACCGACTCAGCTCCGATTAGACCATGGGTCCAAAGAGTTTCAGCTGGACCTCCAGAACTAATTCTCTTCGCCGGTGCCAGCGATTTGGTAAAGGCTCTATACCACTTGAAAAGCAAATATTTTCCGCTTGCTCAGAGGTACAAGAAGTCCAAACTCTCCGTTGAAATCATGAATCTCAGACGACTGAAACGTAAAATGCCAGCTGACCCAGCTTCTTCAGTGGAATACAAGAACCTCTCCAGATGGATAAGAAACCTTAAATAAGAAACCGAAAAGACCTTCACTGCTTAAATGCGGATGTTATTAAAGCGGCTATTTGTTTTCAAGCTGAGGAGAACTCGTCTGCTGAAGCTGATGGCAGTCGGTAGAACCACAACGTCTCACCCTAGGAAGGCGTAGTGGAAGATTGCTGGGCACATAACCTGTAAATAATATGCACAGAGGTCGGGTAACAACTGACTAATTTATTTAAATAATGTTAGCACATAGTTTAACAGATGGCGCTAGTAGGTATATGACATTTTGTTATACATTTCGACAACAATCCAGGCGTCAACGTCGGCAACGATAGAGCGGCTCTCAGGCAGCTTAAAGCTGGTAGAGCCCCTTGTGGTGATGGCATTACTACAGAACTTCTGAAAGCTGGGGGCAAAGCCTTGTTTACAGCTTTAACGAGGCTTTGTAATGCTATTATCCACCAGGGTATTGTATTAGAGGCATGGTCTAGGAGTGTGATGGTCTTTTTCTTCAAGAAGGGTGACCGGACTCTGTTGAAAAACTACAGGCCAATCTTACTTCTGAGCCTATATGCTGTTCTCGAGGGTCATCACGAATCGCCTTGCCAATAGGCTTGACAAGTACCAGACACCGGAGCAAGCAGGGTTTCGTAAAGCACCATAAACTACATCCATACTATTCGGCAGATTGTACAGAAGGCCGAACAATACAATCAGCTGCTTTGTATGGTATTTGTGGACTACTAGAAAGCCTTCGACTCGATCGAAAACTGGGCTGTTCCGGAAATTCTTGCAGCGATGTCATATCGGCTGGCGATATATCGAGGTAATGAGATGCCTCTACAACGCTGTGGCGGTGACCGTGCAAGTTCAGAACCAGAGAACAAGACCGATTCAACTCTGTCGCGAGGTGAGACAGAGAGATGTAATATCTCCCAAATTGTTCATAAACACGATGGAGGACGTCTTCAAGACTCTGGAATGTCAATTGAGAGCGTATCTCACATATTCGTTTTGCGGACGATATAGTTATCTTTGCAGAGATGCTGGAAAAACTTATCGGAATGCTGAACGTCCTTTCGGCGGGTCGTCAACTTGGACAAAACCAAGGTAATGTTCAATGAACGTGCCGTGCCGGGAACGATATCTGTCGACGCCATTACCCTCGAGGTTGTGCAGGATTAAGTCTACCTTGGCCAGACTATCCAACTAGGCCCACCACTAGGCACAACTTTGAGAGGAAGGCTGATAAAAGGATTCGGCTGGGCTAGGCAGCATTCAGCAGGCTGCGTCGGGTCTTTACGCCAGCGATTCTATAATGGTCAAAGACGAAAATCTTCGAGCATTGCGACTTACCAGTGATGACTGACGGTGTCGAAACGTGGACACTGACGTTGGGACTAGTTCATAAACTAAACCTTACGCAATGGAGCAAGCTATGCTCACACATGCTAGGTGTCTGTTTCGTGGATATAATCAGAAATGAGAGTGAGAATAGAGTGGTGACCACGTCTCGGTAAGCGTAGCGAAGGACGACCTCCGACCCGCAGGTCTGACGATCGCCGGTAGACACTGGCTAAGGAAGGCAGAGGACCGAGCAACGTGGCGCACCCTAGGAGAGACCTGTGTTCAACAGTGGACCATGATAAGCTGATGATGATGGTGATTTTAAATTAAGTATTTTCTTTCCTACGTATTAAATACCACTTCAAAAATAATCAAAATATTAAATAAATAGCATTCTGTTTTGTCAAACTATAATTCTAACGGTTTGTCTTTGGGTAGTGAAAAATTGAGAAAAAAAACCCCACAAAGATTCTAACAAACATTAATAAGTTGTAACAAGCGTATAAGAATGTCGACCTAGCTTGATGAAAACATATGGCTTAGTTGATCCGAGCACTTGGACGATTTTTAAGAGGCGCAGTTTCAAATCCTGCTACGCTTAAATTTTTATACGCTTTTAAATTTAGTACTATAAAACTTATAGATTTTTTTTTACTTTTTGGGCGTACCCTTATTTTTATATAAAATGAATTACTGTATTCGTAATAGTTTCTATAAAATATCAATAAACTTTCATTTTTCATATTACTTGTATTGTGTATCCTCTCTATAAAGTTCATAGCTGTAAGTCCACGGGAAGTCACTTCTCGCTCGTGGCATATTTATATGTATGTTTATGATATATTTATAAGTACTTTCAGATTAGAATTTAATGCATGTGATATTCATATGCGTAACTAGGCAGAGGGAACCGTGTTGAAGCATACCGTTTGCCACATACTGCCCAATTTTCGGGACAATGCGTGTTGAGAGGCCGAGCTCAACGCCGCATATTATCTACGATATCGGTTCGGGAACAGTTCCCTAAGTTTTCTCGAATACACAACTTTAGTTTCAGTTGGACGCCGTCCATTGCGTTTCGACGACCTCAGTTACGATGACATGATTGATCTTCATGTGTTTCAGAGAAAATATTCTTAAATAATTTACTTTACTCAGAACTGAAGTCAAAAGATAAAACTAAAAAGAATTTACTGTCCATACGACCTATTTATAACAACAAATATTAAATATGTCAATAATGTCTGCTGTTTTTTTTTTTTTTTTCTTATACTGGCAACCTCTGACGTAATCAGAGCCTTTGTTTTCGTGAAGTGTTATTTAATAAGCATTTTTTATTAGTTTTATTTGATATTACATTTTGACATATGATTTACTTTTTTTTTCTTTTATGTTTATTTCTTGAAACTTATGTATTTTTCATTTTCAGGTGTATTTCTTAATTTTAATTGATTCCCAGAATTGCACTTTATTTATATCTTGTACTTCTTTCGTTTTTATCTTATATATACTAATCTACATCTTTTTTTTTTTTTATTTATTTTACTAATTTTAATTATATATTTATTATTCTTTCAGTTGATGCCAATTTGTAAAGTTTATAAGGTTGAAGATTTGGAAATGTTTGCCCTAAGATTTGCGCTCCCCACTTGCAAATTTACCCGGAATATAGGCTTCTCATTATTCGGGGCTGAAAAAGCTCTTCATTTTTTCATACAAGTTGCCTTTGGGAACCGTCAGCAATTTTTTGCTACACCTGGAAGCCAGCCTCATTCCGTTACATATGGCCTGAATTTCAGCCCATAAACAGTGCTTTGATAAAATTCAGTCGCATATGGTCCGCAGGATGCAGGCGCCCAGGTGTAGGTGTCACGTGCTCGTTGTCCTGGGCAAACTTAATTTTACTCGCCACCAGCGCACACACTCGCAAAATCTTCGGAAAGTTTTCATTAAAGTCCACCGTCTTGACCTCAACAGTACGCCACTGTCGATCGTGCCAGTGATTCCCACTTTCTTCGAACAGGGCATTCTTCGCTGAAGGCGTTGTGGTCTTTGCGGCCACTCTTAGCCCTAACGCAATTATTACACGTAGGGTAAGTAGCCGCCAAGAGTTCGCACTTCGCCTTCAGGTGCTGGCCCCCACAGTGGCTGCAGACGTCTGCCTCCTCAGTGCAGTGCCTCCTAGTGTGGCCATATGCCAGACATCGGGAGCACTGCACTAGGGGAGATTGGTCCATGACCCTGACGCGCTGCAGGTCCACTCGGAGCGCTCCTAGGTCTGTCGCTCTCCTCCATATTATGGGGGAGACCGACAGAACCAGGTGGCTCGTGTGGGGGTTTCTAGCCTTTTTCCGAAACTTTAACTGCATCCTATTGTCTTCCTTGGTGAGGCCCTCGAACACCTCCCCATTCTGCTTCCTGAGAGCCCCGAGCACCTCCTCGTCAGAGTTAATGCTCAGCAGGTCTCTCAGGACGATCATGGGGTCTCTGTTTTGGACGTCCTCGACCCGGAGGCAACTGGACTCCAGCCGTTGCCTGGCCCTCTCCCGGTCTTCGGCCGTCGGGCATCCGAGGATAATTTTGCTGTCCTTGGCTTTCCTTACTTTTTCAACCTTTATCCATCCCTCCTTTGCGTCTACCGCTTTGCGCACTCGCTCCAGTACTTCCTCCCCTGTCTCCAATACATCATCGGAAGAGATGATGATAGAGTGCAGGGAAGGTCGCACCGGTTTGGCCGTGGGCGCGTTTGCGGCAACGGTCGCGTAGGTAGAAGGAGGGGGAGGATTCGCGAAGTTTGCGGCGGACTGTTTTTCGAGCGCTGACTTCAACTCCCGCATTTACTCGGCGTTTTCGGCTAACAGCCTCGAGTGCTCCTCCATCTTTCGACAGAGTTCCCCCTGCTCCTTGCACTCGGGCTGTTCTTTTGGCGCCCCTTCCTTGCTCGGCTCGCCCTCCAGCTCTTTTACAAGAGCGTATAGCCGCTCTAGGGCCTTCAAAACGCCGGCTTTGATGTCCGTTTTGAGGTTGCGGGAGTTGTTTAATAGGAGTTTGGCGCTCATTAAGCAGGCCTTGGCCTCCGAGGCTCTGCTTTGGTATCTTCTCTGGCCTTCTTCCTCACCCTCGGGGCTGAATTCCAGCCTAGTCCCCCTAACGAGGGTGAGGTCGATGTGGTGGGTGGGCTGCGGCGCTGGTTTTTTATATGCAGACTGATCGCTGCTGGCCATCTTGACTGATGGGGTCCTAATCATCGTCAGAGGTGCGCGTTTATAAATAAAAGTTTGGGTGTAGAGTGCCCAAGGTTGTAAATAACACCAAGTCTCTCAACAGTCGGTGGTGTAAAGAGCCACGTATGTAAAGACAAATTTGCTCGGAGCAATAGGAAAGGAAGAAGAAGATATACAGAGGGTGAGGGGAACTAAGAGATTTTTCGTTAAAAATCTGATGTTCCCCTCTAGGCCTACCGTGTCAAATAATAAAAGAATAAATATTAATATACAGAAATATATACAGTAAAAAGTAAGTACTCCTGCAAGTTTTGTTACTACTAATAAAATGACTAGGTGATTGTTTAGAGTTAGAATAAAATTAAATTAGTTAAATTATAGTTAAAATATTATAAATTAAATTGAAATAAAAGTTAAAATAAAATTAAGATTATTGATAAATTACAGTCAAATTATTATTAAAATTAAATTCAATTAAGATTCAAATTCAAGTCAATTTAAAACCAGAGTACAATTAAAACGAAGTCGGTTAAAATTAAAATATAAATATTTTTCTTTTGGTAAAACTACCAAATATCAATCTATCTATCTAAAACAGTCGGTGGTGTAAAAAGCCACTGACAGTCTATATTTATTTAATAAAATATTTTTCCTGACGCTTATACGTCAAAAGCTAGATAAATTTAATAAAATAAAACAATAAGACGTCAGTAAATTCGCCAAGGTCAGACCACCTTTCCTGCCTAGCGAGAATAGGGTGTGGTGGGGGGGCCTTTTTTCAGTTTCTCGTGCTCCGATTTGCACGAAATCGGTGTCAAACGATCGGGCTTCGCGATGCCTACGAAACTGTGAAGAATTGAAAACTGAGGGGGAGGGGGGTGAGTATAAAAATTTAGAAAAATTGAATTTTTCAGTGATTTTCGCGTGTAAAAGGCGCGAAAATATGTCAAAAAATTTTGAAAAAATTTAGGAAGGTACGGCGCGGAGGGACCTACGCAACGATACCAATAACTCCTCAATCAAAGTGAGGTAAGTCTGTTTAAAAAATTTTTTTTTTTAAAGTGCTATGAGTCAAAATTTTCAGACTGAATTTTCAGGTGTCCAAATGTTTGTAAATAGGTTTAGTTTAATATTTATAATGTCAATTAGGTCAAATTTATTACGTAAAAAAGTTTCAGCCTGATATAAGATGTTTTGAAAAATTCAATTTGTATGAAGAATGTCTGCTGTTAGCAGTCGGCATTTAGTAGTTAAAATTAAAAAATGTAGTAATTTTTCACTGGTTTCTCCTGTATATACTGTAAAAATACAGCATACATAAAAATATACTTAAGCAGGAAAAAATATACTTTTATAGTATAGTAGGTAACAAGTACTCGAGGAGACCTGGAATATTAGGTATATATATGTTATTAGGCTAAAAAGAATATTTTAAAGCTAGAAAAATTGTAACACTTAGAGTTAACACAGTCCACTCCCCATATACTGTCCAATTTAGAGATATTTCATGGCAAGTGGCCTAACTAAATGCCGTATGTTGTCTCATTACCAGATCAAATAAACGAAAATAATTCATTTCCCCAAACAGGAAACGAAACCACAACCATCGCGATTACAGTCAAACGCTGTGCACGCTGCGACCTTAAAAGTCTGAATAATATTAAAGTGTTTTTTTCAGTATCATTATAAATAAACTAGCTTCAAGCATCTACTAAGTAGTTAAAGAATGTTCGCATTAGAGAAGTTCTAAATGCTAATAAAACGAACACGTCGATAACATTCTTCTATGAATATTTCATGTTATTGTATTCGCTTCAAGGGAATATTGTGTGCAAGCTACTTTGTAAGGAATAAAGGGTTCCGGATAGTAAAATGGTTTGTAATACTTTAAAATTTTTCTATCGTAACTCTTTTCTGATACAAATGTCATTCCTATGTCCACATTTAGCCTAATTATGGCATTCTTTGTAAATAGCAGCGTTCAGTATACAATGTCTCGAAATTTGAGAAAAAAAGAGTCTCAATACAAAATTATTTTAATATACCATTCTATATTCTAAATTTAGCGTAAATTAAAAAAAAAAACACTATTTATAATAAAAAGGCATTTCATTCTTTATATAAGCATATGCTTATGCAAAGTCAGGCCAGTCATATAGTCAATATGCTTGTCATATACTCAATATGCTATGTGAAGTCAGGCTGGTCATTGCGCCTAATACCTAAAGTATAACTATGCCTCAAATACAACCATCGTTTATCACAATTCATAAATATCTCAACTATCAAAATTTATATCCTAAGAATATCAATATTTAAATAATTGAAATATAAACTGAAAATAACTTTACGACCAAACGACTCTATAATTTAATACGAATAATATTGAAATTTCTTGACTTTCTCTTTAATGTTTATTTAATTTATATTTTACTTTGAATAAGAAAACGCGATTTTGCACTATTCTGAATAAGAAAACACGATTCCAGTTATATTCAGGTTCTTCAATCGTTCTGCTTAGACTACTGTTATTTTATATCCTTCAGTTAAGTATAATAATATAAAATCCAGTTAGAAATACTAACGTTATTGATATTAAGAATTTATTGTCTATATTATTGTCACTCAATGTTATTTAACGTGCCATGGTTGTGTGTTGAATCCACTGCCGAGGGCAATGAGTTACTTTTATTTGTTCACTTTGAACATACAAAATTGGTCAACGTTCCACAACTCTTTGAGCAAAGTCGTGTGTCTCATTGGCAACAGAATGTCTGGAAGTTCCCCACAATCTTTCGGCTCTCTTGAAAAGAGTTCAAATAAAAAAAATACAATTTTAAGACAAATATTAATTTTGAAAATATGTAATTACATCATAGTTTTACAAATCCAAATACATATTTCAAAATATTGAGGCCTGTCGTGGCGCAGCGGCACAAGAATGTGACTGTAACTGACAGGTTCTGGGTTCAATTCCCAGTCGAGCAAATGAAATATTTAATATTTTCAATTTAAACATTTAATGTTTCATTTCTTCGCTCTGGTAAAAAGGCAAAGCGCGGCGTTGAGTTCCGCCACTCAACACGCAATGCCTCAAATTCAGCGGAAAGTGGGGAACGGAGTGTCTTTACACTAGGTTCCCGGGTTCCCTCTGACTTCCTTGCCCCGTGTAGGGTACAGCGTAAAGCTAAAAAAAAATATTTGAAAATATATTTGTAATTACTTCATTATTTTCAGGGGGACCTCTAATAACATTCCCAGTATCGGTTCAACTAAATTGTTTTTATTCGGACTTTTGCACCTTTCGTTTTGTGAGTTGTAAGGTATTCTAATTATTTAATAATTTATATTGGTAATTAATTTAGAATGTTAAATTTCAGTTGAAAATTCATTCTAAAGAATCGTAGACAGAGAAAGAATTAAAATAAAATTGGGTATAGGTTGTAGTACAAAGGTTGGACAAACCTTGTGGAACACCGGCGAAGATAGAGCAGAAAGTATATAAATTGTTGCTTGTACATAATGTTTTCGATCCTATAAAAATAATGATACTTAATGATATTTGTTTATCGCAGAACAGCAACTAAAAGATCAGTATCAATATAAGATTCCCTTTCTCTATCATAAAATAAATAAGAATAAAAGAAAAAAAAATATTAAATATTTAATTTGAAGATATTGAATATTTCATTTCCTGTCGCTTTTAAAGTCACACGCTGTTGTCCCTGCGCCATGCCATCTTAATATATAAGCCTTTATAAATACTAAATGAACATAAACTTGGAAGTTATTATATATTGTTGATTTTAAGCAACTCTTACATAAGCTTTAATATATTATATATGTAAGTATTTAGAAATTCTAACATGCAAATCCCTTTGCACTTTCACAAAGCTACCTACTCGACTTACAGTTTATTGGTTTAGCTTATATTACAAACAGAGCTTCTGATGCTTTTAGTTTTAAATATATAAATAGATTAAAAGAGGTTACCATGGACAGTGAATATTTAAAAAAACGACACTATAATGTTATGATGTCATTGAGCAAATCTGATAGTGGATCCAGGGTCCAAATAGTGCAAATTTTTGCCTGTTGACATACGAAACTCAACGTCACACATTCTAGAGCGAAGAAATGCAAAATATTAAATATGTCATTTTTTGAGTGGGAAATGAAACAACAACCAACATTTATAAATTGTAATATGCTAACCAACACCTCACGCCTGGCGTATGCTTTTACCTTAGCGCCACGGATATCCTTAATATTATGAAATATTTTCTTTTTCAACAATAAATTCGTCAACACATTCTGTGTGATATCACACAAATCTCTTAATATCTTTTTAATGACCAATATAAATGTATAGATAATTAGAATACCTTACAACTCACAAAACGAAAGGTGCAAAAGTCCGAATAAAAACAATTTAGTTGAACCGATACTGGGAATATTATTAGAGGTCCCCCTGAAAATAATGAAGTAATTACAAATATATTTTCAAATATTTTTTTTTAGCTTTACGCTGTACCCTACACGGGGCAAGGTAGTCAGAGGTAACCCGGGAACCTAGTGTAAAGACACTCCTTTTCCCACTTTCCGCCGATTTTGAGGCATTGCGTGTTGAGGGGCGGAACTCAACGCCGCGCTTTGCCTTTTTACCAGAGCGAAGAAATGAAACATTAAATGTTTAAATTGAAAAAATTAAATATTTCATTTGCTCGACTGGGAATCGAATACAGAACCTGTCGGTTACAGTCACACTCTTGTGCCGCTGCGCCACGACAGGCCTCAATATTTTGAAATATGTATTTAGATTTGTAAAACTATGATGTAATTACATATTTTCAAAATTAATATTTGTTTTAAAATTGTATTTTTTTTTTATTTGAACTCCTTTCAAGAGAGCCGAAAGATTGTGGGGAACTTCCAGACATTCTGTTGCCAATGAGACACACGGTTTTGCTCAATGAGTAGCTGAACGTTGACCAATTTTGTATGTTCAAAGTGAACAAATAAAAGTAACTCTTTCCCCTCGGCAGTGGATTCAACACACAACCTTGGCACATTAAATATCATTGAATGACAATCATAAAGTCAATAAATTCTTAATGTCAATAATGTTAGTATTTATAACTGGAATTTTTGTTATTATATTTAACTGAAGGATATAAAATAACAGTAGTCTAAAAAGAACGATTGAAGAACCTGAATATAACTGGAATCGTGTTTTCTTATTTAGAATAGTGCAAAATCGCGTTTTCTTATTCAAAGGAAAATATAAATTAAATAAACATTAAACAGAAAGTCAAGAAATTTCAATTTTATTTGTATTAAATTATAGAGTCGTTTGGTCGTAAAGTTATTTTCAGTTTATATTTCAATTATTTAAATATTGATACTCCTAGGATATAAATTTAATAGTTGAGATATTTATTGATTGTGGAAAACGATGATTGTATTTGACGCATAAATATATTTAAGGTATTAGGCATAATGACTGGCCTGACTTCACATAAGCATATTGACTATATTGAGTATATGACAAGCATATTGACTATATGACTGGCCTGACTTTGCATAAGAATATGCTTATATAAAGAATAAATTTTTAAATTAAATCATATACGCGTTTCCTTACCAGATCGGGATGATAATGTAAAGATCGAAAACTAATAACCAAATGTGATTATCTTCTGTACCTATAGTTATAAGTATATTAAGACTAACATTAGCCATTACTATTGCATATTCCATTTGAGCACAAAGGTGAAGCCTAATAATTAAATGACAACTAGTGTCACTCAAGCTTGAATAAACAACATTGTACTGTAAGTATTGGTTCTTGGAGAAATCGTATGTGTCTAATTAGTGAAGAGAAAGTAAATGGATAAAGATATTTATATTAAAGTTAAATTAGAGAATTAATACGACGACGATTTTAAATTATTCGTATTAATTCTCTCATTTAACTTTAATATAAATATCTTTATCTATTTACTTTCTCTTCACTAATTAGACACATACGATTTCTCCAAGAACCAATACTTACAGTACAATGTTGTTTATTCAAGCTTGAGTGACACTCGTTGTCATTTAATTATTAGGCATCACCTTTGTGCTCAAATGGAATATGCAATAGTAATGGCTAATGTTAGTCTTAATATACTTATAACTATAGGTACAGAAGATAATCACATTTGGTTATTAGTTTTCGATCTTTACATTATCATCCCGATCTGGTAAGGAAACGCGTATATGATTTAATTTAAAAAATTATTCTTTATATAAGTATACGCTTATGCAAAGTCAGGCCAGTCATATAGACAATATGCTTGTCATATACTCAATATGCTATGTGAAGTCAGGCTGGTTATTGCGCCTAATATCTAAAATATAACTATGCGTCAAATACAACCATCGTTTACCACAATTCATAAATATCTCAACTATTAAATTTATATCCTAAGAATATCAATAGTTAAATAATTGAAATATAAACTGAAAATAACTTTACGACCAAACGACTCTATAATTTAATACGAATAAAATTGAAATTTCTTGACTTTCTGTTTAATGTTTATTTAATTTATATTTTCCTTTGAATAAGAAAACGCGATTTTGCACTATTCTGAATAAGAAAACACGATTCCAGTTATATTCAGGTTCTTCAATCGTTCTGCTTAGACTACAGTTATTTTATATCATTCAGTTAAGTATAATAATATAAAATCCAGTTAGAAATACTAACATTATTGATATTAAGAATTTTTTAATTATTGTCTATATTATTGTCATTCAATGTTATTTAACGTGCCATGGTTGTGTGTTGAATCCACTGCCGAGGGCAATGAGTTACTTTTATTTGTTCACTTCGAACATACAAAATTGTCTCATTGGCAACAGAATGTCTGGAAGTTCCCCACAATCTTTCGGCTCTCTTGAAAGGAGTTCAAATAAAAAAAAATACAATTTTAAGACAAATATTAATTTTGAAAATATGTAATTACATCATAGTTTTACAAATCTAAATACATATTTCAAAATATTGAGGCCTGTCGTGGCGCAGCGGCACAAGAGTGTGACTGTAACCGACAGGTTCTGTATTCGATTCCCAGTCGAGCAAATGAAATATTTAATTTTTTCAATTTAAACATTTAATGTTTCATTTCTTCGCTCTGGTAAAAAGGCAAAGCGCGGCGTTGAGTTCCGCCACTCAACACGCAATGCCTCAAATTCAGCGGAAAGTGGGGAACGGAGTGTCTTTACACTAGGTTTCGGGGTTCCCTCTGACTACCTTGCCCCGTGTAGGGTACAGCGTAAAACTAAAAAAAAATATTTGAAAATATATTTGTAATTACTTCATTATTTTCAGGGGGACCTCTAATAATATTCCCAGTATCGGTTCAACTAAATTGTTTTTATTCGGACTTTTGCACCTTTCGTTTTGTGAGTTGTAAGGTATTCTAATTATTTAACAATTTATATTGGTAATTAAAAAGATATTAAGGGATTTGTGTGATATCACACAGAATGTATTGACGAATTTATTGTTGAAAAAAAAAAATATTTCATAATATTAAGGATATCCGTGGCGCTAAGGTAAAAGCATACGCCAGGCGTGAGGTGTTGGTTAGCATATTACAATTTATAAATGTTGGTTGTTGTTTCATTTCCTACTCAAAAAATGACATATTTAATATTTTGCATTTATTCGCTCTAGAATGTGTGACGTTGAGTTTCGTACGTCAACAGGCAAAAATTTGCTCTATTTGGACCCTGGATCCACTATCAGATTTGCTCAATGACATCATAACATTATAGTGTCGTTTTTTTAAATATTCACTGTCCATGGTAACCTCTTTTAATCTATTTATATATTTAAAACTAAAAGCATCAGAAGCTCTGTTTGTAGTATAAGCTAAACCAATAAACTGTAAGTCGAGTAGGTAGCTTTGTGAAAGTGCAAAGGGATTTGCATGTTAGAATTTCTAAATACTTACATATATAATATATTAAGGCTTATGTTAGAGTTGCTTAAAATCAACAATATATAATAACTTCCAAGTTTATGTTCATTTAGTATTTATAAAGGCTTATATATTAACATGGCATGGCGCAGGGACAACAGCGTGTGACTTTAAAAGCGACAGGAAATGAAATATTCAATATCTTCAAATTAAATATTTAATATTTTTTTTCTTTTATTTTTATTTATGATAGAGAAAGGGAATCTTATATTAATACTGATCTCTTAGTTGCTGTTCTGCGATAAATAAATATCATTAAGTGGTACAGAGGCTTTTTATAGGATCGAAAATTGTATAGGATCGTTCTGCTCTATCTTCGCCGGTGTTCCACAAGGTTTGTCCAACCTTTAGACTACAACCTATACCCAATTTTATTTTAATTCTTTCTCTGTCTACAATTCTTTGGAATGAACTTTCAACTGAAATTTAACATTCTAAATCAATATATATTTTTAAATATCATTTTAAAGAGTACCTGTTTAATTTTGATCAAGTTTTTTATTATTTGTTTTTTTTAACCGTTGTGTTTGTATGTATACATTGTATTGACGAGTAAATGTAATGTTTTTATAAAATATATGTAAATATTAAACATGTCATATTTAAATTGTTTAAGTTTAATTTTGATTTTTGGTTCAACCACCACTTGAGGAAATGAAATATTAAATATTTTTAAATTAAATCATATACGCGTTTCCTTACCAGATCGGGATGATAATATAAAGATCGAAAACTAATAACCAAATGTGATTATCTTCTGTACCTATAGTTATAAGTATATTAAGACTAACATTAGCCAGTATATATATATATATATATATATATATATATATATATATATATATATATATATATATATATATATATATATATATATATATATATATATATATATATATATATATATATATATATATATATATATATATATATATATATATATATATATATATATATATATATATATATATATATATATATATATATATATATATATATATATATACTGGCTAATGTTAGTCTTAATATACTTATAACTATAGGTACAGAAGATAATCACATTTGGTTATTAGTTTTCGATATATATATATATATATATATATATATATATATATATATATATATATATATATATATATATATATATATATATATATATATATATATATATATATATATATATATATATATATCGAAAACTAATAACCAAATGTGATTATCTTCTGTACCTATAGTTATAAGTATATAAGACTAACATTAGCCAGTATATATATATATATATATATAATATATATATATATATATATATATATATATATATATATATATATATATATATATATATATATACTGGCTAATGTTAGTCTTAATATACTTATAACTATAGGTACAGAAGATAATCACATTTGGTTATTACTTTTCGATATATATATATATATATATATATATATATATATATATATATATATATATATATATATATATATATATATATATATATATATATATATATATATATATATATATATATATATATATATATATATATATATATATATATATATATATATATATATATATATATATATATATATATATATATATATATATATATATATATATATATATATTGGCAGATGGCAATACCGCGCTTAATAATTTTAAATTAATTACTGGAGAGCGAATCTAACCAATAGTCGCACATGCATACGACATACTATTACTTTTTTATGGATAATAATTATTATGAATTGACTTATTGTGAAAATATTTTTAAATATTATAAAATATTGAAAAGCGTATTTAAAAGAATTGGTGATCAGTAAAGTTGCTCGTGGCAAGATTGACACATGTCCTTGAGTGATGGGTGATTGATTGCTCCATGAGCTTCACTGAACCAACGCGGAATGATGTCAAAAATGACGGGACAATTTCACATTAAACTTATTTTAATCTTTATTATTATTATTATTATTTTTTAATTTTTTAGCTTCACGCTGTATCCCGCACGAGGCAGGGTAGGCAGAGGGAACCCGGGAACCTAGTGTAAAGACACTCCGTTCCACTTCCGTTCCCCACTTTCCGCCTAATTTGAGGCATTGCGTGTTGAGTGGCGGAACTCAACGCCGCGCTTTGCCTTATTACCAGAGCGAAGAAATGAAACACTAAATATTTAAATTGATATTATTAAATATTTCATTTAGTCGACTGGGGATCGAACCCAGAACCTGTCGGTTACAGTCACACCCTTGTGCCGCTGCGCCACGACAGGCCTTCATTTTAATGACATTTTTTGTAGCTTGACACTATATTCCGCACTTAGCACGGTAGTCAAACGAAACTTGGCAAACTAGTGTTAAAACATTCTGTTCCCCATTAAAACTCCTTCGTTCCATACTTTCTTACTTGCGCCAAGACAGGCCTCCATAAGATTTTAAATATAATATATATTTCTTTATATTTATTTTATTATCACACTATTCTTCATTGTTATTATAAAGTTTTTCTTAGTAATTTAAAAATAATTATATAATATAAACTTAATTTCTCTAATTATGACGTTTCAAGCCTGTTAATGTCACGTTGTTTTGAGTAGGAAATTGTGCGAAAAAAATAGGTATGGTAATATTATAAATTTATTTTTTGTAACAAATACTGATCAGTAAATTTGCTTGGGACAGAATTGACACGTATCCCTGAGTGATGGCTGATTGATTGCACCACTAGCTCCACTGAAGTTTGAAAGATGTCAGAAAAATGACGGGACAAGTTTACGTTTATTTACTTGCAGTGTGTTCTCTATCGTATTCATTACGGGGAGTGTTCTGGAAAACTGTTTGACTTGCTATCTGCCGCCAAATGTTCTAACAGCACAGTACGTCACAAGTTAAAGTACTATCCACATCGTCTCATCGCAGGATTTTTTTTCTATGCGTCAATCATCCGTGGAATGGCCTTTCCGCGAAAGTATTTCCAGGTTCTAGGATACGACAACGCATATGTAGCTCCCCTGTTGGATGTTAGAGGGGGGCCGTAGACGACGGTGATCACTCACCACTAGTTGATCCGTACGCTCGTTTGCCTTGTCGTTTCTATAAAAAAAAGAAACATAAGCTCTGTTTGTGAATTTATTCAAAAAGCTATATATAAAAGTATTAAAATGAAATGTATCGTATATTTTTTGTTTGTCTTGCGAAACATCATCTTACAATTCACAAGAAAACAAAAGTCCACATTGATTTTTGAGCTACAACATCTTTTTAACCACATTTTGCTTAACAAACAAGAGAAATAAATAAAATTACATACATGTAAATATTGTCCTTTATTCAGTTTCCCTCGGGAAACTGAAAAAAGGAAAATAAGGACAATATTTACATGTATTTGGTGATTTTCAAACGCTTTACAAAGGTTTTGACTTTTTAGACCGGCAATGTATCCAAAAACCCCTAGATAAAAATTCTACAGATGTAGTTATTGGTTGGGTATCAGACGGTCATCTGGCTTAGCCTTTATTACAATAAAAACAAAGTACTTATAATTTAAGCTTTTCAATTGGTCCTCCGTGAAACTAGAACCAGTCTCTACCTAAAGTAGCCCATAACACTAACTATTTTCTTATTTATTTTATTTATTAAGAAAAAAATATATATGCTATGCTCGTAATAAGGCAAAGCGCGGCGTTGAGTTACGCCACTCAACGCGCAATGCCTCAAATTCGGCGGAAAGTGGAGAACGGAAGTGGAACGGAGTGTCTTAACACTAGGTTCCCGGGTTCCCTATGTCTACCCTACCTCGTGCGTGATACAGCATGACACTAAAAGAAAGCTTACTTAAAAAAAATACAAGAAAAAATTGATATCTGTATCACAATTATCATAAAGTTTGGCCATCAATTTTGGCTAAATAAACTATAGACAGATTCTTTTCATTGCATGAATGAATATTTAAGGTACTGTCACAATACGTACAAATCCAATATCCTACATAAGTCCAATCAGAAAAAAAAAACATTGTAAACAAAAAAATTATATAAAACTTTTTCACCATATACAAAGTCACCACTATAAAGTGTACCATTTCAACGTTGATGTTAAAATGCCATTATTTCTATAATCTTATTTACATACAATGTTGTCGATATATTATCCTGGGCTTACATTATTTTTAGTCGCTCGGTGTGAAGAAAAATGGTGATACATTTTAAATTCAAAGGATTTTCAACTATATTGCCTAGTGGCACAGAGCCGTTGCAAATAAACAGGTGTTTATATGTAAAAATTGAAGTGTAATATTGCGTTGCGGATTTTCGGAACATTTCCGTACATTTTCGGGCACCATGTGCGGTTGTGATTTTGTGTGTTATGGTTTGTGAGAATTGGCAAAAAAATATTTCATGGAAATATTTTTTACAGGTTTATGCTTTTTTCAGCATAGCCCCGATTAAGTAAGAGAAAAGAGAGTAAGTAACATTAGGTAGTGTTAATACTCATCTCTTATGCCACTTGCTCATGTTTCACTAATTTTTCGAGACGTTCAAGAATAAGTTTTTTTTTTTTTTTTTTTTTTTTTCAGCTTCACGCTGTATCCCGCACTTGGCAGGGTAGGCAGACGGAACGGAAGTGAAACCTAGTGTTATGACACTCCGTTCCACTTCCGTTCCCCACTTTCCGCCGAATTAGAGGCATTGCGTGTTGAGTGGCGGAACTCAACGCCGCGCTTTGCCTTATTACCAGAGCGAAGAAATGAAACATTAAATATTTAAATTGAAAATATTAAATATTTCATTTCCTCGACTGGGGATCGAATCCAGAACCTGTCGGTTACAGTCACACTCTTGTGCCGCTGCGCCACGACAGGCCTCAAGAATAAGTAGTGAAACTTAACGCTCCGTTTTGTCTACTGTAGGAAGAAAATGAAAATAATAAAAAAAATCATTCAAACATCATTCCTCTGTTGTGACACAGCTTGTTTTTAACCGTGATCTATTAAGGTAAGATATAATTGTATACATAGTAAGGCGTAAAATTTTGCCATTTGTGAGTTGGAATGCTAAAATTGACATGGCATGTTGCTATAAAAAAAAGTGTAGGGCCATTTTATTAGGAATAATTAAATAAAAAATTAAAAAATAATTAAAAGTGTCATTTAATCGCCAAATATCGTTAGTATAATAGTACCTTAATAATAAAAAAATTAATACACAAACATATTTGAAAGTTAACTTTACAATTTTCGGTCGACAAAATGTTACCATACATTTTTCATTTGATATGCATTTGTTGCCTTTATTTAAAGTAAAATAATTTAAGTTAAAGTAACAATATCTATTCAAGTAATAATATTTTTTCCTAACCAGACAAAATCCTGAGTATCTGTTAGTTAATACGAAAACGTTAGTTTATAACAAACAATATTTCGTGTATTATCAAGTAAATATCCATATTTATGGCAGTTCCCAGTTAACTTCATCGTTATATTTCTCATTCTTCTTCAGCGGTTCTAATAAAGGAATCCTAGCAATGAAACGTAACCAAATAAAAATATAGTTCTTAAATTATTTAAGCAAACAAAAACGAGACTTCAGAAAACTTAGTGCTAAGAGATTAACACTAGGGTAGGCTATATGTGGTGTGCAGCGTGAAGGTATTCATATCTCAATTGATTGAATATCTCCATAATCTTTTAGAGTATAAGATAAAGAATATTAAGCAACATTTCAACGTACAAAAACAAATAAAAGTTAACTACAATCTCATCGTAGTCCCTAGAACTCTTATCATGGTCATTCCAGAGTCTACTCTGGAATGACCATGATAAGACGTTACCTACTACGAGTTATCTGCAAACAATTGCCTGGGGGTGAGTTACGATTATTTGCTTCGAAATTTATTTAATCTTCAGACTAGATAATGTTATTTTATGCGCCTAGATTTTGAATAAATAATAAAAAAAAACGAAAAAACATTTTTTGTAAATAAGTTATTTTTAGTTTTTTTAATTCATAATAAACATTTTATTTTTTTTTTTAATTTTAAATATTCTGATTCTGTGTTGTTATACTAGATATGTATTGAGGAAGATTATACTGGTCTGCAACAGAATCCTCCGTTACATAAAACTAGATTTCTGAGAAGAGTTAAGCATGCTGAATCCAAATCTGCTATCCATTTTTTTCTGACAGGTACAGTTTATTTTAAACGATTATTTATTAAACAATAATAAACATTATAATTCTTATTTTTTTCTCTATTTTTTTTTGTATAAACACTGCTTATAACTCTCACAGTGTTAGCAAGAGATATAATAATATTGTCTGACAATATTTTTACACGCGCGTGCGCAGTTCGTAAAGTGACGCTCAGTTCGTTAAAAAGTTGTCAAGTGGTTGCTTTTGTTTTATACCAGTCATTTTGGTAAGTATGAAATAATATTGATATGTATAGTAAAAATTAATGAGTATTCAGCAACTTAGTAATAAGCAATATTCAAACATTACTCTCATTTCAAAATTAATTAATTTTGTTGTCGGTCTATGCTTGATACAGCGTAAAGCTAAATAAATACAGGATTGGTGATTAATATACACCTGAACTATAACAATTTATAATGATTTCAAATAAGAAATATTATGATTATTTTTGTTTTCTATCATTAATATTTTAAAATATTTGTTTAATTTATTTAATAACTATTATTACTTTTCTTTATTATATGTACATATACAAAAATGTACAGAACCTTTATTAAGAGACAAAACTCAATCTCAATTAACTACTAACAGATTAATCTTTTTGCTAAAATTACCTTGATGTGCTCGACCACCCAAAAGTTGAGACAAGCGACAACAACTTCGATTATTGATATTAAGAGTAATTGTAATCCGCTGGCAACACCGAGTACCATACCAAAGGTTATGAGTACCGTCGCTGACATTATATCTGCCTCTGTTGAAAATAGTCGAATAACACGAACATTAAACTGCCTTTTCATACTTTTAATGTCATCTTGGGACATACACAAAACCGTGAAACTGTAAATATGAGGGATGTACGTATAAGTTCCATTTTGGAGTATAGTTTGGTAACGAGGAAGAATGTAACTTTTGAGTTCAGCCACTCGATAGACAACAAATTCTATTACTACGCTATTACATGCTGGATACCGCGTCAAGCTAAAAAACTTTGCTTCTGCGCTTCCTTTATTAGCTCAGACCTCGGTTAAAATTCTACAAACTAGTGCTGATTAAATTAAAAGAAGGCCACGTAAAAAGCATGAGACATATTCTCATACAATGAGTTTTTTAACAGAAGACAAGTCGAAAGTGATATGCAGAAACCGTACCGACGTTTTATGATCGTTTCCTTTCGTTACCACATTGGGGAGAAAACAACAACTTTCCACAGACAGTTAGACAGACTTATCTCAATATTAATTTCATTAAATAACATCTTTGAATTGCTAATAACATTGTTCTTCATTCCATTTCAAATATATTAATTTCTTAAACAAAGTATTAAGCAACTGATTACTAAAAACCTAACAAAGATAAACAGCTGTAGATCTCAGGATGCTTTTACATTTTAAAATCCTGCCTTGTATTTTAACCAAATTAAAGAAAGCCACGTAAAACGCATGAGACATATTCTCATACAATGAGTTTGTTAACAGAAGACAAGTCAAAAGTGATATGCAGAAACCGTACCGACCTTTACGTTCGTTTCCTTTTGTTACCCCGTTGGGGATAAAACAACAACTTTCCACAGACAGTTAGACAGACTTATCGCAACGTTAATTTCATTAAATAACATCTTTGAATGGCTAATAACATTGTTCTTCATTCCATTTCAAATATATTAATTTCTTAAACAAAGTATTAAGCAAGTGATTACTAAGAACCTAACAAAGATAAACAGCTGTAGATCTCAGGATGCTTTTATATTTTAAAATCCTGCCTTGTATTTTTAGCAAATTAAAATGAGTAAATATTTGTTCTTGTTAGATAGTAGACGTAATCTCTGGCTTAAGATACTTCAAGAACGTTGTAGTCCAGGAAACGATTTAGTGAGCTCAGTTTATTTTTGCACGAAAATAGTTTAAGCTCCTTTATAAATATTCATTTTATTACGACTACTTTGCTACAGTAATTTAGTTAAGGTATTTAGTTTCTTTGCCATTATAAAAGTGAGACCAAAACGCAAAATTTAGCTACATTATTTTTTTTAAAAGTAATCATATTTTTATAGATATATAAAAGGTAGTAAGACATTCAGTTTTCATTCAGATTTCCGCGTAATCTTTCGACACATGGCTTTACAAGTGACGGAAGTAAATGCCGGAATTAGTTTCACTTCTCACGCCATTAAAAGTGATATGTATGTAGGTATATAAGAGAAATTATATAATTCCTTTCTTCCAATAGGAATTGAACCTAAGACCTTCGCGTTTATAATCAAAACATGTCGCGGCGCCAGAACGGCCTACACTGCATGAACTTGTACATGAAATATAAATTTGTTAAAAACTAGGTGAAACTTTTTTGGACTAAACTTAAATCTTATACTTCCAGTAGCGAATACACTACATTAACCACATATCCACAAATATTTCCATAATCCTACAAGCTCTTATTTAACTTTACTCATAAGTTAGTTCAGTTTAAAATTCGTAAGCTAAATGCTGAAATTGTATAAAACATACTTGTTTACTGAACTGTTAGAAACAACGATAAATAGTAGTTGAACAACTCTCTTAAAGTATCAACTTTTTGTATAATTTGATAATTTTATAAAGGTCAGTGTGATGAATAAATGTAAGTAAAATTCTAAATTTAATAAAAAAATATTTTTTTGATACATTTTTAAACTTTTATTAGATTCCACACTAAGATAAAAATAGTAAAAGTAATTTTATACATTTAGAAAATGAATAAATTTGTTGAATTAGCCTGAAACACCAAGTGTTCTGATCACTAATTATACTCGTATATGAGTACTGATTGTTTTGTATTTAAAGCGGGTTTGTGTCCCGCTACCTTTATTTTTTAATATTTTCCTTAAAAAAAAATTAAAAAAAAAATGTTTGTATGATTTTTTTTCAGGAATGCTAAAACATCATAAACTACATTAACGAAGACAGTAAATTGCCCAAATAAATACTATTTACTATGCTTGGATTTGTTATGGTAGACCAAAATATATTACATTATTTTCAAATTATTTATATATCGACAAATACCACCTTCCTAACAAAGTTCACTTGATTTACTAAGTACTTTGATAAAAAAAATTAATCACAAATTAAACCATTTTATATTACTGCCCATTCATGTACAAAATAGCAGTACCAACCCCAAAAATCTTAAAGTAACTCAAAGACAGTTTTCAGTAATTTTGTTCCTTCCATACGATCACATTACCTCAGTGTGTGTTTGTTGAAAAATTGCTGCTAAGATTACCAAGAGCTTTATTATAACACTTCCAAAGAAGAATATTTACTCAAGTGGAGGTTTTATACGTTCTTCATATCTCTTATGGAGATTTATTATGATAATATTCGCGGTGGCGTATAAAAATATTGAGTAATGTAACTTTTTAGATTTAATTTAAATAACTCTTTTTTATAACAGGAATTTTGATTGTGGTTTTAACAAATCTATACTTATAATGAATCTGTAACTGACCACTATCTGTATTTAGGTTTTTTTAAAATAGAATAGATATTGTACTACTTGTTTAAAGTTTTATTCCACATTTAGAAAAGAAAAATAATAAATTTAATATTCCCTCTTCTGAATTATTACAAACTCTTACTCTCTTACAGCTGACTTGTCCTTCATATTTTTTTTTGCCATTCTTTCTTCACTCATTCGCTCGACGTGTCCAAATCACCTAAGCACGTTCTACCATTCGGTGTATCTTCATTGGGTATTCGCTAAACTGACTCGCATCTCTTTGTATTCATCTTTCGCACACTCTTCTTCTGTAATATCCACGTTTCGCTGCCGTTTAACAGTGACAGTACCAAAACTGCAAAATGTTGTGTACGGCCAAACGCGCAGTTACTGACGTTTCGCAGTCTCAACAATACATCTAAGGTCTCGTTAACTCTGTTACCGGCAGCAATACATACGCCTGTCCACTTTAATTTCGTATCTTCCGTCTCTGCTAAACATATTTCCCAGATATACTATTCGATCGATTCCAAAAACTATAATTTGAAAATTAATTCAGTTAAAGTGTTCTATTTAAAATATATTTTTGTTATTTTGATTTGTTAATAGTAAATTCATAAAACGACTAATAAAAAGAAATTCGAAATAATTTAATCCGAATCACTAAGTATTCAAAAGAATGGTACTGTAATCTACCTTGCGCGCTACTGACCCAGATTAGGGAAATATAAGTAGATTATTTTTTGTTTATTCTTTATCAAATTTTTGTAGCAATGGTTTTATTATACAATTGTACTTTATTTTATTTATATTATAATCGTAGTTTCTTTGTCTCATTTCTTATGCTATGTTTATTAACTTTTAAGCAATGATGTATGGTATGGTTCTTTGATTGTGGCGTTCCGAGCGTGCCAGTTGAGCACATATCACTTCGCCAATGTCACGTTGAATGGAGAAGACACGAAGGAGGTTGTATGGTAGAAAAAAAAATATTACACAATAGGAGAATGCATATTAAAAAAAGGAGATCAAGTTAAAAATTGCCTTCACCTATAACAAAAAAAAAATACATATATTAAAATAAATATATACATTATCTATATACAGGGTTAGTAATAAGAAATATATAATACAAAGGTGTTAGTCTACAATTTAATATTATTATATCTAATATATTTACATAAAAATTTACATAATGGACTAAACACAAACATTAACAAACATTGAACATTAAGGGGACGGGGAACTTTGTGAGGAAGGACATCATATAAGGGATGGATTAAGTTGGGGCATGTAAAAAGAATGTGAGAAGGGGAACCATCGTCTAGACCACATTCACACAGTGAGTGGTCCCTGACCCTGATCTTAGCTAGATGTACCGGTGTGCTCGCATGTCCAAGGCGCAAGCGACATATGGTCGATATTATCCTCCGTTCAATAAATTTTTGAGAATAAAACCATGGCCGCCTGGGGATATTAGGTTGAATCGCAGCATAGAACTTACCTTTCTGGGATTTTGACATATTCCAAAATTCAGACCATGACACATCCAAATGAGTTAATGCAAGGGACAACAGATCCTGGGCCGAAATAGAAAAGTGATCCAAACTGCCACACTGGATGGCTAATTTTGCGCAAGAGTCTGCAGATTCATTCCCACTGATTCCAGAATGCCCTGGAATCCATGCCAAAGTAACAACCAAACCCTTTAAATAACATGAGTACAGTTCTTCACGAATCCTTAAAATAATTGAAGACCTTAATTTACTATGAAAGGGATTTCCCTTTACAGCTAGTAAGCAGCTTAATGAGTCAGTACAAATAACAGTCTGTTTAAAGTCATGGGAGAGTGTGAACCGGATTGCTTCTAACAAAGCAACAGCCTCTCCAGTAAACACAGATGATTCGCGAGGACATTTAAATTGTAAAATAATTTTGAATTTTGGTATCCAGCACGCTGCACCAACACAGCTTTCGTTTGAAAGCTTTGACGCATCTGTAAAGATAAGGATATGATTTAACCAGTTTTCATTTACTATGGCTTGGAACTTTGTGTTGGTGTCAGCAGCTCCCTTGGGCAGGCCAAGATTTGTGATGATAGAGGGATGGTGTACTAAAGCTTAATAAGGCGTACAGAATAAAGAGTTAGCAGGATAGCGGGACAGAGGGTGAGGAAGGGAGGTAAATTTAAGGAAGCTAGCAAGCAAGTAGGGAAGCGGCTTGCCACGAGGAATAAGGTCAGCTAACTCAGATAGCTTAGACCACAAGGGATGGGAAGAAAACTGTAGCATTTTACCAACAAATCGATCAGATAAAAATTGACGACGAATAGGAAAAGGTGGATCAACACACTCCACCTGTAATGCATTGGTAGGGGAAGACCTCATTGCACCTAAAACAATTCGAAGGCATTTGTACTGAATTCTGTTAAGTTTGTCAGTAGCAGCTTTATTAAAGGGGTCTAAAACAAATAACCCGTAGTCAATATGACTACGAATTATTGCATTTTACAGTAGTTTTTGAGTAAAAGGGTGTGCACCCCACCACACACCAGACACAGCTCTTAAAGCATTGATGCCTTTTTCACATTTTTTGCTGACATGTTCAGCATGAGCAAATCCGTTCAGTCTTTTATCAAGGACCATGCCTAAGAATTTAACACTATCTGCTAATTGTATGGTATCATTACCACAGTAAATTTCAAAATTAGGTGTTACTCTCTTTTTGGAGAATACTACCGCCCGACATTTCATTACTGATAATGCCAAGCCATGGCCAAGGAGCCACTGGTCTAGATAGTGTAAAGCAGTATTTAAACGATAAGTTATATCCTCCACTGATTTTGAGCTATAGTAGAGGACGATTTCATCAGCGTATTGAAGGATATTACAAAAGCTACTGACAGACAATTCGAGGTCATGGGTGTATAGGTTATACAACAGAGGACTAAGAACTGAGCCTTGAGGTAATCCCTCCCAGACCAGTCTGGAAGGCACAGTAAGAAGCGGATGTTTCACAGATATCGATCTGCCGGTCAGCAGATTGCAAATGAAATGAGACAACTTCGGCGGGATACTCAGCTGTTGCAGTTTCTGCCTGAGTACCGGAAGAAGGACATTATCATAAGCAGAAGCGACATCTAGAAAAACCCCCACTAAATACTCTCCTTTGGCGAAAGCTCGTCGAATGTCTGTGGTAAAAACACTGAGAATATCTGTGGTACTTAACCCCTTTCTGGAGCCAAATTGAGAGGGTGCTAAGATATTTCTGCTTTCCACTATCCATTCCAGACGATTTTTTAAAAGCCGTTCCATAATTTTTGATAAAGCAGATGCTAGGGCAATGGGTCTGTAGGAATCGGAATCAGAAGGACATTTTCCAGGTTTAAGGAAAGGAATGATAATTTGGGATTTCCAAGGTAGTGGGATATTGCCTGATTGAAATATTGCGTTGATTAAATTTAAGAAATATAGCTTAGACTTCTCATTTAGTCTAGCAATAAAAGAGTATGAGATACTATCCTCACCTGGGCTAGTGTCTCTTAAATCCGTTAAGACGTTTTTGAGTTCTTCAGACGAAAAACAAGCGTCCATTTCATCCGAAGATTCAATCAGTGGGAAAATAAATAAGTCATGAGATGGTACAAAAGGCGGAGCCAATTTGTTAGCAAAATCACACAGCCACAAAGAAGGATTATTGGAGTTAGGACTGGAATCATAGTTAAGGGAACGGCGAAATCTCCTAACATTTTTCCATATGAGTGAGGAAGGAGAGCGAGGGCTAAGGGATTCACAAAAATTGGCCCATCCAATTCTCTTCTTTTTCCTAATCAATTTTCTAAACTTCGCATCACTGCGTTTGTACTCAACAAATTTCTCCATAGTCATATAGACTGCATATGACTCCTCGGCAGCTGTTCGCCGATTGACAGAATCAGAGCATTCCTGATCCCACCAAGGATTGAAATGCATCCAATTCTGAATGGAGCGTTTTCTAGGGATGTGAAAGTCAGCCGCAGACAAGATGGTAGAGACAAAACGTTCATAGCAAAGAATGATATTCTCAAAATTAGCAGACTCAGGAAGATTGCCCAACATGCAATCCACAGAGTCGGCGTACTTATTCCAGTTGGCTTGTTTTAGGTTAAATTTAGATGTAGAATAAAGAGAGGAAGAAGGAGGAGGTCTATTACGCATTGAGATAAGTATAGGAAAATGGTCACTACCATGGGTAGAAGGTAGAACAGACCATGATAGCTGGGTAGCCAGAGATGGGGAGGATAGGGAAAGATCAACAGCAGTCCTAGGATTCTGATTTGGATTAACCCTACGAGTCGGAGAGCCATCATTGATAATGCAAAGAGATACATCATCAATCATGTCTACCAACAAAGGAGATAACCCATCACAGTAATAACACCCCCACAAAGAGTGATGAGTGTTAAAATCACCTAGGACCAAGACAGGACTAGGGAGCAAAGAGATAATAGACTTAAGCTCAAGGAAAACAGAGGAAGAAGGATGAGGGATATAAACAGATAGGAAGGAGATATTGAAAGCCCTCACAGCAACAGCATTAATCTGTTGGCTGTGAGGGGGGAGAGGGATACAGGAATAAGGAGAGGAGTGCTGGATGAGGATAGCACAACCTCCATACCCGTCATTTCTGTCCTCCCTTAAACAGGAGAAACCTGATACCCTAAAGCGGGAATCAGGCACCAGCCATGTTTCCGAGAGGGCAATAATGACAGGGTTGTACAAAGAAATAATATTAAGTAATTCGTGCTTTTTGGCACGAATACTTTTACTATTCCATTGTAGGAAGCTCAGTGCTGCCATTATTTAGTATTTTAAAAATTGTTAGTAAATTTTGGGCAACGTTGGACGGTATAGGAAGTTCATCAGCGGTTCTGAAGATACTCACAAGGGTTTCAGTAAGTGCAACCAATAGATCTTTTCTAGATTCTATTGGACTGTCAACACCTTGGTTTAGAGCGCAACCATTAGGAAGGGACGACGGACATGCGGCAGTTAGGGCTTGATGAGCTTGACTATTATATCCCTTTGCTAAAGGAGCTCGGGGACGAGGAGACTGAAAAACAGTCTTTTTATATGATCTGTTAGGGGAGGCAGGGGCTGGTAATTTAGAAGGAGAGGGAACTGCATAGGTGGGCGGGGAAAACATTTCCTTAGCCATATCCGCATAGGACTTGCGAACAGGAGGAAAACGAGCGGAAGCCTCTATATACGAAATACACTCTTGTGACATGGTAATTTTGATGGACTGTTGCCTTGCAAACTCAGGACAGTCTTTGTCAGTAGCAAAATGTTTGCTTTCACAATGTAAACAATAAGCATTTTCCCTATTAGTGTCACATGCTTCACCAGTGTGGGACTGAGAACACTTGTAACACCTTGGCTTCGATCTGCACTGTGATTTAATGTGACCAAAACGACAACAATTTAGGCACTGGATAGTGGGAAATTTGTATGGTTCTACTGGGAGAGAGGAATGGTATGAAAAGACCCTTTCAGGCAACTTTTGTCCACGGAATGTAACTACAACTGACTGGGTTGGAACCCATGTAGTCACACCCTCACTTACACACTTTCTATTAAGTCGTCTTGCTTTCATCACTTGTATACCATTTGAGGGAAATTCTAGAGAGCCTACAAACTCATCAAGTGAGAAGTCCACTGGGACATTTCTTACAATACCCATTTGAGTGATATTAAAAGTAGGGATAACTGCCACATACTTACATAGACCTAAAATGGGATTGGATAAAAATAAATTCGCTGCAGTAGCTGTTGAGAATTCCACGCTGATTTTGTTGCGACCAACATTTTTCACTCCATCACTGGTGATGTTATTTATTTTATTAATATGGAGAAATTGGCCAAACTTAATTGCTTTAATAGAGGTACCGGCAGCAGGATCTGGAGTTTCCCTCGACACATATACTATAAAAGGGCCTTTGTCTGAATCGATGTAGGATTTAGGACTTTCTGACAGGGAAGGGTGAATATATAAATTTTGAATTGACGGTGTAGCCGTAGCTGGGTCAATAATTGTTTTTTTTACAGACTCTGCAATATGTTAAGGTGGGTTATCACCTTGTCTTTTACGCGATGTAGCCTGAGAGTCGCATTTGCCACCACCAGGATCAGGGGGATCAGGCGGATGCGGATCAGCATCCATTTTAAAATAAACTAACCTAACTTACCTTATAATTAGCTAATCTAAAGGACAAAATACCACAAACACTCACAACAACAAACACCGATAATAAAACCGATCTCCTTTTTAAGAAATCGCACTTTTCACTAAAAATATATGTACAAATATCACTAAAATAAGAAATCCTCACAAACACGTGTGTTAACCAAAACAAACGTCAGCGAAGCATCAAGCAATGATGTAATAACCACACATACTGTTGTGTTTACATTTTGTAGTTTGTCAATGTCAACTGTCACTTGCTACTGTAAGCTTTTTTTTGTATTTAATGACATGAACAGTAGTATTTTGGTGCTATATATTTATATATTTCCCTTTCTTTTTACTTTGAGGGTTTAGCTGAGGGATGTAAAGTGTGTTAAATGCAATTACCTAATACTGTTCTCTTTTTTTTTTGTTTTTTTTTTTTTGGTCTACCTGTAATAATTGTAAAATGTATTACTACTTCTTTTTCTATAGAGCCAACAGGTCATGTGTGAATATTTATAGGATATTTTTTGTTTTGTTTGAAACTTTTTATTATATTTTTAATACCTTTATTTTTTTTATTTTATTTTATTATTTTGCAGCTATTTTTGTGCAAATTATATATATATTTCTATTAATTTATATATGTTTTTTTATTAGTTTATATTTCTATTTTTATAAATTATTTATTAATTTATTATGGATTCAAGCATCGATTCCTTTCACTCCGCTTTAAGCTGTGACGCGGAAAGCAATAGTTCCTTTTGCAGTGCGAATGAGTCTTTGACACTTGATAAAATATTAATGAGAGAGTTTTCACCTCTTAAAAACTTTAACATCTGTCATATTAATGCTCAAAGTTTACCCAGTCATTTCTCTGAATTTTACTCCACATTTAATCGAATTAATATTCACGCAATATTAATTTCTGAATCTTGGCTGAAACTTACTTTGCAGTCCTCTTGCTTTTCTGTTCCTGGCTACACTATAATAAGAAATGATCGTCTTGGTAGGGTTGGTGGCGGCGTGGCGATATATCTTAAAACTCATATTTCATACAAAGTCATCTGTCAATCAACGTTTTCTCTAGATTCATGTCTGGAGTACTTATTTATAGAAATAGATGTGGGAATTAAAATTGCACTCGGAGTTGTCTATTGCCCCCCTAACAAAAGTTACTTTAGCAATTTAGATATCATTTTGGAAGACGTCCTTGCCAATTACACGCAAATTATAATAATGGGTGATTTTAATACGTGCCTTTTGAAAGATGATTACCGAGCAAGAAAATTAAACTCCACTCTCTTTTCCCTTAATTTATGCGTGTTGCCCCTCAATCCCACTCACCACTCTAATAATACAGATTCCTTTCTAGATTTCATCATAACCTCAAATCTACACCTTGTTTCCAGATTTGGCCAATTTTCTGCCCCTGGATTTTCCTTACATGGCCTCATCTATGCTTCACTTAACATTAAATCACATAGGTCTAAACCTGAAACAATTTTTATTAGAAATTTCCGTGACATAGATACTGAAAAGCTTAGATTCGATGCTGCTTACATAGATTGGTCACAAGTAGAGGCAATGTGCACTGTAGATGACAAAGGTAATCTTTTAAATGCCAATATTACAGAACTCTATGATAAGCATGCGCCATATAAACTAATTAAAATTAAAAAACACCCAGCGCTGTGGTATAATGATGCCTTTCACAAAGCTAGGGCCAAAAGAGATAAAACTTTTACAAAATTTAAGACCAATCGGAGTGACCACAACTGGGCACTATATAAGGCTGCAAGAAATCAATGTAATCAGATGTGTAGGAAATTAAAACGCCAATATATCTTTAATAAAATACGAAATTCTTCTCCCGAATCGACTTTAAAATTTGTAAAGTCTCTCGGCATTGGCAAACTTGCAGCTTCCCCTGAGGACTGTAAAATTGATTTAAATGTCCTTAACCAACACTTCTCCTCATCTTCTTTACTTGATGTACGTATTAAAACTAGTACGCTTGCTGATATTCATAGTTTGCCGAAATTTCAAATCCCATTTTTTTCATTTTCTTCCATCGATGATGATGATATTAAGAAAGCTATTCTAGCAATCTCATCTAAAGCAGTAGGGTCGGATAATATTAGTCGTAGTATGATCACCTTAATTTTAAACATCCTGATTCCCGTAATCACACATATTGTTAATTTTTCTTTTACCTCTAATAGTTTTCAGGCATTTTATCTCCACTTCTGTTTTCAGTCTTTATAAACTCCATTACTTTTGTTATATCCTCTCGATACCATCTTTACGCTGATGACTTACAGCTTTATGAACATGCCAGTGCTGACAGTTTTATAGATGCCATTAACACCTTAAACACCAATCTTCGGCAAATATCGATATGGTCCACAAAATACGGCGTTGAGGTCAACCCCAACAAATGTCAGGCAATAATCATTGGTAGCTCACATCAACTGGCCAAATTAAACCACAGCACACTACCTTATCTTACATACAACGGCACAGTTGTAGAATTCTCTAAAACTGTAAAAGACTTGGAAATTTTAATTGATGAAAAGCTATGTTGGAATGATTATATTTCCAACATTTCACGTAGGATTTATGCTACGCTACACTCAATGATGCGACTTAAAAACTTTTTACCGGTGCGAGCAAAAATTCAGCTAGTTAATACACTGTTGCTTCCTATTATTGATTATGGTGATGCTTGCTGCTTGGATTTAAATAAGGACCATCTAAATAAGCTAGAACGAGTACTTAATACCTGCATTCGTTTTATTTATAGCCTCCGCAAGTATGACCATATTTCATCTAGTAGGAGGCAACTTGGCTGGCTGAAAGTGGTTGATCGAAGAAACTCCAGATTGCTATCCTTACTTTATTCTGTTCTCTTTAACCCAAATTCTCCTTCTTACCTCTCTTCTGACTTCTCTTTCCTTTCCTCTTTCCACAATAAATCTCTGCGCTCACAATCTAATCTTACACTGTCCATTCCAAATCATAATTCTAGCTTTATGTCTAACTCATTCGCTGTCACTGCGGTCAGGCTCTGGAACGACTTGCCTGAGAGTATTAGAAGAGCTCCTTCTCGAGAGTCTTTTAAACGTCAGCTTAAAGCGTTATTTTTACTAAAACCATAATATTACTGTATATACTCGTATATATGTAAATATATTTATATTTGTATAGGGTATGTATATATGTATATATATGTGTGTGTGTATATGTGTGTATATATGTATATATATGTGTATGTATATATATGTATGTGTGTGTATATGTATGTATGTGTATATTTATGTATGTTTATAATTCTATGTAACCAAGCGCATATATTTGTGTAATTTGTGAATATATGTATATATTATAATGTATACTTCAATGCACGTATATCTATTTTATTTAAAAATTACTCTTGTTGTTGCACGCCTACACATTTATTTCCCACATGACAAGGTTGGCTGGTAGAAAATGCTTTTTAGCGTTAAGCCCGCCTTTTGTGCCTTTATATATTTTTACTGTGTGCAATAAAGAAATAAAAAAAAAAAACATATATTAACAAATTTTTACAACGTAATTCTCAACGAAAAAAATGAAGTTTTTATATTTGAGGTAATTATATGAAAATATCAAGTATGATGTTTTTCATACATAAGCATGTTATATCAAAGTAAGTAGCACCAAATATATGTATAAAGAACCTTACTTATTATAGTTTTTTGGTCACATATATAGTATTATTTTCACATGGTAAAAGAATTTACAAAGTAGCACTCATTGTATCATCAGAGCAGCTAAAACCAGTTAAATCCTAATGTAGGACTGTAGGCATATTTCATCGAAATTCGTCATCAAAAATCTAAAACCTGTGAATATCATCAGATGGCTACCTTAAAAACCTGAAAATTAAATTACAGTCATATAACTGAATAATTATAATAGAATATATCAATAAATGAAATCGTTTGGAAGGTTTTCAAGAGGTGCAGGTTGAAATTTCGCTTCGTTATTTTTTATACTATTATCAGATAAGATATTTGAACAAGAACTAATGATTTCCGACAGCCCAACGTCTTCTGTTCCAATTTAGTAAATAGCCGCGACCCGAGTTTAAATTTATTTTTGACATTCATTTTTAATTATTTTATTTGAATCCTTAAACGAAGGTAAATGAGATTAGACACGTATCGTAACTCTAACTTTCTCCTATTTTAATCCTGGTGTTTCTAACTGCAATATATAGTTTTTAATGTTACATCTTTCCGTAATTTGGAAGCTAAATAAATAGTATTATAAAAGTAAAATAATTAACGTTTGTACTGTTGTAGCCTATGGAAATGCCGCAGCTTATAGACGGACGGACGCGGGCAGTAATTGAGCCACTGAGAGGCTCATTTACTGCTCAGTCCGTGTGACACTAAGCCCTGGAATAGTCGTGGCTTGGCATTTTAAATACTTTTGGGTTTTTGATGATCATTGGCTTGGCCTGCGTCACGACAACCAACCAGCGCTTTTTTGGGCGTGGATAGTGCTCGAGTTCGTTTTCCCGCAAGCCATGTACTCGGTCTTTGCCAAAATTAAGACCGCTGCTCCCAAACGAAGGAATCGAAAGGTTCACTTTTTGCTTTAGTATCAGCCGGTACTAGTCATTGAGTGCTATATCATCGGCATCCATTATTAAACACGCAAAGTGATCTTGGATTTGAGCCAAAGGATTATCGAGCACAACATTCAAAAAGAATGGAGCTGAGCCCTGGTTAAACCCCTATTGTACTCTGGAAAGGTTCTATATAGCCAACAGCGGACCTAAAATAGCCACTCACAAAGCTCTTCTTTTTCCCCTGTTTGTCTCCATAAAAGTTCTGAGGCCAAAAATGGTGTCCTTAGTACCCAATCCTGATTATCAATATCTATTTTGAGACTCAGAAACAGTACACTTTCGGTGGAACCTGATGTCGATCATGCAATCGAAGAGCTTCATGGTGTGACTTAATACTTCATATAACTAACATAATCTTGAACACTGCTCCTTCCCTTGTAAATAGGGATAATAAAACTAACTACTGCTACAGGTGAGGCATTTTTTCAGTGTTCAAAATTTATTGTTAAAAAGGTGAGTAAGCATGAGCACACCAAAGGAGCGTTATGATTTCCACGCTTCGATCAGAATATCATCAGGTCTCACTATTTTTCCGTTCTTCATGCGTCGAAGGCAATTCCTAGTTTCGTCAAGGTTTAAGGGGCAACAAGGTCGCACGGATGCTGAGTCTACAGCAACTCCTGGAAGTAGCTTCTCCACCACTCAGAGCAGCCTCTTCTGGAAATCTTTGTTTTTCGACTACTATCTTCTTTAGATCTTGTCCAAAACCACCGCGAATACGTGCAATCGTCTCTGCTTATATATTTTATGTATATTTCATTACGTATATCTATGAATACATTTTATGTAAATTTCATTACGGTACATGTTTGTGAGGACCTTAATATGCGAAGTCTTATCGACATATTTTTTCAAGGTATAATTTTACTTTTGGCTTATGTATAATTTTAATCGTGGCGGAGCATCTGGTCCTAAAATATACCGAGTGTGCGTACGATTTTCACTCAAGGAGATTAATTTTATTTTATTTTCTTTCTCTATTAATAATAATGTTAAAGAATAAGGCATTCTGTGGAGAATTGAGTATTTAAGTACATAATTTAAGTAATTATTAATTAATTAAACGATTAATTATCCAAATAGTCAAGGTTGGGCAGCGGCAGAGTACTAGAAGCGTACCGAGCCACGACGAAGAGCGAAGACTGCCTGTTTAGTTCGGCCTTTTATATAATCATTGACAAATAAATTAAACAGTAGAATGTATCGGGACTACCACGACATACGGACTCACGTTAAATAAATATAATGCATAAATATTTCCAAAGAATTAAGATCATACTTTAAGAAAAGGATACGGACACTTGATAATTTAACACAAATAATGGATCTTCATCTTATTCCAGTTACTAGTATTAATATTATTAAATCTTTTTCCCTAACTTTTATTTTTTATAGCTTTCCTTATCTTCATAAAAATATTTCAAACGATATGGACCCAATGTGATGTGATGAAAAAAAATAACCATTTCGCTTATCCTACAAAAATATTGTTTTCATCACAAAAAATAACAGAAATTCAACTTCTTTGGTATAATAATTCGAAACAAAGCATCAAAAGCTACTGTAAAGATCAATAAAAGAAAGCGATATTATCTCAATACTACGATTTCTATGTGCACCGTTTATTGTACTACTGCCCCCTCGACCTGTTAAAGCCTATTGTGTAACTATGTAGGCAATTTTTCATTTAACATTTATTACTTTATCAAATATGACTTTGAAGCGAGTCTACGTGTATTTATTTTTTTGAGCCCTTTAGTGGTCTTTTTGAGCTGAATGTCTTAATATTGTTTCCAAATTCCCTCTGCCCGTGTGCAGTAAGATATTTTCGTTTCCGTTATGATACTTTCATTAAATTTTTAATCTTCGTCGTATATATTCAATTTAGTATTTTTTAATTTTTAAGTTTACATATAAAAGTTATCTATATTATAATCCAAATTCTTAAAACACAAACTATATCAATTGACTTATTGGAATGTGATAAAAGTTGTCGTAAAAAAGCTTTAACATCATTCAAAGACAAACAATGCCTTTTGTAATCTGAAATACAGTACAGAAAGATTCTAAAGAATTCGCATTGTAAGTGGAACGTGTCCCATATAAATGTATCTATAGAGCTATTATGCAAATATTGATGTTGATCAGGAGTTCCCCTTAAAAGAACGGAGACATTGATAATATAGTTCTGAGATACTCCGTTTTCTACTTTTTATACTTTTATACATACATTTTTTACTTCCTTTTTTCTCTCTACATTTTTTATTTATCATAAAGCATGGTAAGTCCATATAGAGGGAATCTAGTGTTAAGACTTCCACTTTTCTCTCAAATTTAGAGATATTGTGCGTTTTAAATTTGAAAGGAAAGGTATGTGGCAGGACTGAACTCCACAAAAAAAAATAATACTACGTCAAAATTCGCGTACAATATATTGATCTATTTTTGGTTTACCTGTATTCTTTGTATAGTACGTTAGTCAAAAGGTTGTTTCATTTATCTTTTCGCTTTATTTCCCATTTTGCAGATTTTAAGTGACAGATGGCAATACCGCGCTTAATAACTCATAATTAATTACTAGAGGGCGAATCGAACCAATAACCACACATTCAAATGACATACCTACTATTGACTTTTTTATGGATAATAATGATTATGAATTGTTATTACTTACCATGAAAATATTTCCAAATATTATAAAATATTGAAAAGCGTGTTTAAAATAATTGGTGATCAGTAAAGTTGCTCGTGAGAAGATTGACACATGTCCTAGAGTGATGGGTGATTGATTGCTCCACGAGCTTCACTGAACCAACGCGGAATGATGTCAAAAATGTGACGAGACAATTTCACATTGAACTTATTTTAATCTTTATTTTAATGACTTTTTTGTAGAGTGCTTCTATATCCAGCACTTTGCACGGTAGTCAGGGGAAACTTGGGTAACTAATGTTAAAACATTGTTCCCATTGAAACTCCTCCGTTCCCCACTTTCTATATGTGCCAGGACAGGCCTACATTACAAGTTAAATATTTTATATATTTTCAATTAGTATTTTTTTTTCAATATTATAATAATCTTGTTCTATCTTATCGTAGGCTTGTAGGTATCTATATATAAAAATAATTGTATAATATAAATTACAGTTTCAGTTCAAAACTCTAATTACGGTGTTTCAAGCCTGCCAGCCTGCCACAATGTCATGTTGTTTAGAAAACAGGCAAAAGAGGTTGTACAATAAAGAAAGAGATAAAGCAATATTATAAATTTATTTTTATACCTGGGAAGTATGTTTAGCAGAGATGGAATAATCTTCCAAGCGCCACACATCAGTGACACGGCCTACCCGCGGCGATATTTGCAGGTCGATACAACATGGGTACTCTCAAAAAGCGCGTATACCTCTACCTTAAAAGCCACCTGTAGCTCCCCTGGTGTTACACGGCGCTGTGGGCGACGGTGATCATTCACTATCAAGTGACCCGTACGCTCTTTTGCCTTGTCTTTTCCACAAAAATAAAAAAAGTTTTATAAGTTCTGCTTTTGAATTTATTCAAAAAGCAATGTATAAAAATCTTAACCAAAACTATTTGCCTATATTTGGGCTTGAAATATATTGTATGGTTTTTGTATAAATATTAATTACTGTCATGCAAAACATCATATTAAAATTTACAAGTTTTTTTTTCTACTAATCTACAATCTTTTCACTCTTATTTTGCTTAACAAACAAGAGTAATGATAAGTCAAATAAAAACCAGACCCCTAGTCCCCGGCAGCCTCACTATTCCTGGCTTCGGTAGCGGTCATGGTAACGGTGGGGGTACTAAGAATTCCTGGCAGAGGTATAGCAGAGGTATACCACCTTAAACGGACACCTGGACCTGGTAACACACAGTATACGCACGTTGAGGGCAGACGAGAAGATAATGAAGCTGGAAAAAGAATTGAGTAAGTTGAACTGGGTTATCGGAAGTCCAAAGAGAAAAGGATTACACCGTGACCTTGAGTTCCGGCAACTTATTCTTCGGGAGGGTGAACAGTAATCCCAAGGTATTATCGGATTCATCGTCCACAGGTCCCTTGTAAAGAACATTGCAACCATCCAAAGTGTGTCGAGCAGGGTGGCATACCTGATACTCAGAATATCTGAAAAATATTCGCTGAAGGTCATCCAGGTATACACACCGACCTCGTTACACTCAGATGATACATATCTCCAAAACTCATTTCACTGTTGTTATGGGGGACTTTAACGCGAAATACGGCAGGTGAGGTGATTCAGAGTTGAAAGTGGGGCAATTTGGATATGGACTGAGGAACCAAAGAGGACAGAGACTGGCCGACTTTCTGGAAAAGGAGGGACTCTTTATGATGAACTCCTTTTGTTAGAAGCCGTCTCAGAGAAAGTGGACCTGGATAAGCCCCAATGGTACGGTCAAAAATGAAATAGACTTCATCTTGAACACCAAGAGACACATCTTCAATGATGTCTCCGTGATTCACAGGGTGAAAACTGGAAGTGATCACCGAATAGTTAGAGGCACGTTGGAGATTGACGTCAAAGTCGAAAGAGTTCGACTGATGTCTATGCTCCGTCCATCAAATGTCCATATCAAAAAGCCCAAGAGCTTTCAACTAGAATTGAAGAATCGCTTCACTCTCTAGAGGATTGTGTTACAATGGACGATGTCAACAACAGGTTTGTGGAAACTGTCCACGAAGTGGGGTCAAAGTTTTTTAAACAATGTAAAGATAGACCTCAAAAACTTTCGGCCCATACTCTTGAACTCATGGCAAGTCGACGATCGATGATGCTGCAGTCGCCCGACGACGTGGAGTCATAAAGGCAACTCAATAGACAGATTAAAACTTCCTTGCGAGGCGACATTCGTGCTTTTAATACTAAATGTATTGAAGAGACAATTGAGCGAAACCAAGGCTCATAAATCTACGCTAGAAACATTTCTGTTGGGCAAATCCGGCTGACCAAACTATGGACAGTTGTACGCATCATCTATCAAACCTGATGTCAGCTTGGAGAAAAATTGGAGAACCAAGCTAACCCAAGATTTTACCGAAGACATCCTAGACATCAGCCTTTACGAGATTAGGATGGCTCTGAATAAACTAACATTATGCTTAGCATTTATGGACTATGAAAAAGCCTTCGATTGAGATGTGCTGTGCTTCAGTCTCTCCAACTCTAACCACTGGGCCTCGTGAGAAAACTCAAGATCTCTCAACGAGCTATGGAGAGGGCTATGCTAGGTGTTTCTCTACGTGATAAAATAAGAAATAAGGAGATCCGTAGAAGAACAAAAGACATAGCCCATCGGATTAGCAAGTTGAAGTGGCAGTGGGCGGGACACATAGCTCGGCCGTTGGGGCCGTAAGGTTCTCGAATGGATACCACGTACTGGATGGCACGGCGTGGGTCGCCCCCCCACTCGGTGGACTGACGACCTAACAAGGGTCGCAGGGAGCCGTTGGATGCAGACCGCACAGAACCGTCCGTATTGGAGGCGCATTGGGGAGGCTTATGTCCAGCAGTGGACGTCGGTTGACTGATGCAACCATTATCATCATTAAGTCAATCGACAATAAACAGCTGTAACTGTATTTTATTTAAAAAAGTAAAAAAAAATGCTTATTTATAACAAAGCTCTGAGTGACTCCTACTATTGTACCTGTATCTACTATCATCATGATATTGGCTAAATAAATTATATATCGACATTTTTAATTACATGAATGAATCTTTAAGCCATTGTCGAAATACGTTGGTTATAAACAATACCAAAGAACCTAAGTAAATTCAGTCACAAAGCACATTACAAACAATAAAATAATATAAAACTTTTTCATCATATAAAAAGTCACAACTATAAAGTGTACCATTTCAAAGTTGATGTTAAAATGCCCGTTATTTCTATAATCTTATTTACATACAATGTTGTCGATATATTATCCTGGTCTTATATTATTTTTAGTCGCTCGGTGTGAAGAAAAATGGTGATACATTTTAAATTCAAAGAATTTTCAACTATATTGCCCAGTAGCACAGAGCCGTTACAAATAAACAGGTATTACAGTGTAAAAATTGAAGAGGAATATTACGTTGCGGATTTTCGGAACATTTCCGTACATACTAAACTTAAATTTAAAAAGCGTATAAAAATTTTGAACGAAGCAGGATTTGAACCTGCGCCTCTGGAAAACCGTTCCAGCGCTCTGACCAACCTAGCCATTCGTTCACACCAAGTTCCGTCGAAATTCTTATACGCTTATTACAACTTATTTATGTTGTTAGCATCTCTGTAGGGAGATTTTTTACAAATTTCCGCAACCCAAAGACAACTCGTAAGAATTATTGTTTGGCAAGACAGAATA
Source organism: Eueides isabella (assembly GCA_019049475.1). Lineage (NCBI taxonomy): Eukaryota > Metazoa > Arthropoda > Insecta > Lepidoptera > Nymphalidae > Eueides > Eueides isabella. The sequence goes on along the minus strand of CM032389.1, from coordinate 2,886,495 downwards.
CGATTTATTTCTACAGAGATGCTAACAACATAAATAAGTTGTAATAAGCGTATAAGAATTTCGACGGAGCTTGGTGTGAGCGAATGGCTAGAATGGTCAGAGCGCTGGAACGGTATTCCAGTCCAGAGGCGCGGGTTCAAATCCTGCTTCGTTCAAAATTTTTATACGCTTTTTAAAATTTTAAAATTTAAGTTTAGTATTTTCTATCCTAAGTGTGGAATAACACTTTAAAAACATAGTAAAAATATTGAAATAAATAGTATTCTCTCTTGCCAAACGATAATTCTTATGAGTTGTCTTTGGGTAGCGGAAATTTGTAAAAATCTCCCTACAGAGATGCTAACAACAAAAATAAGTTGTAACAAGCGTATAAGAATTTCGACGGAGCTCGGTCAGAACGAATGGCTTAGTTGGTCAGAGCGCTGGAACGGTATTCCAGAGGCGCGGGTTCAAATCCTGCTTCGTTCAAAATTTTTATACGCTTTTTAAATTTAAGTTTAGTATTTTCTGTCCTAAGTGTGGAATAACACTTTAAAACATAGTAAAAATATTAAAATAAACAGTATTTCTCTCTTGCCAAACGATAATTCTTACGAGTTGTCTTTGGGTAGCGGAAATTTGTAAAAATCTCCCTACAGAGATGCTAACAACATAAATAAGTTGTAACAAGCGTATAAGAATTTCGACGGAGCTGGGTGAGAACGAATGGCTTAGTTGGTCCGAGCGCTGGAACGGTTTTCCAGAGGCGCGGGTTCAAATCCTGCTTCGTTCAAAATTTTTATACGCTTTTGAAATTTAAGTTTTGTATTTTCTGTCCTAATTGTGGAATAACACTTTAAAACATAGTAAAAAAAACCGTACATTTTCGGGCACCATGTGCAGTTGTGATTTGGTAATGCTATGGTCTGTGAGAATTGGCAAAAAAAGATTTCATGGAAAGATTTTTTAGAGGTTTATGCTTTTTCCAGACTAGCCGAGTAAATAAGAGAAAAGAGAGTGAGTAACACCAGGTAGTGTTAACACTCATCTCTCATGTCACTTGCTCATATTTCACTAATTTTTCGAGACGTTCAAGGATAAGTAGTGGAACTTAACGCTCCGCTTTATCTACTAAATAATGAAAAATGAAATCATGAAAAATTAAATCATTCGCATGTTGTGACACAGATTGTTTTAAACCGCGATCTATAAAGGTAAAATATATGTATACATAGTATCCTGCTATAAAAAAAAGTGTAGGGCCATTTTATTAGAATTAATGAAATGAAAAATAAAAAAAAATATTTAAAAGTGTCATTTTATCGTCAAATATAGTTAGTATAATAGTACCTTAATAATAATAATTTTAATACACAAATTTATTTAAAAGTTAACTTTACAATTTTTGGTCGACAAAATTTTACTATACATTATTCAATTGATATGCCTTTGTCAAAAAGTAATATTATTTAAATTTAAGTAATAATATTTATTCAAGTAATAATATTATTTTTTCTTAACCAGACAAAGTCCTGAGTATCTGTTAGTTAATACGAAAACGTAAGTTTATAACAAACAATAATGTTCGTGTATTATCAAGTAAATATCCATATTTATGGCAGTTCCCAGTTAACTTCATCGTTATATTTCTCATTCTCCTTTAGCGGTTCTAACAAAGGAATCCTAGCAATGAAACCTGTAATCAAGTAAAAATATAAATGTTAATTGATTTAAGCAAACATGCAGAAGTAATACATATTTCAACTAACTTGAAATAAAAGTTTGACATATACGAGGAGGTTAAAATTAGGTGTAATAGTGTTGCTATTGGATAATATAATAAGTTTATCAGATGATTTCTTTGAAACAACACTAAATAGATTATCTCTAGCTTGAACTTATGAATTGCCTACACATATAAAATTTATGTTTCCACCCAGAGAGCAATTTTATTAACTTTAATAACTTCAAACGCTGTCCAAAAAGCTGAGCTCAGTGATTAATTGCCTCACTTATTATTTTTTACACTGTTATTTTTTATGTAACTTTTTACAAAGAATGATTGGATAAACTTAAATAATGTAATAGACAAAGAAGAATAGTTTGATTGAAAACAATTTGTTTTACAGGCGTAACATTTTTTTCAGCTGCTACGTTGTATTTCGCATATTATCCATCTGCAGAGATAGACAAACTTTTGAGACAGTGTGTGTTGAGTGGTGGAACTCTTAGTGCCTTTTATCTTATTAGCAGAGTGAATAAATAAAAATAATTATTTTCCTCAAAGAGTAATCAAACCAACCAATTGCATTTAATGAATAAATAAAAAAATATTCCCAACGCCTTTTTAAAAAATAAAAATAAAATGATAAATCCAAAATAGCTTCCAACTTCCAAACATTAAGACATTATAAATATTTCAGACATTTTAAAGTGTTATTCGACAGTGAGCACATGAGCACATTTTTGAGAACTAATAAACCGCCGCTCTACTTTAATGTCATAGATTTAGTCAGTTTGGGGTCCTATACATAAAAAAAAACGAAATCGGGGCCACTTCGTTAATATCCGTATGTCAAGGATATATTTCAAAATACGAATAACGTTCAAGTATAAACTTGATATTTATATTAAAACACCAGTATACGGACTTAAAAAAATATTTTTTACTTTCCATTAAAAGATGCTATGAACGTTTTTGCACCGTTTTGGCTTTGCTGCATTTTGAATGAATTTTAGCAGTGTGTGATCTCACTTTCACATATGTAACCTTAAGATCATATATGCGATCTTACATGCACCAATATTGTCACATGTCCACAAATGTGATCACACACTCGAGATCTGTCGTCACACGTCCACACTTGAGATTTGTCGTCCACAAATGTGACCTTATATCCACAAATGTGATCTCACGTCCATACACATTATTTCACGTCCACACATGTAACCTCACAACCAAACGTGTTTGTTTCTATATATGTAAGAGTTTGTTTCTATATTAAACTTACCAGTTAAAATACCCCCACCAATGGATACAATAATAGTGACGAGTAGAGAAAAAAGCTGATTAAGTGCTTGCTTCGTCGAAGTCATCTCAGGATCCTAAAAAAATATTTTAAGGAAATATTTACTAAGGAGCTGGTTTACAGGTTTCTAATATGAAGACGATGGTTTTGAATTCACTCATTAGCCCGCAAAGTCTGTTGTAAAATTGGACTGAAAAGGTATTTTTTCCCCCATTCTAGTGTTGCCTCTTCTTACCCCGTATATAAATATTAACTTTTTACATAGAAAATTCTTCGGATGTACAGGGAAGAATAAAAAGAAATTTATTCTGAGAGTGTAAGAATTTCATTTATGAATCAAATTCTTCCCTTTTTTAATATTTTTCTAGCGTCACACTGTATACCGCACATGGCAGGGTAGGCTGAGGGAACTTGGGAACCTATTGTTAAGATACTTCGTTTCGTTCCCCACTTCCCGCCAAATTTGAGCCATTCTATGAACAATGCATGAATGATTCATGCATTGTATTTAAGCCGTGCTCTCAGATAAATTAGACAAGAAAAAAATCTAAAATTAACAATTGAAATCAAAGTACTTACTTCACCAATACCAGGGAACACGGTACCAAGTTCAGTTCCGTAGTCATCCTTTACAGCCATAGCAGCAAAAAGTACAGATAATATGCCCGAATATATTCCAGGCATCCCGTGCAAATTATTCACGCCGCAGGTGTCCGGTATACCGATTTTAGTTAATAGTGGCTGAAAATATATAAACATTAGAATATGATGATAACTTCGGCGGAAAGTGGGCAACGAAACTGGAACAGAGTGTCTTAACACTAGTTCCCGGGTTCCCCCTTCCTACCCTTCCTCGTGCGGGATACAGCGTGAAGTTAAAAAAAATAGAATATGATAAATTATAATGGAAGAAAAAATATTAAAGTATATTTGATAAAGTGCAGGAAAAAGAGAGAGACTGTAAGTACTACAGATTTTGGATTCGATTTCTTCCTTATTAAATTATTTTTTTATAAAACTGACGTTGCTATCTTTGGTAACGAAAAAGAGCATGTTGTTGAGTTTTGCCCAGGATAGCGTGCTCAGAAAAATTAAGCAACAAAAAAACTATGCCATGCTCTCGCACGCTATGCAATAAACACTTGGACGGAAAGTAGACAACCAAAGTGTCTTAATGGGAGAGAAGTAAACATTGAGTTGTTTGACAAGTTCTCTCTGCCTCCCCAAAAATGAGAAGAACCTAAATAATATGAAAATACGTAAGTAAATGGTATTCTCTACATTCGTTTATTTCAACACGAGTATCCTACAAATACGATAACGTGAAACGTAGACTATTTTTACAATTTTTAAAGTGTTAATCCAAATTTAGGAAAGAAAAAATCTTTTTCTAAATAAGTGCTATAAGATTTAAATGAAACAAATTTAACCGGATTAATCGCGGACACTCAACTTTAAATAGTTTTGGAATACCGACGTTTCGAACATTTTGCAATACTCGCTGATCACGGGTCTAAGGCATCCATATATCAAACTACCGCCAACGATTTCTTAATGCCTCGTCTACTCTCCTCGATTCTTACGAATACGCTGACTGTATCTTGCTCTTTGCTGTGGTGGGTTTGAAATTTCACTTCATGAGTGGTGGTTCCAAGTTTCCAACGTCTTCTCTATTTAATTATTGTTTCTGTGTTTCAATTGCCTCACGGGTCATTCTAGAGTTATATTTGTTTTCACTAGCCAGGGTATGGTGTTTATGTAGTGGTTGAGCATATCCGCTGTATGCACATATACTGCTGATTTCGACACATGCCTATTATTGATATTGGAAATGTGTTTCTTTACCTTAACGTCGGTGTTGGGGTGAAGGAACATTTATTTTTGTTTAACCGTTATTTCGTTAGTTAGTTACACCCATTGTTTTTTTCATATTCACGCTGTGTTCTGCACATGGCAGGGTAGCCAGTGAGAACTTGGGAACCTAGTGAGAGTTAAGATACTCCGTTTCCATTAAGATAGCTTCCCTACTTTCACCAATATATCTTTTCTTTCTTTTGATATACTCCATATCAAAAGAAAGAAAAAGAAAAAATATACATGTTATTACGAAAAATGTATTTTTCAATATACATTGCGGTTACATTAAATCGCAAGACGAATGTGGAAAAATATTTTAACCAAAATAAATAATTGTGTAGTACTAACAATGTTACAAGAAATTTGTACCAACTATATATATTTAACACGATATTTCACTTTTGAAGGTACAGATGTTTGTTTAGAACTATTAAATATTCAAAATGTTATTAAATTGTATTTGATATCCACCAATATCACTATAATCCACTTACCGTTAAAATAGTCTGAAATTTTCTGGATTTTTTTATGAAATAGGGCAATATAGCGGAGTGGTCACAAATAATTCACGATATCCGTATCGTATAAGACCCGAATATTCCATGTTTTTATACGCCTTTGGCGATATTTAGTTAATCTAAATTTATTGTTATACCTACATATCCATATGTTTCGACGTGAAATATTTTTTTTATACATATTAAAACAGTTTACTTTATCATATTGTAAATGGATAGATTTATTGATTTTCACAAAAAAACCTACGAAATATTTTAGACGCCTATCGTGGCGCCGCCGCACAAGCTTGTGATTGTAAATGGTAGGTTGTGGGTTCGATCCCTCTCGAGCAAATGAAATATTTATTTTTTTTTTTGGCGGAAAATGGTAAACGAAAGTGGCAAGGAGTATCTTAACACTAGGTTCCCAAAAATCCTCTGCCTACCCTGCCATGTGCGGGATACAGTGTGGAGCTGAGTAACTATTTTATTAGCTGTTTAAAATGACGTATCATATTTTTTATTGAAATGTCGTTTGATTCTTTAATGATTGTTCAAATAGAAACGTATGGCTTATACAATTAAATTACGAATGCTAGTATAAGTTGCACTAGGAAAAAATATTTAGACTACTTTCACTGTTTTATATCAAAAGACAGTTAAACTATTCTTTGTCACCTTTTCTCACTTTTCTGTACCAATTTTAAATTAAAACCAAATTATAATACAAACCGACAAAAATCTATATCCCATTACGCTTATGAGCCCAGCGCTGATACCCACGGCAATCGCGCTACCAGGTCCGATCATCATATTACATACTGAGCCCACAGCAACACCACCAGCCAAGGTAGAATTCTGTACATGTACCATGTCTAACTTGCCGTTATGTTCGACTGCTGCAGAAAGGACGAATGTTGTTACCTGTAATATTAATATCAGTGAGGTTTAAAGTTTTTAAAATATATTTGTAGAAAACCAGTTTGAATTTTCTATCTCTGGTAAATATTGTATAGACCTTTCCTGTCGAAGTTAATGTAACATAAGAAAAATATGTATTTATACTTTATTATGAATTATTTTGCTTGTTAGAAAACAACAAGATCGCAATGCAATTAAATTATATACATGATATTGGGAACATAAAGCCAAGAAAACTATCACTTTCCAAGCATTATTTTTAAAATATATCTTATTTAAAAAATTAACAATAAAGAATTAAGAAGAAGAAAAATAGAATTAAAGTAGAACGCAAATATCAAACGTATAAAATAAACTCTTATTCAAAGATATAATAAAGTAAAAATGTTTAAGTATTTTATAAGAAGACGTTAAATTTAAATAAATATTTTGGCTTACAGTGGCCGCTGCCAGTGACAGATACGTATTGACAACTGCCCTCTGATATTCGCTGTTCGTGCTTGTCAATCCAGAGTTGAAGGATGGCCAATATATCCACAGGAATATTGAACCTGTCAAAGATGTACGATCAAAATATTAGCACATCCGGCTCTTTCACGACAGGATTTAGATGAGTTCTTGAAAAGGAAATTAATGTTATATAAAAAGTATTGGATGATTTTTTGCAGTAAATAAAAATATTTTTCTGTGAACGTGGCACAAGTGTGCCACTTTACTCCTAACGGACTTTGGTTCGATTTCCACTTAGTTACGCCATTCAATACACAATGCCAAAATTGGACATGCAATCAATGAAGAATTGATGCAGTTGAATCACAGTTTCGAAAGGGGGTAGAACGTGAAAGTTTTGAAATATTAATCATCGATTTAAAATAAACTTTTAAAAACGAATTTGTTTATAATACTTCGAGTATTAGTTTTAAATATAAATACATAGAAACTTTCATAAAATTAATAAAATATGTTTGAACTATTTACACTATGATAATGCATGAACACCCAAATTTATGCAAATTTTATGAGAATGCTTCGGGTTTAATATTAAAATATCGTGGGTAGCGAAATGGAATGATTAAGTTATAGTACCTACATTGTATCATTAAAATACATAAAGAAATATAAATAAGGATGTTTGAAGAATAAAACTTCTTCGGGTTACTTAATACTAAATTTATCAATGGGCTAAGTAAGTCTGTGAGACCCAGCCATTTTGTTGCTTATATTTCTGTTATTTTGAGTGTAATATTGCCGTTCTTCTCCGTAGCTGGGGATGTTGAGTTGTTCTATCCGTCATGTCAAGTAACACTTTACTCGTACAATAGCTACAGTTGAAAATGCCACTACCATACGGGCACAATGTAGAAAATAATATGCGAGATTCATTATAATTTCGCTTTTTTACAGCTTCACGCTGTATTTCGTATATAACAGGATAAGCAGATTGAACTTGATAACCTAATGTTAACAAACCCGTTCCATTCCCCACTTCCCGCATAATTTGAGGCATTGTGTGTTGAACGGCGTAACTCATCTCCGCGCTTTGCCTTGTTACAAGTGTGAAGAAATGAAAATATTAAATTATTAATATCCTCGAATAAGGATTGAACCCACCAACTGTTGCGCTTACCACTCACACGCTCGTCCCTCTGTGACACGAAAGGGATCATAGTTAAACATTTTTTCGCGCTGTTACATTAATATTGTTTATGACAATGAAGTAATGACTACTTTCTTAACTGGGTAAATAAATGGTACTATATAAATATATAATTCCATGTATTTGTGTTTTATTTTTAAGTATAACATTTTTTTTACAAAAAATAATATATATATATAAAAATAAGAATTATTGATAACTATCAATTTATTAAAAATAATCTCTGATTAAGTGTTGTCACACCAGATATGTATGTATTGAAGAAGAATGAATTAGCGTAAGTCATTTCAGGAATACATAACAAAAACAAATCAGAACGTGAGTTGACAAAACAAATTTTTAAATATTTGGACTTATCAAATTCTCAATGGATACGTGAAAAACGGGCCTATTACATACAAATTATACATTATATATTTTGGGTAAATTTATTACTACCGCTATTAACGCTAGGTCTTTTATACTTTATGCCCACTCTGCCATATGTAGCTAAATAACATAAGTAATAATAGTACAAAAAATATTAATTAAGCATACTTATAAAAATTAAAATATTTACCAATCATAGCAGTCACATCAGACACATAACTGGGACCATTCAGATCTACAGTGGGCGTAGCTGGAGTTTCACCCTCAGTTTTAGGTTTCCTTGATTTTAGTGCCCAACTTACTCCAAGACCAAAGTACGCTCCAAAAGCGTGAATTGCTATAGAACCACCCACATCTGCTGCCTGTAATATATGTAATAAGTTATACTATATAGTATATTGGAAAGCATTTTATAGAATAGCGTAATATAGTCGAGACAATAAAAAAATAACAATTAAATTTCATAATTATCACGTAAGCGTGCACCATGAAGGCGGTGATTATCAGTTCGCTTCCTACGAAATGTAATATTTTTGTCTTCTCGCCCTGGTAACGAGGCGTAGCGTGGCGTTGATAGGAACGAAGTGTCTGAACACTAGGTTTCATCAGCCATAGTAGGTGAAAAGTTTAATTTATTTAATAACTAAAATAAATAAATTATTACTTTTAAGTAGTTAAATGTACATATATAAAAATGTACAGAAGCTTCATTATGAGACAAAACTCAATCTCAATTAACTATTAACATAGTAATATAATTGATAAAATTACCTTGAATATGTGCTCGACCACCCAAAAGTTTAGACAAGCGACAACAACTTCGATTATTGATATAAAGAGTAATTGTAATCCGCTGGCCACACCGAGTACTGCACCAAATGTTATAAGTACCGTCGCTGACATTATATCAGCCTCTGTCGAAAATAATCGAATAAATAATATTAAACTGTGTTTTTATACTTCTGAGGCCATTTTGGTACAGGGACATAGAGACACAAGCGCGAGACTGTAAATATGACGGGTGTGCATATAATTCCCATTCAGGGAATCACTCTGGTACGAAGGAAGAGTTTAAGACTGTTTGAGTTCAAGAGGCAAACAAATTTAATGAGAACAGAGTATTTTATTACTAGGTTCCTAAGCTAAAAATATGAGCTGCAGCGCATCCTTCATAAGCTAAGCCCGCGCCTAAAATTCTGCAAACCAGTGCCGATTACGTAAGAAGAAGACCGGAAATGGGCATATGTATGATGAGGAGTTAATAGAAGACAAGTCAAAAGAGATATGCAGAAACCGTACGGCTTTTTAGGTTCGCTCCCTTTTGCTACCCCGTTGAGGATAAAAACAACAACTTTCCACAGACCGCTAGACTGACTTATCTCAATATTAATTTCATTAAATAACGTCTTTGAATAGCTAATAATATTATTTTTCTTGCCATTTCACTACATTTTCTAATTGAAAATTTCAGTTATTGTATTAAAGATTAAATAAAAAAATATATTCAGTTCTTAAATAAAGTATTAGGCAAGTGATTACTTAAAGCCTAACCAAGATAAACAGCTGTGGATCTCAGGAAGCTTTTAGATTTTAAAATTCTGCCTTGGATTTTTAGCAAATTAAAATGAGTAAATATTTATTCTTGTTAGATAGTAGACGTAATCTCTGGCTTAAGATACTTCAAGAACGTTGTAGTCCAGGAAACGATTTAGTGAGCTCAGTTTATTTTTGTACGGGAATAGTTTAAGCTCCTTTATAAATATTCATTTTATTACGATTATTTTGCTTCAGTAATTTAGTTAAGATATTTAGTTTCTTCACCATTACAAAAATGAGACCAAAACACAAAATGGAATTACATTAAAAAAAAAAAGTAATCATAGTTTTATAGGTTTACGCTGGATCTCGCATATGACAGGGTAGATAGGAGAAACCTAGTAATATGACACGCCGTTTTCAAATTTCCCTGTAAATTACGAGACATGTTACGGAAGTAAGCCTTTACAAGTTGCGAGAGGAAACACCAGAATTACTTTCGCTTCTCGAGCGATAATAATAGATATGTATATAAAGTACTAAATGAAATAAGTCTTTCCTCCAAAAAGGAATCTAACGTACAACCCTCGCGCTTACAATCAAAATATGTCGTTGCACCAGAACGTCCTAGGTTGTGCATATACTTTTTTTTTTCAACTTCACGCTGTATCCCGCACTAGGCAGAGTAGGCAGAGGGAACGAAAGTGAAACCTAGTGTTATGACACTCCGTTCCACTTCCTTTTCCCACTTTCCGCCGAATTAAATATTTCATTTCCTCGACTGGGGATCGAACCCAGAACCTGTCGGTTACAGTCACACTCTTGTCCGCTGCGCCACGACAGGCCTGCTGTGCATATACTCATACATATAATATACATTTGTTAAATTAGATGAAACATTTTTGAACAAAATTTGAATATTGTACTTCCAGTACCGATCACACTGCATTAACCACTTATCTACAAGTAGTTTCCTAATCCTTACAAGCTTTATTTAACTTTACTCATAAGTTACCTTAGTTTAAAATTCGCAAGCTAAATGCTGAAATTGTATAAAACATACTTGTTTACCGAACTGTTAATAGTAGTTGAACAACTCTTTTAAAGTATCAACTTACTTTTTGTATAATTTATAAATTTTATAAAGGTCAATGTGGTGAAAAAAATTAAGTAAATTTCTATATTTAATAAAAATATCATATTTTTGATACATTTTTAAAGTATTTATTATTCCACACTAAGGAAAAAAAATAAAATGTAATTTTATACGTTTAGAAAATGAATAAATTTGTTAAGACAGCTGAAACATCCAAGCACTTGATTGTTTTTCTCTAAACTTTTGTACAGGAATGCTAAAACATCAATAAATACATTAACGAGTAAATTTTCCGAATAAATACTATTTAATATCCTTAGGTCTTTGGGTTTGTTACGTTAGATCATTATTTTTATATTATTTATCGATATTATTTATGTCGATATTATTTTAATATTATTTATCGATATATACTATCTTCCTTACAAAATTTTCTTGGTTTCGTAAGTACTTCGATAAAAAGAATTTCAACACAAATCAAACCATTTTATTTTACTGCCTATTCATGTACAAAATAGCAGTACCGACCCCAAAAACCTTAAAGTAACTCAAAGAAAATCTTCAGTAATTTTGATCCTTCCATACGACCACATTACCTCAGTGTGGGTTCGTTGAAAAATTGCTGCTAAGATTGCCAAGAGCTTTATTATAACACTTCCAAAGAAGAATATTTACTCAAGTGGAGGTTTTATACGTTCTTCATACCTCTTATGGAGATATATTATGATAATGTTCGCAGTGGCGTACAAAAATATTGAGTAATGAAACTTTTAGATATCATGTTTAATTTAAGTTATATTTTAACAAATTCATACATATATTAAATCTATAACTGACTACTATCTGTACATAGCATTTAAAAAATAAATAATATATATTTTTACTGTGTTTAGAGTGTTATTCCAGACTTAGGAAAGAAAAATACTAAATTTAAAAACGTATAAAAATTTAATTGATGATAGGATTTGAACCCACGCCTCTCAAAAAAGAAGTAGGAAATGGAAGTGTCCTAATGGATACGGTATTTCTTAATCTAAGCTAAATAATAATTTAATATTCCGTTTTCTGAACTACTGCAAATTGTGCGGTACTTAAAGTTTCCAAAAAGTACCTATACTCGTAATACGATAAAAACGCCATTAATTCAGTAAAAGGGTTCTATTCAAAATATATTTTTGTTATTTTGATTTGTTAATAGTAAATTCATAAAACGACTAATAAAAAGAAATTCGAAATAATCGCATCTCAAAAGAAATCTATAGTAGGTAACGGAAGTATCATAACGGAAACGGAATGTTTAAATCTAAGCTAAATAATAATTGAATATCCCACTTTTTGAATTACTACAAATTGTTCAAAACTTAAGGTTTCCAAAAAGGATAATATGAAAATTAATTCAGCTAAAGGGTTTTGTTTTAAAAGTATTTTTGTTATTTTAATTTGTTAATAGAAAATTTATAAAACGACTAATAAAAAGAAAAACGTTAAAATTTAAGAATTTAACCATTCAAAAGAATGGTAGGTACTGTAATCTGTCCTGCGCGCTACTGACCCGGATTAAGGAAATATAAGTCGGTTATTTCTTGTTTATTCTTTATTAAATTTTATTTGTTTATAAGATAATAATAACAAAAAATTAAGTTGTTATATTTTAGAAAATTATATGAATATATCAAGTATGATGATTTTCATACATAAGCATGATATATCAAATTATGTAGCACCAAATATATGTATAAAAAATCTTACCCATTATAGTTTTCTTGGTCACATGTATAGTATTATCTTTCATATGATAGAAGGATTGACAAAGTAGCGCCCATTGTATCACCAGAGCAGCTAAAAACCAGTTAAATCCTAATGCACTGTAGGCATATTTCTTCAAAAACGTCATCAAAAATCCAAAACCTATGAATATCATCAGATGGGTACCTTCAAAACCTGGAAATAAAATTACAATCATATAACAGAAGAAACATAATAGAATATATCGGTTAGTGAAACTTTGTGGAAGGTTTCTAAGAGGTGCAAGTTGAAATCTCGCTACGTTATTTATTTATACTATCTTAACAGATAAGATATTTCAACAAGAACTAATAATGTAAAATATTATTATAAAAGTAAAATAATTGACGTTTATAGCCTATAAAAAAGCTCAGTGGCTCATTTATTGCTCAGTCCGTGTGGCATGGTGGAATAATCGTGGCATGGCATTTTATACATTTTTTGGTTATTGATTACGTTAATTGTTACTTTTGACTCTACCACACGCACTTTAGTCGCCTCTTACGACACCATCAGTACCAGGGTGATCCTGTTCTAAGCCGGAATCACACGGCAAAAAGGCTAAGGATTCTTTTGGAAGAATGCATTCACGACGGCCCGATCAGACGCAATACAGGTGCGAAGATCGTGTCCAAAACTATCGTGAATCCCGTAAACGTATCTTGTGTAAAGGCTGCAGAGACGTTTGCCATAGTGTTAAAATGCTCCGTACATCATCTTTATATTTTTACTGTTTTCTCAGCCTTATGCAGAAAACATTAAGTAAATATATATGTATATATATATATATATATATATATATATATATATATATATATATATATATATATATATATATATATATATATATATATATATATATATATATATATATATATATATATATATATACATATATATATATATATATATATACATATATATATATATATATATATATATATATATATATATATATATATATATATATATATATATATATATATATATATATATATATATATATATATATATATATATATATATATATATATATATATATATATATATATATATATATCTATATATATATATATATATATATATATATATATGTATATAAAACCTGAATAAATATGAAAATTAAGATAATCACAGAAAGGATGCGCGGGATAAAGAGCGGTAATTTCATTTGGAATATTTCCAAATTATATATTATATAATTCAAATAATAATTAATTATCCAAATAATCAAGGTTGGGCAGCGGCAGAGTACTAGAAGCGTACCGAGCCACGCCAGAGCGAAGACTGCTCGTCCAGTTCAGCCTTTTATATAATCATTAACAAATAAATTGTAAGGAAGAATGTATCAGGAACTACGAGTATTACAACTTACTGACACACGTTTAAATATTATGCATAAATATTTCCAAAGACATTTGCTTAAACATAAGATCCGGACACTTCATTAATTAGTACAAATATTGGTTTTTCATTTTATTCCAGTTACTAGTTTTAATATAATTAAATGTTTTTCCTTAACTTCTATTTTTTTACAACTTTCCTTATCATCATAAAAAATACTTCTAAAAAAACGGATTCAATGTGATAGTTAAAAAAATATTTTTACAAAATTAAAATCATTAACCATTTCGCTTATCCATCAAAAATATTGATTCATTCACAAAAATATAATAGGAATTCAACCTCTTTGGTATAATAATTCGAAACAAAGCGTCAAAAAGCTACTGTGCAGAGCAATAAAGGAAAACGCTACTATCTCAATACTACGATTTCTATGTGCAACCGTTTTTTGTTCTATTGCCCCCTCGAGGCCTGTTAACGGCTACTGTGTGATTTTGTAGGCAATTTTTCATTTAACATTTTTTTACTTTATCAAGTACAGCTTCGTAGCGAGTTTAGGCGTATATACTTTTTTAACAGTACGCTCTATCTCCGGTATTAGCAGTATGAATCAAGTGTCAAAGCACTGTACATATTTATTCCCTAAAATGGAAATTAAATCCATAATCGCCGCATTTCCGTCGCAGTCAGAAGCTAGTTATACTAATGCGTGTGTAGCTTCTTTAAATATGATAAATATTACGAGTATACCACTGAGGCCTGTTGTATCGTAGCGACACAAGCGTGTAACCGATAGGTTGTGGGTTCAATCCCCACTTGAGGAAATGTGAATTATTTAATATTTTTAAATAAAATTTTTAATGATTTCATTTCTTCACTATGGTAAAAGGCAGAACGCGGCGTTGCGCTCCGCTCAACATCCGATGCCTCAAATTCGGTGGAAAGTGGCGAACGGAAGTGGAACAGAATTAATTGAACTGAAAGGTTTTGATAGGCATTGATTTTAACCAGTTATTTAATTATTTAATTTTAAATTGTTTCATAGTAAAATGTTTGGAAAGTCAAATAAGAAATTAATGGGACTTTCGATTAATAAATTGCTAGTAAAATGTTTTTGATAAATACAAGAGTACTAATATAGTAAAATTCGTAAATAATATAGTAAAAGTTGATGTTGAAGTAGAAAAGATAAATATAAATATCAGTTTTAAGTTTATTATTGCTTGTCTGATACCAATGCTCTGATAATCAAAAGTAAATATTTTAAAAAATGTAAATATTTCTTTTAGCTTCACGCTGTATCCTGCACACATCCAGCCCAGGAAACCTAAAAACATAGTGTTAAGACACTAAGTAACGAAAAGTGAATTATACTGATTTCATTACGTAAAGTGCTATCGGCCAGAGAAGTATTTATATCACTAATACAAAATCTCCTCCGATTAATGTGATTCCACCTGATTTGGGACTATCTACCGTTCGATCATTTATTTCATTCGGGTAAAGCTTGTTCACTACCGAAGTTTGTATAATATATTTATTTATATTAGATTTTAATATTTATAAGAAAGATTTAACAAAATTATGCATAAATAAAAAATTAGATTGTAATGAAGTCTAATACAGTTCATTACTCAGCTTCAAGTTGTATCCCGCACGAGCCAGGATAGGCAAAGGGAACCCGGGAACCTAGTGTTAAGACACTCCGTTCCACTTCCGTTCCCCACTTTCCGCCGAATTTGAGGCATTGCGTGTTGAGTGGCGGAACTCAACGCCGCGCTTTGACTTATTACCAATACAGTTCATAGTGATACTATATGCATACATACACATACATGCATATATATTACTACTACACAACAATATTTACAGTATAAAAATATAAATTAACTTTTGTAGTATTATATATTTACATTTACCGAAACCAACATTTATATACTAGAACAACATAAGAAAGGTTCCCAAAAATTTTAGGTGTAAGTCGTTTTTAACTCAATGTGAGACTGTAGATTGTGACCGAATTCTTTTGATTATATTTTTTGATATTTAGCTACGAATATACGAACATGATAAAACTATATATTTTACTACAGTTCTGGAAGCGCAGGGTTACTAAACACCTAGAAAGAAACCGAACGACTAGTGTGAAAACTTTTTGGAAAAAAAATATAAAATATGTTTTTATTAATAATTAAATACTTCCATCAAATAAAAAAACCACACATAAAATATTTAAACAAATAATGGACAGCAAACCCTACCTTTAACCTGATGAAATTGCCCCGTACGTACAAAGATATAACCAGTAATAAGGGCCGATTGTTCTGATTAAGCGTAAGCCTGTCTTTGAAAGGTATCAGCCAACAATGGGTATTGAAGAGTAATTTGTGTTTCCATTACGCAGTGCGATTGTGTTCTGTACCGTTCCTTGTTTAATCTTATAGGTTTAACAAAGTGCTGTTTTAGTGTTTAAGTTGTTTTAGATTTTAGTTATATAAATGTTGTTTTTTTTTTCTATTATTATTTTTTCAATATATTTTCCATGGACAGACATCAAATTTATTACAATTTTATTATTATATATGTCACTCACTCACCCAGCTTCAAATGGTAGGGTAGGCTGAGAAACTTGGGAACCTAGTGTTAAGACATTCCATTTCACTTGCGTTCCCCACTTTCTGCCGAATTTGAGGCATTGCGTGTTGAGTGGCGGAACTCAACGTCACGCTTTGCCTTGTTACCAGAAAGAATAAATGAAAACATTAAATATGTCAATTCCTCGAGTGGGAATGAATACACAACCTGTCAATTATAGTTCCACGCTTGTGCCACTGCACCACGACAGGCCTCACAGGCAGGTCTATTATATGTATGAAATATTAAATTAACCCAATATCAATCTTAGCATAGCGGGGAAATTAACATTAATATGTTTACTTAAGACGATCAAATCTACTGATATCGTGTCATATAGAGCAATGGTTTCTCTATTCGATCTTGTCAATCTATTTAAAATTATGTGGAGATGACTTATGTGGAAATAATTATTAGATAACACACTAGGTTAATTAGTTCTGACGGTCTTTTCAAGTGTTTCAATTTTACCGCGTTTAAATTGGTCGTGGGAAAAACATTGAAATTGACTCGCATTCCCGCAATTGATACAACAAAGTTAAATGCTATTTCAATTTCACTAAGGTTATAAAAAGTAAATAGTTATTATTATTTTTTTAGCTTCACGTTTGTATTTCGCACAAGACAGGGTAGGCAGAGGGGACCCGGGAACCTAGTGTTAAGACACTCCGTTCCACTCCCGTTTGCCGCCTTATTACCAAAGCGAAGAAATGAAACATTAAACATTTAACTACCTTGACTGGGGACCAAACCCAGAACCTGTCGGTTACAGTCACACGCTCGTGCCGCTGCTCCACGAAAGGCCTAAATAGTTATAAATATTGTTTTAAATGAAACACTTTTAAACGGATTAATCGCGTATATTGAATGGTAAACATTTTTGGGAAACCCGACGTTTCGAACACTTTACAGTAGTCCGTGGTCACGGGTAGATTGTGTCTACCGCGATCGCGATTAATCCGTTTAAAAGTGTTTCATTTAAAATGTATAACAATCGCGAAAATCAAAGACATTATTTATAAATATTGTCTTTAACACTACAGGCACTTGGGGCGTATCCTTTTTTATGTTTGACAATTATTACCTAATCTCGAGGAATTATGTGATAAATGAACACAGCCTATTAATATGGGTACTATTCTAATTAATCAACGATAATTTTGAACAAAATTTGATGATAATCCGAAGGTGAAACAGTTTTATAGACTAATTAGAATTCAATTTAGGCTGTTATATCCAATGTAAGATAAACATTGAGGTAATCTCTTAAAGAAGAATTTATTGTATGTATTAACTTTTCTTTGAAGATTATATTTTGTATTATGTATTGTTCGTAGGTACTTATAATTATTGTACTTTTGACAAATTTAAAGTGTTATTCTATACTTAGGAATGAAAAATACTTTCTTAGAAAATATATAAAAATTTGAATTAGCGGGATTAGAATCCGCGCCTCTTTGGAAACCGTTTCAACACTCCGACCAACTAAGCCATACGTTCTAATCTAGCTATGTCGAAATTTGTATACATTTATTACCACTTATTTATGTTGCTCGCATCTCTGTAGGAAGACTTTTACAAAATTATTTAAAATTATGCTATCAAAAGATAATTGTTTAAAATTATCATTTGTCGGGATTGAACGCTGTTAATTAAATATTTTTAACAAATTTATAGTGATTTCTATATTTAGGAAAGAAAAATACTTTTTAAGAAAATGTATAATAACATTAACAAGTTGTAATAGTATAAGAATTTCGAATTTCGAAGAAGAAAATCAACGGGCAACAAATGCAACGTTCAAATTTGTATGTTTTATATAAAAAATATTGCATTTTTTGGTTTTATAAGCCTAACATACAGGCAACGCTTTGTATCTCAATATTTACAAGAAATAAAACGAAGTTAGTTTACTGAATCATTAATTCGTATTTACATATTTATTGTAAGTCGCTTAGTAACTCAAAAGGAGAAAATAGAACTGTTAATGTATAATTTTACTGTAGTACGTCCATGTGTAAACTTACGTTTTCATATAAAATGCAGCAAAAACTATGCATAAACGCTCGTATCTTTTGATTGCATTTACGTGATTTTTTTATCTATTTCAAGCAGAGTTAAATATATTATATCAATTTTATTTGAAATTTATCGTGACGCAGGGGCGCAAGTGTGTTACTGTAAAGGAAATGAAATATTTAAAATTTCGCTCTGGTGACAAAGTCAAGTGCGCTGTTGTGTTCCGCCACTCATTAACCAGTAGATATGCAATGCCTCAGATCCGGTGGGAGGTAGGAAACGAAAAGTAATGTTTTAACACAAGGTATCTTGGTCCCCTCTACCTACCCTGCCATGTCTGGAATTTTGTATAAAGCAAAAGAAATTATGAGAATAGATAAATGGTCCTGATACACGAACAGACGGGCAAACAAGAAAGTGATCCCTAGAGGTTCCGTTCCGTCACGTTTTCAAGTACAGAACTTTAAAAAATGTCAAAAATATTTTTGTACTCAATCATTTGCACAGAAATACTACATGACAAGCGGTGTTACAAGGTATTATGGGACGTCATAGTTCATTTCGTCATATTACATAGAGATTTTTTAATAAAAGAGGATTTACAGAAATCTTCGAAAGTGACAATAAAATTGGGTTTTCTGATATTGCTTTAGTGACTTTGCTCGCTTGAACTATGCGATTTTAGTTGGTATGAGACATATTTATTTTGAAATCACGTCAAACACTTTACAATTTTATGTACATGTACTCGTTTAGTTTCTCTCTAAGTACCTACTTATCACGTTTCTATTCCAGTTTGCTGTTTAAATTTATAATCACGCTGTATTCCGCACATAGGCGAGACCGTAGAATTAAGACATTTCCAGACACTTCTGTTCCACAAAATTTTCGCCAAATTCTGGAATCTTTGCGTGTTCATATAATCGTCGATGCCGTGCTTCGCTTCGTTACCGCAGTAATTACACAAAAATATAAAATTTTCATTTTTTCTAATGGAAATCGAACCCACAAACTGTAGCATTTATATAGCCTGTGTGTGAACAGTGAATTTACAATATAATATAAAATATATATGTCAATCTTTCTCTAACATGTTATATTGAGTTATTGATTGCATATCCTACTAACGTCGTTACGCTAATCGCAAAACCAAGGCGTAGTCTATTAAACTTGATGGGACCGCGCCGATAATATTGAGTTTGTTTTAACAAGAAATTAAATTTGTTGTAGGAAAAAATTACAATAAATAAGAATGTGTGGGTAAATATATTAGTGTGAAACTGCAAATGCGACAGGTTGTGGTTGTGATTCTTTTTCGATATTTTCATTTCCTTTTCGGTTTGGTAAACAGGTAAAACGCGGCGTTGCGTTCCTCCGATTATCTCGCAAAGCCTCCAAAATTCAGCAAAGAGTATGGAAGGGAAATGTTATAAAGCAAGCTTACTAAGTTGCTGTCAAAACATACTAAGTCACTACTACTTAACACTAAGTTCTTAAGTTTACTCTGCCAACCTTGCTATGTTTAGATACAGCGTGGAGCTAGTATAATATATATTATTACTTGAGGAGGAATTGTAATAGAGGTATAGATTCGATTCTTGCCTAACGTATTTTGTGTGGATTTTTTTAAACACATAAAATTAAGCTTAAATTAAACATAAAATATAAAAGTTTTTTTTTTCAAAAGATAGCTAAAATAAAATTGTGATAACATTAGGAATTACACGTTTTTCCTGCTCAGGTTAGACAGAGAAAAGTCAGAACCTGCCCCAAGGTTTTTCCTTTAAACCCCCTGCCCCAAAGACGTTGAGTATTCGACTACGGATCTCAACGCCGCGCTTTGCCAGATACAAGATATGACAGCACATAATAACTATTACATACATTTTCGCAAGAATAATATTTCAATTAATGGGATTAATGAAGAATCCAACATTTAATTGTTTGTGGTATTTAGACGCTCGTATCGTATTACCGTCGTTAATATTCATATAGCCGAATGAGAGGAATTAAAACAAATTGTTTTGATAATTATTAACTGGCATGCTGTTGACGAAATTGTTATTATTATTGTCACTATATAAGGCAATTGGTATATGCTTGAGTGATCAAGATAGTTATTTCAAGTGTCTCTTAGGAGAAAATAATAATTAATGGTATATTCGTTTCTATGAGGCAGTCGTGGCGCAGTGGCGAAGCTTCTGACAGAAAACACGAAGGTTGTAGGTTCGATCCTCGATATGAAGAATCGATTATTTTAATTTTATTGCTTACAAAGTAAATTGTGGTGTTGTGTTCTTTTGTTGTGGCTCGACGTGTAAAATTTGACAGTGCGTGGAAATGGAATGTATTAAATTTAATTTCTTTAAACCTACCTTATTATATTCATAATGTAGCATAAAACTAAAAGAAATTGATGAACAAATTACATATTTGTATAGCTTCTCTACATATCGGTTTTATTGTAATTTTTTTTAGTTTAAAAGAAAAAACTAAAATAAATTGTTAAGGATTTTTTTGGCAATTATACTAGATGTAAAAATCTTTGATTTTATTTATTATTATGTATATTATATTTTTTATGACAAATAAAATAATAAAATCACGTAAAAGAGACATATTCTTTCGCAGATCCATTTTAATTTATCTAATTATATTATATATAAAAGTAAATATTGACTCACCTCTTACATCGTGATCTTTATCACCACCATATCTTACGAATACAAAATATAAGGCCATGAGAATAAGCTGAAATATCAGCAAAGGCATGTACTTCATGTTTGCGAACTTCATCATGATTGAATTTGAATCCTGAAAAATAAAAGGCAATTAAGAAAATGGTAATTGAAAATGTTAATCTTATTCGTATATTACAGTTTTGTTTGGTTTGTAATGATTTGTACCATAGATAAAATGTAGAAGTAAATAACATAATTTTCATAAAATAATATTAATAATATAATTTTTAATATTATTTTATTTAATATTTCACGATAAATATAAACTTTTAAATATTAATTTAGCATTATACATTTTATTGTGCACAGTTAAAATACTATAATATTAATAAATATACCAAATATATTTATTATTATAATTATTTATTAATAATAAACTTAAATAATAATAATAATTAATAAAATAATTCCATTTTAAACAGAAAGAAATAATAAAATTAGGAAAGAAATAATAAAATAATTTTATTTTTTAATGTTACAAAATATTATGTAGGCTGAATAAGTCTCTCTAATACTGTCAAAGTCAAAATAAAGAAAGGGACGAAAAATTTTGGATTGTTGAGATGAAGCCTGAAAGATGTTGTTTTAAAAATGTCGAGAGAAATTTTAATATATAATTGATACATTTAATATTTAAGAAACATGATATATTGCGATTTTAACTATTTACAATTCTTTATTTTGGAATACTTCACTGGTGAGTTTTAAATAAATTATTATTAGCGTAGATCATAATAATAATAAGGCGTAGAAGGCATTTATTAATTGGAAATAACTGCACCAAACAGATGTCTGCCCATATTTGTTAGTTATGATATATGAAATAAAGTTAAATGAATTTTAATAATTAAAAATATATTATGTAAATAGTAAGTATTAAAAATATGGCTGTATCGTATAATATGAATTAAGAATAATTTATATATTCCATTAGGTTTTAAGAATGAACACAATTAGTTTTTATAATCAGATGTTGTAAATGAATATTACATTCAATGATAGAAAATGGGGCATCTGCGGCCATCTTTGATTATATATTATTGTTGCTTGATTTTCGAGGACAGGTCAACAATTACTCGTTAAATATATATTTTGTTGTATCAATATATATATATATATATATATATATATATATATATATATATATATATATATATATATATATATATATATATATATATATATATATATATATATATATATATATATATATATATATATATATATATATATATATATATATATATATATATAAATTATGATATGACGTATGACTTACGGACTTCAGTGTAGTCTATGTAGATAGGTGTAATCTATGTAGGTACATTTTACTAATTGGCAAACTGATATGTGCCCAACTGGCACGCTCGGAACGCCATAATCAAAGAAACATACCATACATTTAACTAATAACCGACATCTGGGTCAAGATTGATATATAGGTGCTTGGATTCGCTAAGACTGGTTTGCTTGGCTAGGTGAATCGCTATGATATTTAATTGTAACATCATGCCATAATCAAAGAAACATACCATACATTTAACTAATAACCGACATCTGGGTCAAGATTGATATATAGGTGCTTGGATTCGCTAAGACTGGTTTGCTTGGCTAGGTGAATCGCTATGATATTTAATTGTAACATCATGCCATAATCAAAGAAACATACCATACATTTAACTAATAACCGACATCTGGGTCAAGATTGATATATAGGTGCTTGGATTCGCTAAGACTGGTTTGCTTGGCTAGGTGAATCGCTATGATATTTAATTGTAACATCATGCCATAATCAAAGAAACATACCATACATTTAACTAATAACCGACATCTGGGTCAAGATTGATATATAGGTGCTTGGATTCGCTAAGACTGGTTTGCTTGGCTAGGTGAATCGCTATGATATTTAATTGTAATATCATGCAGAAGCGACGCTTCTGTGGCGTTGAACGTTCACGTAACAACTTCCACTGCGGCCTACGACTGAGTGTATGATCAATGATATGTGATTCGGTTTTATGTCCTAGTACTGGTGTATATATATATATATATATATATATATATATATATATATATATATATATATATATATATATATATAAATTATGATATGACGTATGACTTACGGACTTCAGTGTAGTCTATGTAGGTAGGTGTAATCTATGTAGGTACATTTTACTAATTGGCAAACTGACTGATATGTGCTCAACTGGCACGCTCGGAACGCCATAATCAAAAAACCATACCATACATTTTACTAATTACCGACATCTGGGTCAAGATTGATATATAGGTGCTTGGATTCGCTAAGACTGGTTTGCTTGGCTAGGTGAATCGCTATGATATTTAATTGTAACATCATGCCATAATCAAAGAAACATACCATACATTTAACTAATAACCGACATCTGGGTCAAGATTGATATATAGGTGCTTGGATTCGCTAAGACTGGTTTGCTTGGCTAGGTGAATCGCTATGATATTTAATTGTAACATCATGCCATAATCAAAGAAACATACCATACATTTAACTAATAACCGACATCTGGGTCAAGATTGATATATAGGTGCTTGGATTCGCTAAGACTGGTTTGCTTGGCTAGGTGAATCGCTATGATATTTAATTGTAACATCATGCCATAATCAAAGAAACATACCATACATTTAACTAATAACCGACATCTGGGTCAAGATTGATATATAGGTGCTGGCTTCGCTAAGACTGGTATGACTTGGCTAGGTGAATCGCTATGATATTTAATTGTAATATCATGCAGAAGCGACGCTTGTGTGGCGTTGGACGTACACGTAACAACTTCCACTGCGGCCTACGACTGAGTGTATGATCAATGATATGTGATTCGGTTTTATGTCCTAGTACTGGTGTAGCGTCCGTTTCATCCATCTAACCCATTTCTTTTTTTTTTTTTTAGCTTCACGCTGTATCCCGCACCTAGTGTAAAGACACTCCGTTCCACTTCCGTTTCCCACTTTGAATTTGGCATTGCGTGTCGAGTGGCGGAAATCAACGCCGCGCTTTACCTTGTTACCAGAGCGAAGAAATGAAACATTAATTAATTAAATTGAAAATATTAAATATTTCATTTCCTCGACTGGGGATCGAACCAGAATCTGTCGGTTACAGTCACATGCTTGTGCCGCTGCGCCACGACAGGCCTCCCATTTTTTTATAGTCGATAGTAATGTAATGATTGACTTGTAACGGTGGCACAATTCAATACAACGAGGTATCACTGGAGAAATAATTGTTAGTTTGACAGGTTGAGTGCACTAATCTCAGGAAACATTGGTTTAATAGTCCATTACTTATCGAGAAAGGCAACAAGTTTTAATACTCAAATTTACTTTTGGTACTTAAAATATATCATACACAAATATTACTAATGCCATTTAACTCCGCAGGTAAAGCCGTAAGTTTTAAAATATTATTGTCATTAAATAAACCAAACTGTGGCTATCTCTGCGAAAGATACAAATATTTGAATAAAATAATGAATATTTTTACTTTTATGTATTAAATTTAGACGTAAAATTGTAATTCTTAAACAAAATAATGTTTCTCCATCACGACTTTTATTAAATTACACTTGAAGATAAGTAATAAGCATTAAAGAGATATTGTAACTTAGTTATGTGCATGACAAGTTATTGGCGTCACAATTGATTTGCTATTATATTTCTACTATTTATAGTAAAAATATTATAAGGATTAAAATTCGCGGGTTCAAATCCTGCTACGTTAAAAATATATATAAGCTTTTAAATAAAGTCAGCTTCACTCTGTATCCCGCACACGGCAGGATAGGCGGGGGAAACTTGGGAACCTAGTGTTAAGACATTCCGTTCCACTTCCGTTCCCCACTCTCCGCCGAATCTTGAAATATAGCGTGTTGAGTGGCGGAATTCAACGCCACGTTTTGCCTTGTACCAGAGTGAAGAAATGAAAATATTAAATATTTCATTCAACCCACAACCTATCGGTTACAGTCATACGTTCATGCCGCTGCGCCACGACATCCCTCAAATAGAGTATTGCTATAATATTATTTAATAAACTGAGAAATCATCTTAGCGTAGTTTGATAGCATCTGATCGAGCAAAACAAAGCGTTGACTTCCACCGTTTTCAACACGCGATATCTCAATTTTCTCATTTTGTTTAAAAAAGTATATCTAAGAAGAATGTGACACTGAATTAAAAATATAAACATATTTTTATTTTTCAATTTTACACTTTATCGGATTTATCATAGAAGGCAGAAAACCTTGTGTCAAACTTGCTTCCGCTAAAATTTTAAAAATTCCGCGTGGATTAACGAAACTAAAATCTGTTTTGTTTTTTTTACTGGAACATGAAAATATAAATAAATCTACTATTTCGAGTGTAAATTGAAACCACAAATATTGTTCGTACAGTCAAATATTTATTACGATGGCCTAGTTAAAGGATTTTTTTTGTTTATTGACTTGACACCGTATACCATAATTATATAGCAGGGTAGGCAAAGGGATCATTGGAACATTGTCTTAAGACAGTTTGTTAACCTTAAAGCATCTCCGTTCGGTTCCGTCATGAAACAATATTTCTATTCAGCTTCACACTGTATCCTGCACATAGCAGGGTAGGCAGAGGGAACTTGGGAACCTAGTGTTAAGACACTCCGTTCCACTTCTGTTCCCCACTTTCCGCCGAATTTGAGGCATTGCGTGTTGAGTGGCGGAACTCAACGCCGCGTTTTACCTTGTACCAGAGCGAATAAATGCAAACATTAAATATTTAAATTGAAAATATTAAATATTTAATTTCTTCGAGTGGGGATCGAACCCACAACCTGTCGATTACAGTCACACGCTTGTGCCGCTACGCCACGGCAGGCCTCAATAAAAATATCTAATTACCTTAAAAGCGATATAGTGTTGAGAGCGAAAGGATATTTCAATAATCCTTAATCAAGGAAAGGCAAAAACTTGACATAACTGTAATTTAGTAAACGTTTCAATGCTCAGTAAGGTAGAACGTAGGGGACGTAACAAAAAAATACGATCTGACTTCCAACCATTAATCACAAAGCCCAGAGACACGTCCGATGTCCGTAATTAGGTGAGAAATTCCCTTTAATCAATTCTGTTGGGCAAGTGAAATCTTACCATAGAAGTAAGTTCGTGATATTGGATTTTTGTGTAAAATGTATTTTTTTCTATTGTTTTTTCTTATTAATAGTGGTAATAATTGTTAGTATTATTCATAATACTCGTAGTTTGAGGCCTGTCGTGGCGCAGCGGCACAAACGTGTGACTGTTACCGATGGGTGGCGGGTTCAATACCCACTCGAGGAAATCTCTCCAACTTTGTACGGGATATAGCGTGAAGCTAAAATTAAAAATATTTGCAACAGATAGAAATTAACGTCACTAAATCCTTATTTTAAAATACTTTTTTTTTACATTCTAGTTAAAGTCAAGTACAAAATTTATTTATTACTTCACTTTAAATATTTTAAAATTTAGTATTTCTTAAACATTAAATCGTTTGCTTTTTGGTGTTTAAAGATACTTTTTTAAAATTTTTGTTTGTCCCAAACGTTTTAAAGTATTTAATCCATTATTAATAATACCTTTTCAACTATTAGTATTTCAAAATATTTTAACTTCACACACCTTATTTAAAGACAGAACTGCGGGATTACGGAGGAAAATCACTTTATTGCGACCGTCCGTCCATCCATGCCGAGGCACTTTGTGCTGAATCATATTTAATTAAAAATTTGATACGTTTACATTAAAAATGTAATGTTTATGTCAAAATTTAAATTAATATTTAAAACTGATACTCTATGTAAAATTAGAATGGCTTTGAAGATCTATAGTCTTATCGTTTTAGTATTAGAATGTATGACGTATTTAAAAAAGAAATTGTAGAAAACCAGTAAAATTTTCAACCTTTCAAATAGTAAGCTTGAAAGAACAGCGAAAAGTCGTCAAATGCATTGAAAATTGGCTGATTCTATTTATTAATTCACCGATCCTCGATTCACATTCGATTGAATTCTTAATGAAAATTGGACAGTCATTTTGTAATTTGCTACACGCAAACGTGAAAACTTTATATGGGACCTGTTATTTCTGATTTGTATATACTAGAAAAACTGCCTTTTATACTTTACAATTAAACGTATGAAATTATTAACAGCAGTAACAATATCATAGATTTATTTTTATAGGGGTTAAAAATATACCTAAGTTATTTAAGTAATGTAATCGTATTTTTTTCATAAATATTAAATTGTCAATGACATTTAGAAAGCATATAAAATATAGCGTAGTAGGATTTGAACTTGCGCCCCTGAGGCGTTAAGGAAATACATATACCTACTATATATATGATAGTAATTTAAAACATTTTTTTTCCATCAATACATGTGACATCTTTTTGTCTAGTTATAGCTAAACCATATCACATTAATTTGTTATCTACAAAAATAGCTTATAATATGCTTATAAATTAGTATTAAAAATCATTCTTATTTGTAAGACTCATAGCACAAGTCAAAGTAAATTAATGATATTGATATTTCATATGATTTAGTTTTTTTTTTAATAAATATAAAAAACATAAGAAGACTACACCAAAATGACATGTACTCAGTATTCAGCTTCACGCTTTATCCCGCACATGGCAGGGTACGCAGAGGGAACATGGAAACCTAGTGTTAAGACACTCCGTTCCACTTCCATTCCCCACTTTCCGCCGAATTTGAGGTATTGCATGTATGACATGTACACAGATTAATTTTAATTTGATAATTAAGATAAATGCTTAAAGTCATCATACAAGTACATACATAGATGGTAAAATAATATGATTATAAATATTACATCCTAACTTATCATTTGATAAGCTAAAGTTAAACACTGTTTATTACTAAATATCAAACAGAGGAGTGACGCTTAATTAATATGCGATAAGATTTTTAAATAATATCTATTCTTTTTTAAGGTCATCATGGCGCAGTGTGTACTGTGTAATGACTGAAAATGTGACGGTTGTGGATCGATCTCTACATGGGACAATGAGTACCTATATTGAAATTACCCAAACGCTTCGAGCTTCAAATTATATTCAAGCCTTATTAGAAAGTGAACCAATTTTTGACACTAGCGTTAAGTAATTTTCCTTTGCAGTGTAAAAGCATCAGTAACAAAACATCTCCGATATCAAGAATGGATCAGAATCGAAGTCAGCATTGTGTGAACATGTAGCAGATACATTTAAGCACTATATCAGGTTTCATAAAGCTCACATTCTCGCTAGGGAAAATAGATATATCTTTAAAATGATCCGCAAGGTTATTAAATTAATACTTTCTATACCCTAGGACCCACATATATCAAAAATGAAACCACAAGGTGACTACACCAGAGGACAAAATAGTACAGTCAGCTCGGTCTGCAAGAATCCTGGAGTGCCTACTGTAAAGTGTTGCAAACGTCGGCTTTCCAAAAAATATACAAAGAACAGTATACGTGATTAATCCAATCAAAATGGTTATTTTTGTTCAAATGTGTGACAATCGCGAAAATCAAATATTTTATTATGTCTATTGACTTTTGGAAATTTCAGGTTTCCAAAAATATTAACACTAAATATAATAATGATTAATCCGATTAAATTTATATAATTTATTATATATTATAACCTCTTTTATTTCCTCATTTTTGTCATGATAAAGCATGACGTTTTAGTCTGAAAATTATGAAATGAACAAAAAATAACTATGAACAAATCAAAGTAAAATATTTAACAACACAAACGTTCAATGACAAAATATTTAACAAAATATTTGATCTGCTATGATACGAAGCTGCATTAAACTAGGTTAGGACGTCACATTCCATCTGTCCACGCGTTTTTGTCAATCACACTGTTGTGTTTTCGAATTTTTATATTACAAATTCTATGGACACGAAACAAACGCTGTATATGAATAGTTGTATTATTGAATTGGCTGTCAAATTTTATGTACTGTATCGGATATTCGTAAATATTTTCAGGTGTCTAGTATTTAGGTATTTCGGTAACTTTTGCTTAAAACAGTTATTAATTAATATTTTTTGTTATTTTTTTACTTAAACCTGGCTAGTAAATATAATTCAATCCTCTGAGTGGGAATCGATCTTATGATCGTCTTTTATCTTTTTCAGTAATTTATATTAGTGTTTTAAATCAATCAGTAAATAAAGAAGGTATAAATCATAGCCTTTTATTTTTTTGTTGTAACAAACGCAAGAATATACAAGCTAAATGGCATGTTGTTTAATAACACATTTAAACTCTACTATGCAGTTATGATTTTTTTTGTAATATTAATAAATCTAAAAATTATTTTATTTCCAATGAGTAATAACACATTATGTACAATATAATGACAAACATTTTTTAAAGCATTTATCAATATATATTTGAAATCGGTTTTAAAGTTATATTTTTAGATAAAATTACAAATAATATAAGTATTCTAAATTTTTATTATTTTTGGTAAAAAAAAAAAACATTATTATATTTACCTTCTCGGTATGTACCCAACGATCCGCACTTCAACGCTAACTGAGAACATACACTCGTCATACTTCGCACGCGTCCATCAAAGCCAATTTGTTTCAGTTGTATGATTTATAAGGCAATTTAGAAAATGTCTAAAAATAGTTATGTTTATAATAGGGCTAATAGAATGCTTCAAAAATAAGTATATCACTGTGAAGCAATATATATATATATATATATATATATATATATATATATATATATATATATATATATATATATATATATATATATATATATATATATATATATATATATATATATATATATATATATATATATATTAGGTTTTTCAGTCTCTTACTGAGCAAAAAGCTAAAGTTCTTTAAAAATTTTTATTCATCCTTAATCTGCCACCAAAAAGTGGCGTAGGATTATGCAAAGGAATCGGAACGTGTCTTAACAATAAATGTGCTCTACAAACCTGCTAAGTATCACTAATAACTTAATAATAAAAATAGAATTATAACCATCTATGTATATCTGATATAATGATCGAACAGTCAGCGTAGTGCAGATCGTGACAGGCCATCAATATCCTGTATTTATTGTAACAACGTACGTGCGATGCATTGAGCGATATTTGAACGAAATACGCCGAGAAACAGTGCGTATAAAATATTTATATTTGTTTGGAATTTTGGTAAAAGAATGTAGAAGCTAAAGTAATATTTTATGGTATGGAATGTTTTATTTCTCTGTGGGTAAATAAGGAAGAAATGTATAATGATTTCTGATATTAAGATAAGGTTTCAGTACATAATATGAATATTTTAAGCTTACAATATATAAGAGCTTTTAACGCTTCTCTTAAATAATTTATTTTTGATTAAATTTTGAGTAAATTTTCAAGAATGTTGATTAAAAAAGTACTCTGAACAGCAATATTTTAAAATAGGCTTTTAAATCTATGATTAAAATAAAATTGCGCGCAAAATAAACTCATATTATTTTAAAAACCGTTCAAAAAATAGCAAAACTTTAAATTTTCTTTGCAATATGAAATATCGTTCTTTGCTTTTTTAACATTTTCCACAATACAAATAGCAAAGGAAAAGAAATATCGCATGTTGTTCAACAACATATACATATTTTGTAAGTAAAGGCGGAATGAATGTGAAATATTTTTTTAGAAATTTCAGCAATTTTGTACGTGTTTCGAAAGAGGTTATTCATATATAGCGGTACAAATGTTTGTATCTAAAATATGACTTTGAGCTTTTTTATTATTAAAAGTTAATAAATATATTTGATAGAATATATATAAATTTATTTGATAGAAAATTAATAAATATATTTGATAGTCACGGTTTCTTCCTAATTTCTGAAAAATAAGTGACAGTTTTACGCTAAGGTTTTGATCCACACATTCTATTTTATAATATTCTTTTGTTATTTCGGTACATTTTAAATTAATTTAGTTTAGTCGACTTTAAACAGTTACGTAAAAAAATATTTGTTTATATTTGAATCCTCTTTCACAGGCACTTTAGTTATAGTCTGTATATAATATTAACTGCAACATATTCGTCCTTGTATGACCCCATACCATACGAATAATATTAGAGGCAAGCATTTGACTGTAGATTGTAATTATCTACCTATTTTTAGAGTACCCTTGTACTTGAAATTTGGCACAATTTTTGGTTTTCTGTCAAATTTTAAATCAGATCATTAATCGTGACGAATATCGGCGTGTCAATGTAAGCGCAATAATTATGAGTTAAAAACAAATAACTTTCACTCAGAATTCTTCATTGAATCACTCTAAAAAGATAGATCTAAAAAGATATCTATAAAGATATGCAGCATTGAGTTAAAACACATAACCTTCACTCAGAATTCTTCATTGAATCACTCTAAAAAGATAGATCTAATAAGATATATATAAAGACATGCAGCATTGAAGTCCGCCAATCAACATAATGTCTCAAATACAGAAGAAAAACCGAAAAGACAATATATAGAAATTAAATTACGAATATTATTGACAAGCTTATTTTATCTTATTTAAAAAATGAGCACCATGCATGCATAATCTCTTGGGTAGAGTTTTGCCGTTTTGCTATAGCATCACGTTAGATACTGCTTACAGTAGTTTGTTTTATGAACTCATTGTGTACAAGTAACAAGTGTGTTTATGGGTTCAAATTCAAAACGATAATTTTTATGAGTATCATTGTGACTGTGAATGGGATGTTTGTGCACCGCGCACATAATCGCGTAGGTAGACGGAACCCGGAGAATTAGTGTCAAGACACTCCTTTCTTAATGAGATCGGTAGATGCCACCGCCGCCACATTCGCAATGAGTGGCGGAACTCAACGCCGCGCTTTATCTTATCACTGTCTCGAAAATTGACCGTGTAAGACAATTGCACTATCTTAACAACGGTAAGGTAGGCAGAAACCATAGCATAGACACTTTTTTTGTTATGTTGTTGTTGTACAGGTCTAGTAAAGTTTATGATGTTGTGATTAGTTTTGTAGGTTATTCTACGAACGTGCGAATTATCGTTTAAATATAAATGACAAGTTGAAGTATCATCGTGATCTTGTAATTTACGTTGTCATACTAAGATTCCGTATGTTATATAATTATTCGTTTCTTTCATGTAAAATATATAAAAAATATACAAAAATATAACATATTCTATTGATATTATTATTTTATTGCTTTAAATTTTAAATATTTACTTTGTATGTATGTGTATATTTTAAAAAATTAAAAAAAAAAGAATGATGTCCGTAGTGACGTATTATTTATATTATTTTAAATTTAAAAAATATATAATTTAAACTATACATAGTTACCAATAACAGAGGGCTGTTCCTGAGGGCGATTGTGGTGCAAGTGCACAAACGAAATTAATTGAGTTAAGTAAATAAAATAGTGTAATTCAAGCGGGCGAAGCCGCCAGCGGATCGGTAGTTTACTATATAAATATAGTCACTCCAACAAGTATTTACCTACAAGATATTTTTAGTGAAAAGGCGTCCCACCCACGTTTTTTCAGACTGAGGAAACGTGTACCTTAGACAGATTAAAACTCTCGTAATAATTTAGAACTGACAAACATCGCGTTTATGTCGCTGAAATTACTGAGAAAATGTTAGTATGTAAGTACAATGAGGTTTACTTTTTCTATTTACGTATAAAGATAATATTCCACGTCACATGTTACGTACGTCAAATATGTACTCAGTATTATTAAAATCTTATTAGATTTTTATTGCTGCTTAATCTTACTTTTTGTGTAATATTTGTTATATTACGTATAAACGATAACGAGAATAGCAACGGTTATTAGTTCAAATCTAATGCAGGTTAGTATTTTCTTAGTATTTTAGACATTAGTACGGGACCACGATGATTCACTAAGTACATGATTCACATCATATACTGTTCTGCCAGAGCAAAAATGAAAGGAAATTCCTTGACATGAGATCAACTTATCGATCATCTGGTAATAAGTCGATCCCATCTCAAAAAAGGATTTACTTTCATTTTTACTTTGGCAGAACCAAACGAAAGGTCAATTTGTAGTATGCAGTGTCTTAAATTATAGCGAAAAATAATAAACGTAATATTATGGCCCTATTTTATGTGAAAAAAATGTAAAGCCATAACAGGAGGAAAAAAATTAAATATACATATAATCGAAAGTACACAACACGTACGCTCTTGTTATATTCTAAATATGTATTGGAAGTAAAAAAACAACAAAAGAACAAACAAGGGGATCTTACGCCAATAAATTCGATCAGCGGAACACTCTTTTATCTTGTAAAGTTTATGGGTATAGGGAAAGGGATAGAGTCAATATTTTGAAGATTCTGCTCTGTTCAAGGTAACATGAGTACATTGGTACGCGATATAACTAAGAACTGTGAAACATATTCTTAGAGCTCGTAACTCTAAGTACAGATAGAGTGGGTTACATTGAAACAAATAGCGTGCAATAATATAGCCTAAAAGATCTTTCCTCGATAAGTTAACTATCATACAAAATTTTGTTAAGACCTATACCTAGATGTACCTAGATTTTCTATAAAAATTTGAACCAACCCCACTACGTTTACGATACAACGATTAAATCAGCTCAACGACATGAAAACAATATCTTATAATACGTATACTGTCTTTAAACATTACAAATTGGTATACAAAGCAAAATTATTATATTCAACTTATTACTCTCGTAGAAAATCTGAAATTTTCATATTAAAAAGATACCTTTTGATGTTTCACTTTGCGTATATCATAAAATTATAGCTATTTTGCGTGAGCCAAAGTAACAATTCAAAGGAGCCTTGAAGGAAGCGCCGAAAACATCCGTTGAAAGACGAAACAAATAATAAATTAAGCGTCTAAGTGGCCGCGATTATCTTCTTGTACCTTACGCAAAGTTTTTATTAAGCAAAAATCAACCCTACCATACGGTGTTTTAGTTTAAATTTCAATAGAAAATGTCACCAAAAAGGACTATATCCATTAGCCAGCCTTAAATTTAGCAGATCCTTTATTCCCATAATGTTAAAAGCACTATCTATTGAAACATCTTAAAATAAAATAGAATATTCTCTGGTCACATCTTGTGTAGCGCTCGTACAATATTTATGCGTTAACATTGAACGTCGATTACTGAGATGCTTAAAGCTTAAGACTTTTACTTAGATATTTATAAAACCAGAGTATCATAATGCTAGGTTTTCTATGCCATAATTACTAAAAAAGGCCATGAGCGTAATATTGTGAACAGTTTTGTATTATTTTTATTATATAAAAATATCTCAATGTCAGTCTGTATTACATGTATAATATCAACTTAAAATCGGAAGTACAAAAAATAAAACTGAACATACATTATTGGCAAAAAATAATTTTTGACCTATAAGGTCTTTACTATGTTTTAAAGTGTTATTCCACACTTAGGACAGAAAATACTAAACTTAAATTCAAAAAGCCATGTAAATTTTTAACTAATTTTGTGTGTGTATATATATATATATATATATATATATATATATATATATATATATATATATATATATATATATATATATATATATATATATATATATATATATATATATATATATATATATATATATATATATATATATATATATATATATATATATATATATATATATATATATATATATATATATATACACCACATAAGAGTAAGACAGTACACATTTTTACGTTTGAATTGCCAGACTGGAGACATTTATTATTTTATCGGAGTGAAAATCACACTTATCTCACGCCACAAAGTCCATCCAAATAGATAAATGAAAATATATTTTTTAACAAAATCCATAATATATATATACATGAAACACTAACTTATTGCGCCACGATGACGTGTTTAGACTAGAATCGACGTAACAGTTTATTAAAAAACCAATCAAACCAATTATAAAGCTCTATACATTGCATTGATTTATATTGAAATACAAAATATTCTATATCCAATTAAACTTTTACAAGTGCTTTTGAAGCATCAATTTACAAAGCGTAGTCAAGTTAGTTTATTGTTATGCTTCCATTCCGTTCACTCGGAAGGTAGATTATAATCCATTTGTTAATTAAATATTGAAAGTTAGAATAACCTCTTATATAATGTGAAATAAAATCTTTAATATATGATTTTATCAATCATTTCATCTATCAGTTACGACATATACATAATATGATCTCATATACACGTATAAATATACTCTGTCATTTTGGTGTAGTCGGAATGAAACCGCGACAGTTGCAAAAGTTGGATTGTAACCGCGGTAGTACAATTTCGATTCACTTTTAGAGGATTATACAACTATATTTGGTTAGTTTAGCTTGTTAAAATAAAACGTAGCGTTTCACATCGTATAAGAATAGCTATTGCTACGTAAATTATTCAATAATCTCTTATTTATGTCGTGGTGTTTCCGTTCATTGCTCAAAGATTATCGAGACTTCATGACTGGTATTCACTTTTACATATATGTATTTTTTTTTAATGGAAAAGACGGCAAACGAGCGTACGGGACGCCTGATGGTAAGTGATCACCGTCGCCCACGGCCCCGAGTAACTCCAGAGGAGCTACAGGAGCGTTGCCGTCCTTTAAGGTGGAAGGGCACCGGGGCCCGGCATTACCTAATGCGAAACGCAGTGGCCAAAGCCACTAGTTAACGCTGGTCTTAAATGCCGGGGGTGGTAATAATCCGGTCGAGTCAGCCCATGCGTGTTGCCATTACTGGCAACGTGACTCTACCACACGCACTTTAGTCGCCTCTTACGACACCATCAGTACCAGGGTGATCCTATTCTAGGCAAAACGATACTTTTGCATTCTTACCCTCATATTTTAATAGCTTTGTAATTTTTTTATTTAAATAGCCTCATTTATATGTTAGCCAGAATATACATAAAGAGAAGTAGAAGAAATAAAGTTTTCTATACCTATTAGTAAAATATACTGTGTTCGTGGCGCAGTGGTACAAGCGTGTGACTGTAATCGACAGGTAATTAAGTGTTTTCAGAAAAAAACAAAATGTATACTCAAACATACTCTTACTTTTAATAATAAATTTACTATTTTACCTAAATAACTGAGGCCTGTCGTGGCGCAGCGGCACAAGAGTGTGATTGTAACCGACAGGTTCTAGGTTCGATCCCCAGTCGAGGAAATGAGATATTTAATATTTTCAATTTAAATATTTAAATGTTTCATTTTCTTCGCTCTGGTAATAAGGCAAAGTGCGGCGTTGAGTTCCACCACTCAACACGCAATACCTCAAATGCGGCGGAAAGTGGGGAATCGAAGTGGAACGGAGTGTCTTTACACTAGGTTCCTGGGTTCTCTGCCTACCCTGCCTCGTTCGGGATATAAAAAAAAAAAACAAAAAAAAAAACCTAAGTAACACAATAGTTAAACTCTACTCGTTATCAAAGAAACAAACAATTTCTTTCATTAGTATAACAGTAACGAGCTACACAAATAGCACAAGCATTATTTTTTTCTTAATCATGTCAAAGTAACGATAAACAGAAACATCTCTTTGTCTGGTAGTTGGCCTACATTATTCACTATTTTATGGTAACACTTTGTATAAATAATAAACAAATAAAAAAATAATCGTAGAGAATATTTAATTTTTTATTTTCGAATGATTTTCCGATTTAGTACATATTATACCTTGGTCTGTAACGAGATCATAACAAATATTTTTAATATAATTTCTCTTCTCAGATATCTTATATATTTTTCCTTGAACCAACTTAACTCAAAGAAACTGGGGGTAATTAGTAGAGTGAGACAGTACAGCACACCAAAACACCATTTGGCCCTGTAAAGGGCCCAGGTTCGGCCTCATATGGAATACTGTTCTCACCTCTGGGCTGGTGCGTCCCAGTATCAGCTCAAACCATTTGATCGCGTACAACGTAAAGCCGTTCAAATCGTTGGAGAGCCAATGATCTGTAAGGAGCTTGACACTATGTGTGACTTTCATTGTGCGTTTGCTACCGCATTTATCACGGGGAGTATTCTGGATAACTGTTTGACTTGGTACCTGCCACCAAATTTTCTAACGCAGTACGGCACAAGTTAATGTACCATCCACATTGTCTGGACACGTGGTACTCCGCTACTGTGCGGTTTTGTAGAAATTTCGTTTCAGAAAAACGGTGATTTAATTTCTATTATACTTTAGAAAATTCGTCAATATATTTACGGCTCCTTTATCCATGACATTGATGTAGCTTATACCATAAAAACTTAAAAGAAAATCTTCCGCTTGCTTATTTTTTACTGTCAACAAGTGCAGTTTTTCGAAAATTCTTTCGGTTATTCTAACGGCCCGTTTGGTTGTTTCTAACATACCTTTGTCTTTTGATGAGTAAATTATTATGACAAATTTAGTGAATCGAAGAAATTGCTAATGGTAATTTCACAATCCAAGCCTTTCAGATGTTGTGTGAGCTATCATAAACACTAACATATATAACGGTAGTATTTAGTTTCTTCAGAAGCAACAGCAAATTTTTTTTTTTATGATGTTGTGATTTCTAAAATGTACTTGCTGTTTAGTTATTTATAATGATACTGCAAGTAATAGGATCTTAAAGTGATATAATGTGTATGTGTTGAATACTTAGTTGTTTCCGAATTGTACGAATTTGGCCTTTGAAAAGTTGACGTAATATTTTACGTACTGGAGTATTTATTAATGTTTCTTGACTGTTCAAGACTTAGTGGAACTTAATAATAATAATAATTGAAAAGAAACTGAAGAAGATTTGCGAGTATAAAAGTACTCGATAGTATGGTCGATAGATCGCCCCATCTTTAAAACTAAATTCTCCTGATAGGTTGTTATTTGTATCAATTTTCTTTCCACTGGATTTATTCTTACGTGCAACAAATAAACATTTTTTTAATATAGACCCCGATCCACTAAGTTAGTATTAATATTTAATTACTTGTAGCTCTTAAGCTGCTAATTCAATATTAATAAAACGTAGCTAAGTAGCTAACTAAGGTAGCTCACTAACACACAGTTATCAGAGTAACAGACAGAAGATAAAAGTTTTGACGTCAAACTTTGTTTTGGATTGGGAGTTATAGCTACTACTTAAAGATTTTTTTACAATGTAAAAATAGTAGTAAAAACGTTACCACTCTGTAATAACGTCAATAGTGTAACTATTTTTTTTAATTATAAAATAACACTTTGGCTCGTGATGTTTGAATTAAGCATATTTTATAATTGTAAAGTAAGTCAAAATGTTTCAGAGATTAAGAGGTAAATTTGGTATCGCATTAATTTTAAATTAAATTATCAAAAGGTTGTTCTAAGAAGGTATTTGCTGTCAGAAGATTATTTAGCAACTGAAATTTCCTCAACGTTGCATTATTACAACTCTAAGCTCTTATGATGAAAAGCCGAGAGCGCGTCCTGTCTTTTTCTTCATTAAAACTATGACTTATCGGTAGCTTAAAGAAAAACTAAGAAAGCATAAGAACACCGCCCCCCGACCCTACACCGTGAATCCTATGAGACGATGGCTGGAACAGTCATTACTATTATAATAAATTGGTAATTAACAGTCATTACTATTATAATAAATTGGTAATTCTAGATGTTGATTGATTTGTGCTATCAATATAATATTGATTAGAGCGTAACAACGCAAAGCGACCTATATATGTTAATAAACGCATGGCACACATCTATTCCAGG
Source organism: Eueides isabella (assembly GCA_019049475.1). NCBI lineage: Eukaryota > Metazoa > Arthropoda > Insecta > Lepidoptera > Nymphalidae > Eueides > Eueides isabella. Next base: position 2,847,169 of record CM032389.1, on the reverse strand, counting down.
ACATAAATTAACATCGTGCTCCACAATGGAAGGGCAATGCTACATACACATACTCTGGAGCTGGGACATAAAATAGCATCACACAACTGTACATGACGGGCGGACACTACTATAAATATCAGCACTAACTATAAAATAGCAACTCGCACCTAACTATCTTCTAGCAAGTTGTAGAAAATTAGTTGTCCCAAAAGTTGACAATATTTATTATTTTTGTCAACTCTCACTTTGATCCTCACTTTTGCATACATTTTGCCTTTGTAAAATATGATCATGCCATTATTAATCATAAAATTATGTTTGGTATATTTCATTCCATGCTATCACTATATTTTATTTAGAACAAGTATTTTAGCGTATCATATAATGTTAGTACCATAGTACTTAAAAGTTTCACTCTACCGCTACCTTTTGTATGTAATCCACATATTTAAAAGAACACTTGCGACACTCGGGATATCATAATACAAATAAGTCTCGAACAGTACAGGATAATATATGTACTTTTTTTTTATTTTATAATGTCCAACGTGTTATAGTAGTAACAATATCAGGTTATATGTATTTCTAATGAGGCCTGTCGTGGGGCAGCGGTACAAGCGTGTGACTGTAACAGGTTCTGGGTTCAATCCCTGGTCGAGGAAATGAAATATTTAATATTTTCAATTTAAATATTTAATGATTTCATTTCTTTGACAAGGCAAAACGCGGCGTTGAGTTCCGCCACTCAACACGCCATGCCTCAAATTCGGCGAAAAGTAGTTGCCTCTGCCAACCCAGCCACGTGCGGGACACAGCGTGAAGCTGAGTATGTATATCTAATGATGGGAATATATTTTGATCAAATTAGTTACAGTTGAATTATTCTATAGTAATGATAAAAATAAAGTTTTAAATAAATGAACATTAAAATATTTGTATAGTAAAATAATTTAAGCAATATCAAAACACCATCAGATATTGTAAAAGCAATTATTATAAATAGCATTTATCTTTGTTCTAGTTGAACCCAGATTGACGAAGTTGTGAAGAAGAAGGACGTACGACGTGTATATACGAGTACTAGTATTTAAAGTATTAAAGCCTATAAAATGAAATAAGTGTCAATTGTTTTATACAAACAAGTACTTTAAAATATGCTAATGATTGAAGCCGAACTAGGTAACACACCGATTGATGATGAGTGGCGATTTTGTATTTAAAAAAAAGCTATTAAAAGTGACTTGGCCGAGAGCATCCAATACAAATGTGCTGTAGAAATTTTAAATAACTTTTTTGTGGTAATTGCAAAACAAATTACTTCGAATATAAACAAAACGTAGTCGAAAAAAATTTAAACAAAAAAAAATCGATGCAGTATTTTATTAGAGAACTAGCTGTTACCCGCGGCTTCGCCCGCGTAGGACTCGATTTATTCCGTGAAAACCACCTGATTTATGACTACCTGAAGCACTTAATTCTCCTTAGCAGAGAATAGTGATTTGAATATTTAAGAATACGTTACTCAGTTTCTCGCTGTATCCCGCACATGGCAGGGTAGGCAGAGAAAACTTGGGAACCTAGTGTTAAGACACGCCATTCCACTTTCGTTCCCCAATTTCTGCTGAATTTTGAGACATAGCGTGTTGAGTGGCGGAACTCAACGCCGCATTTTGCTTTGTACCAGAGCAAAAAAATGAAAACTTTAAATTGAAAATATTAAATATTTAATTTCCTCGATTGGGGATCTAACCCACAACCCATCGTTTACAGTCACACGTTTGTGCCGCTGCGCCCCGACAGAATAAATTTATTGTATATTATTGGTATGTTAAACATTATTGGTATGTTATACATTATTGGTATATTATATGCAGTTATCGAATTTTTTGTAGTAAAATTCTTTTACTAAGATGACGTACAATACTTACATTGTAAAATTTAACGATAATCTGATTATTGATCAAGTATACTCGTATATTAAGCCATATCTTCCTATAATGTCCGTCTTATTTTTGAATGGTCTTATATATTTATGCCGTGTGATTCCGGCTTAGAATAGGATCACCCTGGTACTGATGGTGTCGTAAGAGCAACTAAAGTGCGTGTGGTAGAGTCACGTTGCCAGCAATGACAATCTGAAGACTCAACCGGTTCATTACCACCCCCGGCATTTAATACCGGCGTTAAGTAGTGATTTCGGCCACTGCGCTTCGCATTGGGTAATGCCGGGCCCCGGTGCCCATCCACCATATAGACCGGCAACGCACCTGTAGCTCCTTTGGTGCTACACGGGGTCGTGGGCGGCGGTGATCACTTACCATCAGGTGACCCTACGCTATTGATACGCTCATTGGCCTTGTCGTTCCACAAAAAAAAAAGAAAAAAATATAAAATATAGAGACACAGTTTATTAAATAGATACCATAAGATTTCATTTGGCCGTAAAGTTTTGTTAAAGTTTAGATTTTATTTATATAATAAGTAATATTACTAAACTTAAATTTAAAAAGCGTATAAAAATTTTGAATGAAGCAGGATTTGAACCCGCGCCTCTGAAAAACCGTTCCAGCGCTCTGACCAACTAAGCCATTCGTTCTCACCAAGCTCCGTCGAAATTGGATTAGTTGAAATTGGCGCGGGTTCAAATCCTGCTTCGTTCAAAATTTTTATACGCTTTTTAAATTTAAGTTTAGTATTTTCTGTCCTAAGTGTGGAATAACACTTTAAAACATAGTAAAAATATAAGTAACATTATTTAAAGATTTAGTTGCTGCCCACAATTATGTTAACAGATTCAACTTCAAATTTAAAATATTCTTTATTCAAATAGGCTTTAGCAAGCACTTTTGAATCGTCACAAACATAAAATTACCACCGGCTCGGAATGTGGTTCTGCTGAGAAGAGCCGGCAAGAAACTCAACAGTTGCTCTTTTTAATATTGAATAGTTACAGTTTCATTGTTTAATACAATAATGACTATCCTGCATGAAATCTCACAATTTAAATTCTCATAATTTAAAAAAAAATAACCTGATTAATTCGAATTATCCCGATAAATCGTTAAGCACTCGGTATACGTGATTAATCTGATTATTTTTTTTTCACTTAAAACATTTTTTACTTTTTAATGTAGTATAAAACATTAAAATTGGCGTTCCTGGCGTTATTTTTTTCCTCAACCTTATCGAAGAAAGTATATTTTGCTACCACACTTCGTTATACCACTTTATCTCCAAGAAAACCTGCTAACATTCTTTCATTGCATCAGCATCTTTAGTTTTAGGAGTCAAAACAGCGCGTTCACATAAATAAGATTTTTCAGAATTGGTATCTTATAAAAGGATGAACTAATATAAGTTCAATCTCGGATCTAACTAATTTGCCAAGTTTTTCAAAAATTCTAATCTCACCATTCTCTTCGAGAAGGAATCCTTCTTTTTTCGTCTGGGTATGGCCCGAGGATTTTTCGTCTGGGTATGGCCCTAGTAAGAATATTTCAAAGTCACTCGATTTAAAACTGGTATAGTTTGTCTGAAACCAATTGAGAATAAAGTTATAATACTGCTCATTGGCCTATCACCTCGATGAATGTTTTCCCGCAACGTTCTATCAACGGCCTCTGTGACTTTTATATGAGACATGGTAGGCTCATACCATACGATAAGACATCCATACAGACACAATTTGGCTTTGTCTGACAAAGCATAATTGTTTTTGTATTGATGCCTTATCTCATGTAACAGAACATGTTGGTGTTTTTGTTCTGTCTAAATCGATTGGGATTTTAAACATTGTGTGTGCCGTCTTTCCGCCATAAAATAATTTGGCAGCAATATCTGAAGATGCCACTTCAAGAGCGATCTTCTTATGTCGTTTCAATTCAGCTAGAATTATCCTTGTCTGATAGGCTTTTCCGTGCCTTCTGGAGCATTAAAGAAAAACAGCGCCTTCTGGAGCACCTAAGAAAAACAGTTTCGTTACTTAAGGCACCATTGGACAACAATACTGAATATTTTTCTTTGTTCCATTATAAATTTGGATGCGACCTCATTAACTGTAGTAGTGAACTCGATAAGACGATGCGAAAAGAACAGGTTGACCGTAGTCAATAAGAGAATTACCTACAATCGAAAACACAATATCTTGTAAAGAACAAAGGGTCTTCTGATAAAAATGTTTTGTACTCTTCTCACAATCTTGAAGGATTGAGATCGTACAAAATGCTAACAGATAACTGCCCTAAACTACTGGGACAGTCACTGACGCAAGATTTCTTACGACTTTTTCCCTGTGGATATCATCTTCAATTACCCAAATTGACAACAAAACACACGAAAATGACAACAAAATGATTTCTGATGTGCTTTAATTGATGCCATATTTTCTTATTTCTGATTGTTCATGGGATGTTATATATCTTCGTTTTTAATATGTCAATGTTGAAAAATTGTTGATTGTGTTGACACTTTCAACATGATCAACAATTTTTGTTAAAACATTACTTCATAATTTCTTATACTTAAACTGGACCGTTATGCTTGTTCATGGGATGTTCTATATCTTCATTTTTAATATGTCGACGTAAAATGCGCGCAATAACTTTTGTTTAAACATAATTTCATCATTTCTTATACTTTAGCTGGACCATTATGTTTATGATTGTACATGAGATGGTCTAGATGTTTGATTTCAATATGTCAATGCAAAATGCTCTCTACGCTCAATATTTTTTATTAAGACAGCATTTCATTATTTCTTATACTTTAGCTGGACCGTTATGATTGTTCATGACATGTTCCAGATCTTCGATTTTCATATGTCAATGTAAAATACTCATCACGCTCAATAACTTTTGCTAAGACAACATCCCAATATTTCTTATAGTTCAGCTTGACTGTTAAGGTTGTTCGTCAGATGTTCCAGATCTTCAATTTTAATATACCATTGTAAAATGCTCATCACTCTCTACAAGTTTTGTTATGGAAGTATTTAAATATTTCTCAAAGTTTAGCTGGACACATGCTGTTCTTCATCAGGTGTGGAAGTATTTGAAATCAAATATAGCCTATGTCCTGCCCTGACCAAATAGCTATACAACAGAAAAAAAATAATTGAAATCGGTCCAGTGGCTTAGAAGATGTGCTGGTACAAACAGACAAACAGACAGACAAAAATTTTAAAAATTGTAGATTCGTTTTCTGTTAGTTATTTTAAGCCTCCCTACATAATTTTTTTTATAAATAGATTCAATGTACAGACACGACTTTTTTACTGTTTTATTATATTAATAGATAGATAATAATAACAATATACAACAAGCTCGGGTTCCGGCGGTTGCATGTCCATCGATTTATAACTCTTTAGGGTTTTGAGTGGTCTTGAGAGCCAAAGATGCATTTAAATATGAGTTCTCTTACTACCTTATTCTTTCTTCCTTATTCTTTTCTGTCTATTTTCGGGAGCGATCACACACTGATTCTAAAAATATTATTATATATAATTATAGTTACTCTCTGATTTCTCTTGAAAACACATTGACTGCTGATTTACAGTGCTAGTTGTAGATCTCAGAGCCGAAGTTGATGGATCATGTGATGAGCATTTTATAGCTTGATCTGAAAAAGGTATCTTTAATTTCCACATCAAGTATACCTTGTTCTTTCCTGTGTTAAGCTTTTTATCTTCTTTAGTAAAGTTAAGATAATATTTTTTTTCAACTGTAGTTGTACAAAACAGTTCCTTCATAAATAAATTAATAACAAAAAGGTACTTTTAGAAACTATTTGACATAAAATCACTCATATCCCTTTTTTACCTTCACTTTCTTGATCTGGGTCAAATGTCAAATTGAAAGTTTGCTACTCTTCAACGACCACTGACCGTTATTTTGAATATAAGGATATGTCTTAGAAACAAAACCAAATAGAACACAATATTTGAACATTCTAAACGAAATTCATACTTATATGTATTGAAATAATAAGACACAACTTCAAGATAAATATTTTCGCTTTGTATTCATTTTTGTTCTTAATTAAAAATATTTACGTTCTTGAATGAATACCGATATTATAAATAATTATCTTGCCAGCCTTTAGTTCTCAAGCGATTGTATCTGAATATAGTAGTCATATTTACTTTTCTATTATGTAGAGAATTCCTGTTACGGATCAAATAAAACCTTCCGTTGCTCGTATTCGATCACCACTGGCCATAGGATATTAATTCTTACAAGTCTACGGGACGGCGTCAAGGATATAAAGTGAATTTAACATTTAACCTTTAACGGTCTTTTTGAAGTGGCGTTTAACCACTGAAATCATCATGTGAATAGAAGACTAGTTTACTCAAACTGATCACAATAAAGTGAGAAATGGCGGTTCTAAGTCAACCTTCAATAGATGCCAAGAAGAATGGGATTCTTCTCAACAAATATCGAGTAGATTTACCGTTTCATTAAATAAGAACAACTTACAGAAATACTGAACAAATGTACATGAGGACACGTAATAAATAGCAAACGAAGTGTCATTACAAGAAGTTTTCGAAGTGTTATTGTTAATATAAACTTTTTACTGTAATTTGAGATTAATGATGTATGGGTACAAGCGTTCGAATGTAAATGCGACGGATGTGGATAGTCAACATATTCAATATTCTCACTTGAGGCGCGTAATTGAGTTGATGAGTGAAGTGGTGTCGTAAGAGGCGACTAAAGTGCGTGTGGTAGAGTCACGTTGGATCATTACCACCCCCAGCATTTAAGACCGGCGTTAAAATAGTGGCTTTGGCCACTGCGTTTCGCATTAGGTAATGCCGGGCCCCGGTGCCCTTCCACCTTAAAGGACGGCAACGCTCTTGTAGCTCCTCTGGAGTCACACGGGGCCGTGGGCGACGGTGATCACCAGGTGACCTGTACGCTCGTTTGCCGCCTTTTCCATAAAAAAAAGGACGGAAATGTTTTAGTAGGAACTAATTGGGAATTAGTTTTAATACTAAGTTCCAGGTAAAAAAAAACTCTAAGCAAGTAATGATTGACTTATAATATATATTGAGTATATAGAAACTTTATTTAAATCAGTTATTTATTATTTACTGTATATATTAGATTTTATAATTTCTTTGTAAAATAAAAAGTTAAAATTAAAGATCGTAAAAGAGGATTCACCAGTGCAATAAAAATTTAATTTGCGACTGTATCCTTCCATCAAAACAGAATGGTGAAAAGCTCTCAGCTATATTATTAATAAGTAATAGGCATTCAGCGAATCTTCTCGAAAATTAACGTTACTTTTGGCAAAGTAATTTTAATTTTGGAAACATAAAACGTAGCATAATTTACACAGTTGTGGAAAGACGTTTAATTACTTTGTATTCGTAACATACGAAAAATGTTTCCTGTTTCTCGTTAAATATTATATTATTTGTAGGTATCTATTTAAACTAATAAAAATAGAAGAAAACCATAATAATAATAAATTGAGAGAATGTAAAAAAACGTGCAGCATAGCGTGTGACTACAACAACCTACAGCAAACGATAGGTTGTTGCTTCGATCCCCACTCGAGGAAATAAAAATTTTAATATATTGAATTTAAATATTTAATATTTTCATTTCCTCGCTACGGTAAGAAGGTAAAGCGCTGCGCTGAGTTCCGCCACTAAACACGTAATGCCTCAAATTCGGCGGAAGTTGGTCAACGAAAGTGGAACGAAGGTTCCCAAGTCCCTCCTGCCTACCGTGCCATGAGCGGGATACAGCGTAAAGCTGAGTTTAATAAAATAATTGCGCTCTTATTTCTAAATTCTTTATTCTAAAAACAGGCAGAGAGCTGATAAAAATTGTCCTAACATTATTTTAACGTAAAGCTGCGAAATGATAAAGTTATCTAATTAAAATTTCACGCTCGAGGCAGGGTAGGCAGAGGGAACCCGGGAACCTAGTGTTAAGACACTCCGTTCCACTTAATTACGTTCCACTTGCAGCATTAATAATCCTTCATTAAAATTTCAAACACATCACGTGGCTTTAAACCCACGCCTTTTCAGTTGGATACAGTCCAAGCACTGTAGCCAATTAAGATATACCTTTTCATCCTGCCATAGTAAAAGTTCCACACTTAACAACTTTTGCCATTAGTTGAGTTGTGAAGGTAACAACTTACAGGAGCATATACGATATTTTGCTAAAACGCTTTAGAATAAACACAGTATGTGGATTTATTTTGTTATATTTCTTGACATGTCAACATTTTGTAGCAAATCATTATGTTTACAATCTTAAATAATTATATGTTCACATAATTATTTTATTTTTATATCTTTGCAGCTTCGTTTGTGTATATCATTCCAATGTGAGATGAATGAAAATGACCCAAGTATCCAGTCGATGTATGTATATTTTTATAATATTTGTTTATTGTACAGCGAATATAAAAACTCTATCTAAGAATCTCTCAGCCTGAAGATAATATTTCTATATAAACAATACATCACAACACCTTAGCTTAACCTTAGCTTCTCTATTAAAACACTAATTGCACCTCACTTATCAATGATATTTAATGAATGTGTTGACAATGGTATTTTTCCCGAACACATGAAAAACAGTAAAGTAGTACCATTACAGTACATTACAGTACAGCACAACACAAGAACGGAGAAAATAGTGATCATAGCAATTATAGCCCTGTATCTTTATTGCCATCATTGACTAAAATTTTTGAAAAAATATTTTTTTATCAATTATCTATGTATTTCAATAGAAAGAGTATTTTAAACAATACACAGTATGGTTTTAGTAGATTCTGTCTACAACAGATGCGGGATTTGCCCTCCTTAATTACATTTATAACGCTTGGGAAAACTCACAAAATGTGATCGGAGTGTTTTGTGCTCTGTGTAAGGCTTTTGACTGCGTAGACCACGATACGTTATTACGTAAACTTAGCCATTATGGAGTCTAAGGCAGTGCTAGTGATCTCATTGCTTTGTACCTGAGAAACAGAATTCACCTCGTTACTGTAAATAGTGTAAAGTCTTCCCGTAGCTTTCTGCGGATGAGTGTCCTACCAGGATCGATTCTAGGGCTCCTTCGTTTTTTTCTATATAAACGACCTCCCCTTGCGTTAATAATTTATGCGATGTGGTACTATTTGCTGATAATACTTCGTTAATATTTAAAGTAAATCGTAAGAAAGACATCAATGACGAAGTGAATAATGCTCTGTCACAAATATTTCAATGGCATACAAATACAAGAAGTAAAAACAAGCTGATCACTCCTAGTTTTCATCTTCAAAAAGTTAGTAAGTCTTTTATGGGAATGGATGGGGATGGGTAATTTTAAATTTTCCACTTCAAAAATTTTAAGTGAAAGTTAAAATATATTGTTAGGCAACTAATTTCATTCAATTCAAGATTATTACGTAAGAAATGTGATAGGTAAGAATGCGTGGGATTAAATGCTGTTGGTACTCACTTAGGAAGCTTACTATGTTATATATACTTTAATTGATATTTTGAAAAGAACAACAGTTTCTCAGCACACCCGCCTTCCTCATCGGTGGCAGCTTCCTGTAGGACCGACTCTATAGACACTTCTATGTAACTTGACGATTCAAAAGTGCTTGTAATGACCTAACTGAATGAAGAATATTTTGATTTCATTTCATATGGTTTAATTTAACACCTATTCATCTCAGCTAAATTATCATTCTCTGTGTCAAGACATGTGGTAAGATTTTTAAACACATATTTAGGTTTGTTCCTAGTTTAGGGATTTTGGAAACCTATATACTATAAATTGTATTACTTGTACAATCCTTTCGTGTAAATTTAGTCTTAATAGTTTCTTTCTTATGAAAACAAAGAAATATTTTTGTTATATAGGAATGAAACACATGGAACATGAAACATTTCTGAATATACTTTATATGATGTTAAAGTAAAAAAAGCCGTGTGATTCCGGCTTAGATTAGGATCACCCTGGTACTGATGGTGTCGTAAGAGGCGACTAAAGTGCGTGTGGTAGAGTCACGTTGCCAGTGGCAACACGCATGGGCAGACTCGACCGGATCATTACCACCCCCAGCATTTAAAACCGGCGTTAAGTAGTGGCTTTGGCCACTGCGTTTCGCATTAGGTAATGCCGGGCCCCGGAACAACAAATTAAAAAATATTTTAATTTAACTTTTCATATTAAACAAAATTTTAATTTCTAAAGTATTGTTTAACTATCTTTTTAAGCATACTAGAAAAAATATGAAAAGATACATACAATCCTATTCCATACTATCACTTCAAATGTATATTTTAGAACACACATTTGAAATTCAACGTCAGTTATTCTCAATACACCTCAGTACTCCAAATCCAACTGACAAAACTGACCTTTCACGATCAATTGGCGATGCCAAAGCTTTCTGGATTCCGAAAAATCCAGTGTATTTTACGTTTGACTTTCAATATTAAAAGGTAAAAGATCAAGTCAAATACATTCTGGAATGAAGTTGATAGATACAATTTGTAAGTGAACACCTTGCAGAGTAAAATAATAGTGTTTTTGTTTGGGACCGCGCCAGGAACAGATATATTGTTATTTCACGTGAAACGAATATCTTTTTTAAGCCTTTAATATAAATGGAGCTTAGGTTTCTATTTAGATTTGTAGATTATTTGAATACAAAATAAAATCTTTTCGTCAAAAAAAAACATTCTTAATTACACGTGATATTTAATTAAAATCAAATTTTCTTTATTTAATTAGGCAATTCAAAGCACTTTTGTGTTTTGAATTGTCAGGTTACATAGAAATATCTGTAGTGTCAGTCCCACCGGCTCGGAGGGTGGATCTGCTAAGTGCAACAATTGCTCTTTTCAAGATTCAACTTACAGTAAATGTTTATGCATAATTAGCTTCCCGAGTGAGAATCAACAGCATATTCCATGCACTATTAACACTATAATAGTCTTGAGTGAAATAATAAGACTGGCCTAATAATATTTTTTTAACTTTTACTTTAAATTGTTGAAGTGACAAGTCTAAAAGCACTTGTGGATAAAACGAAAGTGTTTTATCGATTATTCATTCGTTTTCGAAACGGTTTTTGAAACGACGGATGTCTAAAAATGGTTACAAATCATTATATCCGGTGAAATAATTCTATTTGTGGAATTTTATTCTACGTACATGTACAAGTACCATAAGATTAAGTAACTTTTTTAAAGATAATACCTGAGAGTGATCAGCTTGTTTTTTTTATTTATATTATTATCATATCTACCACTGATCTTTAATTAATTGTGTATATTTTTATGGACAAGCAATACATTACTACCCTGACCAATTAGCCATACGCTTAAACATATGGATAAGTGGTCAGGACGATCAATCGAATTCAAAGGGGCGCGGGTTCAATCCCGATACGTTGAAATTTTTATACATTTTCTAATTAAATATTTTCATTTTCCAAGTGTAGACATTTTAAAAACTGTAAAAATTAACAATATGTTATTATATATGTGCTGTGCTGTAACCGAAATAAAACATGTTTTTTTTTTTTTAAAAAAGGAAAAAACACAGTATTGTAATGCATAATAAAAATAAAAATTAAATTTATGTATATCTAGATAGTTACTTTTAAATTTACAAAAGCAACTAGAAGTATCAATATTCGATCGAGGCCTGTCGTGGCGCAGCGGCACAAGAGTGTGACTGTAACCGACAGGTTCTGGGTTCGATCCCCAGTCGAGGGCATGAAATATTTAATATTTTCAATTTAGATATTTAATGTTTCATTTCTTCGCTCTGGTAATATGGCAAAGCGCGGCGTTGAGTTCCGCCACTCAACACGCAATGCCTCAAATTCGGCGGAAAGTGGGGAACGGAAGTAGAACGGAGTGTCATAACACTAGGTTTCACTTCCGTTCCCTCTGCCTACCCTGCCAAGTGCGGGATACAGCGTGAAGCTGAAAAAAAAAAGTATGAATATTTATTACCATTCAGTTATAGAATCCAATTGTCATAATGTATTAGTATGATAATAAAAAGTAAGATCAGCTTAATGTAATATCGTACGGTACACTTTTGAAATAACACTATTATGGAATGGCTGAATATGGAATGCTGTGGAAACTTGGGTGATTGTTGCATATTTTAATAACTGCACATTAACTTTTTAGAGGCCGTCGTGGCCTCGGGACTTCAGCCTAACGGATGCTAGGGTTAATTTTGTAATTACCTTGTTCTGTAAACGAGGCATAACGCGGCGTTGAGTTTCTCCACTCCACACATAATGCCTCAATAATTCGGAAAGATAGAAACGGAAATGTTTTCATGGGAACGGAGTGTCTCAATATTACGTGCCCTGATTTTTTCTTTCTAACTTGCTATAAGTTTGATACAGGGTCAAGCTATAATCAAACTCAAATGCAATATTGGTTGTCGGTTCAGTCAACCATTTTAATTAATTTAACTTTTTTTGTGACTGTAACCGGCAGGTTGTGGGTTCGATCCCCGTTCGAAGAAATGAAATGATTCATATTTTGAATTTAAATAATTAATGTTATCATTTCTTCGCTCTGGTAAAAGGCGCAAAAAACGCGGCGTTGCGTTCAGCCACTCAACACGCAATGTCTCAAATTCGGCGTAAAGTGGGGAATGGAAGTGGAACGGAGTGTCTTAACACTAGGTTCCCATGTTCCCTCTGCCTACCCTGCCATGTGCGGGCAGCTGAGCTTCACGCTGTATCCCGCATATGGCAGCTATTTTTATTTCTTTGCTCCTTTAAGAAAAACATCATGACGTTTTTTTGTTGTACTAAACATGTTATGTACATTCCACACATAGAAAAGAAAAATACTTTTTAGAAAACGTAAAAAATTGGAACGTAGCAGAATTAAACCCGCGCTTCTTGGAAACTTTCATAGCGATCGAAGTAGAACCGACAGAAGCCATACGTTCTCACTTCAGCTAGTTTAAAATTCTTATACGTTTATTTCAATTTATTTATGTTATTAGCATAACGTAGGAATTTATTTACGATTATAAAAAGTAATCTTGATTGCAGTTGATAACAGTCCACCTACGCTGCCATGTATGATGTAGAAATAAATATTATTAATAAGTATTGTCATAGTTATTGAGATATAAAATATAGAATTTTGAAAATACTTATTCTTATATATTATAAATACAACTAAAGGAAAGTAAAAAATCCAAGGAAACAACTTACAAGCTTTTATTTGATGTTTTAGTGTATGTGAAATCTTGTAAGATCAATTTGACCCACTTCCTTGTGTCCGATCGAGTTGAAATTTAAATTTCGTCTTCGGTTTTAATAATAATAAATTTATATGTGATAAATATTGTTGTTTAAAAATGTCTGCGGCACCAACATGAAGAATTAAAAGTTTTTGTACAACTCATCTATGAGCAACAAATGAAAAAAATTAGTTTTAAAAAAGTTATTATTAATTAATATTAACAGTAGATAAATAATAAAATTTAATATTATTTATTTTCCCTTTCTATTACAAAAACTTGTATTTTACCTGATATTAAGTTACGTCTGCTCAAAGTTGTAAATTAGGCATCTCTTCATAAATTACACTTCTTCTACACCTAAAGGTCAAAGCTGTTCATTTACATCAGTTAGAATTCTAAATTTTGCGGTTGGATAATAAGTTTAATTTTTGCCCTACTTGTGACAGAATAATAATTTCGTCAACTCCGTTATTCTTGCTATACATTTTTCTTTTGTTTTTTTTATTTGTTCACACAGGATTTTGATAGAGCTCGTTTGTTTTGCACAACCTCTTTGTTATAAAATTATCGTTAAGTAAACAAGAATAAAGTTTTAAAATAATTTACTTATAATTTTAAATAACAAAGCTATTATAACAAAAAAACAAAGAAATGTAAACATAGGTTTAGGATAAGTGAATTTCCTGTTCATAACAATGTTGTATATTACTTACTTAGCAGAATAAAAAAAATCGTATTATCTAAATTGAAAGAAGAAATACCTTCAGTATGATTAATATTAATTTTTATTACTATTTTATTTCTTTATAAAATATATAAATTTATTGCTCACATTATTAAAATACACAAAACACAGCACAAAAGGTGGATTTAATTCTTAGAATCATACTATATCAGCCATCTTTCATGTGGGAGATAATTAGATTGATGAGCTTATTACAATATTTAAATAAATGTAAACATGTATACAAAATACATTACAACAATATACTATATAAATATAATGTAATACATAATTTATAACACAAAAAAAATGGATATTGCAAAGTCAGTACGACTGGATCAGTAGTTATTGCTGAAATATTCATCGTTATCGTAGTTATCTCTAGTTACCATTGAAATAGTTTTAGTTACTATCGACAAATAATAACTGTAGCTTCTCTGGTGCTTCACGGAGCCATGGGTGGCGGTGATCACTTACCATCAGGTGACCAGTACGCTACGTTTGCTGTGTCTTATCCATAAAAAAACTAACCTTGCTTAGCCGAAGGGTCAAGTAGACGATACCAGATATCTGTAGAGTTTTTTTTAATGGGATAATTGGTGATGATGATTAGGAACGAAGTGAGCGTACGAGTCATATAGTTTAATAGATGGTGAGTGATCACTTCCACTTATGGCCACGTGTAATGCCAGATGAGCTACAGGTACGTTGGTGGACTTTAAGATGAAGATAGATGCGCTTTTTAAAGATACCCATGTAGTATTAACCTGCAAATAATGCCGCAGATAGACCTTTCCACAGATGTGTAGCACGTAAAAATGATGTGTAGCGCCCAGGAAATTGATTGTCTCTTTTGCTGTATGGACCAAGATTGATATCTTGGTATCTTGGCTTCCTATATGTAGCGGCGGAGGCGGAGGCAAGCTAAAGCCGCCAAGTGCAGTCTTTTAGAGGACCCAGAACTGACGAGTTATGGACGGATAGCTCTCAAGTTATTAATTTGCCACCGATTGGCACTACAGTGCCAATCGGTGGCAAATTAATAACAAATTTCCTGTTATATAGCTCTGTAGAGCTAGGAATGTAAAGTTATATACGCTGCAGGAACAAGTCGGTGACAGCAGTGGTGCAGGCTACTAGGATTATTTAAAGAGACGCTAACCGGCAATCCGTAGTAAATCACGATTTGATTGATGCCCCTGACGTTGAAAAAGTCTACATTAAGAGATATAGGAGCTGCCGTGAAGCCCACCCCAAAATTCGACGGGCGGCCTGAATTTCAAGACTCAAAGAGGAATTCTCCAGCCACAGAGATGCTGATATTCTCCTAAGATAGTTTCTCTCCCAGTGTTGCTTTCATATTCCACAGAGAAGTTGAGAATTGCCAACGGTACCCATAATCCGAAACGGAATGCAAAACGTAATTTAAATTTCGTCTTTAGTTTTAATAATAATAAATTTATATGTGATGAAACGGAATGCAAAACGTAATGGCCATAGCCACTACTTTACGCCAGTTTTATGTAAATCGCCGAAATTTCGACCGCCAAAGACCGCTTGCTACCATCCCCGGCATTTGCCGGGGTCGGTAATAAGCGGTCGAGTCTGCCCATTCGCGTTGCTACTGCTGAGAACGTGACACTCCCACAAGTACTTTAGCCGCCTCTTACCACATCATCAGTGGCAGGGTAATCCTATTCTAAGAACCATAAGAATAAAAATAAGCCCAGAATCACATGGCAAGACAACAGAATGTACGGCAAAAAGGCGGTAGAAAAAATTATATACTTTTTAAAAAAAAATCTTCACTTATTATCAGGAGCTTATCTAAGGTTTAGAGGTAAAGTTTCCGGTTCCGGTGCTAGGTAACGTCACAAGTGTTGTTGAACGCTCTCTTAATTGAAATAAAAACAGTGCAGTTTTCATTTTGTAACACTTGTGAAAAGCAGTGCAAAAAATTTAAAATTATAAAATAACATCATAAAATTAGTGATAAAATGGTATTTTGATGATGATGAAATTATCTTAGGCTTTTGATTTATTTAAAGCATATAGCCTTCGTGACACCGCTGCATAGCATGCATATGATATGCAGCGGTGTGACGATGACACCTTTCTGACCGTTCCTTTTTCCAAACTAAACAAAGGAAAATATATACGCTGTGCTGTGACTCCGACACCAACTGAATGTTTGAAAAATTTAACGAAAATTCGGAAATAGAGCTTTTAACACTATATTTTCCTGTTATATAGCCGTATATAACTGGATAAACAACTGCTCTGACGGCGTGAAGCTAAAAGGTAAGTATTTAAATAAAAAAAGTATTTCTATATCTCAAACCGCCCGACACAGTTATTATTGAAATAAAAATTGAAAAAAGTTTGGCAATATACGTAATTATTGTATATAATGTACACAATACACATTTATGTTATTCAATGTCGCATATACCTTATATATCTACAATACAAGTATAACAATATTACCCGGCTTTCACTTTCACTTCCAAGCCGGCTTAATCATAGCCTCTCGTACGGAATATAACAAAATCAGTTGAAAACGCCGTCTCAATATCTTATTCGATTTAGAATTACCAAATAGAATCCTATACGGATCGAGGTGCCGTAATCGTGTTCCTCAGATCTTATTTCCCCAATTTCCTCTCTTGTGATTACTCTGATTTAGGTCTATTTTGGTGAATTGTGTTGTATTATATGTAGTTTATTATATGTAATATATTATACGTATACATACCTACGAATATATTGAGAATTTATGCAATTAATGTATTTTTTGCTCAGCTTTACGCTTTTTTCCGCACAAGGCGGAGTAGCCAGAAAGAACTTAAAAACCTAGTGTTAAGACACTCCGTTCCGTTCGACACATTCCGCCGGAATTGAAGCATCCCGTGTTAACTGGTCGAACTCAACGGTGCGCTTTTCTTATTATCAAAGTGTAGAAATGAAAGTAATAAATATTATTTGATATCCTCAAGTTGGGATCAAATTCAACATCTGTCGCGCTTACAGTCGCCACTGCTCCACCGTAAGCTTCGGTATATGTACATACATAATTATGTATATGTATATGCATATAATTATATATATAGAAAAAAAAGTATAACTGTAACCGACAGGTTCTGGGTTCGATCCCCGGTCGAGGAAATGAAATATTTAATATTTTCAATTTAAATATTTAATGTTTCATTTCTTCGTTCTGGTAATAAGGCAAAGCGCGGCGTTGAGTTCCGCCACTCAACACGCATTGCCGCAAATTCGGCGGAAAATGGGAAACGGAGTTTCTTAACACTAGGTTCCCGGGTTCCTTCTGCCTACCCAGCCTCGTGCGGGATACAGCGTGAAGCTTAAAAAAATAAAATACTGAAATGCCGGGAGTGATAATAATCCGGTCAAGTATGACAATGTGTGCTACCATAGCTTAAAATGTGACTCTTTCACACGTTTCTTTACCTATAACTCTTCAAAAAATTATGAGATAGGACTTAAGTAATATATTACGCAGACAGTCTAATCGTTCAGGTCATAAATGTAACCCACTTAAAATTCAACCATCCATCTGTCCTTTAAGGACTTAAAGCGAACAGGAAAGGGTAAAATGGGAAAGATTTGATAAATGAGCCCTATCGGTTGGGATCAAAGATGACATATTCCAAATTAGAAGAAGAACTTAACACTTAAACGTTGACTTGTTTTCGGTTTCCGCCCATTTTTTTTTCTGTCAAATTTGTATAATTAAATATAAAAAAATCACCTAGCTTGGAACAAAGTGTTTCAGTTGTAAATGTAATTATACAACTTTATAGTGATAATGTTATTTAAGCAAAGCATTTATTAAATTCAACAGTAACTAAGAGCTTCTTTCAATCAAAAAATCTGTAACACCTTCTTTAAAATTAATAAGTAACAGATTCTATGTAGTATTGTATTTTGGTGAATATCAAAATTGGAATATTTTGTAAACTATTAATGTTAGTGAACCGTTGACTGTAATTCAAAGTAAATACACATCAGCTAATGATTTATTTATTTAACTTAACTTAGCTTCACGCTATATCTCTAACAGGGTAGGCAGAGAGAACGGAACGCCAAACGCTACGGACGCTTTATGCTATTATAATGCTACTGCCTACGAGATGTCATTGCAGTGTATAAAAATAATTAATTAATTTACCATCATCTAAGTAATTGTTACAAAAACGGCAAAATTGATCCTAGAAGACGTAACTACAAGAAAAATATTAATAAGGACGACAGCACCCAGTTACCTAAGCTACCGTACATAGTATTTTTCAGATTTACTATTATTTATTTATTGATTGCCATCTGCTTTGACATCTCGCCAAAAGAGGCGGCTTTCCTATAAAGTGATACTAAAGAATAATCAAATTTCTAAGCCTTTTTAAAAATACAAATTTGTACAAAAAAAAAAGAAATAAAAGGTATGAAATGGAAAATGTAGCTATACGTAATCGTCGACTTAAATCATCTTCTTTGATTGACCTGTCGAAAGAATCTGTATTTAATACCACTGTGACATCGTTGAATTCTACTGAATTATATGAAAAGATCAAGATTTTTACAGCATAATTCGATAATTGCAACCTTTAATTGAAAAGTATATATCCTTAGTAACAATTTCAAAATTAAATATGATTTTGCTAAAAGTCATGCATCCATTGAAAAATAAAAAAATATCAAGTATACATAATCTTTTCACGGGAAAGCTTACATCGGGAAGAATAAAGAAAAGGTAATTAGAATAATCTTTTTTAATTTTTACATATACTAATGCAAAAAATAGTATAACCCAATAATTACCTACCATTCTATGGCAGCTGTAACAATACCGGAAATATTAAAGCCTACATAAAATAATAAGATATGTATTCTTACCACTAGAAAAACTAAGCATTCTTTGGCTTTTATTGGAATTGCTTTTTTTAACTATGCAGACTGGTGTCAATATGTAACAACCGACTGCACCGTTAGGGAGATACTTATCGACCACGAACGTATAACTTTAAATTCAACAATTTTCTTCATCTTAAATAACATAATATTTACGCAACTACCTTTAATACTAAACGAGGCCTAACGCTTGAGATGTTTTTATGTATTATGTCTGATAGAATTTCAGCGAACATAAAATCGGATAGGAAAATTCCATAGCTGGTATGTAAAATACGATAAAGGCTCCGATTATTCATTTATTAATTCATTTATTTTTTAAGTTATATCGAACATGTCAGTTGAACACAGTTCACTTCGCCAATGTCACGTATGTATGTTACCTTTTATACTTCCCACCATGGTCTGTCCGCTATTTTTGTTATATATCGCAGCTTCTCCTTCTTATATTTACTCCCATAATTGAATATCTATCTTAAAAGCAAGTATAATTTCGTCACAGGTTCGGAACTTGGATTATTTGGTGGCTTTCTCTTGAAAGCCACCAAATAAGCCAAGTTCTCGTTTATCCGAATTGGTAACAAGTCAGATGGTTGTACTTTGTTCTTTGCCGCTTTTGTAAATTTTGACTGGGATATTATAATTGGAAAACCCGCTGATTTCTTTGTAAACACCTCTAGTGCCATCGTCTGCCTAGCATCCGCTAGAAATTTGACGCTACACATCAGATTCCGCTATGTTATTTTTTTATTCATTTTCTTCATAATTATTTTTTATACCTAATTTCCAAAAAAATAGTAAAACGTTAAAAAATCTAAGTACCTTTTTAATTCAACTAAATAAGTAAGATAAAAAGAGAATAGATACCTAATCTTAACTTTCTAATTTGTGGTAACTAGCACAACTTCTTTGGATTGACCAGTCGAGATCGTCAATATAGATTACTGTCATAAACTTAATATTCAATTTATAATCAATCATTATTCATTGAATTAAGCCTTGTTTGTTACTAGTGAAGATCAAAACTTTTTTAAGGCTATTAAATTTTGCTTAATAAGAGCCTTTTGAAATATATTTTTTAGCTTACGTTATTTTTAGGTTTCTGTACTTTAAAAGGAAAAAATGAGATCCCTTTAGGATTACATATATTGTTATCTGTATGTCCGTCTGTCCAGATCATTGCGTGGGGTCAAGTTAAAGTTAATATCAAATATTCTGTCTCAATGAGCATAGAAAAAATAAAATATCTACGTTAACAGAAAGAAAGTACCTATATGCATTGTTTATGCTGCTTTTTTATGAAATCTGCGTAATAAAAATAAGGCACAAATTCAGAAATTGTAAAAAAAATTGAGAAAAAATATAAGATTGGTAAAATGATACCTAAAAAAAAATAGGTCTGAGAGCTTAACGTTATAATTTTTTATATGTTATTCTTCCCTTATCCTAAAACTGGTTCACACTAGATTGGGTTTTCTGATATAAAATAAGTAATTTGTGTGAAATATAGCCAAGATTTAATTTTTCTTTCACAATATTTATTCCAATTCATTCAAATATAACATTTGCACAATTTTAATAATATCGGAAACATATTACTGTTTTGTCCGCATTAGTGTATCAATGTTTTTAACTTTGAAATTCACAAAGTTCTATTGGCAACCAAAAGTGCATTAATGGAATTATAGAGATGGCTTTCCGGTATTATATCTATTAGGAGTTTAAAATAATCTTTCGTTATATGAGATAATATATAATATAATCAAAAAATTATAGTTTAGAATTATATTATGAGTATAAAAAAATATATTATTATTTTTCACGTGAGCGTGATGACCATAGTCTCGATACGTGGGAACGATTGTATTTAAATTGCTCAACTCGTTTTGATAGACCGCAACGATTAGTTCCACCATACAATAAGAAGTATATTATAAAATTAGGCGAAATATAGAAAACGTATAGACCTAGTGTTAAGACACTCTGTTCGGCTTCCGTTCCCCACTTTCCGCCGAATTTGAGGCATTGAGAGTTGAGTAGCGACACTCAACGCCGCGTTTTGCCTTGTACCAGAGCGAAGAAATGCAATCATTAAATATTTAAATTGAAAATATAAAATATTTCATTTCCTCGTGTGGGGATCGAACCCAAAACCAGTCGGTTACAGTCCCATGCTTGTGCCGCTGCGCCAGGACAGGCCTATATTTTCATTATATCACTTACATTTTTTGCAAGCAGATCAGTGTCTTAATTCATTTTGGACTTCATAAAACAATATACAGTTATTTAAAATTTAACGGCTACTTTAATGAGAACAAAAGACACGCTAACTCTTTGTTACTTAATCACCCTTGTCAGGAAACAGAACATTTTTTTTTTGTTCAAACTTTAACCGACTTCAAACGACGCTAATTACTTTTTATGGCTCACTGTCATTTTGTATATTAAAAGTTGGCAGCTTTGCTCGAAGTATAAAACCACAGAAGTTATTATTATTTTCGTTTTAAAATTTTATAAAATTTTAAACATTTTTCATTTTTTAAACGTCATTTGTATAGAATTTACAAACATCCATTTTCCATTTTCGAATGTGTAGTATGCTGTTGGCCCTATTGGCCTCTACAGCGTCACCGGGCTTTGGGAGGCCGAGCTTAAAGAGCTCTGACCTTAGCTATGGCGCCATCGAAGGCGCCAACAAATGGGGTCACGGTGTCGCAAGGGCGTCTCCTGTGAGACTCGGACCGCGACTTGCGTACACCGTTTGTAGTGGGGGACTTTGCTTCGCTCAGTCCAAGCTAAGCCTACTGGGTAGGGCTCTTGATGCCCTATTGGAATTTTAATTGCGGGCTCCTCTCGCGCCTAGGCGCGATTGGGCCACAGAAAAACTGAGACCTCGTCTCCACCGGCGGGGACGGTGTATGTAGCGTGTGTGTGTGCGTCGGTGTGTAGTCCTACCTACATATCTAGCGTTGTTCGCTTTTGTGATGGGGTCAGCATCGTCGGTTAAGATATCCCTGGGTCTTCGGGTCGGCCCCAAGCCCGGACGTTTGACGTATGAGCACGCGTTTACTACCATCGGGTTCGGATGTGTCGCGGCACTGTCGAAGTAACTGCTCGACAGTTTTCGACAGTGCTCTTTGACGGAGTCTATTTTAATGTCTCTGTGAAGATCAACGTTACGCATGTACCACGGCGCACCGGTGGCTATGCGTAAGAAACGGTTTTGCATTATTTAGAGTTTCCTTAGGTCAGTCTGTGCGAACACTACACTGGCGTAGGAGAAAATGGGTCTGACGCAAGTCTTGTAAATACGGATCTTATTCCGTAACGAAAGTTTGCTTTTAGAGCAGATAAGCGGATAAAGGCGACTGACTACGAAAGCTGCCGTGTTGCGAACGTAGGTATTATGATCTTTAAATGACAGTTTACTGTCGAGAATGACTCCTAGGTATTTGGCCTGAAGGGCCGCTGGAATCGTTTTACCGAACAAACAGACACGACGCGCGTCGTCGTTACCGCGAGCGGCGAAATGAACACATGAACTTTTATCGGGGTTGACCTCGATGCGCCATTTGGTGAGTTAGCGCCTAATCGGTCCATGGCCGCTTGTAAGCGGTCGGCTATGTAGCCTGGGATGCGGCCGGAAGTGAAAATTGCGGTATCGTCCGCGAAAAGGGCGAGGTTTGTGCCACTATGCCTAGGGATATCATGGGTGTACAGGTTGCACAGAAGCGGGGATAGAATTGATCCTTGTGGAACTCCGGCCCTAATCTGCCTACTCGAGGAGAGGGTACCTTCGACCCTGTAGCGAAAGGAGCGGTTCGATAAATAGTTTCGTAAGATGTGCACGAGCCTATCTGGTATGTTAGCTTGTAAGAGCTTGAAAATTAATCCGTTATGCCAGACTTTATCGAACGCCTTGGCTATATCTAAGAAGACTGCCGCCGAGGTCAGTCTTCTGGATCGGATCAACAGGTATTCCGTGAGGCGGTGGACCTGGTGGACGCTGGAGTGTTGGGCTCGAAAGCCGAATTGTTCAGGCAGGATGAGATTTTTAGCTGTTGTAACAGCCTGAAGTCTTACGAGAATAATACGCTCGTAACTTTTGCCTATTGAGCTGAGAAGGCTAATGGGGTGGTAACTTGACGGGGACGTACGTGGTTTACGTGGCTTGTGAATGCCTATAACGATGGCTTCCCTCCATTGATCTGGGAATGAGTACTATCTGAGAAGTGTATTGAAAATTGCTACGAGTAGCGAAAGCAAATGGATCGGTAGGATTTTCAGGATCTTGTTCGTGATGCGATCGGATCCTGGGGCTTTTCTAGGTTTAAGGCCCTTGATTATGTCTTGGACTTCGTCAATGGAAGTGGGTCGGATGTAATCGCCTACTGGTGGTAACGGTGCCCATGTTTCAACTCGTGTGTCCACCGCGGCGACGTGATCTGGATCACACGGTTGTACCGAGGGAGAGCATTGACTCTCTAAGTTATCCGATGGGCATTCGGCCTTTTCTAGATCGTCTGAGGCTGTCGTTCCGTCCGGACGGATTAAGGGCGGTATTTCTACTATACTATCGTTCTTAAAGGATTTGGCTAGTTGCCAGAACGCTGTGTGCGACGGTGAAATTGTGGACAGTTTGTGATCCCAGTTTTCTTCTCTGAGGTCCGCGAACCGGGCTCGAACCAGTCTTTGGAGCCTCCAGAGTTCCCTACGGTTATCGGGCGAAGGAAAAGAATCGTGCGCCCTCGTGGCGATGTTCTTTTTCCTTATAAGTTTGCGAAGATCGCGCGGGATCTTGAAGAATCCATCGGGATTTGCCGTGATTTCCCTAGAACACTCGTCGAGAGTGTTCCCTAACCGGTTCGTTAAATCTACGATTGCCGCCTCGGCTACTTCCACGGAGTCGAGTCTGTCAGGTGAGTCAATGTCGGTAGTGTCTTCGTCGGGATTGCCTAGGCGTTCCGCGAACTTAGACCAGTCGGTAATTTTAATTTTAGACAAAGATGAGGGACTCTCAGGTCCTAATACAATTACGGGCCTGTGGTCTGAGTCTAACTCTGGAATAACTTCGATAGAGCGCACCCTGAGAGCGATACGCTGCAGGATGGCTATATCGAGGATTTCTGGGCGGCCTGTGAGCCCGAATCTAGTTGGTGTGTGGGGGATGAGGAGCTCGAATTGAGACGATGTTAAGTCTGCTATGTTTGCGAGCGTAGCTCCTGATTTGTTTGTTCTATTGCAATTCCATCTGGTGTTTTTACTATTGAGGTCCCCGGCTATAATAACCGAGTCCCCCATGCTAAATAATAATTTAAGGTCCTCTTTGAGTAAGCTCTTTGTAGGAGAGAGGTAGGTGGATGCAATAATTATTGGAGGGTGTCCAGTCATGTGAACCTGAGATACCGATACTTCGATGTTAGTTAGCGTCGGCGGCGGAACGAGAGGGAGGACGTGAAGCGTCTTTTTGTAAAAGATGACGGTGCCACCGAGGGCGCCGTCTCTGTCGTTTCTAATCGTGCGGTAATTAGCTATCTTGGGATCTCTGTTACAATTTCTGAGAAACGTTTCCTGTACTAAGAATAAGTCTAAGTCTTTATTTTTAACAAAATCGCGGACTAGCCCCATTTGCGTGTTAAGGCCGTTAGCGTTAAAATAACCTATAATGAGAGAGCGCGGCTTGACTCGCGCGAGTCTTAAATCGGGCGCGTTTATTAAATTTCTATTGCTGACCGCCATTTGAGTTTAATAATTTTGCGTATTGAAACGCATGATTTTGGCGATTAGCCTCGTGTGTCGGCTAACCATTTGAATGCGAGCTTGAGGAGCTCCGTCCGTGTTCCTAAGCCCTCCCGCGACGGCTGCGATTTCGTTCGCATCTAAAGTATTTACGAATCCTAACACGAGCGCTATGTCGTCTTCCAAGGGGTCCGTCCCCTGGGGAGTCGCTTTCGGCATCGGTTGCCTAGGCGCGGTCCGAGGCGCTTGTGGATTAGGTCTCCTCGGTTGAGCCATGGCTGCGTTTGCGATGGCAGCTGCTTGCGTCTCAGGGAGAGGCTTTTTCCACGCGTTTGCGGAAGACAGTGGGGCCGGTACGTACGCTGCTTGAGGAGCGGCTGAAGGCCTGGCTGTCGGGTTTTGCGCTTGACGGGAAGGCATCGAAGCCTTATGCGTCAAGCCGCCCTTTCCGCCGGTCTTGCGTGGGGCCCTGGAGCATCCGCGGTAATTTGCGGGGTGCCCCTGGGTCTCACACAATACGCAGCTGGGAGGTACGGCAGGGTCCGGCACCTTGCGCGAGCAATCTATGGTTGCGTGGTCGTCTAGACACTTCACGCACCGTGGTTTGGAGTTTAATAATGGCAATTTTTGGCTGAGTGCCCGTAGAGTTGGCAGCGATGACACTGCCCTGGAATGCCACGAGACCATGGCTTATCTATTTTAATGCCTGTTAGCTGGCATACCGAGTGGATATTAAATATTTTTTTTCCCCTCTGGTGTACGTTCGAGGACGGCCAAGACCATGTCGTAGCTCTTTTTCGTGAAATTATTAAACATGCGGTGTACCGCAATTATGGGGAGGTTTTGGGATTGAAGATCCCGATAAATGGTCTCCGTTTCGATTTCCTTCGGAACTCCCTTTAGGACTACGCGCAGTTGGTGTTCGTCCTCGAGGGCGAAGGAATGGAAGCCTACGGTTTTGCTTCTTAGATGTGCCGTAAAGGCCCTATGATCTTTGGGTGTGATCACATGCACCCGTATGCCTTGTGATGTTGACCTTGCAGATTCGAACTGCACTTTGTTGTCCAGCATCCATTTGGAAACCTCATTCCACGCCTTTTTCTCCTGTATGACGATCGGAGGCGGAAGGCGGTCTTTACGAACTCCGGCCGGTAGCGGCACCGAGCCGGGGGCGACGTTATTCGCGGAATTCGCTCTATTGTCGGTTGTCGAGTTTGTCAGTCCGGTTGCGGAACCGGTTTGGTCCTTTGCTACCTGCGTTATCTTGTCTACCTGTGTGGCGGGTTTTTCCGTACGCGGGGCCGCGGGTTTCGGGGAGGGGGTCTTTTTGGTGCTTGTGGCAGGTTTAGCTGGCGCCTTAAGCGCCTTTTTAGCTTTCCGTTTAGCTGATTTGGTTTTGACGGTCTCGAAACCGTCGTTTTCGTCGGCGGATTTTGACTCCCCGCTGGAGCTTTCGGTGTCGGAAACCGAATCCTCATCTGCCGAGGAGCTCGTCGACGTCCCGGATTCGGATGAGCCGTCCACACTGGCCATTTCCTCGTCCGAGCCGTCCTCGACCTCCTCGACATCCTCTGCCTCAGTTTGGTCATCGACCTCCGGGGACTGCGCGATTTGCTCACACTCTACGTATTCCGTGAGCCCTTCTAGTGCGACGGGGAAATGCTCGGCGACGTAAGCCAGCAAATCCTTGGCGTTAAGGCGAACCTTATCTATTGATTGACCCCCCGCCATGGCGAGGGGTGTGTGCCTAATTATAACCTAATGTCTCGGCTTTGTGGGGCCGGGGTGTGTGCCTAGGCTATTAAATGTGTACTCACTCTCTCGGGTGCGATCCCTGGAGGCTCCTACGGACACTAAGACAACACTACACTAAACAACACTAACTAGCGACGACGGCCGCTCACGAAACGACGTCGCGGCGACCCGTTGCGGACTTGGGGTCCGGTCTTCTTCTAGTTGGCGTCCTGGTCTTCTATCTTCTTGCTTGAAGTGCGTGCGTGTGCGTGTGCGTAAACGGATTCTTTATAATCAATTGTATGAACAATATAATGGCTTAGCCGAGCCCAAGCGGACGTCGAATTTACAAACGTACGGTTTTTGAATTTATAATGAAAGATTTTTTTTTATTATTATATTAGCTGGGCCTGCTCCCATTATTGGGTAATGGCTTCATTTCTGCTTATTTGGTGCTATTCTGCACCAATCTAGTAGCCAGGTTTGTAGTGATCCAAGCTGTGTCGATATTTAGACAGACAGACAGATCGGTTTGCCTTTTGGAGTTAAATCTCTAAGTTAGCTCAATGTTTATAATTAATTATTTTTCATTTCTTTTCCCTTCACGATGTATCCCGCACATGGCAGATTACGCAGAGGGGATTTAGAATCGTAGTATTAACACACTCCGTACATTAACATTAGATAAATAAATTGAAAATATTAAATATTTTATTTCTACGAATGGGGATCGCATCCATAGCTTGTCACTGGGGTCCCTGCCCCACGACAGGTCTCGTTTAATTTTAAATAATTTGATTTGAAACCTGAAATTTTGCACTCCAACTCGCGTGAATTGCCTTGAATGTGGCCTTCTCTGATTTTTTAAAGACCATGTCTAGGCGTCACATAAGTGATCACTGATATCTTCCAATTTCATCTTATAACATTAAAAATATTATATACAACAATATCTTGCAAGTTATTACAATAAAAAATAGAGACAAATTTAAAAAATACAGAAATATATACCCAAATAGTCTTGTTAACTTTTAAAAACCCGGATATTATTTGACTTGAGCTTTGGCACGAGCTTTAAAGTAAGTAGCACCGGAAAATTACAAAACTCAGTCCCCCAGTAAAGAGCTACTTCAAAGCGATTTTTAAATTTTATTTCTCAAGTTTAGTTAAGATTCAATTTAAAAATTTGTTATATTTTTTGTATTTTTAAAATTAATTATCGTATATATAATATTATAATAACTTGTCGTTTTTAAAATATATTTAATAAATTAAATTAAATTTGTTTACTTAGTATATATTTTTTCATATATATTAATATTTAAAATTAATTTAGTTTATGTTTATTTTTACTCTTTATTTTTTATGCCCAACCAAGATTTCTCCTATTATGATGTTTTTGTTAAAGGTTACCTGTAAGAGATCACTAAGAGTGATAAGGTCGCCTTTGCATACTATCTCTATGCGTAAAATGTTAAAGTTTAATTTTATTTGTTATTTTTTTTTATTTCTTTCTTGTCATGTAACGGCTTTATTATTATTATTATTATTTTTCGTGTGCAATAAAGAGTTTTATCTATCTATCTATCTAAATGTAATTGATTTATATATCCCAAACCGTTTTGGTGCAGCCACGTGAGAGCCATGCGTTCAATTCTTGCTTGAGTAAATCAAGTTCGTCGTGAAAAGTGGAGCACGATGTGTTTTTATATAATGATCAATCTGTCTACCTTGATTTGTAAGAAAAATAGAGAAGCTGCTTAAATATAATATATGACTTTTAATACCTAGTATATATGACCTATGATTATTTTCAATTTGAACAATATATAACGGAAATTAAATAAAAACTATTTCATATGTCCATATTTTTCGATAAATTTTTATATCTTTTATGATTTTAAATTTTATAAT
The DNA here is from genome assembly GCA_019049475.1 of Eueides isabella. Classification (NCBI taxonomy): domain Eukaryota; kingdom Metazoa; phylum Arthropoda; class Insecta; order Lepidoptera; family Nymphalidae; genus Eueides; species Eueides isabella. The sequence continues at coordinate 2,818,879 of CM032389.1, read as the reverse complement.
AATTAAAATTCAGTAGTAACATTAACTTCTGTAAATTTGGAGGCAAAATAAGTGAATGTCACACATAATCATATCATTCGGAGTAACATCTATGTTGTGCATGCAATATCCAAATTACAATTTCTAGTGAAAAAAGTGATCGTTAACGTTTAATTTTGTGATCAGAGTGAACTATGAACATCAAGGAGCGTGGAGGTGTAATAGTTATTACGTGAAACGTTGATTATAGACCAAAAAACCTAAGTATTTAGTGTTGTATAATATTATACCACCCGCATTTCTTTGACTTATTTAACATTACAAACGTTTGATCGAAACGCGTAAGCGTGTTCGAAATCCGCATCACTTAAGACCTTTTTCTCGCGACACCAGGCGTACGCGTCGGCACAGCGACCGGAGCATTTACTACTGTATATTTGCGAATATTATTGAATTTGCGGGGCATTTGTTGCGGTGCACTTTCATTGTTGGGATTTTTTTATTTTTATTTTATTTATAACGATAAAATTTAAAATTGCTTAAAATAAAATGACCTCGCTAAATTTGGAATGGGGTTGCTGCGATGTTGGTTACAGTGGTGACAATTATACTCAATGCACGAAATGCAAAAAAGCATATCACCATCTGTGTCTTTTTGCGGGGAAAAACAAACCAACGCCCAACAAAGTTCCCAAGGACTGGCTATGTCCCCGATGTCGAGAATCAACTCCCAAAGCACCCAAAAATGACAACACACCCATACGTACAAGCCAAAATGTTACCATGCGACAAACAAAGAAACCAGCGTTGTCACCCCCGCCTAGCAGGCAAGATTCCCCTGTCACGCGTTAGGAAGTGCGTGAGATTATGGAAGAGAAATTTTGAAACATATGGAGGATTTTAAGAAACAGTTTTGCAGCGATTTGCTCTCCGTGAAGGAAGAAATAAGAAGCATAAATAAGGCTATGGATTACATGAGTGAGCAAGTGGATGATATGCTGAAAAAATATAAAGAGAACGATGAGCTGATAAAAACACTGCAAAAACATGAATGTGAAATGCAATTAAGTGTTGCAAATCTTACCGCACGAATAAACTTATTAGAACAAAATGCTCGTTGCAAGAATATTGAGATTCAATGCGTTCCGGAGAAAAAAACTGAAAACTTGATTGCCGTTGTAAAAGAGCTCAGCAAAGTGTTGGGACTTGATCTTAAAGATGAAAATATTGCCCATGTGACAAGGACAGCCAAAATCAATCCTGAAATTAAGCGCCCACGCTCCATAATAGTGGAGCTTAGCAGTACAAGAGATCGGGATTCCTTTTTGGCAGCAGTCACAAAGTTCAACAGAGCAAAGCGCCAAGGTGACAAACTTAACAGTTCTCATCTAGAGTATGCGGGGCCCACGTCGGCAATTTACGTCACGGAACACTTATCTCCTGCAAATAAAGCATTGCATGCAGCAGCCAGAGGGACAGCGAATGAAAAGGGCTATAAATATGTGTGGGTCCGAGGAGGGCGTATATTTATGCGTAAGAGTGATGACTCTGGTTACATATTTGTTAAAAACAACCATGTTATTGCTAATTTAAAGTAATTCTTGTGTAGTTTACGCATACTTTGGTAACTATAGCCAATATTATGGATAGTATATCTATTTACTATCAAAATACGAGAGGTCTTAGAACCAAAACTCAAGCATTTTTTAGTAAAATACTGATAACTAATTATGACATAGTTGTTTTGTGCGAAACATGGCTCAATGACAGTGTGTTCAGTGCCGAACTGTTTGACAGCCGTTATGAAGTTTTTAGGAGAGATAGACAGTCTTCTGGATTTCACGGTCTAAAGGACGGAGGGGGAGTACTTATTGCTGTTTCCAGAAAATTCTCAGCCAGTCGTAAGGCTACCTGGGAAAGTAAATGTGAAGATCTTTGGGTGATCTTGGATGTTCCAGGTAGACATTCTTCGAAACTACTAGCGGTCTGTGCTGTCTATCTCCCTCCTCCAGTTCAACGCCATATGCTGGAGCACTTTATTGAACACTGTAACTCTGTTATAGATAAATTTGATGGACATATTTGTTTGATTGGTGATTTTAATCTAGGAACTATAGATTGGGAAGCATTAAAAAATGATAATTCGTACTGTCCTAGCACAATTTTAAACACGACTCTTATAGACTTCAGTAACGCTGCTAACTTTAGTCAATGTAATCTGATATCCAACAATAACCAAAGAATTCTTGATCTTGTACTGACTGACCTACAGACATGTAATGTTTCATCATCTACCTGTATTCTCTCTGTTGTCGATCCTCAGCATCCTCCACTAGACGTTGAAATTTTATTTAATAGTAACTGCAAACTTAGTAAGAATTTAAATAGTAAGAAAAATAACTTTTACAAAGCCAATTATAGACTAATAAATAATGCTCTTTCTGAAGTGAACTGGGAAAAATTATTTGTTAACTGTGTTGATATTGATGAAATTTTGAAATCGTTTTATGGAGTGCTTAAAAATGTTATTGATGAGTATGTACCTCCTATCAAGTTTGTACATGGAAATCGACCTCCTTGGTTTAATAAGTCACTCCATAAATTGCTTCGAGAAAAGAACATTTTGCGTCTCAGATACAAAAAATATCATAACGCCCGGGCTGAGCTTGAATTCAAACTAATTAGTAAAAGATGCGAAAATTTAGAAAAAAAAACTTTATAATATGTATATTGAAGTAACTGAACAGAGGATTTACAATAATCCCTAGTACTTTTGGTCATTTGTAAGTTCTAAAAAAGATGAAGTAAACTCTTACCCAAATGTAATGACGGACGGAGTGACTTATGAATCCAATGGACCGGATATATGTAACCTATTTGCTAATTCATTTTCTAAATCTTATGTAACAACAGACTCGGGTAACAAAAATATTGTCAACCCGAATCTCATTGACATAGCACAGAACAGCTTCTGTCTAGGTAATCTTAGAATATCTGAAGCAACAATTCTAAAAAAACTACAGTCACTTGATGTTCGTAAGGGTTCGGGCCCCGATGGAATTCCACCAATTTTTGTCAAAAATTGTGCTATAGCATTGGTCACACCTCTGTATTATATTTTCAACTATTCATTAGATTCGGGCACCTTTCCCAGTGATTGGAAGATTGCTAGGGTCGTACCTATCTATAAATCAGGTGACAAGGGCTCTGTAAGTAATTATCGGCCTATTTCAATCCTGTCGACAATGGCTAAGGTATTCGAATCAGTTGTTTGCCCCTTAATTCAAAGCCACTTTCAACAATATATTAGTATTCACCAGCATGGTTTTGTAAAATCAAAATCAACGTGCACAAATCTGGTCACCTTTGTTGAAGGTATTGCTGAGGCTTTCGATAAACGTGATGAAGTAGACGTTATTTACACGGATTTCAGCAAGGCCTTTGACAGGGTTCCCCACTTACCTCTTATTGACAAACTAGCTGTATACGGCTTTACGGGAAACTTTGGCAATTGGATTCGCTCTTATCTGACCGACAGGTTTTTTTTCGTAGTAGTAAAAGGCTATGAGTCGGAGCTCCATAGTATAACCTCGGAAATTCCACAAGGCTCCCATTTAGGGCCAATTCTTTTTAATATATATATTAATGATTTGCCTATTAGGTTAATGTCATCAAAACCATATTTATTCGCCGATGACTTAAAAATTGCCCGAACGATAAAATCTGAAGCTGATGTTCTTATGATGCAGCGCGATTTGGATAGGCTATGCTATTGGTGTCGTGATAATAGAATGGAATTAAATGTAGATAAATGCTTCTTTATAAAATTTACACGCAAGCATCGCATAGTTGAGTCCAAATATTTTATCGACGGCAAGGCACTTCAAGAAGTAGACAAAATAAGGGACTTAGGAATAATATTGGACAGAAAATTAACTTTTGTGCCCCATATAGATAATATTGTTAAGCGTTCATCTAGGATGTTGGGTTTTATCACCAGAAATAGCAAAATATTTAAACGATCACATACACGTATTACTTTGTATAACGCCTTGGTTCGGAGCCTGTTAGAGTACTGTCCTGTTGTATGTAGGCCTCACTACGCTACCCATATACTAAGAATAGAAAGGGTCCAAAAACGTTTTTTATGGCACTTATCACATTTTGAAAAAATCGAAAAGAAAAAATTATCATACCATAAAAAACTAAAGCATTTTAAAATGTCTTCTTTAAGTAAACGCAGAACGTTTTTGGACCTCATATTCATGTATAAAATTTTCAACAATCTTATTGACTGCCCTCAGCTTCTTAAACTTTTTAAATTTAGGATACCATACAGGATTCCCCGGCACCCTATTTCTATGTTTCAACCACCGTTCCGTACCACTGTGTTTGGTAAAAACTCCCCGATACCTCGCATGTGTAGCACATTTAATACATGGCTCACAAGCGAACCTAAAGATATTTTCTCCCTTAAACTCCGCCGGTTTCGTGCACTCTTGATTGATAAAATTCCCAATTAGATGTGTGTCATAGACGTTATTCATTTCATTCATTATAGACAACAATAATCAAATAATCATTAGTTAAAATATACTAGATATAAATTAAATATGTAAATATTAACTTAGATGTCTTACATAGATGTATTGCATGTTGTACACGCCTGTAAGTGGCATACATATTAGTGTTTAAGACTTAGATGTTTAAGATTTTTTTTTGTGTGAATGCTGTATATGTTATGCTGTTGGTGTGTCTAATAAAATAAATAAATAAATAAATAAAATGAAAACAACAGGTTGTGGGTTCGATCTCCATTCGAATAATTGAAGTACTTATTTAATACTAAACTTAAATTTAAAAAACGTATACAAATTTTGAACGAAGGAGGATTTGAGACCGCGCCTCTTGAAACCTGTTCAAGCGCTCTGACCAACTAAGCCATTCGTTCGGTCAGAGCGCTTGAACGGTTTTCAAGAGGCGCGGGTTCAAATCCTGCTTCGTTCAAAATTTGTATACGCTTTTTAAATTAAAATTTAGTATTTTCCGTCCTAAATGTGGAATAACACTTTAAAAAATAGTAAAAATACTTATTTAATATTTTGAAATAAATAATTAAATATTTTCATTTTTGCTCTGGTAAGAAGGCAAAGTTCGGCGTTAAACTCCGCCACTCTATACACAATGCCTCAAATTTTCTTGAAAGTGGTGAATGAAGCTAAATGTCTTAACTACGTCAAGTTTCCTCTGCCTACCCTGCCATGTTCGGAATCCAATGGGAAGCTGTTGACTATTTTTTTGAAATAAAAATTTTGTAAAAAAATTAAGCCTTATAAATATTTTATATTTATTGCAATTAAATGTAGCTTGATAAGAAGGTATACACGATTTACAGTTTAGAACAGCTTGACGATTTCTAAGATTATGCTGATTTAAATCCTGCTTCCTTAAAAATTTTATATTTCCTGAAAAAGTATGTAGTAGTAGTAAAAAAAATAAAGTTTTAAATATAAAGGTTAGTGATTTGTAATCTTAACATTAAATATAGCGAGAACCTATCATAACCTTGCATGTAAAAGTTCACGTTTACGAGAAAAGTAAAAACAAACTCATTATTTATGACTCCTAGGAATCCACACAAATTGTTTCAGAGACGCTTTGTACAAAGTGTAGAGCCCTAGATGTGTTAGACGTGCTGAGAGTATTCACTTAGTATTCAGTGCAGTATTCATTTTTTTTTAAGGACAAACTTGTTAGGTACATATATATGTATTTGTAAAATTTGTGTATTCAATGTATGATCTAAGTCGTCATAACATTTTACTCTATTTTTAATCTATATATGCAAATGAATTTAAGTATCTGCTTTTAAATAAATCTATATAAATATGAATTTTAAGTACATTTGATTATTTACACGATACTGAAACACAAACAAGTTTTTTTTATTTTTTTTATCCAGAAAGGCGAGATCAATTTTTATGGGAATAAAAGCTAGGGGGTATTATGGAGCAACATACAAACATAGTATATTTTTATGCAGAAAGCATGAAAGCTTAAAATTATCCATTGGAAATTGATCCACACATTTTGTTTCCTATGATAGAGTAAATAATAAAATATGTGACAAAAGTTTTCAGTCAATTTTGCAACAGCATTCAAAGAATATATCCCATTTCATAATATTCACAATTTTGCTCAAAAATGAAAACGGTACTTAAAACGTGTACATTCTCGTAGTATTCGTACCATTCCCAAGTCAAATGCAATATTTACTGTGAAATATTTCCATACTCTGGGAAAAACTTAAGAAATCCTACATTTTCCGTCAAAGACCAAATAAAATACATGCATACTGCCAATGGGATTTGAATCCATAATCACTGGATATCGCCAATAACACAGCGACACGGGACTTCCAGCCTCAATTAAAGATTAAATAATAATACAATAAAATATAAAATGGTAAAATAATTTAAACCTTTTTTAAAAACACCACTTCTAGAATATTTCATTTTAAATTTATAATCTAAGTCTTTTTAATACAGTGAAAAAGATTTTTTTATAAATTGACGTCTATCAATTTATAAAAAAATAAAAAAAAAACCCTAGCGACTATAGTTACAAACGAATGAGTGTATATACGATTTCAAGTGAATAATACCTTAACCTTTCTAGGGTTCAACGATTCCGATCCTTTTAAGTTCCACTTTTCTATGATCCTTAACGCAACAGCCAACTTTAAATTTCTCCTGAGATATATATATAAAAACAGAAGTTTTCATGTTTCAACATATAATGGCCTCCTCTAAATAAGCCGGTCACACCTGCTAGCTTTCAAGTACGTACATGAATCAAAAGGTTTCTATTCAAATCTCAAAAGATATATTTAGGTGGACATTTTTGTTACAATTTGAATATGTTTGTTCCGCTATTGTTGGTCAGCACAATTTTTTCTAAGAGAAATGATGAAATAGTAGAATTAAATGTTTATTTATCAAAACATTTTTTTTTAGTTTCACTTACAGGTGACAGTACGTCGTTCAAAGAAATTGAATAATATTTAAGTATAATTCAGGTTTTAAATCGCGTGCTCCAAATTCCGGATGATTATATGGTTGTCCAAATATTTCTCGAAAATTAAAAAAAATGTTGAGATGATATTCTAACGTCGGAAGATATAGACATAGAGAGTCGATATCGTCGATATATATATATATATATATATATCTGTCTCAGTTACACTTTGAGGCACTGTGCGGGTGTTTTGAAGCAATTTCGAATGATGTGATTAGCTGCCCTGACGATTATAATTTCATTGCGGGTGATTTCAACGTGTCTTTAGCTATGTGGCATTGTAGTGACTCTGTTATGTGTTTGAATCACTTTAATTTTGATAATAATCTTGTCTATGCGTTATTTAACTTTTTGAATTTTACGGGTTTAAATCAATATAATTGTGTTTCGAATGTGAATGACAGGTATCTGGATCTAATTATTTGCAGCTGTCACTGTGTAACTTCTGGTTCGACTTGTGCGCTTGTCCCCGAAGATAGCCACCACCCGGCATTGGAAATACGTCTGTATCTTTCGAACCTACATAGTATTCGCTCTCAACCGCGAACTATACGCTTGTATCGTGCCGTTGATTACAGTATTGTTAACGGGTTATTGATGATACGAATTGGTACGATCTGCTATCAGGTATATTGATTCGTCTCTTGGTGTTTTTTATAAAACAGTAAACAAAATTATATCTGATTGTGTTCCCGTTAGAGTTGTCGCAGATGGTAGACGTTATCCTTGTTGGTATTCAAGTGCTTTGATTAAGATTATAAGGGAAAAACTTAAATATCATAAGAAGTGGAAAGTTTATGGAAGGATTCGTGATTATAATACTTTTAAATTATTAAGAGAAAGGCAAAAAAGGGCTCAACTATATTGCTATAATACTTATATAATAAACTCTGATGAAAAAATATTAAGTACTTAATAGTAAAACTTTTTGGACATTCGTAAAATCTAAAAAGAGCTGTAGTGAATTGCCCGGCACAATGTTTTTGGATGAATCGTCAGCGTCGGGTGATATGGAGATTTTTTTTTTTGGAGACTTCTCTCTTTAATAATTACTTCAAATCTGTATTTCGATCTAGTACCTCCGATACTGATTATGAGTTAGCTAATCTTAATACATCTCAATTGTATCATGGTAGTGTTCCAATTGGAGCTGTCCATATTTCGCCTGGGATCGTGTCGGGTTATCTTAAGAAATAAGATGTTAGTAAAGGCTATGGCGCTGATCTTATGTCTCCTTATTTTTTAAAAAGGTGTAGTGATAGTCTTGCCCTTCCGTTATTCCTCCTTTATAGTAGGTCCCTGAGTTCCGGAATTATGCCGCTGTTATGGAAACTATCATTTGTCGTGCCAGTTTTCAAGCATAATATTCGGAATTACAGACCTATATCCAAATTGTGTGTTGTTGCAAAATTATTTGAAAAAATTATATACGACTCCATTTTTCCAACTTTAAGGCCTATCGTAATTGAACAGCAGCATGGTTTCATTAACAAAAAATCGGCCGAGACTAACTTAACGAACTTTTTGCACCGAGTTCTATCTCATATGGATGGTGGTTGTCAAGTAGACGTGGTGTACACCGACTTCTCCAAGGCATTTGATAAAATTTCACATCGCTTGTTAATTTGTAGACTTGTAGAGATCGGTATATATGGCGATCTCCTTCGTTGGTTGATTTCGTATCTTAGGGAGCGGAGTCAGGCTGTGATAGTTAAAGGATTTTGCTCCTCTTTCGTACCTGTTACCTCAGGTGTGCCCCAGGGCTCTCATCTCGGTCCTCTCCTTTTTAATATTTTTATAAACAACATTAAAGCAACATTTATGAACTTGTTAAGAAATAATCACACCATACGTTCGGTGAAGCTACCACCAACGCTGCTTTGTTTCGCAAGACCTCCCAAACGTCGAGCGCTACCGAGAAACATCATAAATAATCACACCATGTATGATTCATCGCAATACGCTCCGTGAAGATACCACCATCGCTGCTTTGTTTCGCAAGACCTCCTGAACGTCGAGCGCTAACGAGAAACATCATACTGTGGGGACCACCTGGTATTCACCGATTACGTTATATCGTTTAATTTAATATAAATATAATTTAGAGTTTAGAGATCTTCACTTTTTGTTCTGACATCGAACAGATTGTCGCGTCTTAGGATTAGTTAATTGTAACTAAATAGCTTAAATAAATATATATAAGTAAATTCGTTTCGGTTCATTTTGCATCCTCAACGACAGCCCTACATAATTGGCGCAGTCGGTAGGATGCTCGCGGAACGTTTCGCGTAGAAGATTTCCGTAATCGCGTGAAGCCCCGTCGTAGCTTGTCTAGCTGCATCCAGAGCATCCGAATCTACAAGTAGTGCTGCATCAGAGGTTTATCTAGACATCGATAACGCAGAGGGACCGAAACATGTTCATGTGAGTACACTAGATTCTTTTTAGTGGTTGCTCAGTCCTAGCCTTCACTAACCTGTGTTAATAAAATTTGCCAAGATTTTTCATTTAAGAAAATCAAAGGAACCTAGGATAGTTACTAGTAGTAGGCAACTTTTCATAGATAGAAAAAGAGATATTACTTTGAGTAGTATAGAAGAGGGAACGGATATGTCTGAATTAGATACCATTTATAAAGCCTTAAGGTTGGTACCCGAGTTCGACGGGAACCCGAATGTGCTCACGAGATTTTTAAAATTATGTGACGAATTAGTAGTCCAGTTTTGTAGTGCAAACAGTAGTGAATTAAGTAGGTGTGCCCTTCTCAATGGGATTTTGAACAAAGTAACAGGCTCTGCTGCTCGCTTAATCAATTCTAATGGGATTCCATCCGATTGGCAAGGCATTCGAACTGCTTTAGTGAACAACTTTGCGGACCAACGAGATGAGATCGCTCTATATAACGATTTAGCTATTTTATTGCAAGGTTCTAGCACCGCACAGGAGTTTTATGAGCGTTGCCAAAATCTATACAGTACTATAATGACTTTTGTCAGCCTGCATGATACCCTTGAAACCACCATCAATGCTAAACGAGATCTTTATCGTAAATTAACGCTTCAATCGTATTTGCGAGGTCTAAACGATCCCTTAGGATCGCGGATACGTTGCATGCGCCCGGAAACCATAGAAAAAGCATTAGAATTTGTACACGAGGAGACAAATACTATGTACCTACAAAATCGGAACCAACGATTACCTGACAAAAAATCTATAAATTCAATGCTCGTGCCAAATCATTTTGTAAGTGCCTATAAAATGCCAAACCAACAATTTTCAGTGCCTGTGCCTAAACCTTTTAACTATAATATACCTGGCTTTTCACGCCCTCATTTAGCTCCATCATCTGCACCGCAATGGAGACAGAATCTGTATCAACCCCGCCAATTTGGTCCAACTCGTACGCAACAAATTTTTAGATCACCACCGCCAAATTATAACCCTCAACAAAATAACTTCCAGATAGGTTCGCGTCCTAACCACCAAGTCTTTAACCAACCTCGTCCTATGAGTGGTGTCAGCCAGTATGTAACAAGACAATTGCCACCTACACATCCAGCAATTACAGGAAATAACTGGACAAAATCAGGGAACCCACCCCCCACGAACTACTTTAAAAGTAAAGAAATAAATTATAATAGTTTTTTAGACAATTCTATATATGATGAATACGCCGATTATAATTATTACGATATCAGCGAATGCGTAGAAAACCAGCCACCGTATGAATATTTTGTACAGGAACCTTCAGAAAACTCTACGGAATCGCCCCGGGTGGAAACCGATATGGTGAAAACAAACGAGCAGGATTTTTCGAAGGACCGGGAATCCGACACCTTAAAATAGAAGTAAATCTTCAAACACAACGTCAGCTTCCATACATTCAAATCGCATCACCACCTATGAAACTTTTAATAGATACAGGGGCAAATCAATCATTTCTTTGTCCCGAGGTAGTAGAAAGATACTATAGTAACTTACCAGTAAATTACGATCCTTTTGAAGTTAAGAATATTCATGCCACCTCTAGAAATTACTATTCAATTACGTTACCTAGCTTTAAAGAATTTAATGATTCCGATAATACGACATTTTATATTTATAAGTTTCATGATTATTTTGATGGACTTATCGGTACAGACTTATTAGACAAGTGGAAGGCTGTAATAGACTATAAGAACAAATTACTAAAAACTAAAACCGCTTCAAATCCTACTAAAGTATATGATTCACGCAACGCAAATTTGTATGAGGACATTATACCGGCAAATACTTCCAAATTACTTAAAATTCCTATTAATATTCATGATGGGCATGCATTTATAGAAGAGCAAACTGTTTCTAATTGTATTATTGGCGAATGCTTAACTACCGTTTCAAATAATAGGGGAATAGTCGAAGTAACCAATCCAAGTCGAAGCGACGTCATATTCTCTATGGACCGAGCAATCTCTGCAGAAATGTATAACGTACAGTGTACACCTACAAATAAACAGCAAGGCCGTATAAAAGAAGTGATTTCGCGCTTACGCACTGATCACTTAAATATCGAGGAACGTACGAACTTAGAGCTGCTTTGTGCCCAGTATGCAGATGTTTTCTACTTAGAGGGAGAGCCTTTAACTTTCACGAACAAAATAAAGCATTCGATTAAAACAACTGATGAGGTTCCAGTTTACACAAAAAGTTATCGGTATCCATATATCCACAGGCAAGAAGTACAGGAACAGATAGGTAAGATGCTAGAACAGGGAATCATTAGGCATTCAAATTCAGCATGGAGCTCCCCAATTTGGGTTGTAGCTAAGAAAGCAGATGCGTCAGGAAAAGCTAAATGGCGTATAGTAGTTGACTTTCGAAAGCTTAATGAAAAAACTGTAGACGACAAGTATCCTATTCCCAATATAGCCGATGTCTTAGATAAATTAGGTAATTGCCAATATTTTACAACCTTAGACCTAGCTAGTGGATTTTATCAAGTAGAAATGAAGCCACAGGATATACCAAAAACAGCTTTTAATGTAGAACATGGCCATTTCGAATTTTTACGCATGCCTATGGGCCTTAAAAACAGCCCATCTACTTTCCAGAGAGTTATGGACAATGTGTTGAGAGAGCTTCAGAATACTATTTGTCTGGTGTACCTAGATGACATAATAGTATTTAGTACATCCCTTCAGGAGCACATTATTAACCTAGAAAAGGTATTTAAAAAATTACGCGAGTCCAATTTTAAAATACAAATGGACAAATCGGAATTCCTAAAACTAGAAACGGCGTATCTTGGTCATGTTATTAGCAAAGATGGTATAAAACCTAATCCTGAGAAAATATCGGCAATTAAAAAATACCCCTTGCCTAATACCCGTACAGAAATAAAACGTTTTTTAGGATTACTTGGTTATTATAGGAAGTTCATACCAGACTTTGCTAAAATAACCAAACCTCTGACCCAATGCTTGAAGAAAGGTTTTAAAATTGTTCAAGATCAAAATTATATCCAATGCTTTGAAAAGTGTAAAACTCTACTTGTAAACGATCCAATCCTTCAATATCCGGACTTTTCAAAAGAATTCATACTCACAACAGACGCTTCGAATTTAGCAATTGGAGCCGTTCTTTCTCAAGGCCCTATTGGATCAGATAAACCAATAGCATACGCATCAAGAACACTTAATAGCAGTGAAATAAATTACAGTACGATAGAAAAAGAATTACTCGCTATTGTGTGGGCAACGAAGTACTTCCGGCCGTATCTTTTTGGTAGGAAGTTTAAAATTATGACAGACCATCGGCCTTTGCAATGGGTAATGAATATGAAAGAACCCAATTCCCGCTTAACACGTTGGAGATTACGCCTAAGTGAATACGATTATACAGTCATTTATAAACCAGGGAAAATTAATTCCAACGCTGACGCTCTATCTAGAATAGAAATCCATAATGAAGAGTCTAGTTCTATTGTCGTCAACACTTCAGAGAAATCCGATTCTGAAAGAACCAGAAGTATCGATTCAAGAACCGATAGTATTCATAGCGATATAGAAAGCCCTATACTAGAAGTGCCTATTACCGATGATCCCCTCAACAGATTTAGTAGACAAATCGTATTTAATGTTGTTAGCGATATTAAAATTAAACCCCACATAACTCATCCTTTTGAAAATTATACAAAAATTAGGCTACAAATCTCTAAGTCAAACCTAGAACAAGATGTAATAGATGCTATAAAAGAATACGTTACACCAGGTATAAAAACAGGAATTTTAATTAATCCTTCACTTGAAATGTATAAAATTATACCGGTCATACAAAGATATTTTAAAAATTCGGCAATTAACCTAGTTCTTTCTAAATTAGAAGTTGAAGACGTTAAAAATTACCTAAAACAACAAGAAATTATTAAGAACTATCATGAAGGCAAGACGAATCATAGAGGCATTAATGAATGTTATTTAGCTCTGTCTAAACGTTATTTCTGGCCAAAAATTAAAGACCAAATTACAAAATTAATTAATGACTGTCTTATTTGCGGTCAAGCGAAATATGACCGTAATCCTGTAAGACCTCGGTATCAAATTGTACCACCACCTACCAGGCCTTTTGAAATCGTACATTTGGATCTATTTAGCGTAGATAGTAATAAGTACCTAACAATTATCGATGCATTCTCGAAATATGCACAAGCATATTCTTTGAGAGATGCTACAGCTGTTAGTGTAATTCAGGCCTTATTAAAGTTCTCTTCCCATCATGGTATGGCTCTTAAATACATTACGGATAACGGCCCAGAATTTACAAATCAGTTATTTTCTGAATTCACTAAATTACACAAAATTCAACATCATAGAACATGTTCCAATACACCCAACGAAAATGGAATGATAGAACGCTTTCATAATACCTTACTCGAACACTTGCGTATCTTAAAATTAGAACACCGTAATGAATCCGTTTGCAATCTTATGACATACGCTGTAATGGCTTACAATACTTCAATTCATTCTTTCACGAAATGTCGTCCAATAGACATAATCACTGGTCATTTAGATCCGCGAGATCCTTTAGACATGAATATAACAGAGCACCTATTGCAGGAATACATAGTACATCACCGTAAGCGAATGTTAAAAGTATATGAATTTATTCATGAATCCGCGCTTCAGCGTCGTACTCAAATAACCGAGAATATTAATAGAAATCGCGAGGCTGAGCAAATATATGCACCTGATCAGCGAGTCCATGTCAGAAATCCTTTGGCCAATAGACAGAAATTAGCTGCTCGTTATACGGTTGATATGGTTGTAACAGATTTACCTATACACATTTATACAAAGAGAAAGAGTGGGCCTGTACCCAAGTCGCGCATAAAACGGGTACCTAATAGTGCTCGTTTGTTACAGAATACAGAAGACACTAATCACGTTGATGGTGGCTCAAGCCCTGAAGCTGGGACAAGCGGAAGAGATTACACTTGAAAGCTTAGGAAATGGACCAGGTGTCCTCCCTTTCAACTTAGGACCTACTAAAGTCATTTCTCATTTCCATTCCTTTATTCAAATTATAAATTTAGATAATGTGCGAAATAGATTAGAATCTGTTCGAGAAAAGTTAAGTGATCTAACACCTGACTTAAATAATAAAACGTCGTTACTTTACGCTCCACATATTAAATATCTTACTACAAAATTAAATGATATGTCAGATCAATTGTTAACTTTTCAAGGAAAACGTTCAAAAAGAGGCCTTGTAAACGTTCTTGGTTCCATAATCAAAAGTATCTCCGGGAATTTAGATTATACGGACGCATTAAAGTACGAAAATGCCATTGCCATACTACAAAAGAACGAGAATAACTTAGCCATTGAAATAAATCATCAAATAAGCTTAAGCAAGCAGTGGGCATTCCAGAGTTCAAATGTTACAGATAGGATGGTAGAAAACCAGAGGAAAATAGAGAACATTATTAAAACTATCTTAGATAACGATGCTAGGAAAGAAGAAGACGTAATTAATTACTTTCATTTAGCACAACTACTTACAATATTAGGTGATGACATAGACAACTTGTCACAGGAATTGTCAAAATTACAGAATCTATTGGCATTCATAAAAGCTAAAAGTATCCATTATTCCGTTCTCGATTACGATACTTATATAGTTATGCTAAATAAACTAAAAGGGTTATACAATTCTGAAGTAGTGTTAGATATTAATTTTAGAGAATATTTAGACATATTAAGATTAGGATATTATTATAAAAATAATGATATAATCTTGGTAATTAAGTTCCCAATCGTGAATCCTAATAACTACATCCTTTATAAATTGTCCTTAGCCCCTAATAGTAATAATAAAACTATAATCCCTACCTATCCATATGTAGCAATTCACGAGAAAGATCTACTGTATATAGAGACAGAATGTCCGAAGTATAGTCACGGTCATCTTTGCGAGGACAGCTTAAACCGACACTATGGAGAACAAACGACCTGCATTCAACATCTTATACTTCAGCAATATATTCATGAATCCTGTCGAGTTACTCCAGTAATTTTATCATCTCAAGCCATGGAAAGACTGGATGATCGTCACTACGTTCTGAGCTTTCCCAACCTAACGAAAGTTCACTTAGCCTGTTCTCAAGATCAATACAGAAACCTTCATGGAAGTTATTTAGTTGAAATACCTCAAGGGTGTGCTCTACAAACGTCCATCTTTACCATCACTAACCACCATGATCAAGTGAAAGGACGAGTTTTAAAAATGTTGAATACAAAATATGGTAACAAAGACCCATACAAAGCGACAGCGAAGACCATCTTGAAATTGAATAGCATAGATTTGAGTCACTTACACTCAACCAACATCAGGGTTGCCTCTCAAGAACCAGTGACTTTGGAACCGTCGAACTTAGACACTCTCTATCACACAACTATACCTGTCTACATACTCATCGGTGCATCAGTACTCATTATAAGCATAGTCCTCATTCGTCGTAAATGTATGCCTTCGAAGAATATCAACCAGAGAGAGGACGAGACAACCAGAACACAAGATGTCCAGGACAGCCCCAGAGATCCTATGTCTCTATCAGCACTATTTTCGACAAAAGTCTCCAAATAGCTGCTGATCCTGTGGAGGGAGTTGTTAAGAAATAATCACACCATACGTTCGGTGAAGCTACCACCAACGCTGCTTTGTTTCGCAAGACCTCCCAAACGTCGAGCGCTACCGAGAAACATCATAAATAATCATACCATGTATGATTCATCGCAATACGCTCCGTGAAGATACCACCAACGCTGCTTTGTTTCGCAAGACCTCCTGAACGTCGAGCGCTAACGAGAAACATCATACTGTGGGGACCACCTGGTATTCACCGATTACGTTATATCGTTTAATTTAATATAAATATAATTTAGAGTTTAGAGATCTTCACTTTTTGTTCTGACATCGAACAGATTGTCGCGTCTTAAGATTAGTTAATTGTAACTAAATAGCTTAAATAAATATATATAAATAAATTCGTTTCGGTTCATTTTGCATCCTCAACGACAGCCCTACATAATTAACTCAGAAATATTATTATTTGCCGACGATATGAAAATTTTCAAACAAATTACTACACAAACAGATTGCGCATAATTACAAGATGATCTTAACCGGTTATTTGATTACTGTCAGTGCAATGATATTATTTTGAACATTGATAAGTGTAACGTAATTACTTTTTCCCGTAAACGACATAACATAAGTACAATTATTGCTTTAATAATGTAACGATTGAGAGGCTCTCTGTGGTGAGGGACCTGGGAGTTTACCTTGACTGTAAACTTTTATTTGATTATCACATTGATAACATAGTTGGTAAGGCTTTTCGGATGCTGGGTTTTGTTCTTCGGGTAGCAAAAGATTTTCAGAATAGTGCTACACTTATCACGTTGCCTACAATGCCTACGTTCGTTTTGTTATGTCGAGTATGCTTCGACTCTGTGGAATCCGTTGTTTAATGTGTACATTGATAAAATTGTGGACTTGGACGAACTTTTCGTTTTTAAAATAGTTAATAATTATATTAATACCCCTTTCCTTTTAAGTAATATTAGTATCAGATGTCCTCGTCTACAAGCCTGTAATAAAGCACAGTTCTATGTACCTATTACAAGAACTAAATATGGTGGAAATGTTTTTATTTATCGTGCTTGCAGCTCTCATGATAATGCGTTTGGCGATATTAACATGTTTACTATAAATTTAAATAAGTTCAAATCACTTGTCATGGAAGCTGTTTTTGAATTGATTTTCTTCTGTTTTATTTTGATTTCTCTTTGATTAACTGTACATCTAGCTATTTTTTTTGTACTATTTTATGTGAAGACTTCATTGGTTGATTGAATATAAATTTGGTAAATAAATAAATATATGTATATATATATATATATATATATATATATATATATATATATATATATATATATATATATATATATATATATATATATATATATATATATATATATATATATATATATATATATATATATATATATATATATATATATATATATATATATATATATATATATATATATATATATATATATATATATATATATATATATATATATATATATATATATATATATATATATATATATATATATATATATATATATATATATATATATATATATATATATATATATATATATATATATATATATATATATATATATATATATATATATATATATATATATATATATATATATATATATATATATATATATACAGATATATTGTGGTATGAGGGTTCGAACACGTGTAGAAGCTTTTCATTTTGCATATAACATTTAAGTTACTTACTTTTTTGAAGCTATAAATAAAAGACCATCAAAATATAGGCCATTCAAAAAATGTAAAAAATGTGTAACAAATAGTGAAAAAGTATATGGCTGAATCTATCCATACGATAACCGTACGAATAATTTTTAATTCTTAGTCCGGTTACTGTACGAATAATTGATAGTTATTTGTACAGTAACTGGATTATTAGTCCAGATACATTTAAGATACATTATCTTCAACAATTACAACTTTTTTTAAAATTATAACGTCTTAAGAGGCAACAGTGGTAAAATATCATCATGGGGGCAATAAAAAATAATAAATGTATAAAGCTCTCCCAATAATATAAAACTGTTCCTAACCTTTTGTTTTTTTTTTGTCGCTGGGAAATGCACTTATGCAGACCGCCCGAGGGGAATCGCTCGAGCGGTACTGTGGGACTCATCGGAAATTCCAACCCTACCCACTAAAACCCAGCGGGTCCCTCTTTACCTATTCGAGACGCCGCAGGATCGCTCTCGCATACCACTACGACACCTCGGTGGAAGGCTCGTCTATAACAGACCACCGTCGCCTTTAGGGTGCCCTGAGAATTAAATTATTCTAGGACACCTACCTACAGTCTCGATGTCTTTCAGGAGGGATAGCATGGCCCTCCTGTAGTAGCTCCTCTAGAGCAGGGGGAGGAGAATATTCGCATAGCGGTTTCTCCTAGCCCCTGGCCTATGACGGCGGACTGGGTCTGCGTTAGCGTTACACTTACGAGCCCGCTCCGCAGTCTCCTTCAGTGCGATGACTGATTCGCAGAAAGAGACCATTGCAGACCAGTTTCTCTCACAGTCAAGCATGGCTCCCACCACACTGGACAATGAGAGGTCCCTACCCACTACAGCCATCAAGGCATGGCGTTGTGGGGCCCAAGCGGGGCATTTAGCCAGCGTGTGATGTACAGAATCAACATTGGCATCACACTCGTGGCATACCGGTGACACCTCCCGACGTACAATCTGATGCAGGTATTTTCCGAAGCAACCGTGTCCAGTCAAAATCTGCACCAGCCTGAACGTCAGGACCCCGAACCTCCTCTTAACCCAGCGCTCAAGGTGAGGGCGGACTGCCTCCACCGTTAATAGGCCTGCCGCCGGTGATCTAAGGTCCCCCATCCATCGGCGAATCAGGGCTTCGTCAGCTCTTCTCCTGATCCGCGCAATGTCCTCCTGCAGTGGTTCTACACCTCGGGACAACTCGCTTGAGCGAAATTCGTGTACTCTGGCAATTACCTCCGCTTGAAGTTCCCAAGGCGGATCGCTTGCCAAGAGAGTCGACGCCGTCCAAGACACTGTCCGACACCCTCGAATTGCTCTCACCGCTATTACACGCTGCGCTTTCCGCAATTGTGCCTTGTTGTGAGCAGAGAGGTGACCAAACAGGTGCACCGTAAAGTGCCATGGACCTTAACACACCGACATAAATCTGTCAGCATGGAGAATCCGGCCCTCCGATATTCGGCAATAACCTGCCAAGGGCACCGGCGGTGTTCACCAGTTTCGGCGCAAGCTGTGAAAAATGTGCCTTGAACGACCATCGGCCATCTAAGGTCAGGCCCAAATATTTCATCTGGGCCCGAACAGCCACCTCCCTACCCTGAATGCGCAGAATAGCCGTGCGGGGAGGGCCCCTGCGCGGACCATGGAAAAGAATAGCCTCAGTTTTAGGCATAGAGACCGTCAGACCCAGTGCTTTGATACGATCGACAACTACGTGAGTGCCAATTTCAGCCAAACGTGCTGCCTCCTGGTAAGAGGGTGCCCTGGCTGTAACTAGAGTATCATCTGCATAGCAGATGACACTTATCCCAGGAGGAAAACACTTGCGCAGGAGCCAATCGTAGCCGATGTTCCACAGTAATGGGCCTAAAACGGACCCCTGTGGAACTCCACGCCTGACACTTCGTCGACCAACCTGGCCTCTGCCTCTGACCCACACGACTATTCTGTCTTGAAGGTAGTCATCCAACAGCCGCCGGAGATAGAGAGGTACCCCATGGTACCGGAGTGCCTCTTTTAACGTCTCAAACGGCAGACTATTAAAAGTATTGACCACGTCTAGCGAGACAACGAGAAGAACATTTCTCTCCGCCGTGGCGGCCATCAACTGAGTTTTCAGAGCGTTTAGGGCATCAATCGTAGACCGACCGGCCCTGAATCCGAACTGAGCCTCTGAAAGTCCCGGACCTACCTCCTCTAGGTGTTCGTTAAGGCGGGAGGCGATGATCCTCTCCAACAGCTTGCCCGTCTCATTGAGCAGCACTATTGGCCTATATGCAGAAGGAGAGTCCAGAGGACGACCCTCCTTGCTGTTCCTAACCTAACCTAACCAAAAAAAAAAATAAGAATTGTATAAAGCTCTCCCAATAATATAAAACTGTTCCTAACCTAACCTAACCAAAAAAAAAAATAAGAAATGTATAAAGCTCTCCTAATAATATAAAACTGTTCCTAACCTAACCAAAAAAAAAATAAGAAATGTATAAAGCTGTCCCAATAATATAAAACTGTTCCTAACCTAACCTAACCAAAAAAAAAAAAAAGAAAAGTATAAAGCTCTCCCATAATATAAAACTGTTCCTAACCTAACCAAAAAAAAATAAGAAATGTATAAAGCTGTCCCAATAATAAAAAACTGTTCCTAACCTAACCTAACCAAAAAAAAAAAAGAAAGGTATAAAGCTCTCCAAATAATATAAAACTGTTCCTAACCTGACCTAACCAAAAAAAGAATAAGAAATGTATAAAGCTCTCCCAATAATATAAAATTGTTACTAACCTAACCTAACCAAAAAAAAAAAAATGTATAAAGCTCTCCCAATAATATAAAAAACTGTTCCTAACCCAACCTAACCAAAAAAAAAAATACCCGGACGACTAATTAGAAATTATTCGTACAGTTATAGGACTAATAGTCACTTCGAAAAAATATGCTATCTACTATTTATAGTTTTTGATATTCTAATTTATACATATCGCATAACATGAAGCCTCGTCATTGTTAAAGTTTGACAACGATCCAATTTTTGATACAATTTTAGCTACACTAATTATTTTACAAACTTACTTTAACTTTATTTTTTTCTCCTTCTATTGATATCAATTAAGTTACAATTGAATTATTTATTTTTAATATATAATATAATTTTATATGTAAAATATCATTATTAATCCAAGGCATAATCTCTAAATCTGAACTAAAAGAACAAGCAATAAGAAAAGGAATCAAAATTACTATATTTCTTTAATTTTCCCACTGCATCATGCATTTAGCTGCACTGCACTATGTTTTGTCTTATGATAAGAGGCCAAAATCATAATTCATTCCAAATCAAACAAATTTAACTAGACTAATCGCTTATATTATTGCCGTGTGATTCCGGCTTAGAATCACCCTGGGACTGATGATGTTGTAAGAGGCGACTAAAGTACGTGTGGGAGAGTCACTGAGACACAGACTCGACCGGATTCTTACCAACCCCGACGTATAAAACCGACGTTAAGTAGTGGCTTTGGCCTCTGCGTTTCGCATTGGGTAATGCCGGGCCCCGGTGCCCATCCATCCACCTTATAGACAGGCAACGATCGTGTAGCTGTTGTGTGATCTCTGGTGCTACACGGGGTCGTGGGCGATGGTGCTCACTTACCATTGGGTGACCTGGACGATCGTTTGCCGTGTCTTGTCCATAAAAAAAATGATTTACAAACATTTTTGGAAACTCGAACACTAAGTAGTCCGTGGTCGCAGTCAACGTGTGACTCAATAATATTCACAAATCAATATACGTGATTTATTTACTTACATTTGTTTAATTTAAAATCTTATTACAACTTATCTACCCCTAGATGGAATAGAACTTACAAAACAAGTGTTACTGAGCTATAATTGCCTCATACAATGTTGCCAGTGTTGCTTTAATTTTAGAAGATTAAAGTTTATAAGCAGCACAACATTTATTCAACATCCCAAGTTATGTGAGAAAATTGATGAATATAAACATGTTATCATCACTTTAGCATAGTAAAAGCTTTCAATGTTGCTTCCGGATGAAGTTGTTGGCTTTGTGTTTATCGTATAATAATGTAATGCTTTGAATTGAAAGCTTATTCTTATAGCCACTAAACTTTTTCGCCTTAACGTGGCCCAACATCCGGAGGATGTGTTACATATTAAGTTATTTTATCTTTCTCATTTATATGTTAGCTTACTTAATATATAAATGAGAAAGATAAAGACAAGATAATCTTTTTCGTTTATTATATTCATACATTGCACAATATCATCAGTCAGCATTTTATATATCATTAATTATTTCATACTTTTTTAATAAAATCATTTCACAAAAGGCCATCAAAGCAGCCGCACGTGCTCATAGTATCTTATTATTCAATGTATTATTTAGTTTATTGATATAATAAACAGTTTTATCAATCTTACAGTATACGAATTACAAACGATACATTATTAAATGGTCCTTCAAGCTTTTTAAAAAATTGGCTTGTGTCATCGCGTTGTGAATTAATTATACGTGTATACAAGCCACATGAATTATTAAAAACCATCAAGACTATTGATGAATACCAATCTCGAGGATACATAAATTAGTCAATTAACACAACACCTGAGTATTATTTCCCGCACTTTATGTGTTTTATGTAATGATTTTACTACCACTGCTCTTCGAGTCGTTAAAATAAAAATGTTTGGCTTTATACGTAATATACTTACGTACATATCTGAGCTATTAAAGGATCAACTCTGCACGGTAACATACTGTACCAAGGCCGCACCCTTTTAAGTTTTGGCCAAGGTAAGACAGCTCGCCGAAACGATGAACGATGCCGAAACGGCGAAAAGAAGTTTTATGAAGATGTTGCTCACTTACTTGAACATTCTTTCAAGATGAACATTGATGATATCTTCCATGGCGGCATTTCAACGGAATTAACATTTAAATTGCAACAAAAATAAAATAATTAATAAAATTAGGTATTTTTAACCTTAAAAAATAGAAATCAAATGTATCAAAATTTTCTTAAAATATACATACAAATAAGAATCAAAATATTTTTTACTTTAAGCAACCAGAATCAACATAAACATTAGGAATTTGGTGGAATTTGACCATAGTTTTATATACATTTAATTCACGAATAGAATCAATTAAAAAAAGTTGCCTTAATGAACATTGTTCTCTGCCATGGCACTATTTCATAAAGTATGTATAAGTTAATAAATCAACTGGAACCTCTCTTATAATACCTATTCTTGAAATGTTCAAAGTTGGGGCAAATCCCTCATACTTACAAAGACTAAGAAAGGAGTTTGACAAAAAAACAATTAGCTGCAGTAGTTGTTAAGAATTGGACTCTAATTTTGTTGCACCCAATATTTTTATTTCTATCTCTGGTAAAATCAGTTTTTTTATGAAGAAACTGATCTAATCACTCTAATAGAATCTAATAATTCTCTGAATCAATATAGGGTTTCGAACTATCAGCTAAAGTTATCCTTTAGAGAATTATTTTAATTATATTAGTCACTAGGAAGTTCAAGTAAAAAATATTGTTGCTCCTTTCACTGCTACACCTTCTATACAAAATCTCTATGTATACTTATGTATTCATAGAGATTTTGTATATAAGGTGTAGCAGTGAAAGGAACAACAATATTTTTTACGTGACCTTCCTAGTGACTAGTATCATCGATACTGTGTTTTCAAAGGTCAATTTAGGTCTCCCCCACCCGCTCTTTCCACTCATTTTTCCTTCATAAATCTTTTTTAGCATTCATTCTTTACTCATTCGCTCGAAGTGCCCAAACCACCTGAGCACGTTCGTCTTCATTCTCACTGTGACATCTACGCTAGTACCTACCATTCTGTATATTTCTTCATTGGGTATGCGATCAGCTAAACTGACTCTGCATATCCGACGAAGAGATCGCATAATACTCACGTTTCTCTGCCGTATTGTTATACTGCGTATAGTGTCAGTACCAACACTGCATTGTGTACGGCCAAACGCGCAGCTATGCTGACGTTTCGCCGTCTCAACAATGCCTCTAAGGCCCCGTCAACTCTGTTACCGGCAGCAACATCCCTTTCTACATCCATTTCGTATCTTCTGTCTCTGCTAAACATACTTTTCAGATATACTCCTCACTCACTTTTTCTAATATCTATCTTATTCACTTGTTCTAATATCTAAATCGTGATTTGTACTAGTGTTATTATTCAGAAACTCTTTTTAACGTCGATATGAGGCAATGGTGGAAATCTTACCATAAATTTACCTACTATGCAGTAATTGTCAGAAATATAACCATTGGAAGTGCCACGTCACAGCATTACCTAAAAATCTGCCGAAAATAAAAATTGTACTTTATCGTTTTTAACATTAATATGTTAAATGAGAACAACATTGATGAGACAATAAGTGTTGTGCTCTTGTGATGGGAAAAACGGAAAGGGAGCACAAACTTTGTTTTGACGTAACACTCTTTATGCGTGGTGTTCAGGACTTTATGCCATTTAAATGGTAAGCCAAGAAATTATTGACACATTATTCTCCTGGTTACTATCTTGGGTTTTTCAAAATCCTTAATGGTTTTCTGAGGAATACTAAGGAAATGTGCAATATATAGGGAAAGAAGACAAAATTTATATGAATTCATGCTCATATGGTAAAGTTACAATTAAAAGGATAGAGAGGTCTTACCAAGATCGTCGATACCTTGTAAATAACTATTTACAAGGTAAAAACTGAAAATCAACCTATTATAAAAATACACGTGTTTCACCTTAGCAAAGGTGAATTCCTAAAAAAATTCTCTCTTCTCTCTACATTTTTTTTAAAGATATTTGCACAAGAAAAACATATAATGAGAAACAGGTAGGTGTTACATTATCTAGATACACATTATTATACGATTTTAAATCCAATTTAAGAATAATAATCTCATTATTTTCTTCTTAGTAAAAAAACAATCTACACAGAAAATATGACCAGAATAAAAAGAACTTGATGAAGCTAAACTAATTTCCTTCGAGTGTAATAAATTTGCACGGATAGCCTCGAGAACATGAGTCCCACACTATGAAACATGTCCTTATCCTATAGAGGGGTGCCGGTCTCAAGACAACTATTATAAGCTATTCTATGATACAGTTGTCTTTGCTGCAGCTTTTTATTGTACGAAGTTAATTTTGCTGCAGCTTTTTATTCTAAATTTTATTCAACGACGAGAAAAATGTTAGTATTATATCAATATTGACGCAGGCTTATTCGATTTCTGTAGAATTTTGTATATTAACAAAATACTTTAAAACAATTCACAAATAAATACTTAAGCGTCTATAGTAAAAGTGAGTTAAAAACAACATATCAGCTACTCTAACAACCAGCCAAACACTTAAAGATATAAATTATTTTGTTAGAAAGATCTTTATGTAAATTTCCAAGAATTATTGAAGAGAAATATATATTCAAATAAAGTCAGATTTTAAATATATTCAATATCGAAGTTCAATTGTATAGCAATATATATTGAAGCTTTCATAGAAATGTAGCCCACGTGTGATCCACTCATAAAGTTTTAGATGCACTATGCGGTGCTAGTTCGATAGTTATAGGACCTCGGCACCTCGACATATTGATGCATAATATTAAATTTATTTCAGTACGCTATTTCTCTTGTAATATTTCACTTTGTGGGCTGAACAAAGTGAAAATATTTTTTTATTTCAAAATATCTAGTTTGTTACATATAGATACAATGATTGTAAGTTCTATTCCCACTCAGGGGAATTAGTTATTTTCAATTTTTCGGTCTTGTAATAAAATAAAGTGTGGCGTTGAGTTTCAGCATTTGACACGTACATTGAAAATTGGTCTGAAAATAGAGAACGGAGTATCTTCACACAATTTTCTCTGACTACCTATACTATACGCATTAACGAGTTACAGTAGAAACCTAAAAGTATTTTTATTTTTATTTAGATAATATATTTGTTTCATCTCCATAAATAAATGATGTAAAAGTTTATTAGCTTAAAATATTCTTATATACAGTATGTTAATTTAAAGAAATATTTATGTAAAATCTTAATAACATCAAGCCACACTCGTGTTGAGATTCCTTTTATTTGTTTAAGTGGTATTCTTACTTTGCAAAGCTTTTAGGCAATGAGATTAAAGGTCGACGTTTGCGTTAATATAAGTGCGTAAATTAGATGTGTCTAAATTGTAAATATGGTGGCATTTTGTTTATTTTACTTAATTCAGTTTCATTTGTTATTTCATCCTGATTATATGGAGTGTAAATGCTATGTTGATTTTTTTATTTATTTATTTTAATGTCTTACTCCACACGCAGTACTTGAGCTTGAGGTATCACGTGTGAGTACAGGCTATAAGGCAGAAAAAGGGGAAGGAAAGTGGAACGGAGTGCCTTAACAATTGGTTCCCAAATTTCCTGTCCCTACCCTGCAATGTACGGGATACAGCGTGAAGCTGAGTATTTTTCGATGTCTTTATTTACGCATTTGAGGCTGTTGAAGTGCAGAGGCATAAGCGCCACTTTATTCTCAAAGATTCTGAATTTGATTCCTAGTCGGGGGAATCAAAAATGTAATATTTTCATTCAGTAGCTCTGGTAATAAGGCTAATCAAGATGTTCAGGTTCGATATTAAACAAGTAATGCCTCGGCGGCAAGCATAGTGATTGAACACAAGGTTCCCAGGCTTCCCCTGCTATGTGCGGAAATCAGTGTGAAGCCAAATAAATCAAATATGTTACATTTTTACTCCCGATAAAACCAGATGTTATAATTTAACGTATATGTATATAACGTAGCTGCTGAACGGCCGAACCGATTATAATTGTGTTTTTCTTTTTTCTGTATTTATTATTCAGTCATTTGCTTGCTACTTTTCAGTTTTTTGCGTCGGAGGTTGTTAATTACCAATTATAAAATTTTGTCAAACACTAAGATTTTATATTTAAGGGGAGAGTATCTAAGCTGGGTTTTATCTTTTCTCAGGGTACATGGATCTCATCAACATTAGTAGCTGAGAGTTGTAATCCCGCAAATAAGTATGGTACTGACAGTAACGTATATAGTTTTGATAATTTATGTCACATTGAATTTGCTAACGGTAGTTTGTTTTTTTGCATTAGCAAAGTAAGTTAGCATATTAAAGCAAGTTAGCATATTCGATGTGACATATGTTATCGAAATTATCATAGATAGCTCGTTTTAAAATAAAGTCGATTAAAATAAAGTCCTTGTTTTTAAAATCGAAAACATAACTTAAAGTGACTTTAGGAGAACATTTGAGTCGCAGAACATCAGCGGTCATCAATCATCTCGTCGCGTCTGGCACTCTAAGTCAGCAGATTGGGATGGGATACGCACATTTTACTCATCTTATCCCTGGGGGCCGGTTTACTTCTCTTCTGTTGATCCTAGTGCTTGTGCCGCTGCTGTTTCAAACCCTACAGAACCACGTTGTCGCCAACGTGGTTCTGTAGGGTTTAAAACTTTTAACTCCTAGCTCTTTAGTGCCAATCGGTGGCAAATCACAGCCTTGGTTTGATACGTCTTGCAAACTTGCTGCTTCTGGCAAGCGCGAGGCATATCAAATCTGGGCCGAGACACTTGCCACTAAGGATCCGAAGGTGAAAACCTGGAGAAGAAAGTTCAACCGTGCCTCTAGGTACTTTAAGTGGCAAATAACCAGAACAAGGTCCGAGCACATCGCTAAATCGGTAAGAAGCTCGAGAGCTATCCGTCCGGAACTCGCCAGTTATGAGCCCTGTCAAAGGCTGTACTTGGCAACTCTAGCCAGCTTTCGCTTCCGCCGCTACGCACAGAAAATAACATTCTAGTCCACGTGGCGAAAGAGGAAGCTGATCTCATGGGCGCACTCTTTGCCTATGCTCGACTATGGATGACCGAGGAACAACGTCGCCGACCATCCCACGTCACGCCCATGTCAGGGCTCAATGCCTGTCGTTTAGCTAACGTGTCTACTTTGGTACTCTTACTACTCAGTCAGCGTAGCCCCAGCCCCATTCGTGGACGAGCCCCATTCGTGGAAGAGCGCTCTTATCCACCCGATTCCAAGAAAAGGCGACAATGCCGATCCAACTAATTGTAGGCCTATTGGTGTCACCTCAGGGAGGTGACAGCAATAGCTCTCACAAGTTCGTTATATGTTAAAAAAATTACTACTATTAGTAAACAGTTTTAATTAAACACAAAATATGAGCAGGTTTTTCTTTTATTATAACCATATGAAACATAATACATACATATACAAAAATGAAAGGCGTAAAATAAGCCTTTTATATTTTGTAATGGTATAAAAATATGTTGTACCGATAAATATTTATTATAAAAGTTATATGCTGCCGAATTTTATTCATACCAAAAGTACAATACACTAGAAACAGTAAAAATAATGATCGAATATTAAATGAAACGTATCGATTATACTACATTTCTACCAAGCGTAAATATAACATTCGGGGGTTTTCGGGGGAAACCAGACAAGGTAGGATGTCGAACTTCTCAATTTAACACCAAGGTTTGGAAAATTTAGCGTGAAGTAGAAATTACTGATGTAATACTTAAAAGGAATCGAATTCTACCCAGGAATTTATCTGAAACGAAATTACAGAAACGAGTTTAAAGAAAATCAAAGCAATTAAAGTACGGTAGTGTTAAATAAAAGCAGCGTATCATCGTGGCAGCGTAATTTCAGTGAAAACGGTCGTGTTTTGAACATATGAGTGCGCTGAAATTACTTATTTTGTGACTTGAGGTGAAGCGTATCCTAATGTTAAACTCATAATTCCAGACTGCAGTTAAAATATAGTTTGACAAAGTTTTTAAGCAGGGTTTTTGTGAATATCTTTTAATTTCATACCGCTTTAATTCCAGCTATGTGACTCTATAGTTGATGTTTATTTATATATGTATATATATATATATATATATATATATATATATATATATATATATATATATATATATATATATATATATATATATATATATATATATATATATATATATATATATATATATATATATATATATATATATATATATATATATATATATAACACCGCAATTCCTCTTCGCAAAAAACTCTATTTTGTTTTACTTAGCTTCACGCTATATCCCTAGCGGGGTAGGCAGAGAGAACGGAGCGTCAAACGCTACGGTCTCGGCATACCTCTTTCGCCTCGTCCACTGTCATCAACCTCTTCATACATGCCCTCCGGGGAGTCCTCATGCTTTTTACGTGACCTTCCTCCAGTATCGTCGATACTGTGTTTTCGAAGGTCAACCGAGGTCTCCCCCTCCCTCTCTTACCACTCACTTTTCCTTCATAAATCTTTTTTACCATTCTTTCTTCACTCATTCGCTCGACGTGCCCAAACCACCTGAGCACGTTCTTCTTCATTCTCACTGTGATCCACGCTAGTACCTGCCATTCTGTGTATTTCTTCATTGGACATGCGATCAGATAAACTGACTCCGCATATGAAGAGATCGCATCTCTACAGCAATCATCTTTCTTACATTCTTCTTCTGTAATACCCACGTTTCGCTGCCGTATAACAGTGTCGATACCAACACTGCATTGTGTACGGCCAAACGCGCAGCTATGCTGACGTTTCGCCGTCTCAACAATGCAGCTAGGGCACCGTTAACTCTGTTACCGGCAGCAATACGCCTTTCCACATCCATTTCGTATCTACCGTCTCTGCTAAACATACTTCCCAGATATACTACCTCATTCACTTGTTCTAATAACTTATCATTTACACTGACCTTGCAAACTGTTCTTTCTTCATTTCTTTCAAATACCAGAACCTTCGTCTTATTCGCATTCAGGCTTAGACCATTATTCGCTCATCCTTCTTTCAGAGTGGTAACCAATGCCTGCAACTCGCTTTCTGATGATGCAATAAGCACTGCATCATCTGCGTACAGCAGGCAATTTATATTCGAGGTACCTACTTTCACTCCCATGTCACTTTGTCTCACTCCATGAAGACAGCTGTCCAAATACAAATTGAACAACCAAGCTGACATGGCGCAACCTTGTTTAACACCCGATTGGCGACATGCCAGCTCCTACTTGCACGCAGGCTGAGTGATCTCTGTAAAGAGACTTTACAGCCTGCAGCAAGGGTCCGCTCACATTGTACCGGGGCAGTATCTCTCATAATCTCTTTCTTACAACCCTGTCAAACGCCTTTTCCAAGTCCACAAAAGCACAGAAAACTTTTTGGTTTACTGCCAAAAATTTTTCCGTAATCATGCGGAGGGAAAAGATCTGATCCATACAACCTCTTCCAGGTCTAAAGCCTCCCTGGGCCTCCCACAACAGCCTTTCAGATCTATCTTGCATTCTTCTCGCTAATATTTTAGCATACACTTTACTACCTAAGCTAATCAAACTGATAGCCCTATAGCTTGCGCAATCTATCTGTGAACCTTTGCCTTTATACAAAGGCACGATGACTGCACCTCGCCAATCGTCTGGGACCTCCCCGGATTTCCAGCATAAATTGCACAGAAACCAGAACAGGTCCAAGACGCGTGGCCCACCATATTTGATCATCTCGGCAGTAACTCCATCTGCTCCCGCTGCCTTACCACATTTCAAACTTCGTATGGCACTCTCAACTTCTTTTATACCGATTTCGCCGTCCGCTACATCAAGACTCAGCGTTTCGCTGTTACTTGAGGCAGAGGCGTCATCACATTTATACATCTCCTTGTAAAATTCCGCCCATCGCTGCAAAACCTGTGGTTGTTCAGTTAAAAGTTCACCGTCTTTCGAAAGCACCCCTTTCATTCTACAGGTTAGCGAGCAACTCCGGGAACCACTCACTTCTCGCCAGAAAAGCTTTGTGTTTTCCCGAAAGTTGTTCGTTAACCTTTCATCTCTTTCTTTCTCAGAGTTTTCACGCTTCATCTTTATCAGTACTTTCGTTTGGTGTTTTTGCAGCTTATACTCTTTCTTTCTTATCTCTCTCATGCTTTTATCCTTACCCGAGGCTTTATAATCCTGCCATGCTTTCCTCTTTTTTCCTACTGCATCTTTCACTTCATCATCCCACCATTCATCTCGCTTTTTGTTAAAGCCTCTTTTCCTTTTACCACATACCTCTGTCGCTATTTCCGTCATACAATTCCTTAGGTTCTGCCAGCATACTTCGATATTTTCACCTCCAGATTCGTAGCTGTCTAACTTTTTGGAAACTCTTTCTTGATATTCCTCTCTGACCGGTGGATCTTGAAGCTTCCAGCTTCTTATGCGATGATTTGTAGCCAAGCTTGGACAACCGGTGCGGCTGCGCCAACCTGCGAACAGACCCCTTATCCTAGCTACGACTAGATAATGGTCTGTTCCCAATTCAGCACCCCTAAACACTCGCGTGTCCATAACTTGGCTACGAATACGCTGATCCACTAGGAATAGATCAATCATACTTTTCTCTTTCGTTCGCTCCCACGTATACATGTGAATTTGTTTGTGGTCAAACATCGTGTTTGCCACAAACAAATTCTTTTCCTTGCAAATTTCCAATATAAGCTTTCCAGCCTCGTTCATTCTCTCTAACACTACCTAGAATGTCCCTCACACTCTCCCAAAACTCTTCGAGTTCGCATAATGGAGTTGATCGCCTTGTATTCTATCATTGCACTAACCAACCGAGAAGACACTAACACGCCTACACCTCGACTCCCTCGCTCGCTCTCTGGTACGCCGGCCCAGAGAGCGATCCGGTTGCCAGGTAAATCGGCCGTGTCACTGCCTTTTCGCTTGGTCTCAGTTACACAAATAACATCCAGATCTCTGTCTTCCATCACATCTAATAATTCATTCATCTTTTCTTCCATCCCTCCTCTTACATTCCACGTAGCTATTTGTAGCTCCGTCCTCCACTTCCCGCCGCTCCGGACATGGCGTGCTGGGTGGCGGTCCCCAACGCCGCATTCGTCTCCACTTGTCGCACCAGCGGGGACGCACTGGTGCGCGTCGCCTTGGGGGGACGCCCTATCAGTGCGCGCTCGTGTGGTGCACATTGTGGTTGATGGAACGTTGCAGCCCTCTAGAGGGCTGGCAGGGGTCGCTACGGGCAAGCCTTCCATCGTGAACCCCCACTTTGTTTTAATATTTTTAATGAAATATTTTACATAAAATAAATACATATAACAGCAGTAGATAAATAATTTTATGTCAGCCTCAAGCTTATGATGAAGCGTGTAAATCCTGAGTTATATCCAAACTTTACAGAACTATTCCACTATTATTACTATGATTTGAAGAAGGATCGGCTCAAAGCGTAATTTCTAGAGCGAAAATAAAGGCCACTAATTAAAACGGTGTTAAAGTTCGACCCTTGAGAGTCGTAAAAACTTTGCAGTTAGCTTTAGGATGTCTCAACTTAAGTAAGATGCGGGTGACGAGAGAATAGAATCGATTTAGTATGTAAATGAAGCATTTTAAACTTTATCTCAACTAACATTTAAAGAAACAAATGGCCAAATAAGTTTGAAAAATTGAATAAAATTAGTTAAGCTACGCACATAAATTTGCTATTTTTAGGATTCTGTACGTCAAAATGTAAAAACTATAACAGGATCTCTTTGTTATACGTGTATCCGTAAGTTAAGACTATGAATCTACTATGAAAGATTGCGTCGAGACATCAACTTATAATTAAAATAATATATCGAGATCTACGGTCGCTTGGAGCACAGAAAATATCAATTAACGCAAGCAAAATTAATATAAGAAAATTTATACATTATTATTGCTGCATTTTATATAAAATAATCTGCATGATCAAAATCAATAGGATACTTCTCGTGGACTCTAGTTAGCTATCTTTAAGAAGAGAAACAATATGATAGGGTAGTGGAGAGGAGAAAATGCAGTGTGTATTTTATCTTCAGAAAGCGAGTTATAGGCAACTACTATTATGTGTAAATAATAATATAAGTTTGGCGCTTTGTTCTCTCTGTCTACTCCGCTGAAGCTCCGCTTTGGAATTTGGCATGAATGAAGAGCTTACAATCCTCAAATGTTACAAGCAAAGGTCATTTTCACACAATAATTGATGATTGATAATAATGTTCTCCCAGACGTATCCGTCGACGGCGACACACTGGTATTGATAATTAGTCCGACGTTCGTGAGCGCAAATATGACTCGCAAAACAGATTTTAGATTTAAAGATGCGATCACACATAGCATAATGAAGCTGCCCGCTATCATTATATGTGTAATTATAGGAGGGTTTAGGTCGAGTTTTTAGAATTGGCGTTTGGCGTCAAGATGTTTAATGTGAGCGCGCTCAAAATTATTAATGCCCGCCCAGTCAGTTTTGGTTCAGTTTACCAAAAGCAGCAGCGGCTTTGGCGATTAGTGCAGATATCTTAGACTACGATTACGATTGTCGCTACGAACTACACTTCCTAAATTCCGGAAGGTAGTGACTTCGTCTAATTTTTTCCCACCTAAGTAGACAGCAGTGTCATCAGCAGACTTTCCCCTTATGGGCTATTTTAGAATATGAGTTTTCGACGCGCTGATTACAAGGCCAAATTATCGACAGGAGTCATCTAATCGACGTATCTTTGCAGATTTTCCATACTGTCAGCCATAAGGCAAACATCGTCTGCATAAACAAATTCCAGGTCAGAGGTCCGCTGGACTTTATGTTTTGCATGAAACAATATCATGGCAGTTCTTAAGAGCATCCTTCATAACCGCAGCAAAGTATTATAGTAAATAGGGTTGGAGCCATTATACAGCCTTGTTTCTTTCTGCTTGTTACAGTAAACTGTTCTGTAAAATCGTTTTCGTTCATGGGCCATCATGTGATCATGTAATTGACGCACTAAATTTACGACCTTCACAGGACAACCATATTTATCGAGTACTATCCAGAGGGCAGATCTTGGTATGCGATCGAAGGCCTTTTCCAGGTCCACAAAACACATGTAGAGGTTACGGTGTTGCTCAAGGGTTTTTCTTGAAATTATTTTATAAGAAAGATGGCATCAACCGTCCCTCGACCCAGTCTGAAACCTGGATGTCCGGAAGGAAGCTTTCAGCTAGCATATACAGGAACCTGTTGATGATATGCGCTAGGATCTTGCCAGCCACTGAGAGCAGAGCGATTCCTCTAAATAAGTGTGATTCCGGTTTAGCATAGGATCACCCTGATACCGATGGTATCGTAAAAGACGACGAAATGACGTGTGGGTGAGTCACGTTGTCAGCAAGGATAACATGCATATGCAGACTCGACCGGATTATTACCACCCCGGCATTTAAAACCGCCGTCAAGTAGTGGCTTCGGCCACTGCGTTTCGCAATGTGTAATGCCGGGCCCCGATGCCCATTCACGTTCAATGCTGGCAACGCTCCTGTAGCTCCTCTAGAGTTATACAGAGCCGTGGGTGACGTGATCACCATATGACGTAATACCATGAGGTGGCCCGTACGCTCGTTGGCCGTCTTTTCCATAAAAAAAGGAAGACTATCTGCACCTGGTGAACTGCTGTCTTTTAAACGTTTTATCTCGGAAATAAATTCTGTAAATGACGATGGCTTACTCTTTATCTCTGACACGACAGGCAGGTTCTCAAGGGCGTCGAGATATTTTAGATCCACTCCTTGACTACTGGTGATTGAGCACTTCATTAAAATGCTCAGCCCAACAAAGGAGAACTTCTTTAGGATCAGTCAGCCTCTTGGTACGCGAGTATACTAAGGCGAATTTCATAGTCTGAGTTCCGAAAACACTCTTAAGTCCCTGGAAGAATTTAGCAGTTTGGATGGTATCAGCCAGCCAATGTAATTCTTCACATTTTCTGATCCACCAGTTATACCTATCTTTTAGTGGGTGGACTTTGATTGTAAGTTCCTGCTGCATAGATTTTTGTTGTCCAAAGTCAACAATGTTTCTCAATGTAGTTCTAAAGTTCTCAACGACTTTCCGTATTTCTGCACTAAAATTATCGAACCAATCTTCATTTTTGTTCTGCAATTTACCAATAGCACTTTGTGATACTTTATGTAAGGTATCTGCGTGCAAACTCCATTTAGCATTAACGATTGGTTACTATCAGCACTGGACATGTCATGTTTAAATTTTGCATCAAGGAGGAGCCGAGTTTCTTCGTCATTTATTTACTGTGACCGCTACGATAAGAGGAACCATTAGGTGCAGTGATTGGCCGACGGTTACTGCACGCGCCCTCTACCGTCGGCCAAGGCCATGCACGTTTCCTTGTTGGACCGGCAACTCCGGCAGGCCCTTTTGCACTATCTGCTTTGGGCTGCCACACATTATAACACACAACTTACAATAACACACATTTACTTATAACTTTATACAAAATGAATGAACCCGACTTAAGTTTGTCATGTTTCCGTACTAATTTTATAATGATCAAATTTGGCTAAAATGAGCACTTGCAGTAAAAATAACTATTCACCGGTTGAAATTCGGTGGAAATTGGTAATCAGAACAACGTGTAACTCTACCTTACTGTAACTCTGCCGTTCAGGATACAGTGTGAATCCAAATAAATGATAAAACTCATTTATTTGGCTTCACACTGTATCCTGAACGGTAGTTATCGAAAGATAGAATTACACTTTGTTCTGATTTCCAATTTCCACCGTGACTTGAATTTCAAGTCATCACATGTTGAGTGGCAGAACTGAACAGTGCGCTTACCCTTGGATATACATTTCTTAGGATTAAATATTTTAAATATTTAATTTCCTTGACTGTGGATTGAAACCACAACCTGTCACGTTTACAATACCATACAACACGCTAACTTAAGTTTAATTCAACAATTTCATTTAAGGTTCTCCGGTGATACTTGCACGTGAACGGTTTTCTTATATTTTTTGGTATCTTTCTTGTTAGTTTCGAACAGAACCTAGTTATTTTCGTTTCTTCTGATTAGATATTGTCTATAGTATATTTTCCTGTTTATTATTAAGATTATAGTGCGAAATAAATTGTCAAATAACAATAGCTCCCGTTTGTCAACAATAGCTCCCGTCCGCCTTGCTGTACACGGGATACTACGGATTGAGACAAAAAAAAATCATAAACATTACTCAGCTTCACACTGTAGCTGGATACAGTGTGAAGCTGAGTAATATATATGCATATAACATGGTGGTAGGTGGAGGATTCATGGGAACCTAGTGTTAAGACACGCCGTTCCTTTACCCACTTGAAGTTGAATTTGAGACACTTTGCTTGTTGTGTGGCGAGACATCGTCGACCAGGAGGTGGGTCGGAGTGTCTTAACACTAGGATTCCAAGTTACAACATTGTAAGAAATAAGGAATATAATTTAAATTGCTGTCCTTGCTCAGTATTGAGAGTCAGAGTCAGTAATTAAAGTACCATTTACAGTCAGTTTCTTTTTTAAATATATATATTTTTTTATGGAAGAGACGGCAAACGAGCGTACGGGTCACCTGATGGTAAGTGATCACCGTCGCCCACGGCCCCGTGTAACTCCAGAAGAGCTACAGGGGTGTTGCCGTCTTTTAAGGTGGATGGGCACCGGAACCCGGCATTACCTAATGCGAAACGCAATGGCCAAAGCCACTACTTAGCGCCGGTCTTAAATGCCGGGGGTGGTAACATTCCGGTCGAGTCTGCCCATGTGTGTTGCCATTACTAGCAACGTGACTCTACCACACGCACTTTAGTCGCAGTACCAGGGTGATCCTATTCTAAGCCGGAATCACATGACAAATAAAACTAATACTATATTTTAAACCAAAGAAATAGTGTTATAAACGCGGCATTGCGTTATACCTCTAAATATGCAATGCCTTGGGAATTCTAAGAATTCAAGAATTCAAGCCGTTCATTACCTTACCATAATGCCTTAATACTATGGTAAACCTAAAAAAATCTTATTATCAAAAATATTACATAGTGAAATTATTTTATTATGCACCTTTTTTGAGTATGTCCAGGTTGCCGCTAAGAAAACAAATTAGTTTTTGCTGTCGCTATTAATGCTCTGCTGTTAAACATTATATTCAGACATAAAAATCCTTTGTTTTTCACTTTATTTTTTTATTTTACATTGTATATTGAGTAGTGGAACTCAACGCCGCAATGTAAAAGTAAAAAATGGAAATAAATTTTATATAAGTAACTGTTTCTTCGAGTAGAGATTGAACCCATAATACAGTTCCTGAGGGACGATGACAATTCATTACAATAAACAAATGCAATTGAAGAAATACATATATTTCTAGGAAATATTGATTTTAGAAAAGTTTTTCGATAAAAATAAAATATTCTTAACGTACAGCTGAAGTTGGAAAAGCAGCTAATTTTGGCGTTTGCTATTTTTGGCTATTTTTGGCGTTCTTCCAAAATTTGATTTAGTATGAGATTATTCAATGAAATGCTACTCTACTCTACTCTCTCTCTACTTAGCTTCGCGCTGTATCCCGCACATGGCAGAGTAGGCAGAGGGAACTTGGGAACCTAATGTCATAACACTCCGTTCCACATCCATTCCCCACTGTCCGCCGAAATTGAGGCATTGCGTGTTGAATGGCAAATATTAACGCCGCGCTTTACCTTGTTACCAGAGCGAAGAAATAAAAACATTAAATATTTAATTTGAAAATATTATATATTTCATTTCCTTGAGCGGGAATCGAAGCCACAACCTATCGTTTACAGTCACACACTTGTGCCGCTGCGCCACTACAGGCCTGATGCGATAGAACGGCTGTGAGTTCGGTTCCCACTCGATAGAGTTAATTATTTTCATTCACTCGCTGTGGTAACAAAACAAATTGCAGCGTCGAATTTCACCGCTCCGTACTTAATGTTTCGCTTGGTTTTTAAATCTAAAGCAATCTATTATAATAAAAATTCACTTCAGTATTAACATCTACCATAAAATACTAAAGATGAGCTTCTGTGATTAATAGTTGGGTAGGCCTTTATACTGCTATGAGGTCAGGATAGTAATAAGTGACAACTTATTTTACTTAGGCTTAACCTTCTCGGTTAACATTATGAGGGTCTTTCATCATACAAAGGCTTGTGTTATATTATTTTTAAATATTTTAAATTTGAATTTGAGGCTGTAGTTGCGTAGGGGCACAAGCGTATGACTGTAAACGACAGGTCGTGGGTTCGATCCCTACTCGAAGTAGTTAAATATTTAATATTTTTAAATTAAACATTGAATATTTTCATTTTTATTAGTTCTCAGCCTTACCTGCCATGTATGATATACAGTGTAAGGAACAAAAAGGCAAAATAAAATATATTTGATTTTTTTTTATCAAATGTTTTAAAATAATTAACTTAGAGAAATTTATAATATAAAAATTAAACGAGAACCACCTCAAGTCAAGTGACTAGCACAATTATTGACGCAGAAGCTTAACACAGGTCTATAAACGAGGTGGTTGCAGGTTACATTTCTACTCGAGGGAGGGAATAATTACAATTCTTTTGATTTAATACGACACGGCGTTGAGTTATGCCACAGAACACACACAGTGTCACGAAGAAATCATCTTTTTTTGCTCTCTCTCTATCTCTCTTTGGGTCATTTAAGAGATTTAGCCTTGATGATCTTTATGATGTTATTTTTTTTTTTTTTTTTTTTATGGAAAAGGCAAGGCAAACGAGCGTACGGGTCACCTGATGGTAAGTGATCACCGTCGCCCACGGCCCCGTGTAACACTAGGGGAGCTACAGGTGCGTTGCCGGCCTTTGAGGTGTACGTAGACGCGCTTTTTGAAGGTACCCATGTCGTATCGACCTGGAAATACTGCCGCGGGTAGGCCGTTCCAGAGATGTATGGTGCGTGGAAGGAAATTCCTACGAAACCGCACAGTAGTAGAGTGCCACGTATCCAGATGTTGTGGATGGTATAGTAACTTGTGGCGGACTGTGCGGTTAGAAAATTCAGCGGCAGGTACCAAGTCAAACAGTTCTCCAGAACACTCCCCGTGATAAATGCGGTAAAGAACGCACAGTGAAGATACGTCTCTACGCAAAGCCAAAGTGTCAAGCCCCTTACAGATCGTTGGGTCCCCAACGATTCGAACGGCTCTACGTTGTACGCGATCAAATGGTTCAAGCTGATACTGGGGTGCACCAGCCCAGAGGTGAGAACAGTATTCCATATGAGGCCGAACCTGGGCCCTATACAGGGCCAGACGGTGTTTTGGCGTGAAATACTGTCTCGCTCTGCTGATGACCCCCAGTTTCTTCGAGGCCAACTTGGCCTTGCTTTCCAGATGATCGCGATACTGGCAGTCGTTCGAAAAGCTGAGGCCCAATATACTGATACAGGGCGCGGCTTTAAGGGGAGTGTTCTCGAAAACTGGTGATACGACAAATGGGGTTTTTTTAGTGGTTAACGCGCAGACTTGTGTCTTCCGGGGGTTGAATTGAACTAGGTTCTTTTCACCCCATACGGAGACATTGTTGAGGGATGCCTCAACGGAAGACACAAGTTGATTTCGGCACTGGTCGACGTTTTCCCGAGAAAGACTTGCACGGCCGGAGTATACAGCGTCCACAGTACTATCATCCGCATAACAATGTATGTTAGAGTCCTCCAACATATCATTGATATGCAGAAGAAATAGCGTAGGGGAATATAGTGTAATAATGATGGTGGATCGCGAAATTTGTGTATTCAAATTGAATAAACGAAAGATTTTAGCGTCCACAACTATAGCAGTCGTCACTAGATCATCATAAAGCAGCGTAGTAAAAAAAAGTTAATTATTATAGAGAAAACTAGAAAAACTCAATAATTTCATAAAATACACTAAAAAATACAAAACAAAAACTTTAATTTTAGTGTATCCACTCAAAACCCACTGAAACCAATTTTCAGATAAAATCTCCAGCACTTGATTCTGTTTAAAATTGCTATTGCTCCTTTCTAAGGTCGCGCCCCTCATTATCATTACAAACTTAGTTTTACCCCTCAATTTAGTCCCCTTAATTTTCCCTATATAGTTAGAAGGGTGCCGGAATATACGTCGCTTTGAATAAATATATTATAACGTATGTATGAATATTATACTTAGATTAAATTTATAGCAATCTATAATAAACTGGTTGGTATATAAATTGTAGTATTTATATTTTATTAAATGGGTAGACTTTAATTTTGTGCCCATCATTTCATACACTATGGGTTGATTGACGTAACTCAACGCTGCCCTTGTCTTGTTTCCAAATAATGAATCCCACCCCGAGTGGGAATTGAACCAATAGCTATAGCGTTTGCAGTCAGATGCTTTGTTTTTGCACCATGATGTCCTCAATTAATCTTTTTTTTTTTGATAAAATTCAATCGCTTTGTACTTTCACTCAATGCACAATGTCTCAAATTCAGGCGAGCAGTGAGAGTTGTATGATTATTTATATAACTTAACAGCGTAGAATGTTGCTAAAGTTTGGTCGTATCATTTAGATTGATCTTATTGGATAACAAAGTAATTGATTGATGACGATAACTTTAATATTGTATTACTCAATTGCTTCATAAGGAGGCTAATGTTTTTCTAGTGTGTGTATGTATGTCATGCCCTACATCCTAAACGATTTCCGCATGCGCATTTCATATTTATTAATTTCAAGCTATGAACTTTTATGCCTCAATAATAACCGTAAATTTGAATTAGGTTTGTATGAGATTATTTTCATATCGACGTTGCCAATATTTTTTTTATATTTAGCACTATAATATAAGAATACTGAAATTACATTAATTATAAAAATGTATATAATTACTTGATCTTAATTTATTAGATCAAATCTATATAAATGCTTAATCTTAATGGAATAATCTGTGAGCGAAAATAATCGTATTTTACACCTATACTGATGTTTAAAATGTAAAAAGTGTTAAATACAGTTTGTGCTATTTAAAACAGAATATTGATATTGATAATTATGATTTGTTGGACAGATCATATCGTGAGGTCCAGAAAAACTCAATAAGTACAGGTTTTGAGAAAAAAGACCCATATTCGTTAAGTTCATTATTTTTACAAGGAAATCTCACCAAGTACGTACTTTCATATCTTTGCTTTTTTAAAAATGTAAGTATCATCATCTACTGCTTTAAAAAAGCTATCCGGCAGTTAAAGTTCATTTCCATTCATGATTTCCGTAGAAACAACAATATTGCTAATCCTATCAGTGAAGAAACATACAGAAGGATATTTTGATATAATTATAACGTTTCTGTTTTCAAGCCATAAAAAGATCTCTGTCCTTTATG
Source organism: Eueides isabella (assembly GCA_019049475.1). NCBI lineage: Eukaryota > Metazoa > Arthropoda > Insecta > Lepidoptera > Nymphalidae > Eueides > Eueides isabella. The sequence goes on along the minus strand of CM032389.1, from coordinate 2,777,553 downwards.
CTTTAAATATGAAAATGCACCTCCTGATCTGAAAGACCTGGAAGAATAATTATTGTTTACATTTAATAAGAAAATTTCAATGTTATGAAGTTAAAGCCCAAAACAAACTAAGATGTTAAGGGGATCATTCATTCGTTACTTGCACATTTGACTTATAAAATATGTTGCAAATACGCTGCTCGAGCGTTTCTTTATTCTATTACTTACAAAAAATCTGTGTTTACAGTTTAACAATTTACGTTGGAGATGGAAATGTATCTCACTACTATGCATGGAATGAATTTCATGGAAAACATAGAAATACTGAACAATTTTCTTAAAAAATAGCCCTCAAAGATATCTTAAATCTCATTATTTTATGACACCTGTGGGTGCAGAACAGAAATCAGCAAGTAGTGGCTATGTTGCTATGAAATTTGAACATTTCATGAACATAGAACTCAAATTTTTGGAGTCGGGTCATGCATACATGGAGTATGATTCAATGTACTCAACTATAGAAGCAGCCAAGAATTTTAACTTTATCTGCAGCTAAAAAAGAAGACCTTTAAAACTTGTGCAATGCTGGTCTAATTTCAGAAGAATTAATTCCATGGTGAAAAAGTTTACCATCATCAGATGGTACATCAGATGGTATGCCTGAAACTGTCTTTCGATGATAGTCATCAAGTAAAATATGTCTCTTTTTAAAACAATAATATTTATTATTTTATAAAATACCTATTAACGAGTAAGCTCAAAGCAGGTAAAACTCAATTAGTACATTTTTATAAATAACTTGTATAGTTTAACTTTTTTTAATAAAAGTTACTTTAGATTTTGTAGCATATCCGTCATTCTAACAATCACCACAAATTCAAAGATCTATCTTACTAAAATCTGATTTTTAATAACAAAATAATTTGAAACTTTCATTATCTCTAACTAACTACAAATGTAATTAATGAGTTGCACTTATCATCCCACGATATATTAAGGGCGCCTGGAGATCAGTGGTAGATGCTTTCTAAAAATATAGAATTTGTCATAATTTGTTATTTTCATATGATTTACCACGCGGGCGAAGCCGCAGGTAAAAGTAAATGTAGTGAAGAATTTTAAAAACTTTCAGAAATATTCGCTTACTATTTCTTCTTTAACTACAATTTCTTTCAGGGCTTCAATTCAATCGAAAAAGAAATAACAAATATATTTAGCACAATGTAAACATAATCAATAACAACAAACATAATAAATCGACAAGAAGCCCAAATAATTCATAATAATAATGTGCTGGGTACATTTGAAATTTAAATCTTAACTCGCTTTTGTCATGATAAATAAGGATTGGTCGTGAAAAGCTATTGTACATGAAACAAACCTTTGTGAAGCTAACATTGTTTTTCAGAGGAGATTACATCTAATCCGGGATTCGTCACAAAATCAATTTCAATTTTAATACTGACAGCATTATGCTGGAGTTGGAAAGTGGCTGATTTTTTATGTTTCTATTACTTTTGTGGCGCTGAATTTTGATAAGCGGGATAAAGCGTGGAGTTGTGTGCGTTACGGTAAGGTTAGATGGCTCATTTTCTATTAGAATGGGCATAAATCTGAGTTAATTATCAGTAAATCTTCTTAGTAAAAAAGGATGAAGGATGAAATTTGGCAGGTAACAGATTTATAATCTAGTTTAAATATTCATTTTAATATGTAATGTTGAGGCCAGCCGTGGTGCAGCGGCACAAGGCATGGACAGCTGTAATCTACAGGTTGTGGATTCAGACCCCACTCGAAGAAGTGAAATATTTAATGATTTCAATTTTAATATTTAATGTTTATATTTATTCGCCCGGGTAAAAAGGCAAAAACGCGGCATTGAGTTCCACCACTTAACACGCAATGTTTTAAATTCGGTGGAAAGTGGGGAATGGAAATGGAACGGAGTATGTTAACGTTAGGTTCCCAAGTTCCCTCTGCCTACCCTGCCTCCCAATATAGTCTTCTTGAGGAGACTCTTGTCTTGTCTTGAGGAGATTAGGAAAGAAATTTGAAAATATCAAAACAACTTGAAAATATCAAAACAACTCTATATGCGCTACCGTATCCTTGAAGAACGTGACACTAAAACATTTTTTGAAATTTCTTTTACCTAATCACTAACATGATCATAAAGATTATATTATATTATTATTTAATTACATTATACTGTCTATCTGGCTTAAAAAAAACATTGTTGAAAAAATTGTAAAATTGAAAATAATGTATTTATTTTACATTAAATGTTAATTAAATTTCAACTAAAAGCAATTACTTTTTTGTGGAATACATATATATTTTTTTATTTGAAATATAAATCATTTGGCAGCTGGAATGATATGCCTTATGCTCTACCTATATAAAATGTCTGATGTGCTTAGAGATTACAGATAAACTCTGTCGTAGAGCAACGACACAACGTCTAACCGCTCGACGATTGTGGGTTTGCTAACGTTTTGTAACGAAATTATAAAAATAATAAAAAAAACCTCTAACATTTACACAATTTATAAAATATATTCAATTGTCAATAGAACGCACATTGTACATTATTAGTAATAGTTATATTGAATTAATTAAGAAACTATTTAAAATCCCAATGATGGCCACAATTTTTATTCAAACAAATTCAATTCAATTCAATTCTCGATTGTTGAGCCACCTGAGGAAATGAAATATTTAATATTTTTACATTAGTATTTAATATTTTCATGTCTTCGCACTGACAAAAAGGCAAAACATGGCGTTGATTTCCGCCACTCAATACACAGTGCCACAAATTCGGCAGAAAGTGGGGAATTGAACGGAGTGTCTTTACACTAGGATCTCAAAATTCCTCTGCCTACCTTGCCATGTGCGGAGTACAACGTGAGCTTTTTTTTTGATGAAGATTGCGTAAGTGTGTAATTGTAAAGATTTTTTTTTATATTTTTTTCATTTCCTTGCTCGAGAGCATCATCATCAACATACAAAGTCTCAGAAATTCATTGAAAATTAGATCTTAACTCTAGCTTTCCTGTGCCTACCTCTGCATGTCCTGCATATAAGAGCACGTATATAAATATTGAGGCCTGCCGTGGCTGTATATAAATATTGAGGCCTGCCGTGTGACTGTAAAACGATAGGTTGTGGGTTCGATCCCCACTCAAAAAAATGGAAGATTTAATATTTTTTTAAAATAAATATTTATTGCTTTCATTTCTTGAGGAAGATTGCGCAGATGCGCAAATGTGAAACTGTTAACGTGATACTGGAGATTTTTTTTTTTTTTTTGATATCCTGGCTCGAAAGTATCATCATCAACATAGAGATTAACTTTAGAAATCCTACCTGCCTACCTCTGCCTTTCCTGCATATAAGCATAAGTCGTGGTGCAACGGCACAAGCGTGTGACTGTAAAACGATAGGTTGTGGATTCGATTCCATCTCAAAAAAACGAAATATTTAATATTTTCCAATTAAATATTTATTGTTTTCATCTTTTCGCTCTGGTGTCAAGGCAAAGCGCGGCGTTGAGTTCCGCCACTCAACACACAATGCCTCAAATTTGGCGAAAAGTAGGTTTCCGAATTGCCTCTGCCTATGCTGCTATGTGCGGGATACAGCGTGCACCTGAGTATATAAATATGCTAATACTAAAATAATTTTATATATCTTTATAGGTAGAAATGAAATAAGAAATTGTAATACTTTATTTATTTTATTATTACATAAACAATTGTCTTTAAATGATATAATATCTATCTATTTAAAAATTCCATCAACATATTTCTTGCTATATTTACAAAATATGTTATGCAACCAAATAATGTATAAATAACAGTTTTTTTAAGTAAATTAAATCTATTATTCCATGCCTTTCATATATGTATACATATATATATATATATATATATATATATATATATATATATATATATATATATATATATATATATATATATATATATATATATATATATATATATATATATATATATAACATTCGTACTATCGACAGTATATAATATCTTGAGTATATCTTGAATGGTCTTATAAAAGCAGAAATTCAAAAGTAATTAGTTACCTGAGCCGATATCGAACCCGCAATCACTATATTTCTTTATTTAAACGCTATCACCTAACATATACAACACAGAAACGTGCCCCTATGTTCACTTTAGTGGTTCTTATATATTGAACGAAATAATTCACTGTTATGTACCCTATATCATCTTTGACTGGTTTTCAAGTAGCTACGTATCTCGTATTTGACGACGGTATGACATAATATGGAAATATACTTAACAGTATCAAGCTCAAGGTCATATCATCTGTTTTTAGCTTATATAGCTTATATTTGATGTATATATCATTGGCTAAGAATGTAAATCTGACTTTATACGTTTTGTACCAATTGAAAGTGTCAAAAATCAAAATTGACGTTTACTTTATATCATTGGTATTGGCATTTTCGGAGTTGTAAGAACCTTCCGAACATATATGTTTCGCTGATAGTTTTAATTTTTTTTTTGTAAAGGCAGGAGAGAGTTTACTTAAATGATCTTCGTGGGTTTACAATCAAAGCTGACGATATAAACATATTTATTTTTTACTGAGTGACTCCCAATGAATGCACTATAATTTTTTTTAAATTTTAGCTATGCATATATTTTTTTACTTTCTAACAATATTGTTTGCAATTAAGCTAGAATTAGAAATTAGGAAAAGAACATTGTTTTACCAGTTTCTTTCTAAAAATTACTTAGGAAATGCTTAAAGCTTGAAAATCCTAGCGGCCGTCATCGCATAATGAACTATTAACCTGATAGAGTTGGATTCAATTTTTACTCGGCGATATAATTAAGGCCTTGTTTTGAAGCCTGTTGTGGCGCAGCGGCACAAACGTGTGACTGTAACCAGGAAAGTGAAGAGTTGAAGTAGAACGGAGAGTTTTAACACTAGGTTCCCAAGACCCCTCTGCCTACCCTACCATGTGCGGATTACAGCGTGAAACGAAGTATGAATATGACATATAATTTAAATATCAATCTATGCGTAAAGTATATAAGTACGCAATTGTAGTTAAAAAGGCATGGAATATAGAAAAAAAATACTTTAAATGTTTAAATTAAATAAGCATACATTGAATCTTACATTTATATCACATTTCTTTACAAAATTTCTTACAAATTTATATTTACAACACTTACATAAACATATCATGTGCATTTGAATTGGTAATAATTGTAATGTGATAATACTGCTATAGTGCAACAGACGTTCAGGCGTTGTCTAGTAAATCTTGACAGTTTCAACTGTCCGGTCTGATTGCCATGTGGTAAAGCAGAAACGTGCTTACCTTTGACAGGTTATCTCTGATCTTATGTCATACTTGTACTACTTTTTTAAATTAAATATAATAAAAAATAATTTCTACAATTGTAGGCCAAATTTAATTTCAATTTCTTATATACAAGTAAGTGTTTAAATTAAAGTATCAAATACATAGCGATAGAGGTCATTTACAATGCCTATTAAAAAAAATACATATTTGCTTTCAAATTCTTCTCACATAAGTTTACCAATGTAATTAATAAATAATTTGACAACGATAGCTTTTTTGTTATTAGCTTTATTTCTGTTAGAAAAGTGCTTTTTAGAAGAGATATTTAAGCGTGCATTTATGGTGACGTGGTAGTTCAACCATACTTGCACACTCGTAACCTCATGAAAGTCAATATTCATTTGTATGTTAGTATCGATAAATTACGTCTTTATTAAACGCAAACACACTTTTTTATTAATTTAAATGTTTTTTTCAAGAAAAATAAACCTTATTAATAGTTAAAAACTGTGATAAATATTTTACTTTCGATTCTTCACTTTTTGGACTATCGATATTGGCTATACATGTTTTATAAAGCTAAACGAGCTAATTTCAAAAAATTGAACCTGAACGTCTGCAACAATTATATTGCTATTTTGTGTTCGAATAATATGTTACAATAATAATTGATAAAATTATTGTTATTTATTCTATTTGGTTACTTTAAATATTTATTACTGCAATTTAAAACCGATTCGTTACAACCATATTTATTTTACATGTCAAATGTTCAAATTAACCTTATAAGTTACTTGCATAAAATGAGGATGATTAAATGTTGAAAACATTGTATCTGTACTTTTTAAAAACAATTAGTTAATGAGAGAATAAATATCGCTCGTTTAATGCTCGTTTAATTTATATATTTATATATATTTATATATATATATATATATATATATATATATATATATATATATATATATATATATATATATATATATATATATATATATATATATATATATATATATATATATATATATATATATATATATATATATATATATATATATATATATATATATATATATATATATATATATATATATATATATATATATATATATATATATATATATATATATTTTTTAATTAAGTTAAATATATCAATGCATGAGGAAAGTCCATCTATGAAATTTGATTGCTTCTACTGCAATAAAATCAAATATTAAATATTTAATTGTTAATTGTTAAAATAATTATGTTATGTATAAACGAAAATACTGTTCACATTTTTTCTATTTACTATACCAAATAAATGATTATTTAGAGTAGAAAGTAGTGATTTATCACTATATCCTTTCTAACTTCTCAAAGAAGAGATATAAGTCTCAATTAATAAAATATATAACCAGACTTACATACAATATTATAATTGTAAATACATACATACTTACGTTTTTAAAAAAAACATATAAAAATTAATATATATGGATTTGAATCTGCCCTTAACTCCACCAAGATTCTTTTAGGATTTCCAAGAGGCGCAGTTTCTTATCCAAATACGCTATTTTTGATACGTTTTTCTTAACTAGCTATAGAATAACACGTACACCAAAGTAACTTTAAAAACATACATGCCTGTCCATAGATACATTTAACATACTATTAGCAATGTAAAGGTTAATAAAATAAAAATGTTCACATTTCTACATGCGTTTGACGTTTGTATTAAATTTCTATAATCTTTAGCCTCATTTTGCGATGGATAAGTGTAAGTTCTGTCCGTAACACTCTTAACTTCCGCCGGACACGGCAACAGTTCCACAGGTATTTGTAACAACGTTTTTTCATTATCGGCTTTAATTTTTTTCGGCTCATCAATATATAGATCATCTGTTTCACCAAGTTCACCATCCCCATCCAGGTCGTTCTTAGTTTTGTCTGTATCTTCTAAATTATTGCTGGTACTCATTCTTTCGTAGTAACTGAGATGTGTATTCAATGTAGGATCAGAATTAAATTTGCAAATGAAATTTTCTAAAGACATTCTCACTTTGATGCTCTTCGCTTCGTGTCTCAGCTTATGCATCCACACGAGATGGCAATCGCATTCAAAGTCGTTTCCTGTAACAATCGACACTTTAATTAATCTTTTATTGAGCTAATAAGTTTTATTCGTCGGGTTAATTGAGTTTCGTTGAAATGAAGGTCCTGGGAGTCTTTTAAATGGCTGAGAATAATATTCTACGTACAAGAAGTAATTTACATTGCTCATTAAGCACGAGCGAAATGAATTAGGAAGCTAATTTCGAGCTTATATAAATAAATTGTTACTGTGAAAGTTTTATATAAGTACCGAGTTTAATTGTACATGAAATTAACAGTATTCGTGTCATAATACCAACTTTAAACAGTTTTTCAGTTGTTTAGAGAATAAATTATTCACACACGTAATATGTACTCGTATAACGTAGAGTAATGTAAGCATTAGAAATATGTAAACTTAAAGAAGTAGCTTTACGATGTAACTTACGATTACCAGAGTAGACAGAGAGAACCTGGGAACTAAGTGTTATGATTCTCAGCTCCCATTAAGACACTATCGTGCCTCATTTTCATTTCAAAGAGTTTTCTTTCACTTTAAAGAGTAAGTAACATATTTGTTGCAGAAGTACAAAAATGGCAGTATATTTAAATTAAAAATATGGTATTCATATATTAAAAACATAAATATTCAAATATGTATTTTTTTACCCATAATGTTTCTATGGTATCTTATCAATCAACTATTTAACTGCGATACAATGAGGCCGACGTGTCACCTCCCACATAATCTTACTTGTGTTGTGGGTTCGACTTCCATACAAAGGATTGAATTATTTTCATTTTCCCGCTATAGTAACAAGATAAAGCGTGGCTTTGAGTTACGCTTCTCAATATACAATGTCTCAAAAATGAGATAGGTCGTAGGAGGTTTTACAGTGTTAAATCAGATGAACCAGAGTGGTTCATCTGCCTATACTTTCATATGCGAGACACAGTCATGCTTTACACTGTATCCCGAAAAAAAGAAAGAAGTATACATACCTTCTAAATATATAAAGCTTTTCGGCATTTTCAAATTATCATAAATAGGCCGTAAGTTATCAATTGTGAATCTTTTTAATATATTGTGCCTTAAGTCTAGTGCCGACAAGCCTCTTACTCCTTCAAACAAACCATCAGTTAAAGTCACCAGCTTATTATGACTCAAACTCAATTTTTTCAACTGTGACAAACCATCGAACGTTCTCTGAGCTAGCAAATGTATTTCATTATAATCCAACAATAGCTCCTGAAGATTCCATAATTCTATAAATGTGAAGGAATTAAGTACAGCTATTTTATTCCTTCTTAAATCTAAACGTTTTAAATTAGCAAGTCCATCGAAACAATCCTTCTTTAAGTCACTAATGTTATTTCTATCCAATTCTAGCTCTAGTAAATTTATTAGGTGACGAAATGCGCCATCTTCTATTACACTTATATTATTACTTGTTAAAAACAGTTTCTGTAATTTTGGCAATTCATAAAACGTGTCAGTTTCCAATTTTTTCAATTGATTTTCATCTAAGGTAAGTATCGTGAGATTGGGCAAATTGTAAAGCGCATGTTTACTTAATACTGCTATTTGATTTTTAGTTAGCGTCATTTCTTGCACCGATGTTAAATTAATGAACGTTTGACCCTCGATTTTCGATATCGAGCTGTATTTTATGCTAAAGTGCTTTAGTTTACGTAAATATCTGAGGACTTTCGTCGGTACGAAGCTTAAGCCGCCGTCTGCTCGGACGTTAAACGCTAACGTTTCTATATTTGACTGCGAAGTAAAGCTCGACCATAAAGGATCCGTCTTGTCTATACCGCCGTTGAATACCCAGCATTCTGTTTTAATTGCCTCGTTTATTTCCTGGCTGTTTTCGCAGTAGCAGTGTACTTTGGAGTCTCGATCGTTTATATCGCAAATGTTTGAGGTGGTCGGAATGATTTTCTCCTTTTGTTTTCTCCTGTTGGCATGTAAGGAGTCTATTGCGAATAGCAAAAGCAAGGCAGCGGGTATCTTTTGAGCCCGCATACCTTCTACCTGCAACAAAGGAAAAAGATTAAAGCTCACGAAATTGCTTTCATATTTGAAGGAACCAAATTCTCGTTAGGTATTTTTAATGTTTATAAATAGAAATTTTACATTTTTGGTTGCGTTTTTTTTTGTATAAGTAATAAAAATATTGTTTTAATATATAAGAAAATAATGATACTTTGAATGTTTTTGAGCTGACGAATTTTTCAATATTAACTAGACGAGTAAATAATATTCAAATGTCTGTTCGTAATTTCAAAATAGCCGTATTTTTTTTAATGCATAAATCTAATTGCTAAAAAATAAACAAACAGTTTTTATTTTTTATACAATTATCTGTCTTTCTGTATGTCCAATCTGAGGCCTGTCGTGGCGCAGCGGCACAAGCGTGACTGTAACCGACAGGTTCTGGGTTCGATCCCCAGTCGAGGAAATGAAATATTAAATATTTTCAATTTAAATGTTTAATGTTTCTTCGCTCTGGTAATAAGGCAAAGCGCGGCGTTGAGTTCCGCCACTCAACACGCAATGCCTCAAACTCGGCGGAAAGTGGGGAACGGAAGTTGAACGGAGTGTCTTAACACTAGGTTCCCGGGTTCCCTCTGCCTAGCCTGCCTCGTGCGGGATACAGCGTGAAGCTGTATGTCCGATCTCTGAAATAGCTAAACCTAAATTTTATGTGACTTTTACCGATAGATTTTTTTTTTGGTGACTATATGGTAGCTGCTTGTATATAAGATGCCACGGTGACAGCTTATTATCGTATACGCTTAGTATCATGACCTCTTTCGCCAGAATTCGAAATATTATTTTTGAAATAATATTATTAACTTAGCGCTTTATTTTATCTTACAAGGTCATAAAAATAAATTAGGTCAATCTTGTTGCAGTGTTATAACCGTGCGTCTGTAAATGAGAAATTTAAATATTTATTATTTTCAAATCTTCTCTCTACAATTCAGTGGTCAAGTGGGAAACGGGAGGGTCTTAATACTAGGTTCCCAGGTTTCCCCTACCCACACTGCTATGTGCAGGATACAGTGTTAAGCTAAAAAAAAATGGGCCATCAAATCTAAGGTACTCTACCATGATATCAGATAATTTTTAAAAAATGTAGTTCAACTGATAATGGTACGGTAGAATAAAACAACTAAGTATTTATTCATATTAAAAAAAAAACTGGACAGCAACAGCCTAAATGCGATACAAAAGTCGAAAAATATATAAATAAAATTAAAAATTCATTTGGCTAAAAGATTCACGTAATTTGCTTGAATTCGTAGCGAAAATATGCAAACGGATTCGTGACCGGTCCCAAAGGACCATAGCCTGTGCGGAATATTCAATAGAAATACGAAGAAATTAAACATGCCTAATGGAAGATTTCAAGAAAAAAATAATTAGCGCTTTAATTGTATTTCTTTATATAATAATGTCGAGTGTATTTTCTTTTTCAGCGTTAATAGCTTATTAAATTTTCAAGTAGTTAATTATTTTTTTGCAAAATAACAAAATAATTAAGCATTTGCTTTCTCATTTTTTTTTGTCTTCTTCAGACTCAGACTCAGTTTCACGCTGTATCCCGCACACGGCAGGGTAGGCAGAGGGAACTTGGGAACCTAGTGTTAAGACACTCCGTTCCACTTCCGTTCCCCAGTTTCCGCCGAATTTGAGGCATTGCATGTTGAGTGGCGGAACTCAACGCCGTGCTTTGCTTTGTTCCCAGAGCGAAGAAATAAAAACATTAAATATTTAAATTGAAAATATTAAATATTTCATTTTCTTTCTCTCTCCTTTGTCTTCTTAGTTCATGTTATTGGAGAAATGCATAAAGAAAAGTCACTTTGTTTGGAATTTTTAAATAATTTCAATAGAAGAGTATTATGAGTTTAACATAAGTATATGTGTATAATATACTTAGAATTACATACTAATTTATTATGACGATCTAAGCACATATGTGATATTATTAAATAATATTTCATTATACTAACAATGTTATATAAAAAAAACAAGAACAATTTTACAATTTTGTTGTAAAGATCTTATAACCACAAGTAATTTCGTTTAAGAAACTCATACTCATACATAAAAAAAATCGAAGATTGAAGAAACTAAAATTCTCAAAATATTTAAATTACAAATTATTAAATGCATGTTTTGTATAATTATATAAAACATATGTTTTTCCTAAATACATTTAAATTATATGAAATAAATATTTATATAGTTCACACAGGGCGAAGCCGCCTGGGGATCCTCTTGTGCTTGCTAGTCATGGAATATAATTGTATATATTAGTATACCTAAATCATCAAAATCATATAAAAATCAAAATATTCTTTTTTCAAATATTCTTTATTCAAGCACTTTTAAATCAAGTCAAGTTACATACAGTTGTTTGTGTAGTGTCAGTCCTACAGGAAACTACCACCGGCTCGGAAGGCGGGTCTGCTGAGAAGGGCCGGCAAGAAACTTAACAGTTGCTCTTTTCAAAATATCATTTAAAGTAGATATATAACATAGTTAGCTTTCTGAATGAGTACCAACAGCATTTAATCCCACGCATTCTTATCATGGTAATATCCTTGAATTTAATAATATAATAATAATAATAATAATAAGCCTTTATTTCTATGACTTGATAATAAAAAAATACAAAACTATGAAAAAATAAAACTATATCAAAACATGTTCAAGACATAGCCCCTTTTCGGGTACAGGCCTCCTCCAAACTTTTCCAAACTTTCCTGTCTTGTGCTAACTCTATCCATTCTTTCCCGGCAACTTTGATTATGTCGTCTACCCGGTCTTTGGGTTTTCCCACCTTTCTTTTTCCGCTTGGACCTATCCACTTGGTGACGCGCTTTGTCCACCTATCGTCTGTTGTCCGAGCTACATGACCTACCCAATTCCATTTAAGGTTTCGTGTGTACTCCACTGCGTCAATTATTTTGGTTTTCTTTCTTATATTCTCGCTCCTTTGTTTATCTCTTAGCCTGATTCCTAGGATGCTTCGTTCCATGGCACGCTGGAAGGAGCGTATTTTCTTTTTTATTTTATCTGTATATATCCAGGTTTGTGCGCCATAGGATAGACATGGTAGCAAGCTCGAATCAATGACTTTTTTCTTCATATGTAGAGGCAGTTTTGATTTCAATATATCCTTTAAGCTCCAGTATTTTTTCCAGGTTATATTGATTCGACGCTCTATTTCATCCTCATGCCTCGATTTCTAAAAAGATATTTGTTTGCCTAGGTAAATATATACATCTACGTATTCAATATTTGCATCGCTTACCGTTACAGGATTTCGGTGACTATTTGTAGAAACTTTTGTTTTTATAGTGTTTATTTCTAAACCTATGACTTGACTCGCTTTGTTTATTTCTACTAGCATATTTTCTAGTTGTTTTGATGAACTTACGAAGAGCACAATATCATCAGCAAAACGGAGATTGCTTAAGAATTCTCTACCAATTAATATGCCTTTTTTACTCCAATCTAAGTCCTTCATGATATTTTGAAGTACAGCTATAAATATTTTAGGTGACATCGGGTCGCCTTGTTTCACTCCTCTCCGTATATGTATTATTGGCCCAAGTCTATCTAGCTTTACTCTGCTTATACTTTTCTTATAAATATCTTTTATAATGTTTATATATTCGGTTGACACACCTTGATGTAGCAGCGCTTGCCAAATACTTGTATGGGAAATTGAGTCGAAGGCTTTTGCATAATCGATATATCCAAGGTAAAGTGGTTGGTTAAATTCTAAGTGTTTCTCTACTATTTGGTCTAGCGTGTGGATGTGGTCGATAGTCGAAAAACCAGAGCGAAAGCCGGCTTGCTCGACTGGTTGATTTGCCTCAATACTTTGCTCTATTCGTTTTTCTATGCACATGGCGAACAATTTATACATAGATGACAATAGGTTAATAGGTCTATAATTATTAATATCTGAAGAATCTCCCTTTTTGTATAAAAGAATTATACGAGATTCACCCTGGTTTTAGGTATTTCTTGTTTCTCGAGTATTTTATTAAAAAGGTCGTGACAAGATCTATTAACACATTTTTTCCTATCTTTAAAGCCTCGTTGGGGATGTTATCCGGGCCTGAGCATTATTCGATCTTTAATTTTTCTATTGTTTTCATTATTTCACTGTTATGAAAAGGTTCAATTGAAGTGCTTAGTTGAATTGCACATTTTTTGTACTCGTTTTCGTTGCTACTTCCACTCTGGTAAAGGTTTTGATAGAAATTAGTAGCAATGTCTATTAAATTTTCTCTAGTTAGTGTTTTGTCTGAATTATTTTGTGTATTCAAAGTAGGTATCCACTTCTTTTCTGTGTTTAATTGTTTGTAGGCCTTCTTTTGGCTTCCTGAGGTAAGTAGGTGTTTTTTAATTATTTCCATCCTATAGTCTTCATAATCTTTTTTTAACATTTTGTTTGTATTTTTATATAAATTTGAAAGTTCCTTTTTTTCATCTTTATTTTTTGATGGTTTTATTTGAAGAGGTATGCGTCTCTGAAGTAATGTTGTTTGGTTTCTTTGGTTATTATGTTTTTTGTTATTTTAATTGAATGGGAAATTGTTAGGCTCTGTTGAATAGCCTTCTCTACCTTTAGATAGAATGAGTCTATATTTTCTTTACTTTCCCATTGGATTATTTTTGTTTTCTCTAATAAATTCTCGAGGTATATTTGTTGTTTCAAGTCACTTGATAAGTCAGTTTGCAAACCTCCAAAAGTTGTTCTACACTTCTTTTGCTTTTGCAAATGTATTGTAGCTCTTAGTAGTCTATGGTCACTCGGAAATATGTTATTATTTAAAATTTCCATATTAGCGACCAGGTTTGAGTTGCTACTCAGTATATAATCAATTTGGTTTCTATACTGATTATCTGGTGAAGTCCAAGTCCACAGGTGATTTATGTTTTTCTTAAATATTGTATTTATGATTGTAAATTTGTTCGTTAATGCAAATTGCAATAATTTTTCTCCTCTTTCATTTCTTTCTCCATAGCAATATGCTCCCATAACTGAGTTTGAATGTTCTGATGGTTTTTTCTGGCCTATTTTTGCATTGAAGTCCCCCATTAGTATAATGATTCCGCTTGTAAGTTGTTGAGCCTCTTCTATTTGATTATAAAAAGTATCTAATTCCTCGTCCGGTGCATCAGAAGTCGGAGCGTAAACCTGTATTATTGAAATAGATATGGTGTCGAATTTCATTATTAAAATGCAAACCCTACCTGATATACCGAAGTAATTTGTTATGTTGTTTTTATGTTTCTTTTTAATTAAAAATCCCACCCCATGCTGCCCTTGAATCATTCCTGTGTAACAGAATATATGATTTTCGTCCTCGATAATTTCACTACTTTTTCTTCGGATTTCTGACAATCCTAATATGTCATATTTAATATTTGAAAGTGAATGTTTCAGTAATATCATTCTTTGCTGTGATAATAATGATTTAACGTTAAATGTACAAATGTAAAGATTTTGTTGAGTTGGAGGGTTGTAGTCATTCACTCCCGCGGTGACTAGCCGTGTTGGGAGAGGAAGAGGGGCCAATGTTGGTTGCTATTTTTGCGGTTTTGTGGTTCTTGAGTCTTGAGCAGTGTGCATTGCAGTTGTTTTTTCCAATTGAAGAGTTGATTGCCTTAAGATGCACTTTGTTTTGTTAATCTTCTTAGGATTTCCTTTTACCATTTTCGCGTCTGAGCTAGTGTCTTTTGGTGACTCCGACATAGCTCTTTTCTTATTTTCGTAGTTATGGTTCCTAATTTGTTGGTTTTGTTTTTTTAGAATAATGATTTTATCATACTTAATAACAGCCAAATTACCTTGTTTTCTTTCCTTCTCAACTTCTTTTTGGAGTTTCTTGCGCTTGTTTAGAATTTCAGGTGAGAAATATTGTTTAATATAATAAGCAGTCGATTCCAGCTTCTTTATCTTTTTTAGAATTTTTATTTTTAGTCCTATTGTTGTTAGTGTTATAACTATGGGTCTTACTTTCTCGCTCTTTTTACCAAACCTTCTTACGCTTTCTATATTGTTGTTGTTACAGCTGATGTTTAGTTTTTTATTTATTATATCAACTATATTTTCCTCTAGATCCCAATAGTTCTTTTCACTTTCAGCGATTCCAAATATTATCAAACTCCTCTGGCTCATGTTTCTCTCCAGGTCCTTTATATTTTTAAGTTGAAATTCTAATTTTTGTTCCAAAAGCATATTTTTAGTTTCCAAGGTTGCAAATTTTTCATTAATGTTTTTGTTAATTGCCTCTTTGATATTGTCCTGTATGTTATGCATATCTGCTTTTTGCTGTCGCATTTCCTGTTGCATTTCTTTTAACATATTTTTAATTTCATCCATGATGCTCGGCTGTAAGCTTTGATAAATTTAATTTGAAGTATTTCTTTTGATATTAATGCCCTCTTTTGTCAAATATTGTGTATCTGTAAGTACGTTCAATACTGATTGTAGTCCTGTTTTGGTTCTGCTATTCGTTAACAGGTGTCGCTAGGTTTATTGATTTGTGAGTTATAAGACTTTCAATATGTAATTCATCTAGCACATAAAATAAAGAAAAATATATGTGTTACTTGTTTTTGTAGTTATAAGTTTATAAAATGTCCACTATTGCACTTTTTTTCAACATAAGTTTCTTGACCACAAACACTAAGAAAAACTGTCAATAGTCCGTTGACCGTTATTACTACACAATAATTACGCTTTTTTACCAGTCTTTCAATATTGTTTAAGAAAAACTTTATATTGTCCTGATAGTTTATAGCACTTCTTTTACGATTTTCGTGAGATTTGGTAGATTTTTCCGATAAAAGTAGTTATTTAACACAAAAAATTACGGAACCGATGTTAACGTCGGCACTGTGGCGTCCTCACTCCCTGAATAATATGCTTTGTCCAATAATATATTTTTAACTTTAACTTTAAATTTTTTAAGTGGCAAATCTAAAATTACTTTTATACATCTCTGGAACGGCCTACCCGCGGCAGTATTTCCAGGTCGATACGACATGGGTACCTTCAAAAAGCGCGTCTACCTACACCTCAAAGGCCGGCAACGCACCTGTAGCTCCCCTGGTGTTACACGGGACCGTGGGCGACGGGGATCACTCACCATCAGGTGACCCGTACGTTCGTTTGCCTTGCCTTTTCCATAAAAAAAAATACTTATGGAGTTTTATTATACATACATGTACCATGTCCCATAAAAATCTTACCAATCTTTTGAAGATGACAACTAATGTGCGTTCAAATTATTTTTAAATAACGCTTAGTATTTAGAATTTTTCTATGACTTCTTATGACCAGTAACCGCAAAATAGCTTACAACATATACATATATAGCTTAAAACAAAAAAAAATATTATTAGAAACCAAAAATATTTTTCTTAACGGTGTTTTTTTTTAAAAACACCGTTAAGAAAAATATTTTAAACGTTTGCTAAATATATAATTTTATTTTCACATTTACATACATCTAGACTTTTATATCAATATATAAGCTGAAAAAGCTGAAAGCTGAATAGGTTGTTTGGTCAAGCTGATTTCAGTGACTACTAGTTCGAATGGAAAAAATAATTTTGTTTAAAATTGTCCAACTTTCGAGAAAAGATAGGTACATATTTAAGTACGTAGCTATGTATTTCACTACTGATTCATACAGAACTCTTATCAATATTCAATAAACCCTGCAGGCAAAGCCACGGGTAAAAGTAAGTGTAAAAGTAAAATTTGATAGCAGTTTGTTCCACAATGTCTTTAATCTTAAGAGAAAATCTCTTCTAACCGAAGGGCTCTCATGGGAGAGGAAGTTTTACCTCCATGGTAAACTTGTAAGTTTTGCTATACTTTGTGTCAGAATAATATATCTCTACAACAGCTTCACCATTTGCCCTCGTAGTAGGATAGGAAGAAGGTACCTAGTGTTATATCATATAATTCCTTTTTGCGACCGCGTAGAATCGTCAAATTGAGGGCTGAGTGGAAGAACTGGAGGACTTTTTCTTGCTTAATTTGGAAAGTGAAAATATTTCCGTCTTCCTAACGATAATTGAACGGAAAGCCTTTGCGCTTATACTGAAACATTGTGCCTTGTTGACCACATGGTTAACGCCTTGCTTTAAATATTTTAGTAACATTTTACAATTAGATAGCAGGATAGAAATAGGGAAGTAAAGTTGTGTTAAAACATTTCATTGTCCACTTATCATGGAAAGTTTTTTCTTGCTTAACTTCTTTCCTCCGAATGAGGATCGAATTCACAGCCATTACAATATAACAATTTTCTACTCTAATATGTAGTACAGTGATTGACGTAATTGTTTTAATATAAGTAGGTAGAAACAAGCTGAAGAATTGATCAAAGTTCAATGTAAACTAGACGATGGAACTAACCCTTACGCTGTGTACTAACAAATAATAATTTATTGACGTCATCGGGCCTATCTCCGAACCGCACTCCCAAACCCATCACCAAAGGGAATATTTAATATGTAGATACCGACAACAGAAACTGTAGCGTATGTGCTAGTACATTTGGCGTAATTAATATAACTATGATTATTATTTCTTATGATTTTTATATAAACTTTTTTTTTTATTTATTTGGTAATCATTTAGATTAAATGATCATAGAAGAATTGGTTTTATTTTCGTTCAATACCTCAAGTGCTATGAAAGGTGGGGAACGGTACGAAATGTCTTGACACTAGGTTCCCAAGTTCTCCCTGCGTATCCTACCATGTGCGGAATACGTGAACTTGAAAACAAAACTGTGATTAACCAAAGCAGTACTCGCAGCTGTAGTTGGAGATTGCCTGCCGAGATTTAGAAAAAGCAGAAAGAATAGAAAGCACAGGGTGTTTTCTTTTCTTTTTTTTTTACAACTATTATTATAAATTTTCTATGTAAACCAAGTTTGTGAGTAATATACATAAAGCTGTATATCGTTATTCAACAAAAATGTTATATATAATACATATATATTTACTTATATGTTCAGAATTTGATTAGTAATGTCCGTGTAAACTTTAAGTCCAAGTAACGATACAAATTTGACCAACTCAGTTCATTATACAGAATTGAGTCAATTTGCACATCAACCAACTGTTTAACTTGGAAATGGTTGGTTAATTAAGTCTAAAACTAGGGTAGTTACGCAAACAATCAAAAGAGAGGTTATAAGGGAACTGCCAATTGGTATTAACTGGTTAAAGAACTTGCGATACAACTTTTTTGTTTAGAATTTGTAAGTTGTGTTGAATTTCAAGTATGAATTAAAGTTGTGGTTTTTTGACACTGCTTTATAAATAGTACTCAGTACTTAGCTTCACGCTATATTCCGCACATGGCAGGGTAGGGAGGGAGCTTGGGAACTTAGTGTTAAGACACTCCGTTACACTTCCATTACCTACTTTTCGCCGAATTTGAGACATTGTGTGTTGAGTAGTGGAACTCAACACCGCGTTTTGCCTGGTACCAAAGCGAAGAAATTAACACATTAAATATTTAAATTGAAAATATTAAATATTTTATTTCCCCGAGTGGGGATCGAACCCACAACCTGTCGGTTACAATCACACGCTTGTGCCGCTGCGCAACGACAGGTCTCAAATTTATAAATATAGTGAATAAAACATATTTTTAGGGTTCAGTGCCTTAAAAGTAAAAAATGAAACTGTTTTAGTCACACTTTGTTGACCGTCTGTTATATAAAGTTAACAAGATGAAATTAATATCAAATGTCAGAAATCAAGTCCCTAAAATCATCGCGTAACCGTATGCTATACGGTACTTAACATAGATTTATAATTATGAACTTTAGCACAAAGTGCAAACTTCCAACACTTATAAAGCAAATTTAAAACGTACAGACTTTTATGTCATAGAAAAAAATAGACATTTTTTTATATGTTGCTCCAAAAAACATTGCATGTTGACATTGTATGACATTTCTATTTTTATCGTTTTCAAAACTAATAAAGTGCAAAGCTGAAATGTACCTACATCAAATATGCTTGACTATGAACCCTTACAGTACGAAAAATCAAGCTTTTAGGTCAATTCAATCACAAGATACGAGCATTTATCCATCGTTTTTGCTGCATTTTGTACGGAATTTGCTACGTAAACAAAATCTATCGGTACTTCACGTGGACCTACAATACAGAGATAAAAATATGTTGATAGTTTATTTGTATAATAAAAAATAAGTCTATATTTTCACAAACTTAAATTTATCAACTTTTATAAATTATAAGTTGTTGTTAAGGTAGGTAAGAGAGGGTAAGAGAGGGAGGGGGAGACCTCAGTTGACCTTCGAAAACACAGTATCGACGATACTGGAGGAAGGTCACGTAAAAAGCATGAGGTCCCCTCGGAGGGCATATATGAAGAGGTTGATGACAGTGGACGAGGCGAAAGAGGTATGCCGAGACCGTAGCGTTTGGCGCTCCGTTCTCTCTGCCTACCCCGCTAGGGATATAGCGTGAAGCTAAGTAAGTAAGTAAGTAAGTTGTTGTTGTTCCGTTGTCGTGCAATCCTGAAATTTATACTGACTCACGTTTTGACTTTTTGTCGGTTTTCTAGCTTAACGCTGTATCCCACACAGTATCTTTTGTATAGCGCAAAATGCGAATTTTCAGACATAACTAGTTGACTGGCGGAGCTATCGCTTTTATAGTAACATAAGTGTGACCTGCGCCAACACTGGTCATTGGGTTGACTGACTGATTCAGAGCCGTAAGATTCAACACAATATAGAATTAATAGAAGAAATTTAGCATATTATTTTCTTTTAGAATGTAGCAGAGTAATACAAGATTTAGTGTTTCGTTTCCTAGTAAGAATCGATACCACTCATTATGTGTATACTCGTATATACTTCTGAATATTCACTCTCACTCTCTCTCACTCAGCTTCACGCTGTATCCCATAGCAGAGTAGGCAGAGGGATCTTGGGAACCTAGTGATAAGACACTCCGTTCCACGTCCGTTCCTCACTTTACGCCGAATTTGCGCGGCGAGGCATTGCGTGTTAAGTGGCGGAACTCAACGCCGCGTTTTGCCTTGTAATCAGAGCAAAGAATTGAAAACATTAAATATTCAAATTGAAAACATTAAATATTTCACTTCTTTGAGTGGGAATCGAACCCACAACATGTCGGTTACAGTTACACCTTTTGCTGCTGCGCCACGACAGACCTTCTGACGTAAATTTTTTGATGAAAATTAAAAACGGGAGTGTTTTTTTTACTATGTGAATTCGGAAATCTAGCGAGAAGACACCCCTTAGCCGGCTTCTCTCTCTCTCTCTCTCTTTTCTTTATATTGTCTGTTGAATAGCTAAACACCGTGCCTAGAGCGAGGACATAAAAAATATCCAATATTTAATTCCTTCGAGTGAGACCTAAAATCTGTCGTCACGTTTACTATCACACGCTTGTGCCCCTGCCACGAAACAGGCTTTTCGAACTCAATATTTTTTTTAAAGGATTTTTTATAAAAACTACGATTACAATTTCGATTCCCACTTAGGAAAATGAATTATATTTATAGCTTTTATTGAAAAACCTCTTCCCTCAACACAATCGATAATGTGTAAGTATAGAGGGTATATTAGAACACTGCGTGAACAAAAAAAGAATAGAAACCATACAATCTATTTATATATATAATAACACGATACAGAATAACAAAAGCTTTAGAACTGTAATTGGTCTACTAACCAAATTGAATTATTCAAAATCAAAACTCAAGGTAAAATAACGAAGGTATAATTAAAATAATATCATTTTCGTAAATCATTTATTATAATAAAATGTTATTTTGCTCTGAAACCTACATAAATTTCGACTATCCAAGCTTTGGGAACAACTGAAGTATCAAGATTGTTTATTATTTATACTAAAACAACGAACCAAAAGGCTTTATGTTGTAAATAGACGGCCATGGCTGTATCTTGGAATTTAGATCAATATAAATTAAGATTACTTTGTGCATAATTAATTAATTTGCTAGCTTGTTTTTGTAATGGAGAATACTGTTAAATGAATTCAAGATACTCAAATGTAGATTTGAAAATAATATTGCTATATATAAAACTAAGATTTTTATTCTCTATTAGTAACTTTGGAAGCTTGAGTGTTCTCACTATTAGGTTTTTCGTTTTTAGGGTTCCAAGCAGCAAGAACCAAAACGGAACCTGTATACGATCATGTTTTTAAGTTGTGCTTCTTGTTGACCTACAATACTGAAATTTGTACAGAACCCTCCGTTTGTGAGTACGATTCAAATTTGTCCGATTTTTTTGGTCTATTGAGTGTTAATGTTGCAAAAGCCAGACCGGGAAAATTACCACATTTCATATAAAAAAATCTTCTTATTCTTTCCAAATCCTAAGTGGATTTGGCAAAAATAAGGTAAGCAAGAATAAAGAGACTTAGGCAATACCAAAATCCAAACAGATTTTATAGCAATACGTGGTTCTTAACAATAAATCATCTTTTCAACTCGTAAAGCCCACTTCTAAATATAATTCAATAGAACAGTCGTAACAAAAGAAATTAAACGAACATTAAAAAGTTCCTTACAATGTTTCCTTACATTTTCAATTTTCCCAGAGCACAGATGCATAACGTAACTCACCTCTTTCTTCATTTTATGGCATATAAAATGAGAATCTTGTTTAACTGTAGCATAAAATCTTCCATAGCGGTGTCTTTTTATATAAAAAAATGTGAAAACAA
Source organism: Eueides isabella (assembly GCA_019049475.1). Classification (NCBI taxonomy): domain Eukaryota; kingdom Metazoa; phylum Arthropoda; class Insecta; order Lepidoptera; family Nymphalidae; genus Eueides; species Eueides isabella. The sequence goes on along the minus strand of CM032389.1, from coordinate 2,755,312 downwards.
TTTAATTTTCTATGAAAATTCAATATAAATAGTTTTAGTTCAGAAACAAAACCCATACAGAACTATAAATTTGGCAAAACTTCTGTCATAGAGTATATAATGTACAAATGGGTTTATTTATAGCCAGAGGCATATTCCGGATACAAATTGTATGTATAGTTTTATGTATTGTATTTTATTGTTTCCTTATTATTTTGTGAATATAGATTTATATGAAAATTTTAAACATTCTTAGCAATTAAGTTTAACCAGTATTGGTGCACTGGCACAAGCGTGTAACTGTAAACGACAGTTTGTGGGTTCGATTCCCACTCGAAGAAATGGAATATTTAAGATTTTCAAATTAAATGTTTAATGTTTACATTTCTTTGATTTGGTTAAAAGACAAAGATCGGCGTTGTGTTCCGCCACCCAACACGTAATGCCTCAAATTGACATGCAGCAAGTAACAAAGGAAGTAAATCGGAGTGTCTTAACACTAGGTTCCCAAGTTCCCTCTGCCTAACACATAGCGTAAAGCTGAGTTAGTAAAAATATTTCCTTAAACGTATAGTAATCTTAAATGATTTATAAATAAACGATATATTTGATAATATTATATAACTAGTTTAAACACTAAAATTTAATTGTAAAGAAAAATTAATAAAACTTTAATATTAATAAAAATTAACTTTATTCATTTAATTCAGTAGATCGGTAAAGTACCTTATATGAAAGATTTTTCTCTTTTCATTCAATTTCTACAATGAAAACTAATATTAAATTAAATCTAAAGAATATATATAAAGTTTTATTATACATATAACATCCATCATGTGTAAGACACAACTTATCCAATTCACTTTCTGTAAGCTTTCATGTATTTTCGTACTTTACTTTAATATTAAATAATACCTGTTTATGACGTCTGAGAAAAGCTCAAAGAAATTGGCCTTTGCCTTAAAAGCTTATACTTTTGCCCTATTTATATTACAACTTTACTGCTATTTTTAATAGAAGTAAAATGTTGTAATCTGTATGAATCCTATGTTTAACGAAGTAATTTTATTATTTTTGTACATAACTAATAAACATAAATTCATAGAACATAATTTTGTATTTATGTTTAAGAGAATAACTTGTATTTATGCCTTAATGGTAAATTTTGGCAGAAACTTGCTATAGTAAGTTTGACAATTGTGAGTATGATCTCCACTTGGTGGTATGAAATATTAAATACGCTGTGGTAAAGAAGCAATCTTTAAAGTTCAGTGTATAAAAGAAAGTATCGTAATGGGTAACAGAGCACGCTATCGATAAGTTTCCAGGCTCCCTCTATCGCCCATGCCAAAAAAAAACAAAGTAGCATCAATAAAGGTGCTTATATGAGTGGAAAATAAATTTTACTTTAATCGCGTGTATTGAATGGTAAACATTTTTGGGAAACCCGACGTTTCGAACACTTTATAGTAGTCCGTGGTCACGGGTAGACGGACCAACGGAAAGGAACGGAATTGTTTTATTTATAATGGTTGAATGTTACTGTATAAAAAGTTACTGGTTTAATGTATAAAAAGTATGACAGATTATTAAGATTATACCTGGAAAAATGATGTCTCCGATTGGGAATCGAATCCACAACCTTCACGTTTATCGTTAGACATTTCTCGTCCGTGAAATGTTATGTTATGAAATTAACATATAACATTAATATTTAATTACATACATACAATTAATGGTCCCAGATCCCAGAGTGGTAAGACACAACTTATTTTCTACAGCATATAACTTTCGCTTCTCAGTAGTTACTTGTGTACTTTTTAATACGTACCGAATGTTTGTGGAGCCTGCCCGGTGACACCTGTTCAGGTACCAGGTGAGAAAGGTAACTCAAAATCAGAGTTACTAAACTTAATTTTTTATGATTGATTTTAAATATGTTTTGCAGAATATTACTCTGAACTCTGCTCCGAAAAAAATATTTTCCCTATATACATGCAATATATAAAATTATTTATAAAATTAATCAAACAGATATACATATTAAAACCAGTAAGTATTTTTCAAAAATTCTCGTTGTGTGATTCCGGCTTATAATAGGATCACCCTGGTACTGATGGTGTCGTAAGAGGCGACTAAAGTATGTATGAGAGAGTCACGCTGTCAACAATGACAACAAGCATAGACAGACTCGACTGGATTATTACCACCCCCACCCTTTAAAACCGCGTTAATAATTTTAAGTAGTGGCTTTGGCCACTGCGTTTCGCATTGGGTAATGCCGGGCCCCGCTGCTCATCCACCCTAAAAGGCCGGCCACGCTCCAGTAGCTCCTCTGGTGTTACCGGTGACCTGTACGCTCTTTTTCCGTGTCTCGTCCAAAAAAAAAAAAACTAAGATAATGCTTATGCAGGCCGTATGATTCCGGCTTAGAATAGGATCACCCTGATACTGATGGTGTCGTAAGAAGCGACTAAAGTACGTGTGGGAGAGTCACGTTGTCAGCAATGGCAACACGGATTGTTACCACCCCCGGCATTTAAAACCGGCGTTAAGTAGTAGATTTGGCCACTACGTTTCGCATTGCGTAATACCACGCCCCGGTGCCCATCATTCTTATAGACCGGCAACGCTAATTTTGCAAAAAAAAGCAGACAAGGCAAAAAAAAAATGCTTTAGAAAATATGTTGTCATTCGGGTCTGGGATCTAACTCTATAATATTTAAGTACATATATGCAACTATTTTTACTTTTTTATGATTGATTTTAAATATGTTTTGCAGAATATTACTCTGAACTCTGCTCCGAAAAAAATATTTTCCCTATATACATGCAATATATAAAATTATTTATAAAATTAATCAAACAGATATACATATTAAAACCAGTAAGTATTTTTCAAAAATTCTTGTTGTGTGATTCCGGCTTATAATAGGATCACCCTGGTACTGATGGTGTCGTAAGAGGCGACTAAAGTACGTATGAGAGAGTCACGCTGCCAACAATGACAACAAGCATGGACAGACTCGACCGGATTACTACCACCCTCGCCATTAAAACTGCATTAACCGCTTTAAGTAGTGGCTTTATCCACTGCGTTTCGCATTGGGTAATGCCGGGCCCCGGTGCCCATCCATCCTAAAAGGTCGACCACGCTCCAGTAGCTCCTCTGGTGTTACCGGTGACCTGAAAGCTCGTTTTCCGTGCCTTGTCTATAAAAAAAAACTAAGATTATGCTTATGCAGGCCGTATGATTCCGGCTTAGAATAGGATCACCCTGATACTGATGGTGTCGTAAGAAGCGACTAAAGTACGTGTGGGAGAGTCACGTTGTCAGCAATGGCAACACGCATGGGCACCACCCCCGGCATTTAAAACTGACGTTAAGTAGTGGCTTTGGCCACTGCGTTTCGCATTGCGTAATGCCACGCCCCGGTGCCCATCATTCTTATAGACCGGCAAAGCTAATTTTGCAAAAAAATGCAGGCAAGGCAAAAAAAAAATGCTATAGAAAATAAGTTGTCTTTCGGGTCTAGGATCTTACTCTATAATATTTAAGTACATACATGCAACTATTTTTACTATGTTTTAAAGTGTTATTCCACACTTAGGACAGACAATACTAAACTTAAATTTAAAAAGCGTATAAAAATTTTGAACGAAGCAGGATAAATAAGTTGTAACAAGCGTATAAAAATTTCGACGGAGCTCGGTGAGAACGAATGGCTTAGTTGGTCAGAGCGCTGGAACGGTATTCCAGAGGCGTGGGTTCAAATCCTGCTTCGTTCAAAATTTTTATACGCTTTTTAAATTTAAATTTAGTATGTTCTGTCCTAAGTGTGGAATAACACTTTAAAACATAGTAAAGATATTAAAATAAATAGTATTCTCTCTTGCCAAACGATAATTCTTATGAGTTGTCTTTGGGTAGCGGAAATTTGTAAAAATCTCCCTACAGAGATGCTAACAACATAAATAAGTTGTAACAAGCGTATAAGAATTTCGACGGAGCTCGGTGAGAACGAATGGCTTAGTTGGTCAGAGCGCTGGAACGGTATTCCAGAGGCGTGGGTTCAAATCCTGCTTCGTTCAAAATTTTTATACGCTTTTTAAATTTAAGTTTAGTATTTTCTGTCCTAAGTGTGGAATAACACTTTAAAACATAGTAAAAATATTAAAATAAATAGTATTCTCTCTTGCCAAACGATAATTCTTACGAGTTGTCTTTGGGTAGCGGAAATTTGTAAAAATCTCCCTACAGAGATGCTAACAACATAAATAAGTTGTAACAAGCGTATAAGAATTTCGACGGAGCTCGGTGAGAACGAATGGCTTAGTTGGTCAGAGCGCTGGAACGGTATTCCAGAGGCGCGGGTTCAAATCCTGCTTCGTTCAAAATTTTTATACGCTTTTTAAATTTAAGTTTAGTATACATGCAACTGTCAGTGAATATGAAAAGAGTTTACACCCGCGTCCACGTCGTTTTTGTTTACATGTTTAATATTCGCTTTACAAATTTACGTTGAAAAAACAAATCACATACAAAAATATTTGGATATTCGAACACCGTTTTCACAATTTTGTTGTGAAAATATATTTTTTAAAATCGTTAGCGCCGGGTCATCTGATGATAATTTCATTAATCTATTTGAATATTTTTGTTTTTTAGTAAAACAATTGAAATGCAAATATTTTGAATGAAGTAAACAATTTTACTATATTTACTTATAGTAATGTGTATGATTTTTGTATTTACTACTAGTTTGATATTACTATGTTCTTCTGCATCAAGGACACTAACATGCGATTATAAATGCACTCTTATGACGAGGCAAAGCGCGGCGTTGTGTTCTGCCACTCAATTAACCTACAGGATTCGAACAAAAACAAAAATCAAAAAAGAAACAAAATTCCACAAGAGGTAGGTGGTGGGATTGCGTTATATAAATACGTCAGTGCTAAATAATTTAATCCTAGAAATTTAGGGTAAATAATGTTCACTCTAATAAGAGATTGATAGTTGCACAAGCGAGTACCTTGTTACAATCAGGGTTGTCCATCCAACGTCAATGTACGCATTACGTGCAGTTTAGAGCATAATTCTGATAAGCGATCGAAATACAAGATAATGGAAAATTATATCAGATAGCGTTCCAAAGCCTTATTAGTATATATATATTTTTTAAATATCACTAAATATCTGTAAATACTTTTATAAGTATTTAAGCGCTGTATATTTGTTTATTATATACGTATATATGCCGTGTGGTGGCGGCTTAAGAATACAATTACCATTACCCCTATCTTCTTATGGCATTGCCGAGGGTGGAATGGGCAGCAGTATTAAGAATCCCCGGCAGAGACACGGCTACCACCTTAAAAGTACACCGACCCTGGTAACACACAACATACGAACTTTGAGGACAGACGAAAAGATTGTGGAGCTGCAAGAAGAAGTAAGTTGAAGTGCGATATAATTGGGTTATCGGAAGTCTGAAGAGAGGAGGAGAACATCTTGAGTTCGGGCAACTCGAGGATGATCAGCCATTACAAGGTGGTGTCGGATTCATCGTCCACAAGTCTCTTGTAAAGAACATAGCAACCATCAAAAGTGTGTCGAGTATGGTAGCATACCTGATACTCAGAATATCTGAAAAATGTTGGCTAAAGGTCTTCAGATATACGCACCGACCTCGTTACACTCAGATGGCGAAGTGGAGGCTATGAATGAGGAAGTAAGTAAAGCCATACAAATCTCAAAACTCACTTCACTGTTGTGATGGGGAACTTTATTGCGAAACTCGGCAGGAGAAGTGATTCAGAGTTGAAAGTGGGGCAATTTGGATATGGACAAAGAAACATAGGGGACAGAGGCTGGGCGACTTTATGGAAAAAGAGGAACTCTTTATCATGAACTCTTTTTTCCAGAAGCCGCGTCATAGATAGTGGACCTGTATAAGCTCCAATGGTATGGTCAATAAAGAGATAGACTTCAAGTTGATGTCTCCACGATTCACAAGGTGAAAACCAGAAAGCGATCACCGAATGAAAGAGGCAAGTAGAAATTCAACGTCAAAGTCGAAAGGGCTCGACTGATAAAGTCTACGCTCCGACCATCTAATGCCCATATCCAAAACCCTGAAAGCTTTCCAGTAGACTTACACAATCGCTTCAGTGGCTTAGAGGTCGACGACGATGTCAACAACAACTTTGTGGAAACTGTCCGTGAAGTGGGGTCAAAGCTCTTTAAAAAACGTTGTAAAGATAAACCTCAAAAACTATGGGGCCATACTCTTGAATTCATGGCAAGTCGACAATTCAATGCTAAATGTATTGAAATTACGATCGAGCGGAACCAAGGCTCCAAAGTATTCGCTAGGAACATCTCTGTTGGGCAAAGCCGGTTAAAGGGGAACGGTCATATAAAGTCGACTAAAGCCGACGTTCTGAGGGAGTTAGAAAGATTTTATGGACGTTTATAACTAAACGTCGTCTATCAAACCTGATGTTGGCTTGGAGAATGATTCGAGAGCCAAACTAACCCGACACTTCACCGTAGACGTCCCGGACATCAGCCTATACGAGATTAGGATGGCTCTGAAACAGCTTAAAACAATACAGAGCTTAAAAACAAAACAATAAGAGTGAGGACGGAATTACTTCGGAGCTTCTGAAAGCAGATGGAAAACCGGTACTTGCAGTCCTTCAGAAGCGCTTCTATTCCGTTCTACTCGAAGGAGGTACGACACCGGAAACACGGAATAGGAGTATCGTTCTCTTGTTCTTCAAGAAGAGAGATAACACCCAATTGAAGAACTACAGACCGATATCGCTCTTGAGCCATGTATACAAGCTGTTTTGACTTGCAGCCTCCCGAACAAGCCGTTTTTTCCACCAAAGTGTATATGTGACATACATGTTGCGGCAGGTTATACAGAAGACCGAAGAGTATAACCTACCATTATGCTCAGCGTTTGTGGACTATGAAAAAACCATTGAGATTTGGGTTGTGCTTCAGTCTCTCCAACGGTGCCATATAGACTACTGGTCGGTATATCGAAATGTTGAAATGTTTGTACAAAAACGCCACTATGACGATCCGAGTACAAGAAGAGTGTACAAAGGCTGTTCCATTACAGTGCGGGGTAAGACAGGGAGACGTTATATCTCCGAAACTGCTTACCATCGCGCATTGGCATCAACATTAACGGCGAGTCATCATTCACCTTCGATTTTTGTTTAGTTGTCATGTCAGAATCACTGGAGGACTTAGGTACTATTCTCGAAGGCCTCAACAGAGTCTCTTAACAGGTGGGCCTTAAAATTAATATGGACAAGACGAAGGTCATGTCGAATGTCCATGTTGTGCCCCTATATCCGTTGGGAACTCTGTTCTCGAAGTTGTTGACCATTATATATACCTAGGCCAAGTGGTCCGACTAGGTAAGTCCAACTTTGAAAAAGAGGTCAATCGACGAATCCAATTTGGCTGGCTAGCGTTCGGGAAACTTCTTTATATCTTCTCGTTCAAAATACCTCAGTGACTTCCTTCTTCAGTCTCTAGTCTTCAACCAGTGTGTGTTACCAGTGATGACTTATGGGACTGAAACATGGTCTCTAACTGTGGGCCTTGTACGAAAACTCAAAGTCACTTGACGAGGTATGGGGAGAGCTATGCTAGGTGTTTCTTTACATGATAAAATCAGAAATTAGGAGATCAGTAGAAGAACCATAACACCGGAGACGTAGTGCAGCGTATTAGCAAGTAGAAGTGGCAGTGGGTGGCACATACGGGCTTCCCGAGAATTTATGCAAGTGGATTGCTAGCTTTCTCACTGGGCGCAGCATCAAGGTCGCTGTCGACGGTTTTTGCTCCAAATACATGCCCGTGAACGCCGGCGTCCCCCAAGGCTGCGTGCTGTCCCCTACACTATTTCTTCTGCGTATCAATAATATGTTGGAGGACTCTAATAAACATTAATATGCAGATGATAGCACTGTGAACGCTGTATACTCCGGCCATGCAAGTCTTTCTCGGGAAAACGTCGACCAGTGCCGAAATCAACTTGTGTCCTGCGTTGAGGCATCCCTCGAGAATGTCTCCGCATGGGGTGAAAAGAACCTTGTTCACTTCAACCCCCAGAAGACACAAGTCTGCGCGTTAACCGCTAAAAAAACCCCATTTGTCGTATCACCAGTTTTCGAGAACACTCCCCTTAAAGCCGCGCCCTGTATCAGTATATTGGGTCTCAGCTTTTCGAACTGCCAGTATCGCGATCATCTGGAAAGCAAGGCCAAGTTGGCCTCGAAGAAACTGGGGGTCATCAGCAGAGCGAGACAGTATTTCACGCCAAAACACCGTTTAGCCCTGTATAGGGCCCAGGTGCGGCCTCATATGGAATACTGTTCTCACCTTTGGGCTGGTGCACCCCAGTATCAGCTTGAACCATTTGATCGCATACAACGTAGAGCCGTTCGAATCGTTGGGAACCCAGTGATCTGTGTGGGGCTTGATACTTTGGCTTTGCGTAGAGACGTATCCTCCCTGTGCGTTCTCTACCGCATTTATCACGGGGAGTGTTCTGGAGAACTGTTTGACTTGATACCTGCCGCCGAATTTTCCAACCGCACAGTACGTCACAAACTAAAGTCCCATCCACATCATCTGGACACGTGGCATTCGACTACTGTGCGGTTTCGTAGGAATTTTCTTCCACGCGCCACACATCTGTGGAACGACCTACCCGCGGCAGTATTTCCAGGTCGATACGACATGGGTACCTTCAAAAAGCGCGTCTACCTCCACCTTAAAGGCCGGCAACGCCCTTGTAGCTCCCCTGGTGTTACACGGGGCCGTGGGCGACGGTGATCACTCACCATCAGGTGACCCGTACGCTCGTTTGCCTTGTCTTTTCCATAAAAAAAAAAAAAAAACATAGTTCGTCGAACCGATGGCCGTTGGAGCCGTGCAATTCTCGAATAGAGACAAAGAACGGGAAGGCGCAGCGTGAGTCGACCCTCCATTCGATGGACTGACGACATAGTAAAGGTCACAGGGCGCCGATAGACGCAGACAGCTCAGAACTGTCCGTATTGGAGGCTCATTAGAGATGCTTATGTCCAGCTGTGGACGTCGGTTGACTGATGATGACAGCAACCATTGTCATCATCAAGTTTATCGACAATAAATAGCCGTAACAGTAACAGTTACAGTAACAGTATATTTGTTTATAAATTTTAATAAAGATGAAGATAGCTTAACGAGGCAAAGGACGGTGTTGAATTCCGCCTTGAGTGGCGGAGTGGCAAGTCTTTATGGAAATGGAATGTCTTGACTTGGGAAACTAGTTTTAAGGCACTCCGTTCCACTTCCGTTCCCCACTTCCCGCCGAATATGAGGCACTGCATGTTGAGTAGCGGAACTCATATCCTCGAGTGGGGATAGAGCCCACAACTTTGTGCACACGTTTGTGCCGTAGTGGCACAAACATGTAATCGTATACATAAAGTGACAATTTTATTAAAAATCAATACATAAAATTAAAGTACAATTGTATCTATTACAAATAGGAATTAGATTCAAGTGGTGAAACTCAACCGCGTTTTGCCTCTTTACCAGAATGAGGAAATTGTAATATTAAATATTTCATTTCCTGAAGTCAGAATCGCATTTCCAATCTCAATCGTGTGTCCCTGCGCCATGATAATAATACCTATTTGTATTTTAATTTTCATTTCTTTTTTCTAATATCAAAGCTAGTGGTACACTAGAGCTGTTTTTGACTGTGTGATTTTTTCCTACTTACTATTAAAAAAGAAAACAAGGCATTGAGTTTAATTACTTGAAATATTTAAATTCCAGAAAAAATACCTAGAACGGATTATCTTTATACTGTGTCCTTTCTGATGTATGCAGGATAAAGAGAGAAAATCTTAAAAATGTAATACTAAAAACTACTTTAACTAGATACAGCGTAAAACACTCTAATCGTCGTGCCATTTTGTGCTTACGTGAGCGAGCACGTCGCATCGTATTACGTCTATTGGAACATCTGAAAGCAAGCTTAACTCTTTCGAGGCAAACCGTCTATATATAAGCTCAGTACTACTTAGCTCTATATACAGTTTCAAATTAAAAGCTATATATCAGCACTAAAATGGTAAATTCAATGTTTTTTCATATTACAGTTCATTTGGATTAGTATAAATTAACTTTAGAAATTTTAAAATATTTCTCTAAAGTATTTAGAATATTTGGATTATAGTTATTTGGATATAGTTAATATCCTGTTAATACGAAGTAATAATTACTTCGTATTAACAGGATATTAAAAAACCTTTTGTAATTCCCTACATTTACTTTATACAGCAGAGTGCTTAGTGTCAGCAGAGAATGTAGTGTTAAAATATATGTTATTTACTCTAGCCATGATTAATGAATTGCGTGATTAAAAAAAGAAAAAAGACGGAAATTAGTGTTAAGACACCCAGTTCTCAGTATTAGACTTTCGTTTCTCATTTTTTGTCGTGTTTTTAAGGCGACTTAAGTGGCAGAACTTAATTTATTTATATTTTTCAACATTTTACACTAGTCCGTGGTTACCGGAAATGTAAAGTAAGTAAGTAAAAGTTATATCCGGTAGAATTTGTTCTATTCAAAAATAGATGTTTGTTATTAAGATTTTCTAAACTCAATATACAAGCATCAATTTTCCTTCGTGGTAATATAGCCGAATGGGCCCATAGCGTCGCATTGCGTCTATCGGTGCATTTTGTATGAAAGCAGGCTTAGGTACAGCAAGTACAATAGAAGTGTTACCAACTGTAATATACATATACAGTTAAGAAATATAATATTTACCTTTACACTTAAATGTTCAATATTAATTTTAAAAGTACAGATTTTATATATATATATATACATACATACATACATACATACATATATATATATATACATACATACATACATACATACATACATACATACATACATACATACATACTTATATATACTCAAGCTTATCTTGCTGCTCCTCTCTTAGGTCTACACAGTAAATATCAGTATAATCAAGAATCATTAGAATGAGAGAATTAGATAGCGTAATTTTAGTAGGAATAAAAAATAATATAGATGCTTAAGAGGTCCTAGTAACGCGAAGATCGAGAGTAATAACCAGATCTTTTATTGTTTTACTATAAGGTACTATAATATTACCGTTTACAATTACTCATAAACTCATTACTGTCAATTATGATTAGTTGAGTTTTTTTTTTGCTAAATTGTAATTTATGTGCTTAAGTTTGTTTAAACTATTTTACTGCTCTATTAAAAGGACAGAGACACGTTCAGTGCCGCCACTCAAAATACAGTATCTTAAAATTAAATTCCCTCTTTCTACCTTCTTCTTCCTGAAAATTACAACTTTATATGTACCAAAACACTACAAAAAGCAATTAGCTCAACTAATTAAAGCTAAAGTTAAGTAATTTCTATTCCATATCTATTTCACCTTACCCCTCCGTTGGTCTGTGGTCAGAACGGTTTAATACTATCAGATTTTACGACCGAAGCGCAACCTGACGGTAATACGGACGTTTGGGTGATTACGCAATTTCCAGTTTCAACAGACAATTGCATTAATATATATAGATAAAGTTTTTGATTTATTTTAGACTTTACATTGAATTTTGTAGTACTTTAATATAATTAAAGTAGAATCCCAATGTCAATGCTGTGGCTGGACGTAGCTTTGTTTATGTAAATTGTATTCTTTAATTTCTAGAGCCTCAAACAGGTTTAATTTTTATTTTTTTAGTACACATTCCAAGCTATTTAGGTAATATTACTCGTATATAGTCACGTATACCCCCTCAGGTAAATTACATTTTTAGTTGTTTCAAGGACACTTATTATGTATGAGACTTGTCATGGCGCACAAGCGTGTGACTGTAAAAGCGACAGGTTGTTTGTTTTCCTTATTTGAGGAAATTAAATATTTTCATTTCTTCGCTCTGATAACAAGGTAAAATGCGGCGTTGAGTTCCGCCACTCAACTTGAAATATCTCAAATTCGGCGGAAAGTGGGAAACAGAAATTAAATGTCTTAATACCAGGTTCCCAATGACACAATTATTAAAATTAGGTCAAATTGAGTTTTTTAGATTAATTACAAATTTACGTAATAACAATTTCAACCTTATAAACTCGTGTTAAAAACAGAAAAAAAAAGGTTAAGTGCTAGTCGAATTCGCTCACCGAAAATTTTCTATCAATGTCACGATTGTAGGTCAACGGGAAGTATAATTTAATTTACAAAAATTGGTGAGATGCAATATAATAAGATCTTTGATTTTCAGGATTATTATACATTTTAAATGAAATAAATTTAACTGGATCAATATATATATTGTATCTCTATATATTTTGAAAACCCGACGTATCGAACATTTTGCAGTAGTCTATGGTAACAGGTAGACTTACAAAAATATTTGTACCTTTATATACGCTTTTGTTAACCGGATTGGTTAAATTTCTTTAACCTTTGATTAATTAATTAATATTTTTTCAGTAACATAAATATGATAATTTTTAAGATACTTTTCTTTATTAAATACGTCCATGTAGTTAAGGTAAAATGACTAACAAATCAATTTGTTTGTGTCATTTTCAATTTTAGGTATGTTTCCGGTAATGGTGTTCTATTTGAAATATTTTGAATATGGGCGAAATATACTAATATTTATAAAAGTCAAATTGTATTACATAGATTATCTTTTTTTTTTTTTGAGTTATTGGGAAAAATGTAGGTCGTATGTCAATTCTTCTAAATTTAAGGAGATTTTCTTGTATTTTTTTTTAAAGATCCAATTAAATTCAATTTAAATCAAAATCATTTATTATTTTGAAATATACGTATTTATTAAAAAAACAACAATGTTTCCAAAATATTATTTTTTCCAAATACACACCTAAACTCAAAACCTCTATAACACAAAAATGACTTTTTGTGGTTGAGTCATTTTTTCTAAACTACGTCCAAATATGGTTCTAAATGAGACATATTTATAATTAAATGTGCCTGATCTGTCATATATATTGTGCTAGAACAATAAAGGCGAATGTCAGTGCATTGCAAAGGAACCGCAGAAGCCACACATGAATCATAAGTCCCAAGCACTGCTCCGAGATTTAATTCGATAAAGTATTAAGTAGCATAACTTTATTCATATCATACAAATTATTTAGATAAGATTAGTTAGTTATACTTTTGCTGTCGCTTCACCCTACCCAATCTTACTTTACCGTTCCTTCGTTTGATTTATTAATTTTCGTAATGCTCATTAAAAGGGCGTCATGTCAAAGGACACACAAGCTATAGGGGATGTTTCATTAAAACTATTTATATAAGCTGTGTGCTTCTTTTTATTCACGACCAGAACATGGTTAGAGGTTTTATTTTTTATATATAGATATTTTTTTAATATATTTTTTTTATGGAAAAGACGGCAAACGAGCGTACGGGTCACCTGGTGGTAAGTGATCACCGTCGCCCACGACCCCGAGTAACTCCAGAGGTGCTGCAGGAGCGTTGCCGTCCTTTAAATTGGATGGGCACCGGGGCCCGGCATTACCTAATGCGAAACGCAGTAGCCAAAGCCACTACTTAACGCCGGTCTTAAATGCTGGGGGTGGTAATAATTCCGGTCGAGTCTGCCCATGCGTGTTACCATTACTGGCAACGTGACTCTACCACACGTACAATATAACTTTAGATGTTTTTTTTTAATAAAATGATTTCATTAGCATTATATACATAGTTGTGGCGGATAGTTGTCTGACGTTAGAAATTTAGGCCTAATGAAGGATTTCTCATATTTTTTTTACAACAACAACGACAGAAACTACAAAAGTAGAATAAGTTAGTTGAGTAGAGAGTGAGTACTACAGTCTTTTATTAAGTACTAATCAAACCATTATCACCAAGTTCTATACTCTGAAACCAGAAAATATAAATTTTCTCATCAAGAATCTGATTTCGCTTCATTAAATTTGTTTTTAAGAAACCTTCCTTTTTATTGTATTTTTCCTTTTTATTGTATTCTTAGAACATTATTATTTGTGATTTTTACTGTTAGAACTAAAAAATTGTATATAAAAGATATGGCCGATACGAACGATATGAAAGAATACTAATTTCATAAACTTGAAGAATAAATTAAACAATCAGTATGAATATATTAACGTTTATTATCATAAAAAACAAAACATCTTTACTTGAGTAAGAATTTACATTTATCGACAGTTGCCGTTGAAGAAATTAATAATCATTGCAAAAGGAGTTATTCAACAAACAAACATAATATATAAAATGTACTAAACAAACATTACATATAAAAATAACTCGATACCACGATGGGTTATAAAAAAGCGATTAAAATTATATTTACCACCAATATTTGTTGAAATTATTAAAAAAAGCAGACTAAAAAGTGACCTTACCATTACAGTAAAGGGCTAATGCTACTAACATTGCTAACTTTTCTTTTTTTTTTTAGCTTCACGCTGTATCCCGCACGAGGCAGGGTAGGCAGAGGGAACCCGACAATCTAGTGTTAGGACACTCCGTTCCACTTCCATTCCCTACTTTCCGCCGAATTTTGAAGCATTGCGTGTTGAGTGGCGGAATTCAACGCCACGCTTTGCCTTTTTACCAGAGCGAAGAAATGAAACATTAAAACTTGCTAACTTAATATAATTAAAACCAAGGCAAATATCCTCCTGTGGTGACTACCTGCGTTTTACTGTATTTGTATATACTACTTATATTAAAAGAGAAACTACATTTAAATTAGATATTCTGCTAACCAGATTCAAATTGGAAGTAATCTAGTTAAATTAAAGTATTATTTGCGTATTTACGTATTTCCTTATAGAAAAACAATTCTGAACAGCATTATGTATTTTAATTCGCATAAATACTTATTATGTAACAAAAATATATCAAATGTCGTTAGTAAAATTAGATGAAATTTCAATATATGGAGTACAATATTGAAACCATCGATTATTTTACTCGACATCACGCTGTATCCGGCACATGGCAGGGTAGGCAGAGCGAACATGCGATTCTAGTGTTAAGACACTCCGTTCCACTTCTGTTCCCCACTTTCCACCGAATTTGAGGCAATGCGTGTTGAGTGGCGGAACTCAATGCCACGTTTTGCCTTGTTACAGAGCGAAGATTTGAATATATTTAATATTTCAATTTGAAATAATAAATATTTCATCGTTCGTTCATCCGTTTTTAATTTAAGTGAGTCTTTTAATTATGTTAATTTACTAGTTAAGTACAAAATAAAACATAAGAATTTATTAAAAAAAAGAAATCCAAATGTGAGCAACAGATTCTTAAAGTGTATATTCATGCCACTTCTATACAAGTGTGAAGATTCAATGGAGCGAAACGAGAACTACTTTAAAACGCTTCTGCATCTACACTCCAAAGTGTAAAGGAAATTTTTATTCTAAGCACGTAGGCACTGTTGAGAGAGACATTAGTTAAATCGCTGGTAAAATTACATAGTTAAAATATTCCTTAGAATATATATACATTAAGTATGAGCCTCTGTAGAAGCCTAGACGGTTGGCAACGGGCAAAATATATATATATATATATATTTTTTTTTTGCAAGAAAGCTTGTTATGAAATATTCATATTTTTAGAGAGGTGTTTTTAAGAAGACACTGTTGAGGAAAGAGCGTTCTTTTCAACAATGGATTTGTATATCTACATGAATATATACAATACGTATAATGTATATAGACAGGAAGGAGGACGGTTAGCGAAACAAATGAAAATTATTGATTTTCAAAGATTAAATTTTAAGTTATAGCAAAACACACCACAGTTGCATTCAAATTTAAATACAAAAGTACTTGAATCACTTTTCAAGACAAACAAAAACGGCGGACAAAAGTCCGTTGTTTGACTGATTGTGACTCCGTAATTGTTTATATTGCATGTTGAATGGAAGTAATCAACGCCGTACTATGTTCTGTTACCTAAGAAGGGGTAAATAAATCAACAAATTCAAAAACGCAACTCAAATAACTAACATGTGATTAAAAACTTTGCATCTCATTAACGTTAATAGGAACTTTGAATTTATAATACAAACATTTCAAAGAGCAACTACTTCGCTTTCCTTCAGAAATGTATAAACTGTGAGCAATTATGTTTCTTATTTGTATTACCATAGAAATTGTAATAGAAAATCAAAGTTTTCACATCTTTAAAGGGTCCTCTTTGCGTATGTGGAGAGTAAATATATACGAGAATGTATGTATTTTGTTCATTTCAATGTAGTTTGTTAATCTAATATGCTAAAAGTTTAATAACTTTGTAGCAAGCTTTTATAAGTTTATTTCTATTTAATGACAAAAAAATGACTTATTTACAATTCTCCACTCTCGCAAGACTTTAGTCATTACACGCAAAAATCACAAATAGAATGTCTTTAGACTAGTTTTTTTCTGCCCACTATTATAATAAGCTCGATACTGTAATAAGATATGGAACTAAAATATGTAAAAGTTTTAAATTTTAGGACCAGCCAGAGCCAGATTGTGGTGTCATTCGGTTGTGCCATGAACGAGGAGAGTCTGTTAGATTGCCAGACCCCCTCTGAAGACATATGCAGGATACAGCATGAAGTTACATGTTTTTTTTTAATTTTGAAAGGTTTCAAAAGGACGAAAATTAGTGACTGATTTGATTCCCATTTTTTTGTTTGTCTGGTTAGATAATGTGGTGTTAAGTTTTGACTTTTATAGGTCTCAAAATATGAAAGCTATCTTCAACAGACAGTATTTGATATGTAACGTACCTAATAATTGTAAAGAAGTAGAGGGAGTAATGATACATCATAAGCGATTCAGTAAAAAAAATATTTTAAAAAATGATAAAAATGTAATGATGATAAACTATAAATTTCAATTTTTATTTATACTCATATATATCTACTTATTAAATGTAGTATGTATATACATTAAATCATTTATTTTTCTATTGCACTTTGCAAGCACTTTTGATTTATCAAATTGATATAGAATTAATGCCTCGAAATGCAGTTCGGCAGAGAAGAGCCGGCAACAAAATCAATAGCAGGTCAATAAATGTCTATTAACCAATTATAATGAATTATTAGCTTAGTTCAAGTGGTTGAAGCTATGTGGGGATGCATTTATCTTTAGAGATAAAAAAACAGCCTCTCTATTGTCATTCTAGCTACATATGCATATGCTACGCTTTTATTCTAAAAGTAAAACCTGGCATTTATGGTTCAAAAGACCCTGAAAGCTCTGTGACTGTTATAAAAGCTATAACAATAGGTGAAAAGTAGAGCTGAAAACTAAAAAAAAACGGGTGAATAATCGTCTAATTTTAAATATTTTTCAGTCAAAATCTATGACATAATAAAATCGAAAATTTCTACCAACAAAAGTTAACTGGGTCATTACGTAGATGCATCTTATGAAATAGAAACGCTTAGTAGAGCTTTCCAAAAAGTTTTCGTGAAAATCTCAGTCCACTCTACATATTTGAGAGGTAGATATAAATATTATATGTCAAATATCTGGAGTCGTTTAACTTTTTTATTACTCAAATTACTGGTTATATGTTCATTATTTTATATTTTTACTGTTTTGAAGCCTTTGGTAGGGTAAAGTTTGAGGAAAGGATGAGACGCTCCACTGGAACCTAACGCCGCGCTTTGTTTTGTAACTAGACTAAGGAAATGAACATATCTTTTTTTTTTTTTTTTTTTTTTTTTAGCTTCACGCTGTATCCCGCACGAAGCAGGGTAGGCAGATGGAACCCGGGAACCTAGTGTAAAGACACTTCGTTCCACTTCCGTTCGTGAGCCGTCCGTTGTGGATTTAAAACTGAGGAAATGATATCATTACATGTAAATTATTAATAATTGTGCGACTTAAACAAGACTTATGAGTAGTTGCGATAGAAAAAATAATGTTTTTATAGATTATTACTTTAACGAAACATAAAATATACACATGTCATAGTTAAAATTTATAAAAGACATCACTAAAAAAATATTCACAACAAAATCTTACAATTCATCCTAATTTACGTGTAAATTTCAAGCTTTTAACAAATGTTTGTCCTTAGCAGTCGCCCTTTTATTTCTCTAAATAATAAGTTTGTTTTAAATGTTTTGCAAAAAGCTCGCATACACTCCCTAGAAGGGAGGCCATTCGCGTCGAGTCCCACAACGATCGTTCTCACTAATGTTACACGTTTCTGTTAACGTATTATGAAAAACTTCTTTGCTTTACTTTCATTTAAGAGCTTAAAGCTTTAATATTCAAAGTTTATTTACTAATTTATTTTCATTGAAATTGTTAAGATTATCTACAGAATTATTATATAGTAAAAAGCTGTATACATCGTCTAATCTTAATATGTATATATTTTTTTTTTTCAGCTTCACCCTGTACCCCGCACGAGGCAGGGTAGACAGAGGAAACCCGGGAACCTACTGACACTCCGTTCCACTTTCGTTCCCCACTTTCCGCCGAATCTGAGGCATTGAGTGGCGGAACTCAACGCCGCGCTTTGCGTTATTATCAGAGCGAAGAAATGAAACATTAAATATTTAAATTGAAAATATTAAATATTTCATTTCCTCGACTGTTTTTTGAACGTCAAACAATTTACCGTATTTTTAAAGTTACTGCCTCAGACCTGAGAAGAACCGGCGAAAGAAACTCAGCGGGACATGTCTTTTTTTTATTAAAAAAATTACATCATATAATTATGTGACAATGATACATTTGAAATAGCCTGGAGCGAGCATTTTATTTTCAAGGCGTGTTATCATTTATAAAATCGTTAATATGGTAATAACCTATAACACATAAACGTCACGTTTGAATTCAGACTCAGATCCGAACATTAATATTATAATATATAAGCTTGTTGTACAAGTATAACCATAATATTATATGATTTATTATAGGTTGGCTTTGAAAATGTATCCAATTTCCTTATGAAGACACGAGCGGAAACTGTCGCTTACTAGGTTAGGTAGGCTGTGGCCTTTCAGAGCTGGGATGTAACTTAAATTGAATAGTTATTTCAAATTTAAATATTTTTGTTTCAAAATAAGAAGTTATAACCTTCGTTTTTTGAACGTCAAACAATAAATTGTTTGACGTTCTGTTCGTTGTTTAAATTTAGTGAACTGGTAGTAAACCACCTAGTAGTTCACTAAAGTTAGTGCTTGAATAAACCTGAGAAGAACCGGCGGAAAAAACTCAGCGAGACATGTCTTTTTTTAACTTTCCTATAACCGCTCGTTGGTCAACAGACTTCTGTCATATATTAATTTTGTTGTCTAGATAGAATACGCCAGCATTTGAACTTTTTAGTAGCTTCATGATTTGTGGCTAACTTTAAATTAGTATAGTGGAAATGCTCGGGCATACAGCACGTGTCACGTTCACAGCGCTACACGATCCACCAGACCGACGCGGATATAGGTGCCACAGTAATAGGTAAGTAATATTTTTTTTTTATAATACCTATAATTTTAACTTTTTTTCTTATGAATATTTTTTTATTTTATAATAATGTATGTAAATTAATTATAGCTTATATATTAGTATAATCTGAAAATAAATGAGGAACTCATTAGAAGGATTTTAGAAAATGACAATTCTGATTTGAACTATGAAGATAAAAATGATTGTGGCTTCATATTGAAGTGCAAGAAGGAAAAAGTTATACTAAGCAAGAAGTGAAGGAGAACGAGTTGCAAACCAACGTCGATTCTAATATGATAAGGATGTTAAGAAACTGCTTTCGTTTACAACACGTAAGAACACATTCTTAAATAAAGTAACTCAACTTCCGTGTGTAAAAGGTGAAGCTAAAAAAATATTAAGGGACCAGATGCTATTTTGAATTTATTATTTTCTTGTAATATAATAAATTTGATTGTAAAGTCACTTGTTTCCAAATTAAAAGAATAAAACCAAAATATAATAGAGATAGGGATTGTTCACCAACTGATGATATTGAAATCTGAGCTCTTTTGGATATTTTACTTTTTGCTGGTGAATGAGAAGAAAATATTGCTTAAATACCATACATTGATTCAAGAATGATGGTTCTTCAACAGTTGCCTTACTTTTACCCAGTATGCATTATGATACAAAAAATGATAAACGAAAATATTTTGGATTGATACCGAGTAAAACATGTATGAAACCTACAATGTTGCAAGGGGTATCACCAGATATTATATACTATGGTAATATTTCATAGCCTATGAATCTAACAGGATTTTTTTTATCGTTTATGCTGCGAACAATCCTAATAAAAAAATCAACCGTAGATTGTTTGATGATTTGTCGGACTCCGTATATTGTTTGGTCGAGAAGACATGATGTAATTGATATAACAAAAATTTGCTGAAATTTGTAAATTAGATGACCTTGAGTAAATTTTGAGAATAAATAACAACAAAATGGGACATAGTCATTATTGTCCCTAAAAAAGGGAGAGTATTTCATTCTCAAGGCGGGTTATCTTTTATAAAATCATTAATTTGGTAATTAGCTGTAACACACAAATGTCGTTTCACATTTTTTTTAAATTGTGAAAACGATTTAAGCCTCAATTTCAATTTGACAAACGTATGAAAAATTTTAACGTAGCAGGATGTGAACCCGCGCCTCTTAGAGACCGTCCAAGTGCTCTGACCAACTACGCCATTCGTTCTTATTAAGCTACGTCGAAATTCTTATACTTATTATGTTGTTATCATCACTATAGGGAGATTTTTACAAAAATTCCGCTACCCAAAGACAATTAGTAACAATTAACGTTGGCAAGAGAAATGCTATTTATTTAATATGTTTACTATTTTTTTAAGTGTTATTCCACACTTAGGAAAGAAAATATTAAATTTAAATTCAAAAAGCGTATAAAATTTTGAACATTTTGAACTACCCATCACATTATAAGTTAACTGATAAATACATACCATATCACCAAATCTTTTTAGCGCTGTACTGGAATACATCTTTAGGCAGCTAAGCTGGGAGAACATGGGTATAAACATTAATAGAGAGTACCTAAACCATCTACGATTTGCCGACAATATTGTGATTATAACTGAGAGCCATTTTGCCAAAAATGTGATTTATAAATTAATGCTAGTAAAACGTGTGTGACCAACGGTGAAAAAATACAGACCAAGATTCCATCCACCGAATTATAATATGTCGATAATTATATATGCCTAGGCCAGAACATCTGCTTCGATAAGTAATCAATCCGCAGAAGACCTAAATCACAGAATAAGAATTTTCTGGACAAAATAGTAGGTCTTTAAAAGAAAAATTTAAGTCCAAAATACTTACTCGTCTTAAGAAAAAAGCAATGGATTCTATCATTCGCCCCACTCTAATATACGGCTGCCAAATTTGGCGCTAACAAGAGTAACCATAAATAAGCTCAAGGTATTTCAGAGAGCTACAGAAAGAAGTATGCTGGGCTAAAAATTAAAAAATAGGAAAAGACACATAGACATTCGCAAAATGACCCATCTCATAGATGTTGCCGATTTGAGGTGTAAACGAAAATGGAGATGGCGGGTAACGTAGCTAGAGCGCGGGACGGCAGGTGGAGTGAAAGAGTGCTTCACTGGTACCCGCACGGGAGCTGGCGGCCGGTGGGCAGGCCGCGCTCGCGGGGCCAGCTTGGACTCGAATAGCGCAAAACAGGGGAGCGTGGCAAAAAAGGAGGAGGTTCATTTAATATTAAACCATTTATTGAATATACAATATAATTTAACTTTAATTATTAAAAATTCATAATAGGTATATACCATAATTTAATGACTTATGTTTTTTTTTAAATTTCATTTTCTATCTAATTCTTGGTTTAGTGCTATAATATACAAAAATATTCTATATGTAATAAGAATCTATTTATTGTAATAATGGCTATTATTAATATTATAAAAATTTTGAACGTAGAAGGAAAAAGAATTATATACGCTTTTTAAATTTTAATTTAGTATTTTCTGTCTTAAGAGTGGAATAACGCTTTAAAAAAATGTAAAAAAAAAAAATAAATTAAGCCTATTTCCAGTATTCATATCATGTACATCACCGATTTTGCTAATTTCATTATTATTTTTCCTAACATACATCATATTTTCAAAAAAAAAAATAATATATTCGTTTCTAAAAATTTTTCTTCTAATAAATCTTTAGGGTCTAACTTATAAAATGCGTGAATAGATCGCTTTTGTAAAATAAAACTTAACTTAATATCGGCTGTATTACCCCACAGCAAAATGTCGTAGGTCATAATACTATGGAAATAGCTAAAGTAAACGAAACGAGCATAATTTAAACGCCTATTATTATTCTGATTTTATAACTGCGAAGACTATTTAGCTAAGTCTATTCGCTAATCCATCAATATGAAGCCTTCATTGTAATTAAGAGTCGATGATAAAACCGAGAATTGCTGTAGAATCAACAGGATCCATGGCTTAACTATTCGAGAGCACATCGGCTTTCACAATTTTCGCTTTGAGTCTTCAGAATCACTTCACGCATTTTTTTTTTTGCTATTCAAAAGTAAGTTATTAGCACTAAGCCAATGTATTTCGTTTTAAGACAGCATTGTTGGCATCATATAAACTTTTAGTCTCCTTTTCTTCGTCAAGAAAATTCAGTTCTGCATTTTCCATTGAATATTTGATTATCTCGAAGGTAAAAAAAAATCGTTTCCTTGAGTAGGGGCTGAGTCCACTACTATTTATAAGTTGCCTTTACAATATCATAATACATAAGTAAAAAAGTTCACCAGTTTTAAATTCGTAACTATCGCATTTCCACTCTCTGTAAATGCGATGGTTTCTACTATTCTAAATGTTTTACTTATTTATTATCAATTTTCAATTTATAAATCAATCTATATGCCACCGTATATATATATATATATATATATATATATATATATATATATATATATATATATATATATATATATATATATATATATATATATATATATATATATATATATATATATATATATATATATATATATATATATATATATATTTATATATGCTAATAATATTTATATGTCTCACTCAAAAGAATGTGGTAATCTCTTTAGTATGGATTACAAGATTAAGCGCAGTGTTAGGTTCCGATGGAGCGTCTTCTCTTTTCCTCGATCGACCATAGCAAAGGCTTTAAAACAGTAAACATATAAAGTAATCGATGTATAATCGTTATTTGTGTAACAAAGAAGTTAAACGATTCCAGATATTTAACATATAATATTACTATATCTACTCTTCTCTCAAACATATAGAATGGACTGAAAGTTTCACAAAAACTTTTTGAAAAGCTCTATTAAGCGTTTCTATTCCATAAGTAGCCTCTACGTAATGACCCAGTTAAGTTTTGTTGGTAGTAATTTTCGTTTTTACTTTGTCATAGATTTCACTGAATAATCTACCTAAAATTATACGATTTTAAAGTATTTCGCCAGTTTTTTTTAATTTTTAGCTCTAGTTTTCACCTATTGTTATAACTTTTATTATAGTCACAGAGCTTTCAGGTTCTTTTTAACCGTAAATTGCAGGTTTTACTTTTTGAATGAAAGTGTAGCGTATGGGTACATAGCTAGCAGGACACTAAGAGGCTGTTTTCATTTTTCGATCTACAAATAAATGTATCCCAATGAGCCTTCGCCTGCTAGAGCTAAGTTATTGAGCAACTACTAAGTTGAATGACTTGATGAAGACTTCAACCATGTCTCTAAAGTGTCTCCATACGGGGTGAATAAATCTGGTTAAATTCAATTCACTGAAGACAATCCATTTGTCGTATCACCAGTTTTCAAGAACACTCTTCTTCAAGCCTCAATATTAGTATGTTGGGCCTAAGCTTTTAGAGCGACTGCCAGAATCGCACTCACTTGGAAAGCAAGGCCAAGTTGACCTCGAAGAAACTGCGGGTTACTAACAGAGCAAGACATTACTTCACGCCAAACACCATTTGACCCTTTATGGGGTTCAGGCGGCCTCATTTGAAGTTCTGTTGTTACCTCTGGGCTGGATCAGCCCCAGTATCACCATTTGATCACATACAACGTAGAGTCATTCGAGTTGTTAGGGACCCAACGCAAAAAGCCCACTTTCCGTCGAATATTACCTTGCCAAGACAGGCAATACATATATGTAATATTATTTTATGAACATTGTACATGTAGACACAACAACAGTGAATATATAAATAAATATATTTTAACTATAAACATATTGCTCCACCATAATAATTGCATAATATTCAACATTAAAAATTAATAGAAAACATTTTTATAAAATTCCTTTTACGTCACGTCAAAATGCCAGTGTAAAAGAAGGATTTTATGCCCCCGAGCGAAATATCCGCCGCGTCATCTTCATAATTAATCTGATTACTCGAATATTATATGTTTGAAACTAACGTAAATTAATCATTATATTTATATAATATATATAATCTTACTATATTCTGTTATGATTTTGAATGTACTCAGTGGGATACACTTTGTTACTTAATAGTATACGAGTATATGAAAAAAATGGCTTATAGCCAAGAGATCAACAGACTCCTGGAACGTTCCCGTTACCGGTAGTAAAATGTAGCGCGTGAGATTGTCTTAGCAGATGTCATTCATCAGTTAAGACCATATCAGTGTCATGTCGTTAAAGTCATTTTCTAAGTTGCTTGCTTGAACCAATAGTGATTGACTACAAAGCCGCTGTTAAAGCGGGTACGAATATTTCAGCGTCATAATATCTATAAAAACAATTGCAACAATCAGTCACAATCTCAAGATATCAAAATTAACTCGCAAAGTAATAGTGAGTTGTTCATGTCTGCTTTTCACCTGTTCCAGTAGACAAAGCTTACTGTTGAGTTTTAATCTACAACCTCGTTGTGCTGGCCATTTTAAATTAACAATAATAATTATTAAAGACATTCAGTGTCATCAAAACTCGTATCGTAGTCGTCGACAAAAGTTATTACTTCAACCTAATCGGACACTGATGCGTACCCAAACCTAGTGTCCGATCCAAATTGAGCTTGCAAATGTTCACATACGGCAACTTAAATAAAAGCTTGTCATAATAATATACTATAACATACTCTATAATGTAAAAATATTCTAATAAAATTCGACGATAAATAGAATTCGACGATAAATCTGACAAGAATTTCTTGTGCAACACGTGTTTTCCTTGATATTAGAGGTGCAAAGTTTGTAACAGCACGGCATTTTATGTTCTAAATTTAAAATACTTTATCTTTGCTCATACTTGAGATAGTGCATGTTGAGAGGCGTAACTGTACGCTGCATTTCTTCTTGTGAGAGCAGAGAAGTTACAATTATTTATTATTTTAAGAGCTGTATTTTTTCTTATTCTACTATAGAATAGGTTATAAATTAAGGTAGTATCTGAATTGTAGTTTATATAAATATGTAAGATCAGATGTACCTCGATTTTCTTTCTCTAATTTTCGGAATATCTTTAATTGTAAGAATTCATTTTTGTTGAAAATTTATTTTCTGACCGTTAAACAACGCTTGAGCTAAGTAAAAAAATATATTACATCGATTAGTATAATTTCAGCTCAGTTGTTTTTTACCTATATGCTTTTGTATATTACTGTCCACTTACTGCACGAATTTTCCTTTTTTAGCTTCTCGCTGCACATGGCAGGGTAGGGAACTTGGGAACCTAGTGTTAAAGCACTCCGTTCTTTTTCCGTTCCCACTTTGAAAATTCCGCTCGAATTTGAGAAAAGTCTTAGTGAATAGCGGAACTTAACGCTACATCTATTACGAGTATGTATATATCTTACAAAAATAAACAAAAACCCCGAATTGTAAACACTCCAAAATATCTCAAAACACTCAAGATACACAATTCCATTTAACCGATACTGTTGTTCTGCAACATATCAAATTTATTTACACCAAACAGTACTTATAAAGTATACCTAAACAAGGATATTGAATTTAAGGTAACTTGAGGTAACGTGAGGTAATACTGGTAAACAAAGTTTGAAAAGGGAACCCATATCACGCACTCAAGCCGTACTTCTGTGTGACAATCGCCATTCGCCACATTTGGCATG
The DNA here is from genome assembly GCA_019049475.1 of Eueides isabella. Lineage (NCBI taxonomy): Eukaryota > Metazoa > Arthropoda > Insecta > Lepidoptera > Nymphalidae > Eueides > Eueides isabella. The sequence goes on along the minus strand of CM032389.1, from coordinate 2,729,082 downwards.
CTATTTGATACGATTCATTGAATCACTTACGCCCTTTTGGAATGAATAGGGTAGAAATAATTTTATACGTAAAATCCAATGGTGCACTTGGTGAAAATATTTTTTTTATATAACAACAGCTTTTGCATGCGGATTTGGCCGTGTGTTTCAATTAAAATGACTAAGAGTATAATATATGGCGCGTTGTGTTAGTGGGTACAGTCGTTTACAATTACATGATGTCCATATTAAAAGTTGATTGCTTAGCTTCACGCTGTATCCCGCACACGGCAGGGTAGGCAGAGGGAACTTGGGAACCTAATGTCAAGATACTTCCACTTCCGTTCCTCACTTTCCGCCAAAATTTTAGGCTTTGCGTATTGAGTGGCGGAACTCAACGCCGCGCTTTGCCTTATTACCAGAGCGAAGAAATGACACATTAAATATTTAAATTGTAAATATTTAATATTTCATTTTCTCGACCGGGGATCGAACCCAGAACCTGTCGGTTACAGTCACACGCTTGTGCCGCTGCGCCACGAAAGGCTTCAAGTTGCATTAAAAGTTGATTGTATTTAAAATAGCAATTGCTAAGATTAGGTTGTTCAAGCCAACTTAGTTTTCAATTTCATGATATTAGTATTAAATGTTTATGGAAATTAGATGTTTTGACGTTATGACGCCATATAATACTATGAACTCCGGCTGCACGCATGAAAAATTGCACTTTGTCACGTTCCGTCGAGCCAAGCGTTTAAGCGATCACCCTAATCGTGTGAAATAATAATATAATAAGTGATTTATAATTAAATTGTATAATTTAATTAAAAAAAATGAGATTGAATGAAAAACATAATGAATTATGGAGTGCAATTGATTGTCAATTTATCGAAAAAACATAAAATGTTAAATTAAATTCTTTGTACCATACAAAATGATGATCATTCGTATTTTTTCATCAACGTTTGTTAAGAAAATGACGTTATCACGTGAAATTATCGTTTATAAACCTTCTTTACAGACAACCATTTTTTTATATGTGATGATTTCGAAAATAAAAATTCATGAGACGAAAGTTGACGCAAAACGCGGTAAGCAATTACTGATAGCGTTTTGGCGTTCTGTTGAGTAATTTAAAATTTTCTTCTTATATTTTTATAAGAGGCCTGTCGAGGCGCAGCGGCACAAGCGTGTGACAGTAATCGACAGGTTCTGGGTTCGATCCCCGGTTGAGGAAATTAAATATTTAATATTTCAAATATGTCATGTTTCATTTCTTCGCTCTGGTAATAAGACAAAGTGCGGCGTTGAGTTCCGCCACTCAACACGCAGTGCCTCAAATTCGGCGGAAACTGGGGAGCGGAAGTGGAACGGAGTATCTTAACACTAGATTCCCGGGTTCCCTCTGCCTACCCTGCCTCGTCCGGGATACAGCGTGAAGCTGAGAGAGAGAGAGAGAAAATATATTTTTATAAATTGCAAAGAGAACTACATGATAATTAATATTTTTTACGTTTTATTAGATCTAATCATTGCGTAAAAGGTGCCTTAATAATAAATTTGTTACTGAACACTATATGTACATGGAGTGCATATTTTAGTATTGTATTTTTAAAGGCACATAACAAAGATTTGAGTATTAGTATCTGTCTATCCGAGCGTACGCGCTAATCTCTTAACCGGATTTATATGTAGTTTTCACTATTATATTTGGGCAGCCTTCCATCAACATTTGTTTGTTTTATTTCAATAGATGTATGAAAAGTATAGTTGATTTACAATATTTAGTTTGTAAAAACGAGGCATATCGTGGTGCAGTGGCACAAGCGTGTTGTGGGTTCGATTCACAGCTGAGAAAATGAAATATTTAATATTTTCATTTCTTCACTCTGTGAAGTGTCCAAATATAAATATTGTATTAAAAGAGAAATTTTATTAGAAAACGAAAGTAATTGAGATTATTAAAATAAAATTTAAATTGTGTACTTCAAGCAGGCGAAGCCACGAGGCGTCGTCTTACGTACATTAATTAATATTTCAAATTGCCTTCAAAGCTTAGTTAAAAGTATGATTATGTATATTTTCGTACCTATATTGGAATACGTATTTTTTTACAATCACATGCTTGTGCCACTGTGCCTCCTCAGGCCATATTACAAAACGATAATATCTAAAATAGTGAAGAAAAATGTAAAAAAAAGTCTTTGAAAACATGTTGCAAAACCGCTGCATAAATGATTAGGGCTACGTTCACTTTAAAAGTTTCAATGTAACCCAGTGTTAACTTTGTAATGAGTTTAAGCTTAAGTCTAAGGCTTACCTATTAATATAATATTTTATTTTTAATTTTAGGCTAGTCTTGGTGTTGGCGTACAACAACACGTACGTAAGGGATTATCGGTTATATTGCCGCTGGAAGAAATATATATTTTTTATTTAACTTGCTCTGTTAACGAGGCAAATAGCATGGCGTTGAGTTCAGCTTCTCTACCATATCTCAAATCGGCGGAAAGTGGCAAAACGTAAGTGTCGTAATGGGACGGAGTGTCTTAACACTAGGTTTTCAGGTTCTCTCTGTCTACTCTGCTATGTGCGATATACAGGCAAAGCTCTTTCTTTTTTTTTCATTCAACCCAATTTTCTTTACTCCTATCTCTCAGTGTAAATATCTCATAATACTAAAATATCAATGAGAAATATATAAGGACGATTCGCCAGGAATATGTTTCCGGCGAAACCCTCCAATAGTGGTCAAAAGGGTCGTTTTATGTTTGTCTATTACTCTTATATAATGTAAGTACAGAGGAAATGCGGAAAAATATCATCTTTTATAATTTTTTAGTACTCTCCGACCAAGTAGTTAGTATTTTTATATTAACTTAAATGATATTGTCAGACGATTAATTAAAGCCAAAGAAAATATTTATAAATCAGTACTGGATTTCTTTTTTGGAAAAAATATATTTAAATACAAATTACATATAAAAATAGTAAAATAAAAATAGTACAATTGAAAACATTTGGGCCCGAACTTTTTATATATATTCTGGTATTTATTTTCTTATTCTACTGACCCTTTGTAGCAAATTTTCAATGCCTGAAAATATGAAATGACATTTTCTAAAAATTATACCTAGTTAGAGCAATGATCAAAGTGGGAAATATGGAATAATTTTTTCCAGTGTTGGAATATTTTACCCAGCTCTTATACAACAACGAGCCTTGTTATGTACCGTTAGGTATACGTAATTATTTTTCAATATCACATCGTATCCTGCTCATGGTAGTATAGACAGAGGGAACATAGGAACCTAGTTTGCCACGAAAAGGGAAAATATGAGAGCATTAAATATCTTACTCTCAGCTTCACGCTGTAACCCGCGCTAGGCAGGGTAGGCAGAGGGAACGGAAGTGAAATCTAGTGTTATGACACTCCGTTCCACTTTCGTTCCCCACTTTCCGCCGAATTTGAGGCATTGCGTGTTGAGTGGCGGAACTCAACGCCGTGCTTTGCGTTATTACCAGAGCGAAGAAATGAAACATTAAATATTTAAATTGAAAATATTAAATATTTCATTTCCTCGACTGGGGATCGAGCCCAAAACGTGTCGGTTACAGTCACACGCTTGTGCCGCTGACAGGCCTCTAAATATTTAATTTGAAAATATTAAAAAAATACTTTCACGAGTGGGAATCGAATATACAACCTGTCGCGTTAACACTCAAACGCTTGTGCCCCTACGCCATAACAAACTTTAAATTCAGCTTCCTCCAATAAACGATATAAAGCTGGAAACTTTAATAAATAATAACTGGAAACGCTTGAGATGCTTCTCTTTGTTTGACCTATATATGATAAGTCAGGTGTTAGGGTGAAGGAACACATCTCCGATGTCAAGAATGGGCATGTATCAAAGTCAGCTGTGTGTGAGCACACATCGAAAAAATCCAACCATTATATCAGGTTTGATAAACCCCACATACTCGCTAGGGAGAATAGATATATCCTTAAAATGATCCGCGAGGATATTGAAATACAAAAACATCCTAATTTCAATATAGAAGATGGTAGGAAACTTTCCACCACCTGGGACCCACTATTAAAAATTTAAAATCCCCAGGACACCACACTAGAGGACCAGAAACAGTTAGCTCATTCTGCAAGAATCCAGGGCAGTACGCGAGGCAATTAAGGAATCGTTGGCGGTAGTTTGATATAATAATTCTATCAACTGACAGACAAATGCCACCTCGGTCTACCCGTGACCACGGACTACTGTAAAGTGTTCGAAACGTCGGGTTTCCCAAAAATGTTTACCATTCAATATACGCGATTAATTTTGTTTAAAAGTGTTTCATTCAAAACTTTAATAAATGTTAGTTAAACTAGACAAAACACTTATCTTTTCATTATTATCATCCAGATGAAAGTATTACTTATGAGTTTCACAATAAGAAAATCTTCTGAGCCGTTACAACAGGTTACCTACTGTACTCGTTTCGTTAGATTGTGAAAAGATCAGAAAATATCTTGAGTATAGAAATCATAAAACATTATAGTCAGATCAAAACATTATAATGGATTTTCTATATTTAACATTATATATTAATAAAGACGAGCTAAACCTATAAAGGTTATCGTGTTAATTTAGTGGTATACATATTAAATGAAATACTTTTAACCGGATATTGATTTTTATACATGTTTTTTGGAAACCTAGTAAATCTCATCACTACCCTACACATCTACCATCGCATCGCAGAGGTGGTCGGCTCTCTAAAACAAAGATTTGCTATCTACCGTTAGCAAATCTTTGTTTCAGAGAGCCCACCACCTCTGCGATGCTGAACACCTAGGGGACAAGCTTCGACAGGTGAAGACTGCCCTTCACCTGAACAAGCTGCCAGTTCCCCGTCAGCGTTGTCAGAAGACCAACAAGCTACCCACAGTTGAGAGGCAACCGGCACTTTTACCATATGTAAAGGGTGTTACAGACAAGATCGGCAATATCTTAAGAAGAGCTTCTTAAAACTATATACAAGCCTAACAAGAAAGTGAGCCAATTCTTGAAACCAGTGAAGAGTAATATTCCTTTGCAGTGTGCAGGTGTATACAAATTTGATTGTGACTGTGGCTTATCATACATAGGTCAAACAAAAATAAGCACCGGTGTTAGGGTAAAGGAACACATCTCCGATGTCAAGAATGGGCATGTATCGAAGTCAGCTGTGTGTGAGCATACATCCAACCGCTATATCAGGTTTGATAAACCCCACATACTCGCTAGGGAGAATAGATATATTCCTAGAATGATCCGCGAGGCTATTGAAATACAAAAATATCCTAATTTCAATAGAGAAGATGGTTGGAAACATTGTACCACCTGGAACCCACTCTTAAAAAAAAAAAGTCTCAAGTACAGCACACTAGAGGACCAGATTACAGATTAGAGACAGTTAGCTCATTCTGCAAGAATCCAGGGCAGTACGCGAGGCAATTAAGGAATCGTTGGCGGTAGTTTGATATAATAATTATATCAACTGACAGACAAATGCCACCTCAGTCTAACTGTGACCACGGATTACTATAAAGTGTTCGAAACGTCGGGTTTTCAAAAAATACGTATAAAAATCAATATACGCGATTAATTCAGGATAAAAGTGTTTCATTTAAAATGTGTAACAATCGCGAAAATCAAAGACATAGTTAGACTACTCTAACTATGTCTTTGATTTTATATATATATATATATATATATATATATATATATATATATATATATATATATATATATATATATATATATATATATATATATATATATATATATATATATATATATATATATATATATATATATATAGATCCATCATATTAAGTCCTATAGATATATTTCTAGATCGCTCGAAATTCATTGTTTCGTAGTACATTGGAACAAAAACCACTATAAACCGTATATTTATACCATAAAACCCTGTGGACGAGTGTACATAAAACAAAAACATTCATTTCGCTGTATATCAACATAACTGTAACCAGATATTACTCGTACATGACGAGGAAATTTGCGGTAACACAAACAAGCTAGACAATTTTACTTGACAAGTTGTATATGGGTGTGTAAAAAACGCTATACACGATAGACGCAAGTCGATGTAAATACGACAGGGTGAAGGTTCAATTTCCACACAATGAAATTAAAGTAGGGAATAGAAGTGTCTTTAAAGGGAAAACCTTACGAATACCTTCTTATGTAGTCTCATTGGGCAATAATAATTGAACTGTCGACCTCTGGAATCGATGGCTACTCATGTAAATAGTTTTATTTTGATTGTCCAAATTTAATTATTAAATTGATTTATAAAAAAAACAGAAAAATAAAAATTCTATACATTTAAACTTTTGTAGCTTCACATAGCAAGATCTACCAGTAGAAAACATATGTTAAAATATTCCAGCGTGAAGCGTGAAGCTGATTAATTTACAATGAAATTGAAAATAATTCACTACTCCCAGCAGGAATCGAAACGAAAACCGTTGCTTTCAGACACAAATGTTGCGCCTCGACTGTTTCAAAATGTAAATAAAATATTATATCTCATAGTAAGATAGGAAGTAAAAACTCAACAAAGTAGTGTGCAGACACTTTGTTTGTTTGTCAGTAGCGTAGTTTTTCCCATTATCATTGCCAGTGCGACGAATTGAAAATATTAAACATTGAATTTTCTTGTGAACTTGTCACGCTTATTTACGCTTTTTATAGTACAACGTCTCAAAATAAATATAAATAGAAAATAAATAACCAAATATTTACTACAAGTATATAAAATTATATCTACGCTATCAAAAACAAAAGATAATTTTACTTGACATATGATGAGCTAAAAACATTAAACCAAGAGGGTTCACACGAGTGTGCGCTACACATAAATTGTAATAACACGGTAGCGTAGCGTAGGCGCGTTATAACTTTCACATTGTTCTTAGCCAAGATCGACTTTAAAGTATACAATAAATTTTATCTAGTTACTATGTTGTTTTACTTAATAAATCTACATATTCAAAGTTTGTTTGATTAATCTTGGAAATTGCTTGTTCTAATTATGTCGGTACAGTTCTCATTAAGAAACATCAGTTCCCCATATTTTGCTATATTTGAGATATTGCGTGTTGAGTGGTGGAAGTCGACGCCGAGTTTGGTCTTGTTACTTTTTTTTTTAGTGGGGCTAAAACCCACAGCCTGTCGGGTTAACAGTCGCATGCTTATACCCCAGCGCCAAGACATGCCTCCTAATTAAATAAAAATTGAATTAGATAGAGGCCTCTCATGGCGCAGCGGCACAAGTAACTGTAAGCGGCAGGTTGTGGATTCGATCCCCACTCGAGGAAATGAAATATTTTAATATTTTCAATTTTAATATTTAATGTAAAAATTGCTCTGGTATAAGGCAAAACGCCGCGTTGTGTTCCGCTACTCAATATGCAATGCCTCAAATTCGGCAGAAAGTGGGGAACGGTAGTGGCACGGAGTGACCTAACTAGGTTCCCAAGTTCTTTCAGGCTACCCAATCACGTGCGGGATACAGAGTGAAGCTGAGTAAGTGAGTAAGTTAGATAGTACATTATGGATAAAAAATTGACGTAAATCTCAATTGTACATGTGTATGACATGTGTCATACGCAGTTCCTAGTTATTTGACAATGGGGGCGAAAAAGGTAGCTGTTAGTGAAACTTAGATTAATAAAATTTAGAATTTTTTGAAGGATGTGGGTGCGTGTGGCTTCAACTCGGTACAGTTAATAGTTTACTTGAGGCATTGAGTTCCTCTATTTAAGATAAATAATGTAATTCATTTAAAATAAATAATATTTCTCCATATTAAAAGCGATTAGCTCAATAAAATCAATAAGTATTTTCTTTGGTCGTTGAAATATTTGTAGTAATTAGTTTTCCGTTTTTAATATTCGTTAGAAATTTTAATTGCCTCGATCCTCGCAATCTTATGTAACAGTTATGTTAAATTATACTCTACTCCTACTCAGCTTCACGCTATATCCCGCACGAAGCAGGGTAGGCAGAGGGAACCCGGGAACCTAGTGTAAGGACACTCCGTTCCACTTCTGTTCCCCACTTTCCGTCGAATTTGATGCATTGCATATTGAGTAGTGGAACTCAACGCCTCACTTAGCCTTATTACCAGAGCGAAGAAATGAAACATTAAATATTTAAATTGAAAATATTAAATATTTCATTCCCTCGACTGGGGATCGAACCCAGAACCTGTCGGTTACAGTCACTCTCTTGTGCCGCCGCGCCACGACAGGCCTTAATGTTAAATTATAATTTGTAGATTTTTTAGGCTTCATTTTGAATGTATTTCGCACACAGTAGAGTAGGCGGAGGGAACTTGGGAACCTAATGCTCAGCATTATGCCGCCTTGCATGTTGAGGAAAAGAACTCCACGCTGTACTTCGCTTCGGTACCAAAGCGAGCATATAAAAATAATAAATAATTTGAAGTACTCGAGTGGGTATCAAACCGACAATTTACTATGTTGAGAGGCGCAGGCCCCTTAACCCCTGCGTCACGACAGGCTTTGAGTCTTAAATATCGTATCAGACAGCAATACTTTATGGCTCGAATTCAAAAAGATATGTACGAGTATGTCATCCTTCAAAGATATAGTTTTTATTGAAATAAACTATAAGTGGAATGTAAAGTGTATTTTTATTTTCTTTATTTTAATATTTTTGTTATTTTAGATTTTTCAATTTTGTGATTTTGCAGAAATTGCTGTTTGGACTTCACTGTGACAGCGGAGAGGCAAGAGGGAGTTCTTTATGACTGATAAGTTTACAGGCTCTACGTGGCTATTTTAGAAGAAGTGTCAACGGCGAAAAGGGTGCTCCCTGTGGGACTCGAATCTCGGCTTTTGGCCGTCAATCCGGCTGGAAAGTTCTATATTCTAAGCAAACCAGTCGCGACGTGAAGCCACAACTGGCGATAGATTAGAATATGCTAAGGGAGCCCGGCCAGGTGTGCCGGTAGATAAGCTATGGGGTCATCTGGGTCTAATAAGACTCTTTTTAGGAGTCGACAATTAAGTTTTTTATAAGGGATGTATTCACACGTCCTTATGACGAGGGCATTCGCTTGCGAGTCTGGGCGCCCAATGTAGTGTTTGGATAAGCCTTTACAGTGCTCATAAATTCTCGCTCTTACTAGGGGCAACCTTACGTCGTGCGCAGTAATTTATTTTGCCACGCAAGCATCGGTTATGATAGGTCTTACACAAATTTTGTAAAATCATCTTACTTCTAAGGGTCATTTTACTACACTTGTTTATGAGCGGGCATTGTCTGTTGTGAACGAAGAGAGCGTTTTTTCTAATATTCTTGATGTGAAAAGAATGTAAGCAAGATAAATGCTGTAGAGATGCAATCTCTTCGTCGAATATGCGGAGTCAGTTTAGCTGATCGCATATCCAATGAAGAGATACACAGAATGGCAGGTACTAGCGTGGTTGTCGCAGTAAGAATGAATAAGAACGTGCTCAGGTGGTTTGGGCATGTCGAGCAAATGAGTGAAGAAAGAATGGTAAAAAAGATTTATGCAGGAAAAGTGAGTGGTAAGAGAGGGAAGAGACCCTCGGTTGACCTTCGAAAACACAGTATCGACGATACTGGAGGAAGGTCACGTAAAAAGCATGAGGACCCCCCGAAGGGCATATATGAAGAGGTTGACGACAGTGGACGAGGCGAAAGAGGTATGCCGAGACCGTAGCGTTTGGCGCTCCGTTCTCTCTGCCTACCTCGCTAGGGATATAGCTTGAAGCTAAGTAAGTTCTTGATGTGGGGCCTAAAAGTAAATCTAGAGTTTAAAACGACCTTAAAGGTATACGGTAAGGACCTCTAGCATTAACAGTTCAATACTAAATGTACGAAACAAAAGCCATAAAACCTGATCCAATAATAACGAATTTTAAATGGCAAATAAATATATAATTATTAATGATTAAGCTTACTATTATTAAATTCATTTTAATTTTAAGAACTTCGAATAGAGTTTTCTATATTTTTTTTATTTAAGTTTATTCATAAATCGTGGGTTCAAGCTTCGCTACGTTTGTTTTATTTTAAGTCTTATAAGTTTGATAGGTTTTACAAATTTCCTAAAAAAAGTATTATTTGGTAATTTTTTTATTACTTTGGTGGTTCTTTGTCATTACAACTCGCTTTAAAATCGTTGAAAAGTCTTTCCAAATTTGATACAATATCATTATATTGATACTATATCATTATTTTATTTTCTCAGTAAATTAAACTGAAGTTAAATAAAAACAAATTTTAATTTTTTTTTAAGATTTATTCTTAGCATTTATCTCTTAGCATTTTATGATAGAGAAAAAATGATTAGAACTTACAAATTCCAAACACAAATCAACGACTGAGTCAACGAGATTTTCTCTACAAGAAATATTATTGTATATTTTTAAATGAGACAATTAAAGCGATCGCTTACAAATCAGTAAATAACAAGATCTTATCACAGTTAATTGCTGAAGAATTTGCTAAAACAGTAGGTACTAATGCTTATTACAAAATTTGGACCATTATAACCTTTTGGGAAAATTCGCAATCAAAATAACAACAGCGAGTTAATTCGGTAGGCTTATCATAAGATTATTATACGCGATATGGTATCTCGTATAAACGTTTCCTTTGCCTTAAGCGTCGCAGATAAATACAATATATTATATGTACATCGTACCAACCATTAGCTGTACCAATAAAATGTACAAGTAAAATTAAAAATGTACGAATTGTATAAATAAAAAACGCATTGCAAATTCCATTTACAAGTAGACACAGCTTTCATCAATAACATACTTTTTTATTTATATAGTTATATATTTAAAAAAAAACTCATTCTACAAATTTAAAGCAAAAATAAATGTTACAGTTATTTAAAAATAATAATAATGATACTAAAAACATAAGACTTTCATTTGCTGACTTATTTACTGATACAAGAGTGTATGTATGTAAAAAGATGTTTTGTGACTGGATTTTTACATTTACATTTTACAGTGTAAGTAAAATGTAAATGTAAAAATCCAGTGACAAAAATAGTTTTGTTAAGAATAATTTCATAGATTACATACGTATTTTAATTATATACTCGCTTAAGTAACCTACTCCATTTTAAGCGTACAATATTTAATTTCTTTAATTAATTTACTCTTGAATAATAAAAAAATGGGCTTTAAATTAAATTAATAATAGGCATTTTAATTTTGAATACCATTTCATGAAAATATTTTTTTGTGTATAGAATACGACGAGAATATTATGTTGTTGTCAACATCATTTACCTATGGAATAAATACTCAGCTTCACGCTGTATCCCGCACATGGCAGGCAGACAGAGGGAGCTTGGGGACCTAGTGTTAGGTCACTCCGTTCCACTTCCGTTGCCCACTTTCCGCCGAATTTGAGGTCTTGCGTATTGAGTGTCGGAACTCAACACCGCGTTTTCGCCTTGTACCAGAGCGAAGAAATGAAAACATTAAATATTTAAATTGAAAATATTGAATATTTAATTTCCTCGAGTGAGTATCGAACCCACAACCTATCGGTTACAGTCACACGCTTGTGCCGCTGCGCCACGACAGGCCTATAAAATAAATAATTATCATAAGTTGAATAGATTTTTCAATATTTAAGACGGCCGTATCGTGTATTTTTACGTCCTCGCTCTGGTAATAAGACAAAGCGCGACAGTTACTTCCGGTACTCAACAAGGAAAAAACAAGAATTGTTACTGCAATTGGCAAAGGGAACTTGGGAACCTAGTGTTAAATAAAACACTCCGTCTCGTTCCCACTTTCCGTCGTATTTGAGGTATTATGGAGTCGCGGAATTCATCTTTATAAGTATTCCTTTACATTTACACAACCATACACAAATAAAAATAAAGTTCTTATAATATCTTAAAACGTGGAATAGAAACTGGAAATTTTCTTTACCATTTTCGAAATATATAACAAAGATTGCAACTTGTTAGTTTTTATAACTTTGTTATTGTGTTTACCATAACATAAGTCTTAGCTTTTATAAATTGAAAGTTTATATAAGTATCGGTGGATTTTATTTTTATAAAAATGTTGGTTGGTTCTACGTACAAATAAATAAGCAAAGCGAAATTAACACAAAATTTTAACCATCGATGCTTAAAGAGAAAAGTTATAACTTTGACCGGTCGGTCTGTCTATGGCATTGTACCTCCTGAATTAATGAAACGTAGCTTTGGTTTTTCTCAATTTAATTTTTAGATCAAGGATGATTCGTCGAAAATTTAAAGTTCATTTAGAGAAATATTTATATTTTAATTTCAAAACAGCGTCAAAGTAGCGTTAATTTTAGCAAGCTACATTTAAGATGTAATAAATAGATAGTTATTTAAAGATAAATGAAAATAAATCAAAGTTACGTCGATTTTTAAATGTGTCTTACTTTAAAAATATTAAGAACAACAAAAATCGTAAAATTATTTATTAAGATCTAACAAATAAAACGTTACCTTCACATTATATTTCATGACAATACTATAAATCACATTTGAATGCTTCATCAGCAAAGTGAAAATTTAGAGGAAGAAATCTACGATCGGGCGATTTTCTCAAGTGTAAGCGGAATTTGGTAGAATCATTAGTGATATTGTCAGAGCGGTAGTTGGTAAACTGTAGACAGAAAATGCTCGAATAAGATTTTGATTGAAAAATTAACAGGAAAAAAATTTCGTTTATACGCTTTTATGTATTTGGTCTGAGATGGTTTTTTCATAGGGTTTATGCCATGTGCAATTTATAATGGTTTTTGAAAGTAATTTCTTGCTGTCACGGTTATAGTGAACATTCGTATTGTTTTTGTAGAGAGAAATAAGTAGTGGTAAGACACTTGTTCTCTTTTTTATTTCTATTTTGAGTTATTACTTTTTGGTTGGGAAAAGTAAACCTCGCTTGCGTTATTAAATAAACAGGAAGTGATAAGTAACAATTAAACGCGCATATATCATGTATAATGTTAGAGGATATTCCACTTTGCTACAATTTTTTTTAACTAAATCTATACATAAATTAAGGTTTTTGTATCTTATTAACGCGAAAAGTGAACTTTTATAGGAATTAAATAGAAAAAAAAAATATTTTTCAAATTTGTTATTGCAGTTGATTTCACACGAAGTTAGTGCGTACGCCATGCAAACTTAAATTTGTCAATTTTATACAGTCACTGGCTTAAGCCTTTGCGCTACGATTCTCCATATAAATAAATATTAACTATGCCAAATTTAAAAGTGTATAAAATTTTAAAGTAGCAGGATTTGAACCAGCGCCTCTTGTAAACTGTCCAAGCGCTCTGACCAACTAAACTATACGTTCTTATGAAATTACACCGAAATTGTTATACACTTGTTACAACTTATTTATGTTGCTAGCATCTCTTTAGAGAGATTTTTTTACAAATTACCGCTACCCAAAGACAATTGGTCAGAATTATCGTTTTTTTTATGGATAAGACATGGCAAACGAGCGTACCGGTCACCTGATGGTAAGTGATCACCGCCGTCCACGGCTCCGTGTAGAACCAGAAGAGCTACAGAAGCGTTGCCGGTATTTATGGTGAATGGGCACCGAAGCCCGGCATTACCCAATGCGAAACGCAGTGGCCGAAGCCACTACTTAACGCCGGTTTTAAATGCCGGGTGGTAATAATCCGGTCGAGTCTGCCCATGCGTGTTGCCATTGCTGACAACGTGACTCTCCCACACGTACTTTAGTCGCATCTTACGACACCATCCAGAACCAGGGTGATGCTATTCTAAGCCGGAATAACACCGAATAACATTATTCCACACTTAAAGACAATACTAAATTTAAAAGCATGTGAAAAGTCGATCGTAACAGATACAGCGATACAGGCTGTAGGCGTAACGCTTATGGGTTCAGTTTTCAGTTGGTGGAATGCGTTAACTTCTTATCTTAATAAAAAAAAGAATACGCACTGTTAAGTTTCACCTCAATACGACGAGTCTCGACATTGGGCTATACTCAGTGAACAGAGTATCTTTAATTTTAATGATAAGTATTACTCATATAGAGTACCAAAATTACTATCATCATGTATGCCATAAAGCATTGCCTATAATATCTATTAAATAATTTAACTTAATTTACTTAAAACACAATTAAAACAAGGAAAAAGAACAAAGATAAAGTATGAAACATAAAATATGTTATGAGAAAATGAGAATTTTTATAGCTCAAAATGAAGCTAGTAATTTACATAAACATTCATATGAAATATGCTTCTTTAACATTTAAGGGTTTCCACATACAAGTCGTTATATTATGGTGATATATTTTTTTAACTGTTATTATAAAGGCAAAGAGTTTATATGGTTGAACGCGTTAATCTCAGGAAATTCAAATTATATATTTGTGTTCGATAGTCTATTTACAGAGAAAGGCTACAGGCTATTTAACCTTTATAGATAAAATTCTGTAATATATGTATATCAAATGTTATGTATTCACACTTTTCTCTTAGCTTCGCTTCGTATCCCGTACATGGCAGGAGAAGAAAGCTGAGAACCTACTGTCAAGACACTTCGTTCCACTTCCGTTTCCGCTGAATTTGAGGAAATGAGAATTTTGTGGCGGAACTTAACGCAGCGCTTTGCATTGGTACAGGAGCGAAGAAATTAAAACTTAACATATTTTATTTGAAGATATTAAATATTTCACTTTCTCAACTAAAGAAAACTACATCGAAATATACTTAATAATATTATTTTTAATTGAATTAGGTTAATATAATCATTAACAAAACCACCTTAACCGGGAACCGAACTTGAAATAAAAAAACGACCTCTCCAAACAACAAGCGTATGATACAAACATTATTTTATTTCATTTAAACCATTTTATCAGATCTGAGACAAGTCCACGAGTAAAACGTGACTGGCACGCTTATGCGGAACTTAAAGTTGTAGACAATTTTAAATTATTTTTAGTGAAAAATTTTATATTTAATCTGTATTTGTATTTCCCTCATAGCACAGTAGAAGTCGGCACACTGTGTGGCAGCGT
Organism: Eueides isabella; assembly: GCA_019049475.1. Taxonomy (NCBI): domain Eukaryota; kingdom Metazoa; phylum Arthropoda; class Insecta; order Lepidoptera; family Nymphalidae; genus Eueides; species Eueides isabella. Next base: position 2,713,949 of record CM032389.1, on the reverse strand, counting down.
TTGGCTGTAAGAACAATAGTTGTAGGTTTGATTCCCGCTTGGGGAATAAATTATTTTTTAATTACACGTGCTGGTAAGAAAAAGTATTGGCGTTGAGTTTCGTCGGTCACCGTCCAGTGTCTCAAATTATTGCGAAAATTAGAAAACGAATTACTACAAAGTGTTAAGCTGATAATTATATAATTTTGATTTGAACTTGTTACTTTCACGTTATTATTTAGCGAGCCACACCACTGCACTATAATGGTCATTCATGTAGTATCTATCTCATTTAATGTTTTCCAACTTTATTCGTTAACAGTAAAAAAATAAAGTTTTTGTCATAAATTATGCGGTTAAAGTAAACGTTGCTTTAGTATTCAAAGTTCGTGTTATTACGCTCTGCAAAATCATTATTTAATAACCATGTTTAAATTGGCTTACTTAATGGAGTTCTCGCATTAAAATTGTGATTTATTATTACATTACTTAGAAATGAATTCTTTTTTTGCTTAACGCTGTATCTCGCACATGTCCACGACATGACATGTCATGTCTACAGGGGGAACTTGGGAACATGGTATTGAAATATTTGTTCCCATTGCCTACTTTTCGCCATTTTGAGACATTGCGTATTAAGAGGAGGTGCTTAATACCACGCTTTACCTCGTAACCAGAGCGAAGTAATGTAAATATTAAATATTTCGTTATCTCAAGTGGGGATCGAACCCACTACCGTATTTACGGTCACATGTTCGTCAAGACAAGTCTCGATGAAGTTTTGCTTCTTATTATTATTTGTTTGCTTCACTCATTTCTTCTTCACTTCACTGGTCATATGGCATAGTACCCTGCCTTAAAGGAGAATAGTGTTGAGCCACTGTACCACACGACTGACTTAAAACCCCATAACCCGCACGAGGCGGGGTAGGCAGAGGGAACCCGGGAACCTAGTGTTAAGACATTCCGTTCCACTTCTGTTCCCAACTTTCCGCAGAATTTAAGGCATTGCGTGTTAAGTGGCGGAACTCAACGCCGCGCTTTGCCTTATTACCAGAGCGAAGAAATGAAATATTAAATATATGGGGATAGAACCCAGAACGGTTACAGTCACACGCTTGTGTCACTACGCCACGACAGGCCCCAACATATAATGTGACGAATTTAATGGTGTGATTTTACTTCTTCTGCTAGTAAACCAAAAGAAATCATTCCTTAAGTAAGAATGGAAATAAGCGGCGAGTTTAAAATCAGAATTTGTGTCGCTGCGCCATCAGTGTCAATTTGATCTTTGTTTATTTATTATTGTATTATTCATATTTTAAGTATGTAGAAATATATTTATGACACGTTCTGTTTATCATTTATTAAAACTTATTTGAAGTTCCAATAAATGGTATTATGGATGTTATTTTAATCGCGACGATTATTATTTCGATTTCTCGATAATCGAAATTCGCCGCGTAATCAAAACCTATAGGGACGTGGACGTACAGTTATGAAATTTGGACTGAAGTAAGAACTAAATAAGATCTTTGAATTTCGAAATTATTACAAATTTTAAATGAAACAAATTTATCTAAAAAGTTATAATTGTCTGTTAGTTAACATAAATGTTGTACTAACGATTTTTTAATTGCCACACATATTGCTCAGGATTTTTACATAATGAGCTGATTGTATCTTACTCTATGGAGGTGGGTTTGAGACTTTTGGCGTTTTGATGGTACTAAGTTTCTAATCGTCTTCTCTATCAAAATTAGGTTAGGTTGTTCTTGTATTTCAATAGCCTCTTGGATCAATCTGGTGATAAATCTGTTCTCCCTAGCGAGATTTTGGGGCTTATCAAATCTGATGCAGTTGTTGGGCTTACCCGTTGTATGCTCACTGCTTACTTTGATCATGTCCAATTATAAATTGCAATATTAATAAATAAAAAAAAAAAAATATTTACATATTTCATAGAAAAATTAAATTTTATGGATGTTTCATTATCAACAGTTATAAAGTGGTCATGTATATATTTATAGTACATTTCATACAAAATAAATGGATATGCTCGCAAAATTAACTTTGTCGGCTTTGTTCGGCGCGTGATCGAAATCTATAGAATATTTCTCGTACTAATTTTGTAATTGTGAGTATTATGAAATTTGGCTAAAATTGAGATCTTGCGGTAAAAAAAAGGATTTAATAACTACTAAAAATATATAGTTGTATTTTATTCCATACAAAAAGAGTGCATATGCCTGCCAACTGAATTTGTCAATTTTTATCTGGTGTCCTTAATTCGTAACCTTCGGCGTCAACTCACATTTAAGTGGTTTTTATTTTAATATATCATATATATATCATATATATATATATATATATATATATATATATATATATGTATATGTATATATATATATATATATATATATATATATATATATATATATATATATATATATATATATATATATATATATATATATATATATATATATATATATATATATATATATATATATATATATATATATATATATATATGTATATGTATATATATATATATATGTATATATATATATATATATATATATATATATATATATATATATATATATATATATATATATATAATATATATATATATATATATATATAATATATATATATATATATATATATATATATATATATATATATATATATATATATATATATATATATATATATATATATATGTATATATATATATATATATATATATATATATATATATATATATATATATATATATATATATATATATATATATATATATATATATATATATATATATATATATATACCGTTCGAGATGTAGTGCTACCGTCGCATGCTTCGCATTAGTTGGACGCAGTAGATCCGTAACAAACTGTGCTCCAGCGTGGCAACATGCCCCTTAAAATGATGCCGACCATCAAAAAGTGCAAAATAGAATACTTAGACCATGTTCTGAGGCATGATAGATACGGGTTGCTTCAGGTTATCATGATGGGTTAGATGGACGGCAAAAAGCGTGCTGGACGACGGAAAAAACCATGGTTGAATAACATTAGGGAGTGGACCGGATTCAAATCCGTAGAACAATTATTCCGTATAGCATTGAACAAAGCAGAGTATGGGAAGCTAGCGGCCAACGTTCAGGATTGAAGAGGTACCCAAAGAAGAAGAATACATATACTAAGTCATAATAACATTATATTTCATACTATTACGAAGAAAATATAGTTATCTAATACCCAAATCATTAGTAATCACAATCATACAGTGCTTTGTGAGACAGAATATTCCAGCGTAGTATTGGAAATGGGCTTTATAATAAATAGCTGTAGTGAACGTACCGCATTAATTTAACTTTAATAGACATACACATGTATAATGTACGTGTAAGGTTTGAATATAATTTACGCAATAAGTTGAATTTCAAATCAATACCAATTTGGTATGTACTCGTAAATATTGACTCACATTATAACCGGAAATACAAGTGTATAAAGGCATCATAATTTCTATAGGCTATCGTGGTGCAGCGGCACTTATCCGAGTGCAAATGGTACGGTTACTGGATCAATTCCCTCTCAGGAGAATGAATTGTATTCATTTTCTTCCTCTGGTATCAAGATAAAATAATGACTCAAAACTAAGATCTTAGGAAATGGTCAGGAAATGTGATAGTGAACAGAGTATGTCGAAACTAAATGGAGAATATACAGTCTAAGTGGAGAAATCAAAACGATAACTGGCCTGTAGCTTTTAACAATGAATGTTTTTTTTCTAAGTTCCTGTTCCTGATATTACTGTACTTTAGCTAAGAACTTTTTCGATATATAAAATATTGGCATAGACAAAATTATTAAAACAGTTAATAACTCGTTTAAAATTTGGCTTCTAGATATGATATCAAGATGAAACGTGTGCGAAATTTTAAGTTAGAAGTATACTTCATCTTAGTATAGTAAAACATACATATGTTGAAATTATAGTCTTTTTTTAATATAAGAAATTTAGTTTTATATAAAAATCGTTTTAACACGACTCTTTAATTTTCTTCTAACATATTTGGTGTTTTTATTTTTTGCGATTTTCATGGTGTAGACGGTAACGGCCATTATCAGATAAACATACAGAGTCGCAGAGTAAGTAGCTAGGACTTGCGACTTAAATGTCGCCTTAAGGACCTTATGGACACACATTTCACTCACTCACTCACTCAGCTCGACGCTGTATCCCGCACACGGCATGTTATGCAGAAGGAATTCGGAAACCTATTGTTAAGACGCTCCGTTCCACTTTTGTTTTCTACTTTACGACGAATTTGAGACATTGTATGTTGAGTGGCGGAACTCAACGCCGCGATTTGCCTCGTAATCAGAGCACAAAAAATACTAAATATTTAGTTTAAAAATATTAAATATTTAATTTCCTCGGGTAGAGATCGAAACCACAACCTGTCGTATACGGTTACAGGGTATTGCCGCTTTTATAACAATAGATCTAGGTAGCCGTCAAAGCGTTGAAGCTTTAGTGTGCATCCCACACGAGAAATCGAAAAAATGTTTTATATTTTTTATTAAATCGATTCGGTAACAAGGCAAAACGTGGCGTTAAGCCCTGCCACTCAACGCGCAACGACCTTTAGCATTTGACTAAAAGTGTGAAATAGAAATGACTTAGTGACAACGAAGTGTTGGAACACTACTTTTCTAGGTTCTCACAGTAGTAGTTGAACAATAAAAAAAGAACATATAAATATCATCAAAACCAAAAATATCTTATTACACAAAAAATACTTCTATACCAAAATGTATCTCCCATAGCTAATCTTCAACAAACAAAATACGCTTGAACGTTTCTCAATTTCACAAAGTATCCTATAAATAAAAACATTTTGTACCTCGACGCTCTCTTGACATTCAAATAAGTTGTTTTTTTTGTAAAGCGTACACTTTATCATTTCTTCTTATATTTCCACCAATTTCCAACGCTTTTTTCCTGTCAACTTCAGTTTGGCTAAACGTAATTTAACGCTGCTGGCTCAAAATTGTTACTTATTTCGAGTCGAGCTATGTTCTTTTTCCCTTTATATTTCGCATACAACACAAGAAAATTGTGTTTAGCATTCCGTTCTATTTTCTCTAGAAAAATACATTTATGAATTAAAAAATCTGAACCAATATAAGCAACATAATATAGGTATTAATTCGTCAAAATTTTAATATTTTTCTTTGTTATATCTTTTAGTTATCTCCACGGACTTATCTATTCTTTTCTAGTATCTTTTTTGTTATTTTATAATTTTGTTAATATGATTTTAACATTTAAATGTTGCGGAAAAAAGAGTATCTAGAAGATATTTTAATATTCAAGTATATATCAGAACTGAGACAGAAGAAAAAGTTTAGTTATAGTTATCTCAAAAACATAATTAAAATAAATAATACACTAATAGCGATTCGTCTCTTTCTTTCTATGTGACATAACCCTTTTGTGAGATTGAGCCTATGAAAACTTGCATTCAATTTACAGTCACTTTATCACAGACAAAAAGTACTATAAAGTATACACTTAGCTTCACGCTATATGCCTCACAAGGCAGAGGGAACTTGGGAACCTAACGTGAAGACATTCCTTTTCGTCCCCCATTTTCTACCGAATTGAGTCATTGTGTGTTGAGTGGCGGTGACTTAACGCCGCATTTTGCCTTATTACCAGAGCGAAATTCCTCGAAAGAGAATCGAACCCATAACCTATCGGGTTTAGTCACTTCCCTGTGCCCCTGCGCTATAATAGCCCTCAAATAAAAAAACATATATTTATACATTTAATACGTAACATTACACTCGTAGGAAACATTAAGGGGATAAATCATGTTTAGAATACATTTAAAAATATATCATAGAGTACGCTTTCTTACATACATAATGATGTGAGGGAAGCAAATGTTTTTTTTATTATCAAATAATGATGGTAGTACTCTTTTGTATACAAGTATATAGAATTTAATATTTACCCGTTGATATTTGACTATGATCGTATTATTCACCTTATTTTATATACTTATCCCGCCATGTGCAGGATACAGCGTGAAGCCAGAAATAAAAATCCTATTTCTATTTTAATTTTTGAGATAATATCTGTGGAATGATAGAGCTTAAAAGCACGATTTTCTAATTACCACAGCAATTGGGAATGAAACTCACAAATTATCAAGAAACTATAATCATAAAATTATAAGCTGTAAAAAATTTAAAACAGTATATTTATATAACATTTAATTGATATGTTTCAGATATTCAAAATTATTTTAAGTATGAATACCAGTCAGTGTTTCCGTCAAAAGTTGCTTTCACTATTTGAACATTTCTTATATCAACGAAGCTTTAATAAATTCAAAATAAAAAAGATTGGAAAGCGTTCAATAAAACCAATTCGAACTTTCCTAATACTTTGTAGTGGTAAGCTTTAGACAATTTCGTAACATCTGCAGTGCAATATTCCTTCAAAATTGAACAATCATATAATAAAAAAAGATTAGTATAACACAAGACTTGTCAAATTTCTTACACTATAAGTAATATATATAAGTTTGCGGCTGTATCCCACATTAAGCAGGATAGGTAAGAACACCGAGGGTTTATATATCGGTTTCCCACAAAATGTCCAAATTTCACGTGTTGAATGATACTCACGCTCCAGTTTTATAAAGTAAATTATGGAAATGTTATTAAATTTAATTGTATTAAATTTTATATATGAAAAACGATCTCTGCATTAAATATATTTAAGGAAAAGTAAATTTGTTGGCATTCATTAATATAATTCAGTCCAAAATAAACTATTTTAAAACATGTGTCTGTTTGAGAAACGGCTTAAGTCATTTAAGCTCATATGGAATTTTCCCAGAGTGGATCGTATAACCAAATATAAATATTATATTTGGCTATACAGTCATACATTTTACCACTATGCTATGACTGTTCCAGATGTTTAAGGTAAAATACTACAAATATCTAAAATTTTTAGAACGTTTGTCTTCCGAACTGACATATACTAATGCATAGTTTGCGCACTGCTGCAATTGTAAAATTCAAAGTTTAAGCTGGTGAAAGCTCATACTAAATCTCTCGAGAATTAAAAACTTATCGTTATTAATATTAGCGATTGTTATATTTATTTTTAACATAAAATTTCCCTACGTTAAAATTTTTGTACCGCAGCAGGTAGGTAGAGCATTGTGAGAAGACACTCCGTTCTCCGTTCCGGTTTTTTTTTTTTTTGGGCTTTACCCTTTACCCTTTTGGTGACACTACAATTTATTATGAATACAATTCATCATCTTACATGTGACGATTGGTATTCAATTATATTTAAAACATGAAGGTTATTTTTTTAAAGAAGGTTAATATTGAAGAGGCGTGTCGTGGCGAAGGGAGTTAAGCGAGCGGCAAAAAACGCAACAGGTTGTGAATACGATCCCTACTCAAGGGTTTAATAGTTTCAATGTCTTAATAGTTTCACTTTGTTTGAGGCCTGTCGTGGCGCAGCGGCACAAGCGTGTGACTGTAGCTGCTGAATCTGGGTTCAATCCCCACTCGAGGAAATGAAATATTTAAAATTTTCAATTTAAATATTTAAAATTTAATATTTAGTTTCGCCACTCAACACGCCATGTCTAAAATTCGTCGGAAAGTGGGGTACTGGCTCGGAACGGATGTTCTTAACACTTGGTTCCCAACTTGTGTTCACTTTGGTAACAAAGCAAAAAAGCAAAGCGCGGCGTTGTGTTTTGTCACTCAACACACAAATGGCGCAAATTATATACGTATATATAATAGGTAGAAAGTAGGGGGTGTAACAGAGTGTCTTTACACTAAGTTCCCACGTTCCCTCTGTCTACCCTGGCATGTGTGGGGTACAATATGATGCTAAAAACCGTTCCTGAGTAATGTAATAATAAGTCATAATTTAAATGTGAAAATACCATTAAGTAAGCCAATTTAAACATGGCGATGAAATAATGGTTTTCATTTGCATAATTTATGACAAAACGTATATTTTTTATACAGTCAACGAATAAAGTTAAAAACCATTAAGCGAGTTATTAAATGAAAGACCATAGTAGTACAGTGGCGATACACTCTAAATAATAACGCGAAGGTAATATGTTCAAATCAGTTTCAACTAAACAATTTGTAGCACAATACGCATAGATAAAAACAGATCAACATAATTCCTCCGTTCTCGACGGAGAGACGAAACTCAACGACAGCCCTTCTTTTCACCAGACTATGGAAATAAAAATTTAACACTTTTTCCGAGTGGAAGTCGAATAACGATCATTATTACAGTCAAAAGCTGCCACACAGGGTGCCTCAATAATTTCTACTACGCTATGAGAAAAATACTAATACAGATTATATATATTTCTATTCTCGTAAATGTATCACCTACATACAGTATGAAGTAGATAAAAAAAACAGCTTTTAGTTTTCTATGTATAGATACTGTCCTAAAAGTTATTGTGTTGTTATATTAATAATTAGTACAAAATAGTATGTATTCATTCTAGATCGCTAGTCACTACAAAAAAAGATCTATATCTCTTATATCACTTCGCTAAAGTTAATTCCCGAAATACCATTGTTACCTTATTTGTAGTTTAGTAGTAGTAATTCTGATGTTTGATACACAAAAATAATAGCCACATTTAAAGATTGAAAGTCTAACCGAATTGTTTTCCAAGATAACTACAGCTATTCTATTCAGGAACAAGGAGCTTATTATTATGCTACAATAGACTTTGATATACAGTTTGGTCCAGTTATTGCGACTTAGATAATAGAAATTGACTTCCAAGATGATATGTTCATATATTCGTATCGCGGAACAATATAATATTAGTAATAATAAAAAAAATATTGGTATATAAAGGCGTAATCAGAGAATGTTAGACTATATACGTATACACGTATCCAATGCTTTAAAAACTTCAAGCTTTAAAAGACCAAAAGTTTAAAAATGCATAAACGAGTAAGCATCTCACGTCGTGTCTACTGATTAAATTTTGTCCTGGAAAAATCGTAATAGCCCCAGGGCCACCTTTGATATTTGTCAAAATTCTAAATTTATGAACGACGGGTTTGTTTTCCTTTTCTGTGTTTATTTTGGCTTAGCTGATTCGGTCATCGGTTACGGTATTAGGATCTATGGAAGATCCTGTAAATCTAATTTTAAAAATGTAAGGACGAACTTTTCCTTTTTAAAATAGTTAATAATTATATTGATACCCCTTTCCTTTTAAGTAATATTAGTCTGAGATGCCCTCGTATACAAGCCCGTAATAAATCATAGTTCTATGTACCTATTACAAGAACTAAATATGGTGGAAATGTTTTTATTTATCGTGCTTGCAGCTCTCATGATAATGCGTTTGGCGAAATTGACATGTTTACTATAAATTTAAATAAGTTCAAATCACTTGTCATGGAAGCTGTTTCTGAATGATTTTCTTCTGTTTTATTTTGATTTATTTTTGATTAACTGTACATCTAGCTATTTTTTTGTTCTATTTTATGTGAAGACTTCATTGGTTAATTGAAAGTAAATTTTGGTTTTTATTAAAAGTACTTGTAAAACTGTATGTCTTCCTTAATAAATAAATAAATAAATTTAGAAAATGTATACAACCATCAATTAAGATTGTTAAAAATAATTCTACCTAAACATATGCTTTTTCTTCACAAGTACAGCTACGATCAGCTATTTCAACATTGTCATGTTATGACTGTCTATAAGAAAGTTAAATTTTCGATACTTACTGAAATTAATAATTCAAGTCTGTTACACGAAAAATTTGACCTACATACACACTTGCGACAACTAGATACCAAACATAAATATAACTCACCTAAAACTAATAATTTGTATGGAAAGAGAACTGATGACTATCTGATACCTGTATATACAAATGAACTACCTAAGAAATTGCAAGAAATGTATATAAGTAATGCAAAAACCAAATGACGATTCAAAAAACACTTTCTACATAAAATAATTTAAAAAAGTAAATGGCTCTTTGTACCCAGATAAATCTGTGAGGATTTCGTGGTACTTAAAATATTTTAAAAAAAATGTATTAGACAAATAAATAATTAAAAATTAAAAAAGTTGACAAATTGATTTTAATAGTTTTTATCTTTGATATAAACATATTTTTCTATTTTAAGAGCTTTTCCTTTTTTTGTACTGCAAGTTCTTAGTTTTTACCAAATTTCATAATAGTATTATATCGTTTAAAAGAAATAACCTACAGGTTTTTTATTTAGGTGCGATAAAGTTTGCAAACATAATTTTGCGGGCGGATACATGCATCTTGTATGAAATGAACTACAAATACAAGTTTGTTATAATTTAGTTTTATGAGATACCATATTTTTTTTTACTTTATTATTTATTTATGGTGGAAATTCTCACTTTGTGTCAAGTTTCATTACTGTAGGTCCACTAGAAGACCCCAACCGATTTTGATTACGTAGTGAATTCCATACCAAATGCAGAAAAACAATACAATTGCATGTATTTGTATCTTTTGAACGCGTTGACCTAGAATTATGACGTATTCAATGCTTAAGGGATCAAAAAAAAATGAATATGTAATATTAATTACAGCTACCTATTTCTACGTGAACTTGAGATAAAAATCTGGATAAAATTACGGAACGAACGGACCACACAGTTATTCAACAATGGTTTGATTTTTCCATTTAAGATACGAAATCCTAAAAAACGAAAGCTTAAAGCGAAATGCATAAACAAGGCATTAGTTAGAAACGAGCAAATAACTCACGTTCTGTCTGCTGATTAAATTCTGCCCCGGAACAATCGTAATAGCCCCCGGGGAATCTGAGGTTAATTACACGGTGACATGGGCATTGATAATAATTATACTCCTTGTAAAAAGTTTCGCCAGAGAATCGCTATTATTTTTAAAAAGCTTTTTCATTTCTCTTATTAACATTTTTTTTTTCTTGATTTTGTTTATGTTAATTTTATTTTTGTTCTAATGCCATAGGTAATTGAGTTAAATATCTTGTAATAATTTTCTTTTATCCGGATTATATATGGCGAGAACATACTATGAAGGCGTAGGGAACCTAATATTTAGACACTCAAATGCCAATTTCGACTGCTTGCCGATTTTTTGAAATATAACTTGTAGAAATTTTTGAGGCCTCTCGTGGCGCAGCGGTACAAACGTGTAACTACAAACAGAGACAGGTTGTGAGTTCGACCCCTACAAGAGGAAATGAAATATTAAATATTTCCAATTTAAATATTTAATGTTTTCATTTCTTCGCTCTGGTAGAAGGCAAAAACGCGGCGTTGAGTTTCGTCACTCAACACGTAATGCCTCAAAGTCGGTGAAACGTAGGAAACGGAACGGAGTGTCTTAACACTAGGTTTCACAGTTCCCTCCGCCTACCATGCCATGTGCAGGATATAGTGTGAAGCTGAGTACTTGTAGAAATTCAACACATCGCTTTATTTTTTAACGAAGAAATTGAAATATTTTTGTCATGTAAAAAAAATTGAACCCACAAGTAGTGTTTCTAGTCGGATATTGTGCTGATATATTACATTTTGATAATTTTATTTTACAAAATGAAATTGAATAAATAAAAAAAAGAATTGAATAATTAATAAAAGGACGAAAAAAATCTAAGTTCATCACAATTTAATGCAAAGACAATTATTTTTTGGTCCTAAAACAATATTTCAAATTGAATAACAACCAGTAAAATTCTTGATTATTTTGTAAATCAACGTACTTTGAACATTTTCTATTTTAATAAGCTATTAACCAAATTAAACTTATTGGACTGGATAACTCAGAAATAATAGGTTCTTTTGTATAATTATGTCGGAGTTGAAGTGAAAAATGAATGAACTAATATTTATCTTTATCTTAATACATCACTGCCTTCTTTAGGAAGGATAATAAGGAGTTAATAATATTATTATTATAATATTTTATTAATAAAAAACATTTTATAATTTTTAGCATCACTAGCCATTTTAGCTGTATCCCGTATTTAGCTGGGAACCTAATGGGGTTAAGGTAACCTAATGAAAAACAAAGTGGTATTCATTTTTTGTCTAATTTCGAGATATTGGATGGTTAGATACGTGTTTTGTCTTGTTAAGTAATAAATAAATTATTGAAAATCATTCGTTCAACTCAAATTAAAATCGGGCCCACAATGTCGGTGGGACGGCGGTCGTGGAATCAGACAGCAATAGAAGAATAACATTGTATTGTTATTTCTAGATAAAGTGTCACTGCGTAACCAGGCACTGGTGGATGTTCTTATAAAACATTTATGGCTATACTGTCTATAATCGCGGTCTGAAATTTTAATAAGACACGATTTAAAATTAAAAGAAACCAACTCAAAGAATCAATACTTCATCTTGGTTATTAAGCTGCTGATTTGATTTATGTCTAACATGGCTTAGAATCCTCCATTAAAGTACGATATAAAATCTATAATTGCATACAGTCTGGTAAAATTAATAGACCCCCTCATTGTGTGTGTCAATTACAATTTCTGCTTCCACTTCCAAGAAGAGGAGCTTTCAAGATACTTACATGTTTTTGCTATCAAAAACAATAGAAAATTTGCTATGAAATACATAAAAAATAATTGGTTTCAAAATAATCCTGTTACTAAAGAATTCATTTGATGTTATTTTCCATGTACATCTTAATGTACCTACTCTAAGCTAGAGAATGACTAACTATCCTGACACAAATGTAATCTCTCAAAGTTTACATAGGTAAAACCAAGGTTATAATATACTAATTAGTGGGAGATTGCAAGATTACCACCGCATCACATTAAGCGGACTATACTTAATTACCTGTCAGCCCAAGCTAAGATTAGCGGCGAGGAAAAACGCTATAAAATAGGTCAGTACAAACGACTTAACTGGTTTATTAAGGTAGTCAGATTTTCATTTCAGCTTTACGCAGTATCTCGCCCTTGGCAGATTAGGCAGAGAGAACGTGGGAAACTTGTGCTCAGACACTTTGTTCCGTTCCCCACTTTCCACTCAGTCAGAAGCATTGCGTGTTGAGTGTCAGAACTCAACGCCACACTTTGCCTAGTTACTACAACGAAATATATAAATATTAAATATTACTCTAACTTAAATTATGATCTTAGTCCGCTAATAAATACGCATAGGCAAAAAGGACGCAAAGAGTCATCAAGTATCACTCTTTTTAATTTTATAAAACTGCGAGTCGGACTCGCGTACAAAGGGATTAGTGTTGTTTTCCACTAAAAATCATCACTTACGGAAATAAAATATGAATGTTATTGGAGCCATCCTAAATATCTAATATATTCTGTTTATATACAGCGACAATCAAAATATGTACATCATCTGTCAAAATTTCAATTGTCAAACCATTTCATTTTGATGATGGACGGACAGACATACAGCATAGTTAAGACCTTGTTGTATGTTTACGTGAATAGGGTCCCCGTTTATAAGCTAATGCGGACAATACGGAATGCGGATGCGGAGATGCGGAGTACTGAGGATTATTTTACTCTTTGGATACTAAACCTTAAAGAAACAATATACTCGTATAATTAATCGAGTAAGAGATGATAGAAAAAAAATAAACGGTCCGTAGTTCAGTATTGTCGTACAGATCACGTAGATAAGCTGGATACTTTGTTTCACTGAATTATTATTTTTTTTGTATCGAGTTCAGTTAAGACGGTAAAATGAGGATTTATATCTTAATTAACTTGAGTATAAGAAGCAAACGTTGCACGTTTTAATTGAGTAGTATCTAAGAATGATAATATGAGAAATTATCAATGCGGCGTTGAGTTCCGTCACTCAACACGCAATGCCTCAAATTCGGCGGAAAGTGGGGAACGGAAGTGGAACGGAGTGTCTTAACACTAGGTTCCCGGGATCCGTCTGCCTACCCTGCCTCGTGCGGGATACAGCGTGAAGCTGAGAGAAATTATCAATGAGGCAACCACAGCGGTTGTGGGTTCGATTCCATCTCTATAACAAAGCTTTAAATAATTTCACTCTCACATATTCTAGTCAAGTAAATATTTTCATTCCACATTTTCTAGTAAAGTCCAGCCACACAACACGCAATGCTTCAGGAAATCTTAAGTAAAGAACGGGAGTGTCTTAAATGAGAACAGAGTGTCTTAACACTAGGTACAATGCTCTCTCTGCCTACCCTGCTATGGACACAAGAAAAACAATAGCACAATAGCAAACAATCTGTTCTGTATGGATTTCTGAGTTTTGTTTAAGATATTGGCATTTATATAAGTATATTAAGTATATATTGTGTCTATAAAAGCATATTCGACGATAATAAAAAGTACTTGTAAGAGTCAATTTTAATTATTAATCTTTTTTTTTATAATTTTGCTGAGTGCAGGTTCTATTTCCACTCGAATAATTTATATTTACAATGCAAAGATTTCCATAGTACAACCGAACAAAGTGAATTGATGATGCGTAAGAAGAAAAAGATTTTTTAAATCAACGCGTAAAGAGTTTTTTTGCGTCATTCCTTTTATACAATTCAACTTGAGAGCCATTATGCAGATTCTTTTAAAGTTTTTGCTAGAAAGATGAGTTTTCACTTTTAAATTACGTAAGGGGAAATACTTTTCTAGTTTCAAGCCGTATATATTAAGTTAGTTCATAAAAGCTCAAGGAGTTTAATTTTTTTTTATAATTTTAATTTTTATAGTATATATTATAGTTAGGACAGTGGTTCCATTTTATGAGTGTTGATAAATTTTGATGTTTGTTAATCAATTGATTTATCTTGACTTAACGAGCTAATCTAATCACTAACGAAAATACAACACAATCTTAAAAGTAAATAAAAATCTAATCTGGAGCGTTTCTTACCAGTTGCAAGATTGAAGGTCAATGGAAACACGAGCGTACACACTTATTTTATATGAAATAAACTGCAAATATATGGCTGTGTATTATGCTATGAAATGCCTCCTTATATGCTTTGTTCCGTAATATTTCCTATTATTTTAGAAGTGTAGTAAGTTCTCATTTAGAGGTTAATTTTTAAATCTTTGTATCACATTTACCATTTAAATTTGATTACATGATAAATTTCGTAGAAATTCCTGTAGCATTTGATGTGTTGATTGAAAAGCTTAATTTTTTCTTTGCTCTAAGGGGAGATCTCAGATCTCCAAATCCGAATATTTGTTATTAATTTTAACTTCATAACTTCATCCAAAAATCATCGCGTAGGTATAAAAATAAATGATTTTCACAGACTGACAACAAACAACAAAGTGATCCTATACAACTTCCTATTTTCTACTTTAAATGTACTGACGCTAAAAATATTGCCAAATACTGTCTACTGTATAAACCACAAAAGCTTCACGATTCTAATATTTAAACATATCTAAACACAATTCAAATTACTTTATTTCATCATAACAAAAGTCAATATAAAAAGAAAAAAGTAAATTCTTGTTACGTTTCACATATATGTACGTTCTATTTGTCTTTGTTCCTTAGTATTGTTTTAGCGGAGCGCATACGCGCGGTAATTGAACGATTCTATAAACCCACATGTGTGGCTCCATTCTTTTATTGTGTCACCATTTACTCCCTAATGATCGCAATTGTTTATACTGAATAAGCGAAATTTTGAAAAAAAAAAACTAATGATATTTCATACAGACACTCTGTTCTGAAACAAAGGATTTATGTATAAATAGATATTTTTACTTTTACAGCGACGAATGTTTATGTGATTACTAAGTAACTTTTAAGTGAGGAACGAAAGTGGAACGGAGTGCCTTAAGACTAGGTTCTGCCCTCTGCCCACCCTGCAATCTGCGGGATACAGCGTGGAGTTGAATATTGAATATTGAGTAAGTAAATTTTAATCTGAATGTTAATATATTAGCACAAAGTTTAAAATGAATTTTAAGTGAAGATCAATTTTAAATTGCAGTTTAAAATCAACACATATAAATAAAGTAATTGTGGCGTTGAATCCAACCACTCAACACGCAAATATCTCAATTTTGGCGGAAAGTCGGGAACGGTACGTAGTGGCTTGCTAATGGGTTCCTAAGCTCCGTCAAATCCCTATGCCTATACTGCTATGTACAAAATACAGCGTGAAGTTGTGAATATAAATAAATAACTATATTGTCTCACTGGACAGAGATTTTGACTTATGTGTGTTATTTGTTTGTTTGAACAAGCGTTTTTTTGCGTTTAATCTGATTGTCATTGAAAGATTCTTTTTGTATTAAATATTTCAATTATAGAGAAAAGCCTAAAGGCTATGTCATTAATTAATGGTTTCGTTTAAATAATTGTACTTGCGGCCTTCAGGCCTTAATTAACATTTAAATATGGCAAAATTCTTAATTATTTATTCTTTATTATATTTTTTATTTTTATTAATAAATGAAAAGCAAATTAATTAATAAACAGACTCTATATGACAACGCTACGATGATTACTCCGTATCACGTATATAGCTGGCTTTGGCAGTGATAATTTAGTATTGAGATGCTGCGTTCATGCTGAATGATAGAACTCAACGTTGCGCGTAGTTTAAATGGACGAGAAAATTAACGTAATAATTTACCCTTTTTCGAGTTCAAGCCCACAATTATTTCCCTTGCAATGTGCCACATATGCCTCAGACAATTTGATTAAAAAAAAATGGCTAACCATTTGTGCAATAGGCTGTTGGTTCGATTTCCATTTGAGAAAATTAAATTTCTAATATTTTCATTTTCCTCGCTCTGGTAACGATGCAAAACTCGGCGTTGAATGAAGTGGAACGAAGTATCTTGATAGGAAAGTAGTGTCTTAGCACTAAGTTTTCTGGTCTCTTCTGCCTACCTTGGTATATACGGATATAGCATAAAGCTAAAAAATATACATTCACTCAGCCTTACGCTATATCCCGCACATGGCAGGGTAGGCAGAGGGAACTGGCAGGAACCTAGTGTTAAGACACTCCGTTTTACTCCCGACTTTCCGCGGAATTTGCATTTTGAATGGTGGAACTCAACGCCGCGCTTTGCCTTCTTACTAGAGCGAAGAAATGAAAATATTTAATATTGAATTTGAAAATATTAAATGTTTTATTTCCTCACGTGAGGCTTAGACCCAAAACGTCTCATTTACAGTCACACGCTTGTGCCCGCTGCGCTACGACAGGCCTCTATAAAAATATACATATTTAAATATTATACAGAAAAGTCACAGGTCATGCGAATGCATCATACACCTGCAAGAACAATTCATTATACACGAGACAAACAAAAAGGCTTTTAATATTATTGCAAGCGTAGAAATATGCGAGCAAGTTCAAGCGAACAATGTTCATATATATTTTGTAATATTTTAAAGTGTTCATAGTAAGGATTAGAGAAACACATATTTAAGTTAAAACTCGTAAAAAAATTAAACTTAGCTGTATTTGAACGCATACATTATATTGTATTCATGATTCACTAAAGCTTTTTCAGTGATCAAACTAAAGATTTTTTATGGTTGAACACGCTGTATGAATGGAAAATTTCTTTTTATGTTAGTTAATGTATTTTTTCGACGAACGCTTTAGGTTAAATACCCTAAATCATGCGACGTCGATTCGAACGTGTCTGAATTTTTATTAGCTTCACGCTGTATTCCATTCTAAGAAATATAAGCTGACGGAACCTGGGAACCTAGTATTTTTTTTTCAGCTTCACGCCGTATCCCGCACGAGGCAGGGTAGGCAGAGGGAATCCGGGAACCTAGTGTTAAGACACTCCGTTCCACTTCCGTTCCCCACTTCTTAAATCCACCGTTCCAATTAAGATACTTCCGTTATGGAGTCAATAATATTTAGGTTTATAATTCCTAATATTACTGTTTCTCACTTGAAGTAGTCTTTGAATGAGAATGGTCCATTACCCTGTGATGTACGAATAGCTTTAGTTTTAATTAGAGCGTAGTTAACTGAAAGTTCACGTGTGACCCTGGATGGAGATTTTCTTTTCTTTTTAAGCCAACATTCAACACGCAATTCCTCAAATTCGGTGGAAAATGGGGAATAGAACGGATTGTTTTCAAAGTAGGTTCCCAAAAATCCTTATGAATAAATGTTTTTTTTTTTCGTTTTCAATGTAATGTACTGTATCTGAGATCAAAGATATTTGGAGCACTTAGTTAGTGACATCTCTTAGTTCTTTCTATTTTTTGTACACAGAACCGAATTGGCAGTTTAATGGCTTTTTTAAAGGCTTTTCCAAGCTTTTTCTACGTTTTCTAAAATATTCTATTTATATAGCTGTGGAATTATATGTAAAATATATATATATACCTATACATAAATATTAATTTGTTATAAAACTTATAATACCTAAAATCACCTTGGATGATTAACGGAGATAAGATGAAGATTCATCTGCTATAATGCTGAGATATTTAATCTCCCTTTGGTAGGCCGTAGGATTATTGTTCATCAAAAGATTAAAGTACCTGAAACAAAAAAAAAAGTATATTTTTATATCTTCTTATATAATAGGTTATGATAACTTAGTTTTAAGACACTCTGTTTCCCAATTTCTGCTAAATTTTCGAAATACTGGTGGTGGAGATTAACGCCGTTCTTTAACTTGTTATCAGAGGCAGGAAATAAAAATAATTAATTTATTATGTATAGTAGTCCAATTCAACGTATTTCTTTTATTACTTTTAATTTTGTTGAACTACAAAAGTCTTTACCAACACCACTGATTCAAAGACAGTAGCTTTTATTTGACTTGTCTATTAATGGAGAAAAGAAATCAGTTAAAATATAATTTTTCGAGAATAAATACATAAGCATCATTTGTAAAAATAAAATATAGATAATTTTTCTTGTAGATGTGCGTTCTTCGCCCGAGATTAAAACATAGTGTGTCGGAAAGTGGGATTTAACTCCGTATTTTTATACCAGAGAGTGGTAAAATGAATGAAAAATAGAACCCACACCTATTGGTAAAATGTATACTTACATACATAGCATACCGCTAGCATAGCAGGACGTTATACCACAACAGCCTCACCTACATTAATACTCAGGTTCACGATGTATCCCGCACAAGGCAGGGTAGGCAGAGGGAACTTAGGAACCTAGTGTTTAGACAATCCGTTTCCGTCCCCCACTTTCCACCTAATTTGAGACGTTACGAGTTGAGTGGCGGAACTCAACGCCGCCCTTTATTACCAGATCACCTTGTTACCAGAGTCAAGAAATGAAAACATTAAATATTTAATTCGAAAATGTTAAATATTTCATTTTCTCGAGTGGGGATTGACCGGCACAAGCGTGTGACTGTAAACGACAGGTACACAACCTACACAACAGGCTACAGTAACAAATTTATTAAATAATTTTATCCTATGAATATTATATACTCACGTTATATATGTATATTGGTTGTGAGCAAATTGATCTTAACCAGAATTCAAACATATTACCAAGAAACCACAAGTGGCTACCAAAACTATATTCGCTAATATTCTCTAACGATACAAGCTATTCTCGACAGCAGTACTATTGTACACATAAATTGCTTCCAGTAAGACTGTGGGACATCAATGGGACGTTACGTTCAGTTAAATTTGTATCTAAAGTGTATACTAAATGTGTATATGTAATAGTATGTATGTATGTATGTATTTTCATTGTTTGTCTGTTGTAGCGTAGTGTCTGAATATGAACGCAACGGTTTAGTGTTTTATAAATTTTTTTTTATTGTAAAAAAATATTCAAAATACAATATAAGACATTTACAAATATATATCTTAATATTGATCTTAAAATATTTTTTAATGTAATTGAAAGTTAGAGGTGAGAGATAGATACTCTATCATATTATAGTTAGGCAAAAAAAAACTGATTGGCTGCCGCAGCTCGCGGTGCATGTCTACTTAGCATGAGAGCTGGGAGCTAGACCCGGATCCGAAGTAGCCGATTGTAGAATAAGGCTAGATCGCGGTACGCGTGTCGGGAAGTGAGTGTGCTTTACAACTCGGGTACCAATTGAAAATTGGTAGTCTGCTTCTCTGGCGTCCTCAGCGAGGTGAGTCGCGAGCATGCTGGACGGAGTGCGTGAGGTGTGCTTGCCTACAGCTCCGGCGCCTATTTGGAAAAAGAGCTAGCGTGATCGAAGAGTGTCTTTCAT
The DNA here is from genome assembly GCA_019049475.1 of Eueides isabella. Taxonomy (NCBI): domain Eukaryota; kingdom Metazoa; phylum Arthropoda; class Insecta; order Lepidoptera; family Nymphalidae; genus Eueides; species Eueides isabella. The sequence continues at coordinate 2,693,661 of CM032389.1, read as the reverse complement.
CTGGTAGGCGGTTGGAGGTTACGTGGGACAACTTACCCTATAAGTATTATCATGATAGTGGTGGAAGCCAGACTTGTTTGGCAGCTGCCTCTGGTTTAAAGCCCGATCGTATACGGGCACTCCTGGTTTGACCGTAAGGTTGGTACAGGAACACAATATAATATAAACAGTTAGTCTTGAAAGAGAAAGTGGGCATATAATATGTATTAGGCAAGAATATGTTTAAAAAATGATTATAAAGAGTTACACAACAAGATTTAATAAACCCACACCCGTCGAAAACAGTTCCTCAATAAAAGTATTCTCCGTGTTTGTTATAAATAAACGAAAAAAATAACGTTTTTATGAATGAATCTAAAATATTGATCAATAATTTTAACACAAAAATAAAATATAAGGCAAAGCGTGGCATTGAGTTCCGCCACTCAACACGCAATGCCTCAAATTGGGCGGAAAGTTGGAAACGAAGTGGAACGTAGAGTATATACATGTATATATATATATATATATATATATATATATATATATATATATATATATATATATATATATATATATATATATATATATATATATATATATATATATATATATATATATATATATATATATATATATATATATATATATATATATATATATATATATATATATATTATTATATTTTTCATATATTTAGTTATATATATTAATAGTATCTATTTATATACTATTATTACCCACAATTTTTATTTATTAATTTATATAAACATACGCTGTAATGACAGATGACAGCTTGACAGCTATGGTATGCTATTCTTCAATAGATAATATTTGAACAAATGTCGCTAATACCGTCTCGTTACACGATAACTATTTGTTAAGTTCTTCTTTTTATTTATTATTTTTTTTTTTTTCTTTAACAATTTTTATCACTTTAAGTACTGCTGACTGGTGAAAATGCTTGATTATATTTAATTTAATTTGTATTAATTATTAATAAAACATAATCTTATATATAAATATATATAGATATATTTTATTATTATTTTATTATTTTTATTTATTATAGTTATTATTACTATTATATTATACATATACATATTTATATTCATGCAAAGATTAGTATATAATACATTTGTTAAAAAAATGGATAATATGTTAGACAATGATAGTTTTAGTAGTAGTGGTGATAGTATACATGATAATTCATTTCATCAGTGCGATTCTATGACAACTGACGATAGTTTTCATAGCACTTCTTTCAACTCCCTGCTGGACAGCAAACTTAATATCTTTTCCAAAAATTTTAATGTAGTCCACATTAATGCACAAAGTATACCAGCTCACTATCCAGATTTGCTAGACTCATTTAATGTAAAACATGTACATGCTATACTAGTATCGGAAACGTTTCTTAAACCTAGTTTACCATCAACTGCTTATGCTATACCAGGATTTCATTTAATACGGAATGATAGGACAGGGAAAGGCGGAGGAGGAGTGGCGATCTATCTTAGAAGTCATATTCCCTTCTCTATATTAGATAAATCGCCATCAGCCTACTCAAACTCATCGGAACATATTTTAGTAGAAGTTCTTTTTGGAACTCTCAAAGTCTTACTTGGTGTGGTTTACAGTCCTACACTGCATATTAATTATTTCGACTCATTTGAGCTTCTATTAGAAAAATATGTTCCGGGAGCTGACCACTCTATAATAATGGGTGATTTTAACACATGTCTCATTAAGAAGGACTCACGCGCAAATCAGCTTAAAACCATAATTACTAGCTCTAACCTTAATATTCTTCCAACAAACGCAACTCACCTATTCCCTGGCTGTACCCCATCTCTACTGGACCTCATGATTGTCTCGTCAACTGAGCGTGTAGCTACCTTCGGTCAAATTTCGGCGGACGCGTTTTCATATCACGATCTCCTTTACCTTTCATATAAAATACGTCCGCCCAAAATAAAGCCGTCTGTAGTTATGCGCAGATGTTTTAATAACATCGACAATGACATATTCATGAGCGATCTTAGTCGAATTGACTGGGATAGCATATTTCGTGCAGAAAATATTGATCATAAATTAAATATTTTCATTTCTTTGTTGATCGAGCTCTTCGATACACATCCACCGCTTCGGCCAATAAAAATGAAACATCTCCCTGCTCCGTGGTTAACTAAAGATATTAAATTACTTATGGCGAAACGTAATTCTGCAAAGTCCAAATATAAGAAAAATCCTACGGATGTTAACTTGCAAAGGTACAAAATACTACGCAACAAATGTAATAAGGCTTGCAGGGATGCGCGACGTAATTATATCTATTCATCGATTGACTACAGAAATCCTGGAAAAACCTGGAAATTTTTGAACACGATGGGAATAGGTGGCAGGCGCACTCAGCGTACTACAATCTTAAACGACTGTACGGATTTAGATTCACTGAATAATTTCTTTACTAATGTTAACATCATGGATAATAACGCCAAAACTAAGACACTTGATTCTCTGTCGCGCCTTACCAATCATTCTGGTATCCCTTTCTGTTTTACGCCTATCACAACTGTAAAAGTACGAAAGCATGTAATGGCCATTAAATAAGATGCCACAAGCTACGATAACTAAAGTCGCCGTATGATTATGTTATCTCTTAATACTGTCCTTCCTATCTTATGCCATATATTTAACTTCTCACTATCCTCTAGCAAATTTCCTGACGTCTGGCGTCATGCCCTTGTGATCCCTACATCATAAACATCCAATCCAATATCTTTTTCCAACTATCGACCAATTTCTATACTCCCTTTTCTATCAAAAGTCTTTGAACGCATTGTGCATGATCAATTGTACCAATTTTTACATACCAATAACATCTTATCCCCTTTTCAATCAGGTTACCGCCCTGGCCATAGCACAGTCACGGCACTTAACAAAGTCTGCGATGATATACGAGCTGGTATTGATAATCAACAAGTCACTCTGCTTGTTTTATTAGATTTCTCAAATGCCTTTAACACAGTAGACTTTGATATTCTATTAGCAATACTAAAGTCCATAAATATTTCCTCAATTGCTACTGAATAGTTTTCATCTTACATTCGCGGCCGCAGACAGGGCATTAAACTAGATAATAGAATATCTTCACTTAGCCACATTAACGCTGGAGTCCCGCAGTGTGGTGTGCTGTCACCATTACTCTTTTCCATTTTCATTAATACTCTCACTCAACACATATCTTCTTCTTATCACCTTTATGCTGATGATTTACAAATTTATACAACAGTTGCCGTAAATGATATTGCTAATGCAACTACTAAAATTAATGCCGATTTACAATTGATAAGTATCTGGTGTAAATCTTTTGGGCTCACTATAAACCCAAGTAAATCTCAGGTTTGTTTGTTTGGCACTTCTAAACAACTATTTAAAATATATTCGTTTCCACTATCGGTATCATTTGATAATGTTAGTTTAGAGCCTAGTGGGAGTGTTGTGAACTTGGGAATCAGGATGGATAGCACATTTTCCTGGGCACCTCACGTTTCTGAGCTCAGTCGTAAGATTTTCTCTGCTATAGGTAGACTAAGAAGATGGAAAAATCTCTTGCCTTTAAAAACCAAAATATCCCTGGCCCATACCCTTCTTCTGCCTATCCTAGACTACGCGGATTCTTGCTATCTAGATTTATGCCAGCAGCTACTTAATAAGCTTGAACGTCTGCAAAATCTTATTATAAGATTTATATTTGGACTAAGAAAACACGACCATGTGTCTCAGTTTCGGAATCAACTGAAATGGCTAACGATAAAAAACCGACGTAACTTACATTCCCTCACTCTCCTCTATACCATTCTTTTCCACCCTGTTACTCCTTTGTACCTTAAAGAACGGTTTAAGTTCTTGGGGTCAACCTCCCTGCACACTCAACCCCTCCGCTCCCGTGCTAACAACCTTCTGGAAATTCCTTTGTGCCGTACGAAATGTTATGCTGAATCCTTCACGATCAAGACTGTTAAGTTATGGAATGAGCTGCCACTTATAGTTAAACAATCTCAGTCAGTTGAAATATTTAAACGCCGTCTTAAACTACACTATCTGGAGCAAAATCTATGAGAATTTATTTTGTGTATGTATATGTATGTATGTGTGTGTGTGTGTATGTATGTATATATGTATGTATATGTATGTGTGTGTATGTGTATATGTGTGTATGTATATATATATATATATATATATATATATATATATATATATATATATATATATGTATGTATATGTATATATGTATATATATATATATATGTATATATGTATGTATATGTATGTGTATGTGTATGTATGTATGTATGTATGTATATATGTATTTATGTATGTATTGTGTGTATTGTATATATATATAATTCAGGTAAATCAATACTGTAGAGTATATTTTAAATAAATATCTTATAATGTATAAATATGTGATACTTTTTGCGCCATTCTGCTTTTCATAATACTAGATTCTATAGTACCGGTTGCCTGTAAGAGATCACTTTCAGTGATAAGGCCGCCGTTGCACATTTACAGTTTGTGTAATGTAATATGTTTAATATGTGAAATGTTAACCCATACAATATGTAAAGTGCAATAAAGTATTATTATTATTATTATTATTATTATATATATATATATATATATATATATATATATATATATATATATTTATATATATATATATATATATATATATATATATATATATATATATATATATATATATATATATATATATATATATATATATATATATATATATTTATATATATATATATATATATATATATATATATATATATATATATATATATATATATATATATATATATATATAAAATAATTTTCGAGTGTAAAAATGTACAACGTTTTCAATTAAGAGCGCGAAACGAAGTTCTTTGTATAGCTCATGATCGATTGTAAATAATGATGTTGCAAATAAAATGTTTGAGTATAAACGAAATAAGCTTACGTATATATATAGGATTACATTACTATACTATTGAGACCATCGTGGCAAAAGGTTTGGATATTGGTTCGAATTCTACGCGAAAGAATAAAATGTTTAATGTTTTTATTTGCTTGTTGTGGTAATAAGGCATATCGCGGCGTTGAGATCCGGAACTCCACACGTAATGTCTCAATTCGGCGGAAAGTGTTAAACGGAAGTGACTTAATCCTCTGCCTACTTTCTATGTTTATTCAGATGATTTCGCGCTGAAGGCATGTTCTACCATTTGTAAGATATATTAAAATTTATACAAAACACAGCTTCACGCTGTATCCCGCACATGGCATGGTAGGCAGAGAGAACTTGGGAACCTAGTGTAAAGACTGAGACATTGCGTGTTAAGTGGCGGGACTCAACGCCGCGTTTTACCTTTTTACCAGAGCGAAGAAAAGAAGACATTAAATATTTAATTTGAAAATATTAAATACTGCATTTCCTCGAGTGGGGATTCAAATTCAAAATTCAAATTCAAATATTTTTATTCAAAATAAGAAGTTACAAGCTTCGTTTTTTGAACGTCAAACAATTTACCACCAGTTCACTAAATTTACTGCCTCAGACCTGAGAAGAACCGGCAAAAGAAACTCAGCGGGACACGTCTTTTTTTGTTTAATCAAATTTATATTATATCATATAATTAATTGTGACAATGATACATTTGAAATAGCCTGGAGTGAGCATTTTATTTCCAAGGCGTGTTATCATTTATGAAATCGTTAATTTGGTAATAACCTTTAACACACAAACGTCTTTTCACAACTTTTTTAAATTGTGAAATAGAAAATTCTCGGACGTTTTCTGGGATCCTATTGTAAAAGCGTACACCCTGACCCATAAAAGAATTACGGACTCGATTCAATCGAGTTACAGGTGCACTAAGATTAAATTTATTTCTAGTATTAATATTATGTATATCCCTTATTGTGGTAAATTCATTAATATTTTTCTTAACATACATAATATTTACAAAAATGTATTGCAATGCAACGGTCATTATATTGATTTCTTTAAATTTTTCCCTTAAAGAATCTTTAGGGCCTAATTTATAGATTTCACGAATAGCTTACTTCTGCAAGACAAAAATTAATTGAATACCGGCTGCATTACCCCAAAGTAAGATGCCGTAGGACATAATACTGTGAAAGTAGCTAAAATAAACGAGGCGAGCCGTTTCCACGTCTGTTAATGTTCTGATTTTTTTAACCGCAAAGGCTGCTGAGCTAAGTCTATTCGTCAATTCATCGATATGAGGTCCTCACTGTAATTTAGAGTCAATGGTGATCCCGAGAAATACCGTTGAATCAACAGGATCCACGGCTTCACCATTCAAAAGTACATTGGCTTTCACAATTTTCGTGTTGGGTGTTCGGAATATAACACATTTGGTTTTTTTACTATTCAAAAGTAAATTATTAGCACTAAACCAATGTACTAATTTTGAGAGAGCATTGTACATCGTCATATACTTTTTGTCTTCTTTTCATTTTAAAAATTAGCGATGTATCATTTGCAAACAATACTATCTCATGGCTCCTATCAACTAAATATGGTAGGTCATTTATATATATTAAAAAGAGAAAAGGACCAAGAATAGACCCCTGTGGGACCCCCATACCGATTGAAGAACCAGGAGATTTCTTACCATTCACATCAACCTTCTGAATCCTATTAGTTAAATAAGAAGTCAGAAGATCGAGTGCACGTCCTCTTATGCCGTAACGGTGTAGCTTCATGACCAATGTCGAGTGCTGCACGCAATCAAATGCCTTCGATAAGTCACAAAACATGCCAAGAGCATCCTGCGATCCTTCCCATGCCTCATAAATACTCTTTAAGAGAGCTAAACCAGCATCGGTCATCGGATTGAACCCACAACTTGTCGTTTACAGTCACACGCTGCGTCACAACAGGCCTCAATTACAAAACTCAATTTATATAAACAAAACATTCAGAGGAAACTTTATTTCACTTACTAAGAAATAACTTCCTGCTACATTGTAATGCCAACAACCTCTTACTTTTAGTTTCATTGTATCACCTTAATAAAACTCACTAAATTATAAAAAAAATACTTAGCTGTTTTTAGTTAAATTGTCTTGAAAAAGCGGTAAGTTAACAATTTTACAATAAAATATTTTTTCTACAGCTACACGGTATCCTGCACTTAGTAGGGTAGACAGAGGAAACTTTGTTCCCATTAAGACACTTCTTTACTCTCATACCACCAATATTTTTTTACTATAACGTTGTCTAAATATGTATATACGTTTTCTCAATATATTTACCATTACGAAAAATGTATGAAATACACTTATAAGTAAGTTTAACTATGTGAACTCTTAAACTTAAGCGAACTTAACGCGTTCTTGATATAAATGATCATGTGAAATGGACAAACAGAGAAACAGAAAGACGGATCACAAAGTGATCCTAAAATGGTTCCGATTCGTTAGAAATGGAATCCTAAAAATTGACTAAATATATACCAAAAAAGGCGAATTTGGTTGTACTCAGCTTCATGCTTTCCCGCACATGGCAGGGTGGGCAGAAGGTACTTGGGAACCTAGTGTTAAGACACTCCGTTCCACTTCCGTTCCCCACCTTCCGACCCATTTGAGTCGCGTTTTCGCCTCGACAGGCCTGTTTGGCAGGCGAGTTTGCTTGTACGCAAGTTGAAATTTAAAAAAAAATCATTAATATTATCTAATATCTACTCAATTTCCACTATAAAGCTTCTAAAATACCTTTACAAATACTGAATAAAGGTACTTTCTCACTGTAACGTTTACTCAGTATTAATCTACGTAAGCGTATAAGATTCGTATCGGTTAGTTTGGCTGTGTGTACTCTAAATCTTAAGCGATCGGTCTGCGTTTGCTACGGTTGGGTAATCTGTAATACCTACAGTTCTAAGTCATGGATTTAATTTAAGTGAGCTATGTCATGGTATTTCTATGTGAATAGCACTGTGGTGATCGATTTGTTTTCTGGTGTCTTTGTAAAGGGACAAGATGAAAGATAATGTTAGAGAATTACATTACAGTTTTAATGATATAAATTTGGAGAATTAGCTGGAATCTAAAAAAGGGTGAAAAAGGTACAGCTGTAAAAATTAAGTTATATTTTACACTATAGTACAAAAAAAACTAATAGCAGTCGAGGGACTGCCGATAGAAGTGAAAACGGAACTATTAAGTTGAGAGTATTTAAAACTATATGCAAAAATTATATGAATTTTTTTATGTTTTATTTATTAGTTACATATGATGGGTTAAACAAATCATGAACAAAATATAAATACAAAGTGGTTGAAAAAATAATTAATATACAATTATCTTAATTATACATAGTATTTATATTTACACGAATTTCAATGAATTCTAGTTTGAACATTATTTTCATTATTTACATCATTGTCATCATTAATTTCGACAATACTTAGATTATCTGTTAGTTTAATCATTTCATTTTATTCTAAAAAAAATACAATAGGTACTGCTACTATAACGTATTGGTGACGTGACTCACAAAATTATACTTATCCAAAAAGCGTCCATCGCGCACATAATACAGTCAGAAATAGTCGATGTATTAGTGTATACGTGTACACAGGCTATATTAGTGTATACGTGTACTACTGCGCATGCGCTAGTCGCACGCCTGCTATTATCATTAGCATGTCGGTGACGCGAACCGAGGATTTTACCCTCTACCAAAACGCTCAACGCGCCTAAAGAAGTTTTCACTTCAAAAATCAATAAATAAACTAGTATTTTCGATTGGAAGTTGAACAAGAGGCCTGTCGCGTCGCAACGGCACAAGCGTGTGACTGTAAACGATAGGTTGTGGATTCAATCCCCACTCGGAGGTGAAAAATATTTAATATTTTTAAATTAAATATTTAATGTTTTCGTTTCTTCGCTCTGCTAAGAAGGCAAAGCGCGACGTTGAGCTCGAAATGCACGACGTTGAGCTTGAAATTAGGGAACGGAGTGTTAACACAATGTTCTCAAGCTTCAAGGGATACAGCGTGAAGCTGAGAGAGAGAGACAGATAGAGAAAATTTAACAACTAATCTTATCTACTAATAGAACTTTGAACGATAGGCATACCAGTCATGAGATAACGACTATGTAAGCCATAAATGAATTTACGCCTTCCAATTCTACTTTCATTTGTTTTTGCATCAGATTCATTTATTTAAACTTCTCTCAAAGTATAAAAATATGCATATAAAAATAAATTTAAAGTGCAAAATATTATATATTTTTAAATAACATAATTACTAAGTTTTAAGAATTTTATGTAATAAAAAAATTATATTACATAAAATTCTTAAAATTTTACGTCGAGAATGAAACTTTCTGTAAAATAGATTCCTAAACTTTAGAAATGAAATGTACGATACGACTTAGTAATGAAGCTTTTAAATAACACGTTTAAATTTGTAATTCAAATACGAAATTATTTATTATTTTTGTTTGTTAGTTCTATGAAATATTATAATACTTGGTTTATTATTTTATTTCTCCGTCGGGGTATTGTCTTAATTGCTCTCTCACTTCTTACGTCTTTGTGGAGAATATTAAATAATTCTACATTTATTTTGCTATATGTTATTTAAACTTCTCAGATAATCTTGTTGTATTGTAATTGGGATACCGAAAACTTAGCGTTAAGACATTACGTTGTCCACTTTGGAGGCCTGTCGTGGCGCAGCGGAACAAGCGTGTAACTGTAACCGACAGGTTGAGGGTTCGATCCCCACCCGAGGAAATGAAATATTTGATATTTTCAATTTAAATATTTAATGTTTTCATTTCTTCGCTCTGGTGCAAGGCTAAACGTCTCGTTAAGTTCCCGCCGTGCAACACGTATCTACCTCAAAATCCGGCAGAAAATGGGGAACGGAGTGTCTTAACACTAGGTTCCCAAGTTCCCTCTGCTTACCCTGCCATGTGCGGGATACAGCGTGAAAGTAAGTAGCTGACAACTCTACTCTACAGTAGAGTAGAGTTGTCCATTTTTTGCTCAATTGAGAAATTACATGGGAAATAGTTGAACTCAAAGCGAATTTTCTTCCCAGAGCAGTAAATTTAGAATAACTTTAATGTAATTATTGTTCAAGATCCAATCCAATCCAATGGAATCCAATATATAGTAATTGCCTAGTATCATAATGCCTAATGTAGTAATTGCTTAATATCATAATTTGTGTGTGGTATATGTAAAGTAATCAAACTTTAAGGCCTGTCGTGGCACAGCAGCTCACTGTAATTGTAAAGGCGACAGGTTGTGGATTTCGGGGCATAGAAAAATCTATCTATATATATATATAATCTAGAGGCCTGTCGTGGCGCAGCGGCACAAGAGTGTGACTGTAACCGATAGGTTCTGGGTTCGATCCCCAGTCGAGGAAATGAAATATTTAATATTTTCAATTTAAATATTTAATGTTTCATTTCTTCGCTCTGGTAATAAGGCAAAGCGCGGCGTTGAGTTCCGCCACTCAACACGCAATGCCTCAAATTCGGCGGAAAGTGGGGAACGGAAGTGGAACGGAGTGTCATAACACTAGGTTCCACTTCCGTTCCCTCTGCCTACCCTGCCTAGTGCGGGATACAGCGTGAAGCTGAGAGAGAGAGAAAAATCTATACTCGTAATGATTCTGTAATGATAATGATCTCTGTCCGAATGGAAGAAATTAAAAAAAAATAGAGAACGTGTACAAATGTAATGTTGTGGTTATTGTTTGATGTGTTATAGTGTGACGATATTAATTTTTGTCCCTTTTCCTGAAATGGTTAACCAGATATAAATGCAGTTTTCATTATGTAGCTTAATACCACGTTGATTCCAAATGAAGATACCGCCCTTAAATTAGTTCATTCATTAAAGAAATATGATTCAACGGACAGATAGACAGGTCAAATTTATTATAACTTTTTTTTTCGTGTCGGAAGTTCGAAAATATGCTAAAGTTAAAATTATTAAAACTATTTATATACAAAATTTGACTTGATTCTTGCTTACGCTCGCTGCATGGTTACAGTCGAAAAGAAATATCTAAAAGCTTAATATAAGACATAACTGAACGACCTAGGTCGGCATGAACAGCACATGAAACACACATTGAACAAAAACATATCGTGCCGGGACCAATTTCTATCGACAATAGATGAGGTATACAAAATAAAAGTAACATTACTATACGCAAACTTTACTAGTTTGTTGTATTTCTGAGATTTATTCAACTTAAAAGACTCCCTACTTAATCATAATAATGTCTTTGATTTACGCGATTGTTACACATTTTAAATGAAACTCTTTTAACCGGATTAATCGCGTATATTCAATGGTAAACATTTTTCACTGTAAAGTGTTCGAAACGTCGGGTTTCCCAAAAATGTTTACCATTGAATATACGCGATTAATCCGGTTAAAAGAGTTTCTTTTAAAATCCCTACTTAATCATATTTGAATAGAACACGACATTTGATGGAAACAAACAAAACAAAGCCTCAAACCTTTAAAGATAATATTACATTTGAGGTTACGAATGCTTCTGCCACGATTCCCCTACGTGTTTAAACTCGTTAACTACAGCCACATTGTCCGTATATTGTAGTTTTCTTTGATTGATTTTACTTACGCGGATTAAAGTGCACGCGTTTACTTATGTTTTAAGAACGATTAAGTAAATAAAATAATATTGAAACATCTTTCACTTTAAAAGACGGCAACGCTCCTGTACCTCTGGAGTTTCACGGGGCCGTGGGCTACGGTGATCACTTACCATCAGGTGACCCGCACGTTTGCCGTCTTTCCCATAGAAAAAGAAAAATCTACAATATTGGGTAACAGTCCTTTCCTATCAATCACAAGTAAACGTCACGTTTTAACATGAAATGTTTACAGTAACTGTGCTGTAAAGTTTGTTGGTATAAAAATATATTTGAAGTTCTAAGTTTGAATATATTTATAAAGGCAAGTGTCTTATATATATTTTTAACCCAAAAGGCGAAGTCGCTTTATGAGTTTTTCCTTTAAAACTATTTAATAAATAGTTATGGATATGGACTATATTATTTGTATGTATTGGAGGCATAGCACAGAGGCACAAGCGTGCTATTAGGAATGCGACAGGTTATGTTTAATCCCAGATAAAAGAAAAGATGTATTTCATATTTTCAATTCTTCGGTTTGGTAACAAGGCAAAATGTGGCGTTAAGTTCTACCACTTAACACGCAATACCTCAAATTCGGCGGAAAGTAAGAAAAGGAAGTTTCATAATGAGAGCGGAGTGTCTTGACACTAAGTTTCCTCAACACTAGGTTTCCCAAGTTTCCTCTGTCTACTCTGCCACCACATTAATACATTTATTTATCTCTCAGCTTCACGCTGTATCCCACACGAGGCTGGGTAGGCAGAGGGAACCTGGGAACCTCGTGTTAAGATACTCCATTCCAATTCCGTTCCCCACTTTCCGTCGTATTTGAGGCATTGCGTGTAGAGTGGCGCAACTCAACGCCACGCTTTGCCTTATTACCAGAGCGAAGAAATGAAACATTAAATATTTTAAATTGAAAATATTAAATATTACATTTCCTCGACTGGGGATGGAACCCAGAACCTGTCGGTTACAGTCACACGCTTGTGCCGCTGCGCCACGACAGATCTAATACATTTATAATTTCCGATTTCTATTATGTATTTAAAGATTTCATAAGTACTATAGATCCCATTCAGTAATTTTATTTACAGTGATTTTTATAAATTATTTTAACTCTATCAATCGTGGCCTGTAAAAAAACTTTTTTCGGTTTTATTAACCTTTATCTCAGTACTTCCTAATTAGGGTATAGATCTAAAATTTTCAAAGGGGAAAGAGAAAATTTTGGACATTTAATAATTTATTTAAAACTTCGTCTATGCATATTAAGTGACTTGTGTAAGTATTCCGAGTTTTGGAAATCTTGTTAAGTGTTTTACTTTAATTTACAACAAATATTATATTTAACTAACTTTATATCAGCGAAGTAAGTAAGATAATTTAAATGTCCAATATATTATTTGCATTTATTACATTAAGGTAGCTCAGACATTGATCCCTATGTAGAAAATGTAATATTTAATACCTGTATTTCTTCACTCTGGTAACAAGTTAAAGCGTGGCTTTGAATCCCGTTACTTAACACGCAATGCTTCAAATTAAGCGAATAGTGAGGAACAGAACGGAAAAAAATATCAAAAATACTGTATTGGACATTTGAATGATTACTTCGCTGATATAAAGTTACTTAAATATAATATTTGTTGTTAAATAAAGTACATCACTTAACGAGAGTTTTCAAAATTCAGAATACTTATTCAAGTTACTTAATATAAATAGACGAAGTTTTAAATAAAATATTAGATATTTTTTTTTTGTCATTCTCCTGAAAGTTATATACCTATTAGGGAGTATTGAGATAAGAAAAAAGAAAAAGGTTATTTTACAGGATACGATTGATAGACTACTCAGTATTACGCTTTATCCCGCACATGGCAGGGTAAGCAGAGGGGAACCTGGGTACCTAGTGTTAAGGCATTCCGTTCTCGTTAAGAATTGAAAATATCAAATTCTTCCCTAACGAGGACGTGAGATTTATCTCACATCCTCTCTGTTATCCCTAACGGATATAACCCAGATATATTTCTATAATGATCGTCAGGCTATTAAAATACAAAACAAGAGAATTCCTATTCTTAGAACACTTCCCATTTTTCGGGGAATTGCTGCATTGACGATGAACAGCGTATTTTTTAGCATGTTACCAGAGCACAGAAAATAAAATATAAATATTTCACTCCCCCAAGTGGGAATTGAACTCACAACTGTCTCGTGTACAAAGGTACCGGCAAGCTACTGCGCCACGCATGTTATTTATAAAACATCATATTCAAAAACAAATCAAAACAACCATTTTGATTGAACATTGCAAAGCTTTGTTAACAATTGTGTATTTAAGCGTTTAATGTTCTGTAACGAAATTATCAAAGAAAGAGGTATGAAAACGGAAGAGATAAACATGAACTCGATTTTGTTCGGAGGACTCCCATTGTAACACTGATAGGCCATTTACAAAACAAAGTGAATCGATGAATGGCCATTAATGCTCATCTGATAATAAAGTAACAAATGTTTGAAGACTGAGATGTACGATTTTCATTTAATTCTATTATGTAATTAAATTTAAAGGTTTTTTTATTTGCTTTTATAAAAATTAACAAAATACGTATAACGAAACGTAATGTTTTAACTTTCTTCTGTTTTTGTATCATCGCGAGAAGATAGCTAGGGCAGATGCGGGTACACAGTGAAAAAGTTTCCTTTTTTTAATATGTTATTACAGCTGACATAGTATATTGTCTACTCAGCTTCCCGCTATATCCCGCACATGGCAAGGTAGGCAGAGGGAACTTGGGAACCTAGTGTTAAGGCACTCCATTCCACTTCCGTTCCCCACTAATATATTGTCAAAACAGACTGTTTTAACTCAATCATGAAAAAATCAGGGAAAATATTCAGAAAAAGTAAGGCGCAAGACCATAATGGTGCGACTGTACACGCAATACGTTGTCTGTTTGATCCCCAATGGAGGAAGTGAAATGTTTAATATTTTCACTTCTCCGCTCTGTTAACAACATTCTATTCCGCTACTCAATATGCAATACCTTGATTTCGGCGGAAACTGGCGGAAAGTACGAAGTGTCTTTACACTAGTTTCCCAAGTTACCTTTCCCTATCTTTCTTCATACTGTGAAGCTAAAAATTATTAAAAAAAATATTGGAGGTCAATAACAATTTATCCATAGACCTCCAACATACGCAATATGAGTACAATGACTTTAAAATTCAACGAAAATAAGCAACGAGGCTTTACCATTTAAAAGCGTTAAATATATTAACATTTATAATATGACACCTGATGTGAATACTCGAGGGCATTTCATTTTGTATCATATTTACTTTACAAAAGTATAATTGTTACAAACTGTGTTTAAACAGAATATGTGTATTGTATATTTAACGTTACCACATTCCTTCGAAGTTTGTTTAAAACCGTTATATCTGAATAAATTATTAGCGTTCTTTATACAATTGTTTATACGTGTTTGTATAATTTAATTTTAGCAGTTATGCTCTATACTGATATTATACTGGCTTCACGCTGTATCCCGCACGAGGCAGGGTAGGCAGAGGGAAATTTGGGAACCTAGTGTTAAGACACTCCATCACAATTCCGTTCCCGTATTTGAGGCATTGCGTGTTGAGTGGTGGATTTCAACGCCGCGCGAAGAAATGAAACATTAAATATTTAACTTAACCTAACTTAACTTATTTTCACGCTATATCTTTAGCGGTGTAGGCAGAGAGAACGGAGCGCCAAATGCTACGGTCTCGGCATACCTCTTTCGCCTCGTCCACTGTCATCAGCCTCTTCATACATGCCCTCCGGGGGTTCCTTATGCTTTTTACGTGACCTTCTTCCAGTATCGTCGATACTGTGTTTTCGAAGTTCAACCGAGGTCTCCCCCTCACTCTCTTATCACTCACTTTTCCTTCATAAATCTTTCTTACCATTCTTTATTCGTGACATCCACGTGTATCTCTTCACTGGGTATGCGATCAGCTAAACTGACTCCGCATATTCGACGAAGAGATCAAATCTCTACAGTATTCATCTTTCTTACGTTCTTCTTCTCTAATACCCACGTTCCGCTGCCGTATAACAGTGTTGGTACCTACACTGCATTGTGCACGGCCAAACGCGCAGATATGCTGACGTTTCGCCGTCTCAAAAATGCAGCCAAGGCTCTGTTAACTCTGTTACCGGCAGCAATACACCTTTCCACATCCATTTCGTATCTTCCGTCTCTGCTAAACATATTTCCAAGATATACTACCTCACTTGTTCTAATATCGTATCATTTATACTGATCTTGCATTCTGCCCTTTCTTCATTTTTGTTTCAAATATCAGAACCTTCGTCTTATTCGCATTCAGGCGTAGACCATTATTCGCACATCCTTCTTTCAGAGTGGTAACCAACGCCTGTAACTCGCTTTCTGATGATGCAATAAGCACTGCATCATCGGCGTAAAGCAGGCTCTCACTCCATGAAGACAGCTGTCCAAATACAAATTGAACAACCAAGCTGGCATGTCCCAACTGGTATAGCCCAGCCACATTTCAAACTTCGTATGGCACTTCTTTTATACTGATTTCGCCATCAGCTACATCAAGGCTCAGCATTTCGCTGTTAATTGAGGCAGGGGCGTCATCACATTCATACATCTCCTTCTAAAATTCCGCTCATCGCTGCAAAACCTGTGGTTGTTCTGTTAAAAGATCACCGTCTTTCGAAAGCACCCTCTTCATTCTACAGCGTTAGCGAGCAACTCCGGGAACCACTCACTTTTCGCCAGAAAAGCTTCGTGTTTTCCCGAAAGCTGTTCGTTAACCTTTCATCTCTTTCTTTCTCAGAGTTTTCACGCTTCATCTTTATCAGTACTTTCGTTTTGTATTTTTGTAACTTATACTCTTATCTCTCTTTCTTTCCTACCTCTCTCATGCTTTTATCCTTATCCGACGCTTTGTAGTCTTGCCATGCTTTCTTCTTTCTTTCTACTGCATCTTTCACTTCATCATCCCACCATTCGTCTCGCTTTTTGTTAAAGCCTCTTTTCTCTTTACCACATACCCCTGCTGCTTCTTCCTTTATTAAATATTTAAATTGAAAATATGAAATATTTCATTTCCTCGACTGGGGATCGAACCCAGAACCTGTCGGTTATAGTCACACGCTTGTGCCGCTGCGCCGCGACTGGCCTATATATTATACTAATAAAATTAAATATTTATATTATTAGAAATGTTTATGGATTCAAATTTAATTTTGAGGTACATCTTTTTTACTTCAGGCGTTAAAGCACACACGTAGTATTAAGACACTCTGTTCTGTAAATAAAGTTCAAATAAATTTATACTACTTATCTTCTTTTATCCTGACTGCTGAGCGTTAACGTGACTGTTAAAGGTTCGATTCTCACGTGGTTGGAACTATTAGTTATATTTCGTCACTCTGGTATCAAGGCAGAGCTCATTGAGTTGAGTTTTGCCACTCAAAATGTATATCAAAAATTGAATGAAAAATAAGGGACGTAGTTTTTTCAATTAGGTTTCTTTTGCATATCTGATACAGCATAAAGTTTTTAATCATATGGAAAATTATTTTTTTTTCAGCTTCACGCTGTATCCCGCACTAGGCAGGGTAGGCAGAGGGAACGGAAGTGAAACCTAGTGTTATGACACTCCGTTCCACTTCCGTTCCCCACTTTCCGCCGAATTTGAGGCATTGCGTGTTGAGTGGCGGAACTCAACGCCGCGCTTTGCCTTATTACCAGAGCGAAGAAATGAAACATTAAATATTCAAATTGAAATATTAAATATTTCATTTCCTCGACTGGGAATCGAACCCAGAACCTGTCGGTTACAGTCACACTCTTGTGCCGCTGCGCCACGACAGGCCTCAAATGGCAAATTATTTGTTTCTTATTATTATATGGAAAAGTATTTGTAGGAAAAAAAAACGTTACAATAACAAAAACTTCTTTAAAGTTATTGTCTTATAAGAAAAAGATAATGATTTTAATATACTACGGTTGTTCCCTTGGGATGTACCCACGGGAACAACTCAGCGTAACAGGACAAAAATAATTTAAATTCAATGTTACAGTTATATTAAAACGTCTCGTTTCAAAATATTCCATAAACGTACTCGTATTATGATATAATGCTTATTTATATTTCAAAATTAGAATCATTAAAAAGATTCTCTTATCAAACATAAAATGACATGTAATCTGTAATGTTGATTAATAGACGATAAGTTACCTGATAACTTATAAGAAAAACATAATGAAAAAATACATACTTTGGTGACTTAAATTGTATTATTATCACTAAATTATCATTATTTTGTAAAATGTTACTCAAATCGTCACTTAATTTAAATATTAATTTACTTGAAATTAACTAAATTATTAAATAACTCATTACTTGGAAACCCGACGTTTCGAACACTTTACAGTAGTCCGTGGTCACGGGTAGACTGTCTACCCGTGACCACGGACTACTGTAAAGTGTTCGAAACGTCGGGTTTCCCAAGAATGTTATCATCCAATATACGCGATTAATCCGGTTAAAAGTGTTTCATTTAAAATATGTAACAATTGCGAAAATCAAAGACTAAATTATTAAATAACTCATTATTACTTTCTACGCGCTCTCGTTTGCACACTTGGCTCGGACGGAACGTGACAATGAGACATACTTTTTCGTACGTGTAAAGGTCGTTTATCGATTTATAAGACGTAATCATATCAATAAAAGTACATTACCCAACTTGTAATAGTAATATCTCAGAATATTTTTTTCACATCCACACGCACATAATTATAAATATATAGATATAGTATATGAGTATAAAAAAATAAAGAAATAACTTGCAAACCATTTCTATATTTTAATTAGAAGGTGGATAATTAAGTGACTATTCACTTAATTTTCTATATAGTAAAAAAACCTGAACATAGGTAAATAATTGAAGGCTGTGTAAACATTTTATTTAAGATAATACATATATTTACTCTTAACATCGAATCAATGTCTAGAAAAATTTGCGTCAAACGTTCACAGTCATGGAAAGTTGGTCGTATCACAGCTAAGTTAGAATTAGCTTACAATCTTGTATCGAATTCGAAGTTACTCGTAGTTGAATTTCGACAACATTAATTAGAATAGAAAACTTTTGTTCTATTTCTTTACTGAACAATGTTATTATATAATGATTGACATTGTGAGATACCACAGACCTACGTAGCGGCACAGTGTCTGACCAAAATAAAAATCGAAATATTCTTTATTCAATTAAGCAAAACAAGTCTAGTTAAATACAAATGTCTGCAGTGTCAGTCCTACAGGGAGCTACCACCCCGGCTTGGAATGCGAGTCTGCTGAGAAGAACCGGCCTTTCAAACTAGAAATGCGGTGGTTCACTCAGGGTAATATATAGTTTTTATTTAACACAATTGTGCCGTTCGTTACGCCATTCAACATACAATGTCTTAAAAACTTGAGCATGAAGTCGATAACAGAGTGTTTTTTATTTGATATATTTCGCCTATAAAGAAACAGAAAAAATACTGTTAAAGCATGAATCTGAAAAAAAAAGAAATATTAAAATAAATAACGAAAATTTTTCAAAAGTGTCATACATATATCATTTTACTCGAGAGTAATTTTAGCACAGCACTAACTACAAAGTAGAGATAGTACAGTTTACGTAATTCATAGTTAGTCACTTTAAAATTTGTAGAACAAACACTGTGCTCTCAACACATTGTCTCGGCTTGTGGCTAAGCTTTGCTTCAATTCAAGCAAACAATTTCCAAACTTTTCACAGCTGGACACCTCGGTTTCCGTAATTTACTGCATAAAGTCAACAATATACGTTATTTTTGTACGCCATTTCTTATTTGGAAATGAAAATTTCCTAACATGTTTGTACATTCATATAATATAAATACGTAAGTAAGTTTGTACAAAAAAAGTTCTCATATGTTTGAACAAAATAAGTTCTCAAGTCTATCACTTATCACTTTATTCTTTGCTCGTTTTGTATAACAAAAAAATATGTTGACGTTACCTAAGCTTGAATATTTATGATGTTGTACAGATTTTTAATATGTATTTGTTTTTTTAAATCTACTTTTTTGATATTTGCAGGAAAAGTGGGCGATAAGAGAGGTAAGGGGAGACCTCGCGATTGACTTTTGATAACACTGTATCTATGATACTGGAGGGCGTATATGAAGAGGTTGATACCAATAGAGGCGACGTAAAAAACTTCTTAGGCTCCCCCTATTGGGATACAAAGTGAACAACAAAAAAATATATATATTTTAATATACATAAAACACACCAACTATTCATTTAAACATACCCAGCTAAGGTCAAACTATAATAAGCTTTGCTGAAATTAAAAAAGTTATAGCTTAAACACCTTTTACACGATCTAATTCCACTTCTGATTATTATTATTTTTAGGTTAACTCTATATGCCTTATACCTTAAGAAAAAACCTAACTTTAAGACCCAGACGTTGTTTAATTTTCTAAATATTGAATGTTGAATAGCGGAACTCAACGCCGCGTTTACTTTAATATTAATAACTAACTTTACAGTTAGAATATTTCAAAACGCAACAAAGACTCTGTTACTTATTTCACTGAACTAAAGCTAACGATGTAGTAGTTACAACATACCTAGCATATAAAATTAGTGTTTCCCCCGTCTTTTTATTTAACTTGACCTATTTCTCTAATGGATGTGTGGAAGTTTTGAACAAAGCTTCCTAGAAAAACTATTGCTTATTGAACTTTTCAGTGAATTTAACGTTAAATTACAATATGAATGTTAACATGTGAAAGATTTTTTAGTAAAACAAAAGAAAGTAAAATAGTTTTAAATTGTGTAAATTTAGTTAAGAAAGTGTTTAAAAATAAAAAAGGAGACAACTTTGGTTCATAAGAGGGCTCTTTAATTAAAATTAAAGCTCTATTTGTATATTTGTACGAAAAACAATGTTTTTACATAATGGTATGGAAAAGTGTTAATATATGTTAGTATTTAAGTATTTACTTGATAAAACTAGGAAATTAAAATAATAACACGAACTGAGTAAATCGACGGAAACAGTATATATATTTTCTCACAAAAGGTTACAGTGGCAAGGTTGCCAAGAAAAAAAAAGAAAGTGTTGACAGGTACAAAATATTATTTTAAGATGGCGTTCAGTGTTGCAATTAAATACTTCAACATCCTCTTCTTAATTGCAAACCCATAGCCATGGAACAGTCATCAGTCTTCTTCGGAGAAATTGGTTTTGTAAGTATGTCGGCGACCATATCTTGAGTCCCAATATAGCAGAGTTGAATTTCATTATCGGCAACTCTTTCTCGGAGGAAATGATGTCTCAAATCAATATGTTTGCTGCGAACACAGTAAGAATCATTACCTGCAAATTTGATAGCGCTTTGATTATCACAATAAATTATGGTGGGCACATCTGTAAGCTTCCAATTTAGTTTCGACTCTAAATGCCTTAGCCACATAGCCTCTTGTGTGGCCGTAGCCAGTGCCATATATTCAGCCTCCATGGTTGATAAGGCAACTGTGTTCTGTCGTTTAGAACACCATGAGACTGAAGCACCCTGAAACAAAAAAATGTAGCCCGAGCATGATCTCCGGTTGTTAATATCAGAAGCCCAATCTGAATCACAGTAGCCAAACACTCCTCTTTCATCTTTATCTTGGCAAAATTTTAATTTATAATCCTTAGTTCCTTTTAAGTAGCGTAGCACTCTTTTTACTGCCAACCAGTGTTGTGTTTCTGGTTTGTTGTTGAAACTACTCAATTTGTTTACAACAAAACAAATATCTGGTCTTGTTCCTTGTGACAAGTAAAGTAAACTTCCAATGGCTTCTTGATAAGGTGCATTACTAATAATATTATTTTCATCTTCTGTGCTGATCAATTTGGAACTAAGATCACAGGGCGAATGGACTGGATTACAATCTGTCATATTGAATCTCTGTAGGATTTTTTCTATATAAGCAGTCTGATCAATATAAATTTGGTCTCTGCCCGCGTTTTGACTTATCCTCCAGCCAATAAAATAATTGACAGGTCCAAGTGATTTCATTTTAAATTTACTATTAAGTTGTAGCTTGATCTCTTTACCTTTCTCTTCATTATTATAAAAAATTAATAAATCATCCACATAGATCAATATAAAGATGATGTTTCCATTATCATTTTTGTAGTAAATACATGGATCAACAGACGTACTTTCCAATCCTAACTGTTTGAGAACAGAAGTAAGTTTCAGATTCCATTGGCGACTCGCCTGTTTTAAGCCATAAATAGACTTATTTAATCTGCAAACTTCTTGTCCGTGTTCATAGCCAGGTGGTTGATTCATATATATTTCAGCATCTATATCTCCCTGCAAAAATGCTGTAACTGCATCCATTTGGTCTATATATAAATTTTCTTTTACAGCTAGCGCAAACAAATATCTTATTGAAGTGTGCCGTACTACCGGAGCAAAAATTTCATTATATTCAGTTCCTTTCCTCTGTCTGAATCCTTTTATTACTAATCTTGCTTTGTATCGTACAACTTCACCATTTGCATCTGTTTTCATTTTATAAACCCATTTGCAAGGGATTATTCTTTTGTCTTCAGGTAGAGTTACCAATGTCCATGTATTATTCTGAAGAAGCGATTCATACTCGCTATCCATAGCTTCTTTCCACTCTTTTGCTTTTGGGCTTGATAGAGCATCTTCTACAGTCTCTGGTTCCTTTAATAATGCTGATGAACATGTTGGTTTTTCTTCATAACAAAAATAAGTAGTAGGTTTGGGTTTGATATTCCTTGGCCTCAGAGTTATATTTCTTAATCGTATAGAATCGTCATTATGTCTTACCGGTGTGTAATCTGGGTCATTATCTCTTTCTGAATTTGACATATCACTGCTGGCATCATACAATTGTTCCTCTTCTGAACTTTCATTTACTAAATTATCGGTATCAGATTCTTGTTTGGCTGTT
Source organism: Eueides isabella (assembly GCA_019049475.1). Taxonomy (NCBI): domain Eukaryota; kingdom Metazoa; phylum Arthropoda; class Insecta; order Lepidoptera; family Nymphalidae; genus Eueides; species Eueides isabella. The sequence goes on along the minus strand of CM032389.1, from coordinate 2,670,900 downwards.
GTTTCCTGTTCTTGTAAAGAAGTAAGTGGCATAATTACACAATTATTCCTAGCTGTGTGTTCCAAGAAAACAACATCTCTACTCTTGTATATTTGTTTTTTACTCTCATCATACAATCTGTAGCCTTTAGTATATTCGCAATAACCCACAAATATCATTTTAGTAGCTTTTGAATCCCATTTTCGTCTGGTTTCTTTTGGTACATGAACCATTGCGTGACAACCAAATATTTTCATGTTATTTAAGTTTGGTCTTTTACCTGTCCACAATTCATATGGCGTCTTGTAGTCCAAAGCTTTTGTTGGTGAACGATTTGTTATATATGCCGCTGTTGAGACCGCTTCAGCCCAAAAAATTTTTTGTAATCTGGAATTCAAAATTAGGCATCTAGCTCTCTCTACTAATGTGCGATTCATACGCTCTGCCATACCGTTTTGCTGTGGTGTATATGGATTACTTGTTTGATGCTGGATACCAGATTTACACAAAAACAATTTAAAATCATTGTTTACATATTCTTTTCCATTATCTGTGCGTAACGTCTTTATTTTCTTATTAGTTTCATTTTCTACTAAATTCTTAAATTCTTTAAACTTGTCTAAAGTTTCAGACTTGCTCTTCATGAAATAGACATATACTTTCCTACTATAATCATCAATGAACGTAACATAATATCTGGTACCTCCAATTGAACTTGTCTCCATCGGACCACATAAATCTGAGTGAATTAATTGGAGCAATTCTGAAGCCCTAGTACCAGTATTATTAAATGGTTGTCTACTCATTTTTCCCTCTAAGCAAGTTGTGCAAATTTGATTACCTTTTTTTGATAATTCAACCCCGTCTGCACTATCAGTTACCTTCTGTAAGTCTGTGAAATTGAGATGGCCCATTCTTAGATGCCATAAATTTATATTTCGCTCATCTGCTGTTGATAGCAATGCCGGTGCTTCAGAAACATTATTCAATATATACATGTTGTTGCGATGCAATGCTGTCAATATTAACTTATTATTTTGGTATATCTGACAACTATCTCTCTCAAATTTTACTTCACAGCCTTTATTTACCATTTGACTTACAGAAAGTAAATTGACTGTCAGTGTAGGTACATATAAGACATCACTGACCTGTATTGTCCGTATTATGCCATCTGAGTCTCTAATCTGAAAATCCACCTTGCCACTGCCTTTTACTGCTACTGTTTTATTGTCTGCAACCTTTATATTGTTGATAGTTGATGGAGATACATCATACATCCAATTCTTGTTATTGCACATATGCAGTGATGCTCCGGAATCGACATACCAGCAACTCCCATCCAAAGCAGCAGCAGCTGAAAAAGCAGCATAATAACCATTATTTGAATTGTCATTGTTTGACAGAACCTTTTTTTTTTCTTTAAAATAGCAATCCCTACTCATGTGACCATACTTGTTACATACAAAGCACCGTGGCTCTTTGGGTTGCCCTTTCTTCTGCAATTGGTTATTAGGATTTTTTTGCTTTGACATATTTTGTTTATTATATGACTTGGCATAGTAAGCAGCAGAATCTGATACCTTAATTTCTTGTAACAACTTAGTTTTTACATAATCTGCAGTAATAGTCACACCCGAGCTCTCCAAAGCCATTATCATTGGCTTGTAGTAATCTGGGAGACCAGCGAGCAGCAACGTACCCAGCCACTCGTCACCTACTACAAAATTGATATTTCTCAACTTGTGAGCTGTTGACATTACCTTATTGACATACTCTTCAACACTCGAACAATTGTCCAAGCTAGTGGTGATCAAATCTCTCAATAAACCTACTTTTCTGCTAAGCCCTGAGTCATCAAAAACTTTTTCTAATTTAGTCCAAACCTGTTTCGCTGTTGTAGCCTCTTGTACATGGACGTAATTAACTGGATCCACTAACAGTATTATTTTCGATTTTGCTTTCGTATTTTTCTTGCTATCTGATACATAGGCTGGATCAGGTTCAATCTCTTGCCACAATTCTTCATGTTCAAGGTAGTTTTTAACGGCAAACTTCCAACTTTGGTAATTTTCTCTTCCAATTAATTTCTCAATAGTACCCATTGTTATTTGTGATGCCATTTTATTAAGTACTTTTCTCAAAAAACTAAGCTGAAAATTGCTGGAAAATAATGAGGACGCCGGCAATTTTTTAGGTTAACTAACTTCAATCTAGGTGAATCACAGCGCTTATATTCTGAAATACTTCCCTAATATACTATCGGACATATATTGCCCATAACCTGTTAATATATGTTAGTATTTAAGTATTTACTTGATAAAACTAGGAAATTAAAATAATAACACGAACTGAGTAAATCGACGGAAACAGTATATATATTTCTTTCTAAAAGGTTACAGTGGCAAGGTTGCCAAGAATAAAAAAGAAAGTGTTGACAGGTACAAAATATTATTTTAAGATGGCGTTCAGTGTTGCAATTAAATACTTCAACAAGTATTATTACCTATATAAATTGATGTGTTCTTTTTTACATGATATGTCTGAAATGTGTGTGAAAATACAATATATTCAATAATTTCATGCTTCGAAAAGAAAAATGATTATTATTTTAAACAAACGAAAATTAAACGTATGTTTCTAGTATTGATATGCTACATTCCAATGTTTTATGAAATTTATTTGGCTAGACGATCACAAAATAATTAAATATTTTAATATCTTCATATAAAAATATTTAATTATTAATATATTCTACCATTATTAATAATGATAGTCATCTCAAGATCTGTCGTGGCGTCAGGGGCAATAACATGGGACTGTTACCGCGACAGTTTGTTGGTTATTAACTCCATTCGAAGAAGTGTTTAACATTTTCAAATTAAATATTTAATGTTTTCATTTCTTCCCTCTTTTAATAAGACAAAACGCGGTGTTGAGTTCCGGCACTTAACACAAAATGCCTTAATTAACGGAGATCTTAACTAGGTTCCCGGGTTCCCTCTGCCTACTCTGCTATGTGCAGAATACAGTGTGAAACTGAAAAAAAAATATTCTTAAATATATATCCAATGCTTAACTGACCAACTAAGTTCTCAACAACTTGTTTCATTTAACCCGACGATCTTGGAGCAAGTTGGTAGAGACAAACAGCAACAGCAATATATCATGTTGACTTATGTTTAGTATTTATGTGGCAAATTTGTTGATATCATTCGCTGGATGCTGCGAAAGTTGATAGGACATTTATCAATATTTTATTTATATTTACTCTGAGTCCTAAATATTACTGGGCAGGCAGAACCTGGTAATAAGACATTTCGTTTCCAATTTTCTGCCCAATTTTCGAGACATTGCATTTTGAATCGTGGAACTTAACAACACAACTTTGGCGATATTGACATGTTTAATATAAATTTAAATAAGTTCAAATCACTTGTCATGGAAGCTGTTTTTGAATGATTTTCTTCTGTTTTATTTTGATTTATTTTTGATTAACTGTACATCTAGCTATTTTTTTTGTTCTATTTTATGTGAAGACTTCATTGGTTAATTGAATGTAAATTTGGTTTTTATTTAAAGTACTTGTAAAACTGTATGTCTTCCTTAATAAATAAATAAAAAAAAATTAATAAACACGCTTTCTCTTTTTATAGTCACTCAGCTTCACGCTATATCCCGCACACGGCAGGCTAGGCAGTGGGAACTTGGGAAAAGGAAATTTGCGAAAAATCTCTACATAGGGCAGAGGGAACCTTTGAAAAAAATCTACATAATAATATATTATAATGCAGATATTTCTCAGGTCGTCCCGATTTAAAATAAAGGCGACGAATATTATCGACAGTCCTACTTGAGGAGATAAATTATTTTAATTTTTTTCGCTCTAATAAAAAGAGAAATTCGCCACTCAGCATGCAGAAAGTGGGGAACGGAAGTGGAACGGAGTGTCTTGACACTAGGTTCCTAAGTGCCCTCTGGCTACCCGGATGTGCGGTTTACAGCGTGAAGCTGAGTAGGTAATAAGGCAAAACGCGCCATTGAATTTCTACACACTATCAGTAATACTTCAAAACCGATCCGACCGACATTAGGTTTCTAAGTTTCTTCTATATTCACTTAGTTCAAGGGGACGAAGCCGTGTGAGGGCTTCTAGTATTTATAAAAAAATACCTTCATAACTGTGATTCTTATTTTTTTTTATTGAAATTATATAAAGCTGGCAAAAAACTTTTTTACAAAAAAAATGAAAAAAAAAACAGTTTAAAAATGTTTTTTAACATGAATACACTCAATTGAATACTTCATACAGTATTACGAATAAGGACAGAAATATTCTACATTCTACGGAGTTGAAATACTTTTCAAAGGCTAGGCTTAGCATTTAAACGCTCAAGGGGATGAAATCTCTTTCACATGCTCAATGTATGTACAATCGTTCTTTTTATTTAACTATACTTACGTATGTACTTCTAATGTAGCTACATGTTTTAAACTTCACTAGAAAAACTGTTTTTAAAATATTTATGTTATTTTCTGAACACTTAAATTATTTACTCAAACCTGTTTGTGATATGTAAAATTACAGATTTCGTTTTATAATCCAATTTAATTTCGTTTTTTTCTCTCAATTTCACGCTGTAGCCCGCCCGAGGCAGGGTAGGCAGAGGGAGCCCGGGAACCTAGTGTTAAGACACTCCGTTCCAGTTCCGATCCCCACTTTCCGCCGAAATTGAGGCATTGCGTGTTGAGTGGCGGAACTCAACGCCGCGCTTTATATTATTACCAGAGCGAAGAAATGAAACATTAAATATTTAAATTGAAAATATTAAATATTTCATTTTCTCGACTGGGGATCGAACCCAGAACCTGTCGGTTCCAGTCACACTCTTGTGCCGCTGCGCCACGACAGGCCTCATTTAATTTCAGATTAATTTGTTTTTAAAATATAATTTACGGCGTTAAGAACCGCCGCTTAGTATAATATAACTCCCTAGTATCTTCCTAGCAAAGCAAGTCTCTTTTAATTCTAAATGTATCTTATTGTACGTAATTACTATGATTGCTGTAATTACCTAATCACTAACTTCCGATTGTCGTCTATCCCATTATTAACTTTTAGAATTCATTAACTATTGGAATTGTAGAACGATTTTGCTTTGTTAAATGAAAAGGATTGAGTTGTTAAAGGAATTTACTACTAATTGGATAATTTTTAAATGTCTTTTATCGTCATTTTTAATATTTAATTCCGAAGCAATATTAAGTGTTCTATAAGTTTGACGTGCATGTCTGTATATGTGTCTTACTGTGATACTGTAGCTCCTGAATTAACCGATTTAGGTGCGGTTTTTCTTAATTCAACGCCTTGTTTATTGGTTCAAAGCTTATGTTAGCTATGTAGCTACAAATCTAGCCAAGATAAGGTTTTTGTCGGGCCTATTTATTATTACTTTTTCTATACTGATTAAAATTTCGTAATCTTTGTCTTAAAAAAAAATATAGAAAAGCTGTATTCAACAAAATGAAATACATTTGAAAAATATAACATATACACTACATAAAGAGAAATATATACGTTTTAAAGTGGTTTGTCAGTAAATCCTTTTTATCTCACATGAACATTAAGGAAATTATCCTGAATAAAACAACTATTGACTTTATGTAAGTTTCATTCTAGTGTTCAAACAGACCCTACTAAATTTGGCAGGATTATTCTGGTTAAACAGTTAAGATAGTATCTCTTCTCCCTTTGATCTTGAGATATATGTATGTTAGATATAAATAGTAAGGCACAAAAAGCATTAACTTTATTTCATTCGGCTTGGTCAATGCCTTTTTAAGATTTATTCTTAAAGTAGTGTATATAATAGGTATATACAGTGAGAATGACAAAAAACATGCTCAGGTGGTGGTTTATACGTCGAGTGAATGAGTGATGAAAAACCGGTAAAAATGATTTATGAAGCAAGAGTGAGTACTAAAAAGGGGTGAGGGAGACGTTGGTTGACCTTCAAAATCAAAGTATCGATGATACCGGAGGACGGTCGCATACAATGAGAAAATAAGGAAAATACAGTAGAAAAAGCACTTAATGCTGCTCTCTATGTATGTACATGACGCCTTAAATATTAGCGAATGGGGAATATAATTTGATTTATTCAAATAAAAAAAAACTTTCAAATATTATTACTTTTTCTATTAACCGTCTCATATAATAATTAGATATGAAGAAATTTTCGATCCATTATAGAAACGATTTGTGCATACATTAGTGTCCACAAAACTGAAAATAATTTTAAAGTAAAAATATTTTTAAGCGATAATATTCAATACAAGAGTAAAATTAAAAAATAAATAAAAATAATTTGTTAACCAAACCACATAACATCTAATTAAATTTCCTCGTAGTCAGTGAAAACACTCAAAAAGGGACAGAGTTTATTGTAAATAAGTCACAAAAAAATATTTTCAAAGATCATCTCTGTTCATAAATTAGTGTATAATACACAATTTCTTAATACTAAGGGCAAAATATATATCACAACATATTATCGTATCGTATTAGCAGTGGGTCGTCAACCTAACGTTTTGCCTTTTCACGGAATACTCAGCCATATGTTCTAAGACATAAATTACTATTTACTATGGAAGGTCTCACATCGTAATTCACTAAACATGACTTCAAAGCTTCTAATGTGTAATACTAGTTGAATTATTGAGATACTAAGGCGCTGTAATGGGTATCTAGCTTAAGTATGCTTTATTTGATCAAATTTTAATGAAATTATTCTTAACGTAAAGTTCGTTATGGTACAGTGGCTGTAAAAACGACAATTGTGGATTCCATTTTTACTAGGGCAAATGATTTTTTAGTGTCTTTCTGAAAGACAAAACGCGGCGTTCCTGCTCTGAAGTAAAAATCAAATTTACAAACACTGTTTACTGTCAGACGCTGTTTTACTTCTCCATTAAGCATTTAACATTAGATCAAATTACTGTAAATATTTAGTAACAATTTTCAAATGAAATTCCTTGGACTAATCGAAATTCTTGTAATTTAAAGAAAATGTAATTTCAATTTATCATAAGTAATGTTAAAGGTATTTATTTTATTAATGAATTCTCTTTGATCTCCGTTTATTTTAGTATTAGCAGACCTGCCTGGCATCGCTTGCTTGAACAATATGATTAATTTCACGCTACTAATGGAAACTTCACACCTGGAAACCGAGTGTTAAGACACTCCGTTTCATAGTTCATAGCATTATTACGATTTATATATCTCGTATACAAATATGATTGTTTATATAACAAACAAGAAAAATAAAACAGCTACATTTTTTTTGAGGACAGGATCTTGTCTATAATTTATTTTAATATTTTTTAATGTATTCTATGTGCTCTTTAATGCTACTAAGAATAATAATAATTTTAAAAACGTATGAAAATTTGAACTTAGCGAGATTTGAATCCGCACCTCTTGGAAACCATCTAAGCGCTGACCAAATAAGCCATACGTTTGCATCAAGCTAAGTCGAAATTCTTATACACTTGTTACAACTGCTAACACCATACATAAGTTATAAAACACTTTGTTCCCAATTTTTCACTCAATTTTTAAGACACTGCGTGTTCGTGCGTAAAGAAACAAAAGTAGTTAAATTAAATATATTTCTATATATTTTTCAATTTCGTTTTCGTTTAGAATTTTATAACAATATTCTATTTCTTCTGACACAAAACCATACATTAAACGCTAAGTTTTTATTACGTAATAGAGCAAACGCAAACGGGCACTAACGTTTTGCGCCATTTAACCCAACTCCACGGAAATTTGGACGCAATTCCACATATTATGTTATGATAATGTCATAAGTTTATTTGTTTGTCATGTCATATCACCTTGAAACGGTTTTATTTCATTATTATTCTCTATTTTTCGCGACTGCCAAGGAATGGTTGTGTTTTTCGTGTATGTATGTATATAATATTTTTAATTACATCATATCTCCAGAACTGCTTAACGAATATACATAAGAGTATTGAAGTATCGTTAGGTTCGTTTTAACAGTCCAAGTGTTTTTATATATGTCATGTTAAAAAAGTATTAGATAAAACGGCTGTGCAATGTCAATATTCTTAGTAAATATTTTTATTTCTTCTTCAAATACTACCATATATATTTGTACAACGTATCAAATAAAAGAACAAAGAAAAAGAATTTAAAAAATCAAACTGAACATGCACGAAATGGATAATAATACAATTTTCAAAGTTATTTAGAGAATTTATTTTAAAATGTGAAACTGGAGCCGGATACTAGTTAAGTATTGAAAATGAAATTAGTAAAAAAAAATATTCAACAAATCCTGCGGGTGGAAATCGATCTCAAACAAAATCACTACGCTTGCAGTATTTTAAGTAAAAACGGCCTTGGTTTTATTTATTACCTATTGAAATACAATAAGAAAAGATAATGTGAAAAAAGACAATCTGAATACATTCTAAATAAACAAATTGACCTGAAATCCTAAACCTTACTTCAATAGCAGGTAGTTTAAAAAAAAGACTTAGTAGTATCTTATTAGGATTGTTCTACGTAAAAACAAAAATTTACGTAAGCCGTACGAAGTTTTCACTTAAACGTGGAAAATACAGCGGGAATTTCTTTTTCATTTCAATTTCTAAGGGCATTGCAGTAATGAAAAAAGTAGCTGGCTGGTTGTATTTTTTTTTTGCTTTACGCTGTACCCCTCCTATAGTATGGTATACTAAAGGAACATGGGAACCTAGTGTTAAGAGCGTTTAGTTTTCAGAGTAAAAAAATGAAAATATTAAATATTTCATTTCCTTGAGTGAGAATCGAACCTATAACCGTTACAATATGCACTTATGCCCTTGTGCTACGACTGGGCTCTACATAGATATTACTTAGCTTTCAAAGCGCACACTCAAGTCTCCAATTGCAGCTTAACTAACGTACTATATAGGAGGATATCAACGTCGCGTTTTGTGTAACCAAATCACAGAAAAAAGTCATTTTATTTCCATAGCAAAATTTTAACATATATGCATTCCAACCTATAAACGTCATTTGTATAAATTAGTTTTAAGTAATACTTATATAAATTTTTAAATAGATTAACGTTGGGAACGGAAGTGGAACGGAGTGTCGTAACACTAGGTTCCCGGGTTCCCTCTGCCTACCCGGCCTCGTACGTGATACAGCTTGAAGCTAAAAATAATTAAAAAAAATAGATTAACAGTTCGTGACATAAGCACGCTAACTCAGAAACTATTGGTTTGTATTGAAACAATTCTTTTGGAAGTCCAAATATCGTGAAAGGATATATAAATGATTACAAAGTAGGCCACTTTTCTTGACAATAGAATTACATCAGACACATAACTATATCCTTACGTGCCATACATATACAAAAGTTAATTATTTATGTTCCAAACAAGAGGCCTGTCAAGCAAGCACAAACGTGTGACTGTAAACGTGACAGGTTGTGGGTTTAGACCTCACTCGAGAAAATCTAACATTTAATATTTTCATTTCTTCGCTCTGGTGGGCAAAGCAAGGCAAAGCGCGGCGTTAAGCTGCGCCACTCATTACGCAATGCTTCAAATTCAATGGAAAGTGGGGAACGGATCGGAGTGTGTTAACACTAAATTCTCATAAAGTGTGAAGAAAAATAACCAAAAGGCGATATAAAAAGTACTTTTAACTGTAAAAGAACGGTGAATTTCCTTTTTGGCATCAAGGTGCATAATTATTCATCCTCATACAGGCAAATTCGAAACAAATTTTCGCATAAAAAAAATCATATGACGTAAAAGCTTTACCTAATGTATCATTCACACGTAGCACTATCTTACGAAGTGGTTTCATTTGAACATTAGATCTGACGCACTGCGGTAGTCGTTTACGTATTTTGCACTTTTACTAACACTTACCTGTTGGTTAGCAATTTGTGAAGATAAAATACATGAAATTTTATAACTTTTGACTATTATTAATGTGCTGCTAATTAAAAGCACTTCAATTTTTCTCATTTTTTTTAGTATTAAAAGGAAATAGAAATAAATTAAACAGAAAGAGGGACGTAATAAAATAAAGCACAGACAGACGGCGTTAAGTTAAGTAAGTTAAGGCCACTTAACACGTAATGAACATTAATTTAATGTCTTAACCCTAGGTTCCCAAGTTCCCGCTACCTACTCTATATGCGAGATATAAGCTTATCAAAAAAATTAAGAAAGATATATAATTATAAATATTTTGTGACAGACAAAAAACTAGGCGGAAAAATGTAATGTTAATGATAATCCGTTACACATTTTCTGCCCAATTTTCGAGATATATGTGATATGTGTCGAACGGAAATCAAAGTAGCGCTTTATCTTTCCACCAGTACAAATGAGAAAATATTAATTTCAAAACGGTGATCGAGCCATTAACTACTGTTTCCATTCAGATGTTAAATACTTGCGGTACAAAAATCTTTTTTTTTTTTAAAGAAATAATAGAATAATATATTTTTTATGTTAAAATATGAGCTTCCGCTTTGTTTCGCACATGTTAAAGTTAAAAATTAAAGTTCCCTATGTCCATAGGAGCTTTATTTTGGGAACCTAGTATTGACACTTAATTTCGTTCCCTACTTTCTGCCAAACTTAGGACATTGCGGTATTGAGTGGCAGAACTCAACGCCGCAGCTTTTCCTTGTTATCAGTAAACAAGAGATAAGAAATCGAAATACTATTTATTTAATTTTCTCATATAAAATAAACAATTCATTTTCTATAGTAATACATGACTGGCCACATATAATACCCTGTATGTATATCCAACTGTATTGTTCAGCAATATGAAATATTTTTTTAGTTTTAATATATTCGTTAACTTATTGCTTCTTTGAAAATAAAAAAAAAACCATTCATAAAAATAAACAGAGCTTGCGTAAATGTTTGTTACAATTTGATTAGATCAAGATCGTTTACATACATTGCAAAATTTTCTGTATAAAAATACTTTTAAGTTAAAAAAAAAATGTGTTTATTCTTGTCAATAAATGTTTTTAAGCTAAAAAATAGATATATACATCCTCTGATACTATAAATGTGTCAGTTTGTATGTTTATTCCACTTTCACGCAAAAAATATTGAACAAATATAGATGTTAAGGTAAAATTTAAAATAATGTATTTTATATATTAGAATAACATATATGCTACAATTAATGGAAATATAATATAAAAAAGTATAGGCGGGCGAAGGCACATGCAATTTAATAGTATATTGTAAGTATGTATATGTTTACATATATAATGACATACAAGCGTTTAAAACGCGGCGTTGAGTTCTGCCACTCAACACGCAATGTCCGCAAAAACTGAGGAATGAAACGAAGTGTCTGAACATTACTTTTCCAAGTTCCCTCTGCCTCTGTCATATGCGAGATACAGAGTGAAGCTAAGTATAAGTGAGATATAATAAATTTCTGTAATAATTTCTAGCTCAGTGCTTATCTTGAAAGCTAGGTCTGTGGATAGTAAGAGCAAAGAGTGTACTATCAGTGCTATTTGTAAGGGCTGGTATCTCCGTAGTATGAAGTAAGTTAGGTTTCCTTGTCTAAACATATGTTGATTTTAAATTCTTACTTAGCTATATGAAATTTTATGATATGGATAATATCTTTTTTAAAATGTTATACTATAGGTATCTAAAAATATTAGTACCTACAGGTAACATAGTAAATTTACTAAAGTACTAAAGTACTTTTAGCAAAGTGACTGCGCTCTCGATAAGGTATCGCTTGGAAATATATGGAAGAGAACTTCGAGTTTCAATTGTAACTTTAATATTATATGAAAACTTTGATTTTAAATTGCAACTTACTTTCATTAACTCAGCTCAAACTCAAACTCAGCTTCACGCTGTATATTGCACACGGCAGGGTACCCAGAGGAAACTTGGGAACCTAGTGTTAAGACACTCTGTTCCACTCCCGTTCCCCACTTTCCGCCAAATTTGAGGCATGGCATGTTAAGTGGCGGAACTCAACGTCGCGTTTTGCCTTCTACCAGAGCGAAGAGATGTAAACATTAAATATTTTAATTGAAAATATTAAATATTTCATTTCCTCGAGTGGGGATCGAACCCAGAACCTGTTGGTTACAGTCACACGCTTATGCCGCTGCGCTACGATAGGGCTTTCATTAAATTTTATATAACGATTTTTTTTTTTTATTTTTTTCAAATACACGATTATGTATGTATTATAGAGCTATTTATAGTAAATATACTATAATAATTTCGACATAGTAATAACTTCTTTGGTATACTGTAGTTTTAAGCCAACTAAAGGGATGAAACGCTAATATTTGTTTAAGGAAAAGTTATTTACTTACTTTGACAAAATGATGTTGGCTCGCATATATGCAACTTCCACGTTATATAAAAGTAGCTTAGCGTAACTAAATCTAGACTAATTTAATAGGTTTAATTAATATACGGTTTGTATTTAAACTCGAAACTCTTAAGTAAAACTTCTAAAAATACTTTGTGTACTTATATAAAAACAAAAACTTTAATATGTTCACAGCTAATGAAATTCACGTTTGATAAAAATAAGCAAATTTTTGTTTCATTATTATATATATTTTTCAGCTTCACGCTGTATTCGTTCCGTTTCGTTTCCGTTGAATTTTGGGCATTGCATGTTAAGTGATAAACCTCAACATTACGCTTTACCTACCAGAGCGAACAAATGAAAATATTAAATATTTCAAATATTATTTTAATTACTAGTAAGCCAATTTAAAGCCCACTTCTGGACATAGATCTGCCCAAAATATATCCAGGACAATCAGTTGAGCTTACATACATAGCGGTTTCTAGCAACCTGGGCCATGATTTTTTCACAATCTACAATTTTACATACATTTGTATATTGAAAATCAAACCCTTACCTATTTACAATATCACTGCAGCTCAACATCTGTCTACGCGACACTGATGTAACAATACTTGGACCGACGTGAGTGCCTTTCAGGATCGCAAATTGAATTGTATCCAGTAACGAATACCTGTGGAAAAATAAACTAAGATATATAAACAGGATTTATGCTACATTTCTTTCTGGAGAAATTCTTACAAATATTTACTGTGAATCTATGTCATTGAATAACACTTGAATGTTTCTATAATATATTAGCTTTTACATGCAAATTCACAATTTGCTTATATCTTAAATGTTTTTTTTATTTAACATGGTGTCTCGCACTTGGCAGGGTAGACAGAGGGAACTCGGGAACCACACCACATTCCGCCGAATTTGAGGCATTACGAGTTGAGTGGCAGAACTTAAGGCGTTTTTCCTTCTTATCACGTCAACAAAATGACAATAATAAATATTTAAATTGTAAATATTAAATATTTCATATCTTATAGTGAAAATTAAGCCCACAACCTGTCACATTTACAGTCACATGCTTGTGCCCCAGCGCTATGACAGGTCTCTAAGAGTTCTGTGACTTAATATATGTTTACCTAATGGTATTAGTAATTTCGATCAATAGGAAGAGTGATAAATTAACTTTTTTTTTTATATATAGCTTCACGCTTTATCCCGCACGAGACAGGGTAGGCAGAGGGAACCCGGGAACCTAGTGTTAAGACACTCCGTTCCACTTCCGTTCCCCACTTTCCGCCGAATTTGAGGAATTGCGTGATGAGTGGCGGAACTCAACGCCGCGCTTGGTAATAAGGCTAAGCGCGGCGTTGAATTCCTAATAATAAGGCTAAGAGCGAAGAAATGAAACATTAAATATTTAAATTGAAAATATTAAATATTTCATTTCCTCGAATGGGGATCGAACCCAGAACCTGTCGGTTACAGTCACACTCTTGTGCCGCTTCGCCACGACAGGCCTCATTTCAACTTTTTAATAAAACATTTTTTCGATTCTAACTAACAACTCATGAGATCAGCGTGTTCAACTAAACAAACAAAATGATTAGCATTTTTATTGTATTTCAAGTGATTCTTCAACATAAAAAAATATAAACTTAAAGTTTCATCCAATTTAATTAAGCTGTTTTTAATTATAGCGTAACTGATAGTGTATTGTTGGCTGTTGGTGCTTTTGTCTAAAAATATATGTAGGGCAGTCTATTATATTACAAACTAAATATTTTTTTGCTATATAGAGATACAAACAATATTTAGTTATTGGTAATTTTAAAGGAAAAAAACGTAAATAACAAATTTTCAAGAACTTCCGGAGTTCTCTTTCTGGAAACCCTGACTCTTAAATGCTGGGCGGACACTTAATTTACCTACATTACTAGTTCAGCATTTATCAACATGGGCTCGTATAGCAAATTTTTACTGGTGTCGAGAAAATTTGGATTTTTACTGAAAATTTTCTTTGAATTAATATGAAATAAATTATTCCAATATTAAAGTTTAAAATATATAGTTATAATTCATAAAAGTACTTCATAAACGCTAGAAGTGGCAATTATATTTAATGATGAAAAAGGCCTGGGTACGCCAGCATATGAGTACATAATGGGCCATTACACAAAATCCTCCTATAGTAGACGGCATAGAGGTTGTTTGTAACAAATTAGAAATAATAGGAAAAATAGCCATAAAGCTTTTCTTTATGAGATTATTTCGTACAAGATTAGTTTTACTATCCACGTACTAAAATAGATATAAAAGGGATCTATCAATTCTTTACTTTATGTTTCAATTCAGAATTCTTTCAAGTCATTTGACTTCTCCTCTTTGATCTTGTTTTTGCATTGATTTCAGATATTTAATCATACAGAAAATAATGATTGTGCTGATTATGCCTGCCTATTAAACATATATAATTTAGTACTTAAGTTCTATAGGTGTGAATAGGAGAATAGGATCAATCATTTCTTGATTCATTTCTTGAAAGAGCGTTTAAACTTAAAGGCGATGGAATTGAGTTCAGTTTCCATTTGAAGCGATAAGTTATTCTCAATTTCAAGCTCTGATAAGATAAAGCCGTTTAAACTCGCCACTAACCAGTTCAGTAACTAGTAATTGGTGTACAGTGTTTTTACTTTTTACTCTAGATTGTCTGTACATCTGACAATGCTATGCTATATATATATATATATATATATATATATATATATATATATATATATATATATATATATATATATATATATATATATATATATATATATATATATATATATATATATATATATATATATATATATATATATATATATATATATATATATATATATATAGATTGAGGTTTTTTTCTTTAGCCTTTTATTTTAACTTTTACATAAATGACAATAAAATTCAGTGTTGCTGTTACCAACATATTTAATTTGCCTCCTCTCCTTTCACAGCATCTCATATTAGAAATTTATTAGCCTCTCTACACTTCATTAATAAACAGAGCGAATTAATTTGACAGGGCGTTCGAGCGATAAATGGTTGGAACAATATACGGTTATTGTTGAGTAAAATTTAGATTCTTTATTAAGATGTATATAAGATATCACAGATTTGATCTGAATGAATCAAAGTTTAAGGCTGGTTTGAGGCGATTGTTGGCATGAATTTGGTTGCTTATGTGAATCTGCAATAAAAAGTCAAAATTGAATTACTTTTTACTAAAACAACCCATTTTCTACTTTTACCACATTTTTTATTTTCTTTTTGAGCTTTTTCAAATAAATTTATAACTATAACGATATATATTTATTTTAGATGAGATTCAGAACATACTCATATATTTTAGAATCCTATACTTATGTCCGTAATACGATTACGGCTTTGCATTCATGTATAAGCATAATATTCAATTTAATTTTATAAAAGCTGTCGTCCATTTTTTTAACTCACCTCCCCATCTTGGCAAAATCTCTGAAGTTTAAGGGCTACAAACAAATTCCAAAGATGAGTAGTTACTTGCTCTATTTTCATAAAACACAGCTAAGATTTTTACTATTTTTTAAAGTGTTATTCCACACTTACGACAGAACTGTATGATTTATATTATGTTATATGATAGAAAATGAAAAAATAATTCAATAGCTTTGAATAATATAAAACCAAACTGAAATTAGTTAATTTATTCAGAAGTTATGCCACAGACAGACACACAGGCATATTATGACACAAAGGCACATGAACAGAGAAACACAAAAATAGTGAAAGTATATCGAGGAATATCTTTTTAGTTTGATTAAATAAAACAGTGGGAAAAGAATAGAACGGAGTGTCTTAACACTAAGTTCCTAAGAGTACTTAGTGTTAAAACTCTCTTTCTCCTTTTTCCGCCCGGTTTTCACGACAATACAAATTAAGTGGCGAATATCAACGCCACACATTGTTTTTACAAAAGAAAATACTTCATTCCCTCGCATGTGAATCAAACCCGTTATTATCGTGTCAACAGTCAAAATTGCTCTGCGCTACGACGGGTTTTCGTATTGAAAATAAAAACTCCTTTATTTCACATTTGTATTAACTTTGTAAAGACTGAATTGATATCGGAGTGCACAGCAAAGTAGTATTTAAATTTTAAGAGAGTTTAATGTTATTCGTTCACTTTGACTCGAGAGTTGTTTTTTCTCAGCATTTGGATTTGTTTTAAAGAACATTTTTCTCGTTTTTGAACAGTTAAATAGCACTTCTTGTACTGTAAGATAATTTGTTTTATAAAATTTGATTTTATCATGTTTTGAAAATTGTGAGAAATTTCTTTAAAAAATTATGTACAACAATTGTTTATAATACATATTGTTACTGTATATAGAACAAAGTTATTGCTTTCTTATATTTTATGCTACAGCTTAGAATCGAACCATAGACTTATCAAATGACCGAGAAGTAGCAAGTTAATATATTTCACGCTGTATCCCTTGCGGAGTAGTCGGAGAGAACAATCGCACGCCACGATCTTAGCATATCTCTTTCGCCTCGTCCAGCATTTAATGTCTACATTCCTTTCTTTACTTAACGTCAAAGTTATTCAAAGACAATATTTTTTTTAATAACTGATAATATTTTTAAAAACAGGAGTTGTTAGCGCATTATATTTACAGCCAAGAATCAAACCAGCAACAGTGTTCAATAC
Organism: Eueides isabella; assembly: GCA_019049475.1. Taxonomy (NCBI): domain Eukaryota; kingdom Metazoa; phylum Arthropoda; class Insecta; order Lepidoptera; family Nymphalidae; genus Eueides; species Eueides isabella. The sequence goes on along the minus strand of CM032389.1, from coordinate 2,653,765 downwards.
AAGGCCACTGCGCCACGACAGTCTCATCAATGTAAGTAGTAATCTTTTAAAAAGAAAATATTATATAGATAATGATATATTGAATACAATATCATCACTTTACTGAGGTTAATGAGATTTTGATAGCTGAACGCAATATAATTGGAACAATTATTTATCTGTATCATGGATGGCCCATTTTAATGTTATTAATCATTTTCGTAAATTACACTTTATATGAACAAAGTGACTTAAAGACCATAAATAGGTTCGTTATTTTATGCAACAATGACGTAATTGAACATAACAAAAAAGATATAGGTACATAATTTACCTGTCATCTATCGTGAAGCAGCGACACAAGCAACTGTGAACCTGACAACCTGTTGGTTGTAGATTTGAACCTCTTCTAAAAAATGTAAATATTTAATAATTTTGTAAGTTCCCCGCTCTGGCAGCACGGTAAGTAGTGGCGTTAAGTTACGCTACTCAACTCCTTCTCGAAAGCCTCGAGAATTAGGTGGAAAGTAGAGAGAAAAAGTGTCATTAAAGAAGTGAACTGTCTTAATGCTAGTTTTCCAGGTTTTCTTAGCGAGAACCTAAAAATTATTACTTAAATCCCATTTTTAGAGAATTTTCCTAGCAAAAGCTACGAACAATTCTTTATATATTAAGTTCATCAGGAATTCTTAAAGGACTTCATATTTTCTCGTTTACAATCGTAGTTTTAATCAACCCATCTACATCTTGGTAGCTTCTAGTCCATTTTTTTGTTGGATTATATTTCCATTTTCTAAGTTAGAAATATCAAGTTGCTACTTGATCGTGTTCAATTTTATTAACATAAAATGTTGTGTTTAAGCGATAATAAGGTGATATAATATTTTTAAAATGTTTGAGGTGGAACAGAATCGCATCTGAATATATAAATATACGTAATAGTGTCTGGAGAATCCATTTTTTTTAAGTCCCGTAAGAAAACAATGTGCTGTAAAAATTATTTCACCAATCAGTTTAGCATATACGGATCAATATCGCAGTATAACTTACTTATTAAGTACAAGTCTCGGAAACTCGTTCATGGCATATGTAAATTAAAGAGCGAATAACGTTTCTTTTATTTAATTTTCTTTAGCCATTCGTTACCTATCCTACAATAACATACAAAACGAAACTAAAATTAAGAAATTGGGAGAAGAATTAAGAAATTATGAGAAAATATTTTCATGTTAACATAAAATATTATAATTTATACCAATTATAACTTCGCCTATACGGTTTCACTTTTATTATAGTAATAACTTGACTTCCAAGGATACGAGTGTACGTAAAATTTATGCGAGGCATAACGTGTGGCTATCAAATTATTATGGAAGTAGGTGACCATTCCAATGTTTGATTTTCATTTTTATGTGTGCACGTGTGTTTTTATAACATAACTTCAAACTTGATTATATATAATTTTGCACCCTATATATTGATAACGGTAAAAACTAAAATTGATGGTCCAAAACGTGTTTTGGAAGATATATTTCTTATCCAACTTCCAATGAAAAATATTCAAGCGATTCAAAATGATGAATGTATGAAAATTACAATTTTATATATATATATACGAGTACTTACATATATATACGATATATATACCTCGAAACAAGGTCGAGTTCTGACGAGGCGTGGCTCAACCGTGGCAAACGGTGCATGTTGTAGATTCGATACCCACTCGAGGAGATAAAATATTAATATTTAAATTTTTTTTCTAATTTCAAGGCAAAATGTGGTTTTAAGTTTCTCTACTCAACAATGCCTCAAATTAAGAGAAAAATGGAGAATGGAACGGAGTGTCTCAACACTAGGTCACCCAGTTCTATCTGCCTACCGTGTCATACATGAGAAACAGCGTGAAGCTAGAAAATGTATGTACTTGTACAAGTAGTTGTAAATTCTTGACAAGTTTTATTACGAACGATGTGAATGAAATATAACCTCCATTTACGTGAGCATCAGATATGTATAATAGTAGCTCCTTAGGGCATACTTGGCCGTAGCGGCTGTGTTTAATTTTGTAATATAATATACTTATAACGGTGTACTTAGTATTGGAGTACGATGATTATGAGTTCGAATCGTACTTGGGGTAATATTTATATATATCGCATAAATGTAAGGAATTTGTGGTGCAGCGGAACAGTGTCTGAATGTAAACGTGATGATTTTAGATTCGATCACTCATTAATGCTGTACTATTTCTGTGGTAACAAGAAATAGCACAGCAGTAAGTTCGCTATTTCAGTGGTAACAAGAAATAGCGCAGCAATTTCTGTGGTAACAAGAAATAGCATAGTATTTATTTCGCTTAATGCTGTGCTATTATGACTTGTTACCACAGAAATAGCTATAGCAGCATTAAGTTCCGCCATTCTACTCACGATATATCGAGAAATTGAGTATTAAATAGGATAATTTAAGTCTATAGTGGCACAGGGGCACAAGGGCACAGGGGCACAAGGGTGCCAGCTTTAAACGCAACGGGTTGTGAGTCTCGAAGAAATTAAATATTTAATATTTTATTTCCTCAGTCGCGCTCCCCTACTAAACATGTAATGCCTCATTAGGTGAAAAGCAAGGAGCTGAAGCGTCTTTATAGGATAAGTATATATAACGGAGTAACTTAACATTGGGTTAAAAAAAAGTGGTAATGATATTTTGTTAACACTAGGCTAACCGTGTCTATCTTGCAGCTAATGAACACCGTTGTCATAAGATTTTAGATTTTTGATCTTTGACCTTTTACACATTTTATATGAAACATACATTTTATATGAAATGATTTTTGACCTTTATTACACATTTTATATGAAAAAAAAAAAGAAAACAAGAAAGTGGGTCTCGGTTGTCCTTCAATATGAGAGGAAAGTCACGTAAATAGCATGAGGACCACCGGAAGGCTTGGATGAAGAGGTAGATTACAGTGGACGAGGCGGAAGAGGTATGCCGAGACTGTAGTGTTTGGAGTTCCATTCTCTCTGCCTATCCCGCTGGGAATAGAGTGTGAAACTAAGTGAATCACTCATACAAAACAATTTTTTAACAGGCAGACCCGTTACCACGTACTTCTGCAAATTAATCGAAACGTCAAGTTTTAAAATGTTTAATGAATAAATTAAATAATAAACGAGATTAATCTGTATAACTTTGTTTTATATAAAACTTCATTATGACTTCATATCTTGACTTTGTTTGTATTTAATTAATCTTAGATGGTAATGCATGAAATCTACAACATAATTATTAATGAAATTTGCTTTGTTCTACATCTTGATGCAAGGATCCTTCCTGACTTATATCGGGATAAGTAACTCGCACAATACATTAATCAATAAGAAATTTTAATTAATGCTTCTACTTTAAATTAGAGATAAATATTATTCCAAATTTTTGGAAAAAATATTGTTTCCCTGGTCAGTTTAGACTCTCTCTCTCAGCTTCACGTTGTATCCCGCACGAGGCAGGGTAGGCAGAGGGAACCCGGGAACCTAGTGTTAAGACACTCCGTTCCACTTCAGTTTTCCACTTTCCGTCGAATTTGAGACATTGCGTGTTGAGTGGCGGAACTCAACGCCGAGCTTTGCCTTATAACCAGAGCGAAGAAATGAAACAATAAATATTTAAATTCAAAATATAAAAAAAAAATCATTTCCTCGACTGGGGATCGAACCTGGGGATCAAACCTGTCGGTTACAGTCACACTCTTCTGCCGCTGCGCCACGACAGGCCTCAGATCAGTTTAGACAAAATGCAGTATTATGTCATTCCTTATACTTGTTGTGTATTTTGTATTAACTTAAGGTTAAATACGTAACGTAAATTACGATAAGTACGATTTAAATATAATTTTAGTAAACGCTTGTAAAGTAACTTTACAAACATTTACATGAATTATTTGTAAATCAATACAATTCAGAGAGTAAATGAACAATCAGATTTTTCTAAAATAAACTTAAGTAACTGAACCACTGTAATTTATCTTTTTACACAAACATCTTTTGAAGCAAATTTCTTTTAATACTCCAAAACCAAACTGATTGCGTATTCAATTTTATTATTCATGAGGAGCCAACGTGACTTACTTACTCCCAATATTATGGCAATATCTCTTAAACAAATATATTGTTTGTTTTCCTTGTCTTTTACTGGAAAAAAATGCGTACAAATAAATATACGTATACATAAAACTATGAATAAATTTTGTGAGACTAACGAGTTTCCTTGATTGTACAATCTAGACACGTGTACAAGTTTTTATACGTTTAAAGAATCATATACAGATATTATAGAGCAGATCAGTGAATTTTGTAATCTTTCTAATTTAATAACGATGTCTCTAATTAACACCACTTACTTAAACATAGTTGGGGACTAAGTTCTAAAAGGCACTTAACGCTAGTGTTTCCGCGTGTAAACTTGAATGGCTAAGTAATAAAATTAAATTATTAGCATTGTCATCTTTATTTTTAAAAATATCCCATTTTTCGTCGTAAATAGCTGTGACCTCCAGACATCGCTTATTTATACACATTCAATAAGTATATCAATTTCGTAAAATATATTATTATTTCATGCTGGCGCCTTATGGTGCAGTAGCACAAGCGTATAACTTAAAGAAATTAAACATATAATCTTTTCATTTCTTCGCCCTGGTAACAAACCAAAGCGCGGCGTTGAGTTCCACCACTCAAACACGGAATGCCTCTAGAGTCTTACGGAAAGTTCTCTAATACAGATTTACTATAACAGTTTACATTATCGTTATTTATTATAGCGCATGCATGTAAAAAGTTTTGATGTATTAACATAAATTTGGCAACTACTAAAGAGACGATCATAAGATTATTTTCAATTTTATGAAGTATCCTAAATATAGCAAAGAACTTAGGTACTCTGTTTTCCATTTTTTATCCAATTTTCGAATATTTTCGAACACGTAATACCTCTATGTTAGAGGTTCCTCGTCATACAACGAACTATCTCAAAAACTCGTTATTTTTAAGGCTGCCTCATACATATAATATTTTGTTTAATGGTGTCGACATATTCACAAACTCAAAAAGAACATTTAAAAGTAATGTTATAAAGATACTATGGGACTTACAAAAACAAAAATAAAATAAAATATACTATTATGTAATTGTATTTATATATTTCAATTGTATTTATTTATCCTATAACATACTAATAATTATTTTATAAAATATAACATTACCTAACTATATACGTTCGTGTAAAAAATGCTTAATAACTGAATATTATTATTAAAATTCCTGTAAAACATTGTACTTACTGATTGCGACCGTAATTTTTTGTATTTTTTTTTAATTTTTTGTATTTTTTGTATTTTTTTTTTTATTTTTTTGTAATTTTTTGTATTTTTTGTATTCTTTCTTACTATCTCAACGATATCTCCATAACACTCATATGTTAAATGAAGTGAAACCTGTTATTGGCTATACTATTTATTGTATATTATATGTTAATACTATATTTATAAGCTGTTGGTTTTATGAATAAAATAAAATAAAATAAAATAAAAAAAAAAAAATAAAATATTTTCGTATTGACTTGCGAAAACGAGTAATCGTACTTAGACTTGTTAATAAAAAGTTGTCTTTTAGACAAACAAAATCATCACACTCACGTTCATTTGCTCTACTAGAACGTATGTCTTCACGCCATTTTTAATAATTTCAAACAAGCACATATTCTATACATTTAATAAAATGTTAGAATTTTTACTTCTTAGTATTTAAATTATATAAATTTTATTACTTTTTGTTTTCATTGAATTGAGTAATATTTCACAAAGCGTATCGTGGAAAATGTTATATGAAACATACGTAGAGAAGCAAAACGCAAAGATTGATAATTATATACAAGCTTTTTCTCATCAAAAATGAAACTATAAACGCGGTACAAACAGCCAACGTAATCATCAAAGAGATAAATTATTCCTTTAATTAATTATAGTACAAGCGTGCGTAATCAAAGCAAACATCTATTTGATCAAAATGGGTAAATATTTGCTATATATATGTATATATCTATATATATATATATATATATATATATATATATATATATATATATATATATATATATATATATATATATATATATATATATATATATATATATATATATATATATATATATATATATATATATATATATATATATATATATGTATATATCTACAATATTAGTATTTCCTATATAAATGTGTTACACAATTTACAACAAAATTAATTGAAAATTTATTTAGAAAACGTATAAGAATTGTGCGTAGCAGAATTTCTTTTTTATTTACTTAATATTTTTATGGAAAAGACAAGGTTACGAAAATACTGCCGCGGACAGGCGCCGAAGAAAATTCCTACGAGTTAAATCTGCCCTGTTTCGAAATTTCTCTCCTAAGTATGGATAAATTAACACTTTAAATTTCAGTAAAAACAAGTAGTTATTATAAATGTTTCATTAGTAACGTCTAATTTCTCTATAGGTGAATAAAATTCCAAAACGAAAGCAACTTTTGAATGTGCGCTTTTTCGTTTTTATTTTTTTCTTTTAAATTGAACATGCATAAATATCTGGAATAATATAAATATGTAACAATATAATTTATATATCGATCGTTCCACCCTAGGTCTATATTGTTGATTTATTTAATGTACAGCTACACCTTAAAAATACTCACTTTTTACCTTACGCTACTTCTCTTTTTAGTTGAATAAACTGCAAACTATTAACAATACAAAAAAATCCCATCATAATCGAATCTACGTATATATATATATATATATATATATATATATATATATATATATATATATATATATATATATATATATATATATATATATATATATATATATATATATATATATATATATATATATATATATATATATATATATATATATATATATATATATATATATATATATATATATATATATATATATATATATATATATATATAAACAAACAAACAAACATTAAATAAACATTTCGTATTCGATAGTAAAGAGAGCAATTCCAAAAGAATTTTAGAAGTACACAATAAAAGTGGGTAATGCTATGTTCCAGTCCATTTGTTTCGTAGCGAGTATCGCCTCGATCAGCGCTTGTAAGTGGCGTGTTTATAGTTTATATAACATGTTATATAAGGAAATTGTATTTCTATTATAAATCATTCGTTTACTATCGTTTTAATCTCATCAGTATGCTTTTATTAGTTAGAAACGATGTTTTACGTTGGACTTGTTTTTATATTATTTCTATGGAATATTGTTTTAAATATTGGTTATTTATAACGTTTTAATTATTTTAAAGAGAAAAAGGTGAATTAATAATCTTTTTATATATTTTTTTTTAATTTTGAACAGCCAGATTAGTCGTCCTGTACTTAGTTTTTTACTTAGTTAGTTATTGAAGCACAAAAGTGAAGTTGCAATAAGAAGGATTTATTAATAATTCAATGTAACGGAAACAGGTATCGACTCCTATAATTATCGTTGGCGTTTATAATTTATTAGGGTGTAGGGATGTCTGGCATTTCTGGTTCTACTTAAACGAACCAAAGAGCAAAATGTCTGTCAATGGTTAACGTCATTTCTAATATTATTATAGAAATAAAAAGAAATCTTAACATAATACTTTTATGCAAGTTAGATATTACTTTATTACCGATTTAGGGTTTCGTTCTTTGAAACGTAAAAATGAAAGGCCTGTCGTGGCGCGGAGCACAAGCGTGTGACTGTAAACGACAGGTTATGGATTCGATTTTCACTCGAGAAAATTAAATATATAATATTTTTGAATTAAATACTGAATACTTAATACTTAATTTCATTTCTTCGCTCTACTAGCAAGGCAAAGAGCGGTGTCTAGTTTCGCCACTCAAGTGCCTTACCACTAGGTTCCCATGTTCCCTCTGCTTACCCAACCATACCGGACGAGGTGCAGCGTGAAGCTAACAAAAAAGAGTTAAAATAGAACCTTTATAGGATTAATTTGGTGCCCGTCTGTCGCCCTGTCAAGACAATTTATCTCGAGATCGCGTAAAGATGTGAAACTAAAATTCATTTAAAATATGCATGGACACGGTCCCTTATAGCATAAAAAAATCAAGCTTCTAAGTGAACGCAATCATATTATTACTGATACTAGCATACTATGAATCGATTTTGCAACATTTTATACGAAATTTATCAATTTTAATATGTTACCCTTCCCATTGACCTTCAATTCTATAAATGATTACAAAAAGAAGCGTTGCCTGTATTAGGAGACCCCGCTCTTCCAATACAATATCTAGTGTTGTCTGTCTAACAATTACACAAAAAAATATACAATCATAACAAATATGGTGGTTCTATTATATAAATCAAAATCAAAAGTGAGTGTGTGCGTGTTTATGTGTGTGAATGTGTGTGTGTGTGTGTGTGTGTGTGTGTGTGTGTGTGTGTGTGTATGTGTGTTTATGCGGGTGTGAGTGTGTATATATGTGTGGGAATGTGTGCTATCAATGAGAAAGCTTTAGAAAATCCTCAGTGTCTTGATATGTAAGTGTCTTGATCCAATCAGTGATGATTACTTTGCAATCACGCTTATTTTTAGGATAGATATAAATTTTACAAATTGCATCGAAGCAAATCTAGTTTTGGTTTGGGGAATTTATTTTTTAATGATATTGTGTTTTCTTCGTTTAGCGTCCGTTACACCATCACAATAAACTGACTTATGAGTTTTTAGTATGATTTGAGTTATATATAATTTCCTGACAGAGAGCAGTGAACTTAGTTGGTATAAATGTTCAGTTGAGAATCTAAGTTTTTTAAAGTACATACACTTGATTAACGTTCTTTGAGCCCTTTCTAAGTCAAGAAATTTTTTCATTTGCTACGAAATGAGAATTTATATCTAATGCAAATGAAGAAAAACATTAAAAAAATAAAATTCATACATATTATTATTTAAAAGGAAATGCACACGACCGTATGACCGTGAGTGTAAAATGTATAGTTAAAACTTTGCAACGGGAACATAAAGGCATTTCAAGGCCAGTTGACTCCTTGTTAATTGCAATTTCAAACCACTTAACCTATTGTAGCGGCTAAAGCTTTGGCCAAGCTTTTATAAAATCATTTTTTGTAAACAGACATTGTTTTTAACAATTTTATTTATTAATCGAAAATATTTCACTACGGTGTCTATGTAAAGATTATAATTAAAAAATGATGATTATAATTAAAATAAAAATTATAATAATTAAAATAAACATTATTACCTATTTACCACCGAATTTGAACTATTGCTTGCGGAGTAACGGTACTCAACGCCGCGGGCAACTAAGAAATGAAAGTATTCAATATTTCATTTCCTCAAGTGGGGAATCGGATACACTACTTCGCTTTTGGTGTTGCAAGTTTGTACTCCTGCATTACACACGCTTAAATAATGAGAAACAAATATGCCTTATCTACCTATTCTTCATTAGATTGTAATTGTAAATCTAAATAAAACAATTTAACAGTCTATATGTATATTCAATAACACAAATACTCCAAGTACACTGTCCAAAGTAATCCGTACTATGAAAACAGTAAAAGTAAAACTAAGTAGAGGATAGAATGCAAGTGAAATCCTTTGAAGTAATCTTATTCGTAGCTAGTCCAGATGCTTATTTAGTCTTTTCAAATTACCAATTAATTCTACTTTCCACAGATTGAAAATTGTTTTAATATATATATATATATATATATATATATATATATATATATATATATATATATATATATATATATATATATATATATATATATATGTTCTTCTTTTTAAAATCATGGCACATCGACACAGCATAATATGATTGCAACGATTGTTGGTTCTACCTCATACGAGGTAATGTTTTATTTTATTTTCTGCCACATTTTATACAATATATCTTAAATTAGGTGAATGGTAAAAAACACTAGATTTCCTTTGCTTCATTATCTGAAATACAGTGGAAAGCTACAAAGCTCCAAATAACTTAACAAAATATTTGGAAAATTAGTTAAAAAAAGTACAAAAATACTATATCAAATTTATGGCTGTTTCCGACATGTTTGCAAATGAGAAAACCTATCTTTGGTAGCGGTGAATCCAATTCTATTTAACTTTTCTTATTGTGCGGAAGATTTTTCTACTAGAAAATACTACGGTGAAAGTTTTATACATTGTGAAAAAATATTTTTCTTCACAAAAATTTTACTTACAATTCGCTCTTGTACAGCTTCTATTAGTAAACGCAATGATTGTGTATAATGATTAATATTAGTTTTAATGTATTAAGCACTTCAATCGTATTATACATGGGGAACGGAAGTGTCTTGAGTGTGAACAATTTCTTGACTGAATATGACGACCGTGGACTTGGAATCCATCCATAGCTTCACGCTACGCTTGTATAAAAGGAAACAACTAAGGATCTCATCACTAGGATTTCTCTCCTTACCATAATTTTTCGATATAAATGATAAAACTGAAAAAGAAATATCAGTAAAATTAACAAGTAATAATTTTGCATCACTCGGGATAGATTCAAAAATCGTATAGTAAATTAATGCAATAAATAAACCAGCAATATGCCTATTGCACACATCAACTTATCAACAATTCTCATAGTAATTTCAATAATTAAATAACATTTTATTCAACACTGCGCAGTCAGATTGGTCACAGCAAACATTGAAGTCCATAGACTTTACACACGGCCAGTGAACATAACAAGTTGATTAATTAACGTGCTTTTATAGTGAAAACTAGTATTATATGCCTTTTTTTTATTTTATATTATGAGTTTTATTGGTGTTTAAAACTGTTCTGGTTTTGATTGCGCTAAGGGAAATCTCTTAACATCACTAACTAGTCCTAGCAAGTCAAACTTTTGTCTAGATTAATATAAGTAAATAAGATTATCAGTAGTAAGATTTTTTTAGATTTTGATGCATATAATCAAAGAGATGCCTTCTTCACTTACAGACTTTGTTCCATTTAAAGATATTGCTAGTTACGCTATTAATTATATATATATATATGGATATTAGAACAGAAAAATAGTAAATTAAACAGTTATATTTAAATTTTAGGGTCTTTTACTTAAAAAAAAAAAATAGCACTCTTTTAGGTTCGTTAGTCAAAATAATTATCAGTGAAGTTAATAATGTCTTTACTGAGGTGGTAAGACAGACAAATGCCACCTCAGTCAACCTGTGACCACGGACTACTGTAAAGTGTTCGAAACGTCGGGTTTTCTAAAAATGCTTACGATTGAATATACGCGATTAATCCGGTTAAAAGTGTTTCATTTATCAGTGAAGTTATTAAGCTTAATCTAATGAATAATATTCAGATCTACATTTCTTATAGTACAGAAGAATCCAGTTTCTAATTCAACGCAATCAAAAGAAGAAATTCGCCACGTAAACCGATAGGTATATTTGCCGAGAACAAACAAAAGGAAATATTCCGAAAATGTACAGTTCTAGGTATGCCATATACAAAATATAAGTTATTAGCACGTTTGTAGTTCGTTATATACAATGCACACTATCAACTTTAATAAATTATACTTTCCATTGATCCTGAAATCGGTATGAAATTCGCTGAGGGTGAGGTCACGCACTTGATCGGATTTTTTTTTTAAAAAACTCTTTTTTTTTTATAGCTTCACGCTGTATCCCGCACGAGGCAGGGTAGGCAGAGGTAACCCGGGAACCTAGTGTTAAGACACTCCGTTCCACTTCCGTTCCCCACTTTCCGCCGAATTTGAGGCATTGCGTGTTGAGTGGCGGATCTCAACGCCGCGCTTTGCCTTATTACCAAAAAACTCTTGTTTAGAATAAACATTTATAATAGAAATAAATAAACATATTATTAAATATTCTTAGCTAACATCAAATTTTAAACATAGCAAAATCGGAGCCGGCACTTCTTGGAAATCGTCCAAAAGAACTGACCACTAATCTATATCGTTCTATCACGGTACGTCACTTATATATGTTGTAAGCATATCTTAAGGAAGATTTTAAAAATTATTAGCTATCCAAAACTTCATACTTAAAAGATGCTTTCGCATGAAACACTGTCAGTTCAATATTTTCTATTATATGGAAGAACATTCTAAAATATTTTCTTATTTTTTTTTTTATAGCGTCAACCTCATGTGATCTGTTTTAGGAATAACCTTTAGACAGCAAAAAAGTGAAATTTCTCTAAATGCACAGGGAACCTATAAGGGAACCTTTATATCAATCCGTTCCTCAGAAAGACATACTTATTGACATATTTGTCACTTTCTGTCGCATTACACGTCGTACGTGTAAGGAAGTAAAAATAATAAATATTCCATAATAATGTCTTTGATTTTCGCGATTGTTACATATTTTAAATGAAACACTTTTAACCGGATTAATCGCGTATATTGAATGGTAAACATTTTTGGGTAACCCGACGTTTCGAACACTTTACAGTGGTCCGTCTACCCGTGACCAAGGACTACTGTAAAGTGTTTTACCAATATACGCAAATTTCAATATACGCGATTAATCCGGTTAACAGTGCTTCATTTAAAATAAATATTCCATTTCCTCGAGTGTGACAACGGCCTCAAATTTAAGTTTTTCTTTTTTCTTGGTTTAAAATTTGTCTTTTCGTTTCGAATTTTTTTTTATGGAAAAGACGGCAAACGTGCGTACAGGTCACCCGGTGGTAAGTGAGCACCGTTGCCCACGGCCCCGAGTAACTCCAGAGGACTTACAGGAGCGTTGCCGTCCCTTAAGGTGGAAGGGCAACGGGGCCCGGCATTACCTAATGCGAAACGCAGTGGCCAAAGCCACTACTTAACGCCGGTCTTAAATGCCGGGGGTGGTAATAATCCGGTCGAGTCTACCGTGACTCTACCACACGCACTTTAGTCGCCTCTTACGACACCATCAGTACCAGTTCCTATTCTAAGCCAGAATCACACGGCAAGTAAAATACTTAAAAATAAACAAATTTTCAAGTCAAATAAAATAAATTTTAAATTTCCATACTAAAAAGCAGTTTAGTAATATACATACATATAAATAGTTTTGCATTCGCAATGCATTCCGTTAACGCACAAAGTTTCATAACTTAGTGCTGAAGTACCAGAATCATACAAGCATATTGTACCGCTTTGCAGTTTGACTTACTTTTGTATAACTTTTTATATAAGTTTTATATTTATATTGACTTTGTGTTCCAAGGATTTTTAAACAAGATTGGATTGTGAGTTTGCATATTAATATGTATAGTTCATTTCAGAAATATTCTTGATTCATTCTAGAACCTACTACTCCTACCCTAGATGATCTACTGCGGGAGGAACATGGTAACCCTCCTGCAAGTCTTTGAGACTGCAGGTGAAGGCAATGGTGTAGTCGTAGTAGTTACGCGAGTGATCTTGCAGCATCTCGTATAGGTGAAAAGGGTTTCTACAATAATATCAGATTCTCCGACGAGTCCCGCTCGAGCGTAAGGCATCGTGCTCTACACGGGTGTTCCGAATTAATTCATTTCCCATTGTTAAAAAAGAGCATCTTACTGTTAATGCCACGGTAGTGTATTCGTTTTTCGATTAGGTGAATTATTTTTATTTATTTCTACACTCTGATAACAAGACGAATCGTGGCATCATCATTTGGCACACAACGTTTCAAAATTCTAGGGGAATGAAAGACATAACAATAGGTTCCCTCTGCTATGCGTGAAAAGCGTAAAGTTATTAATGTTTTTTTAACTTGAAGATGGTCTAAATATGTAAGAAGGGATTATTTCAAATTTGTTTACGTAGAGAAAGGATTTAAGATAATGGACGAGGAGGGAGTTGTGTTAATGTTAATTTTCGAACAAAGCTTCTCAAAAAATATCTTAAAAGAAATTTAAAGTTATTCCCATACCGAACAAAGAATCCCAAACCAGAAACTTAAATAATTTTATATAATATTCTCCTAAAAAGCATTTTGGAATATGGTAGCAAAGTATGGCAACCACATTATGCATCACATATTTTAAGACTGGAGCGTCTTCAAAAGCGCTTTATGTGGTGGTCTAACTTATCATTTTCTGCAGAAAAGATTAATAAATTTACTTCATATAACGTTAAATTAAAACATTTTAAAATAATCAAGGTTAATGGTAGAATAGTATTAGATATTCGTTTTATTTATAACGAAATTAACAACTGTACTGACTGACGTCAATTGCTAAGTGGCTTTAATATTAGAGTAGTTCGTACCATTTCGTCGTACTGTCGTCGTTGAACCAAGTAGGTTCAAATTTGACACTTATTCGTCTGATGAATGACTATAGTATGATTATTGATGTTTTTCAGAAGTCTAAAAATTAATTTCATTATACCTTCTTTTTAGCAAATCTCAAGTAGATAACATTATTTACCGACTAGCATGTTCGTTTCATTGTTCTCAGAAAATTAACTAAAATTTTATATTAAGTACAAAGGCATTTTGTTTTATTTTAAATAATACAATTGTATAATTACATGCCGTGTTTACCTTCAAATGGTTGTATGATTACACATTTTTCATATGGCATATTTTAACTTTAGTCTTTCATTGTACTAAAAACTATAACTGATGGTGAATTTTATTCAAAACAAAATTTTAAGCCTATGGAATTGAGGTACCCTGGAAGACGATTAGATCATTTTTTCTTTGATTTTTTTCGTTATATCAAGTCTATACACTACTTATGCTCTCTAAAATATGTATTAAAATTTGCAGGCTGTCCATTTTTAACTATTATTTTCAATTTTCAATTTGCTTACTTAGCTTCACGTTGTATCCCGCACATGGCAGAGTAGGCAGACGGAACTTGGGAATCGGGTGTTAAGGCACACCGTTCTACTGCCGTTCCCCACTTTCCGCCGAATTTGAGGCATTGCGTGTTGAGTGAGGGACGCAACGTCGCGCTTTGCCTTGTTACCAGAGCGAAGAAACGAAAACATTAAATATTTAATTTGAAAATATTTTATTTCCTCTAGTGTGGATCAAACCCACAACGGGTATATATACAATAATAGAAAAACACATTTGAAAACATGAGAAGCTTTAAGCATTCTAATTGTGTTTGTATTATTTATATTCATTATATTACGAGGCCTGTCGTGGCGCAGCGGCACAAGCGTGTGACTGTAACCGACAGATTCTGGGTTCGATCCCCAGTCAAGGAAATGAAATATTTAATATTTTCAATTTAAATATTTAATGTTTCATTTCTTCGCTCTGGTAATAAGGCAAAGCGCGGCGTTGAGTTTCGCCACTCAACACGCAATGCCTCAAATTCGGCGGAAAGTGGGGAACGGATGTAGAACGGAGTGTCTTAACACTAGGTTCCCGTGTTCCCTCGGCCTACCCTGCCTCGTGCGGGATGCAGCGTGAAGCTAAGAAGAATCATTACATTACGTTTTTCTTTTTAACTCATCGTCCATAGGCCAAGTAAGAAGAAAACTGTAGTCACATGTAATATAATACATTATGTAAGTAATAAAAGAAAGTAAAAAAAAGGAAATAAAGTTACAGAACTAAACTAACATGAAACTAATTAATTAAATGCCTCCTTACAAATATTATAAGGATCGTAAGATATAAGCAAAATGTACGTGAAACGACTTATTTTCGTCATTTCTTAGGCTTTATGAGCCCATAAAAGATTAATAATATTGATGAGTGGGTAAGTAGCCCTAGACAGTTATTTGTCCGAAATCTATATGAATTTTTTCCTATGTTTTTGTACCTGCTGAGATAAATTATTTAATAATTTTAAACAAATATTTTTTAGCTTAACTTGCAGGTGGGGTAGGCGGAGGGAACTTGGGAACCTAGTATTAAGGCACTCTGTTTCTTTCACGATACTTCCATACTTCTTCTTCAGTTAAATTTATAGTATTGCGCGTTGAGAGGCAGAAACTTAAGGCCGTACTTTGCCAGATGAAAAGCAGAAAAAAGAAAATATTAAATGTTTTTTTTCGAATGAGTTCGAAGCACAAGCGTGCGACTGTAAACGTGATTTCGTTCCCCACTCAAAGAAATGAAATATTTATTATAATATTAATTATATAATATTTTTAGCTTTACGCTGTATTCCGCACGAGGCAGTGTAGGCAGAGGGAACCCGGGAACCTAGTGTTAAGACACTCCGTTCCACTTTCGTTCCCCACTTTCCGCCGAAATTGAGGCATTACGTGTTGAGTGGCGGTACTCAACACCACGCTTTGCCTTATTACCAAGACGAAGAAATGAAACATTAAATATTTAAACTGAAAATATTAAATATTTCATTTCCTCGACTGGGGATCGAACCCAGAACCTGTTACAGTCAGACGCTTGTGCCGCTACGCCATGACGGGCCTCATATAATATTTTCATTTAATTAAAATTAAGGCAAGTTGCGGCGTTGAGTTTTGCCACTCAACGCGCAATGCCCCATATTCGACGGAAATTAGGCAACGAAGTGTGTTTGATAAATACACAACATGTCACATTTAGCTTATTTAAATAACGATCGAATGTTTCATAATTAACTTCAGTAATTACCTAAAACAGACACAAATTTAATTATTATACAGCCACAATATGTATGCTTTATTATTACGAATCAAATATGCTAATGTCGATGTAAACAATTTTGTATGTTGAATTAATTAGTCGTAGTAAAAATTAACGAATGAACAAGTGATGAAAAAGTGGGAAAAAGATTAAAGAAAGATAAGTGAGACAAGTGATAAGAGAGACAGTGTTAATGATGTAAGAGGAAGGTCGTAGAAAGTATGAGGACCTCCCCAAAATGAAGCTTGCATGTATGAAGAGGTTGGTGACACAGGAAGAGGCGAAAGAGGTACGTAGAGATCTGAAAATGCAGTTACATTATATAGTAAATAATAACACAGCGTATGATATGTATTTACATATCCTACGCCATGTCGTCAATGCATATTGCTCTATTTTATTTTTCGACTTTACATTTAAAATTGTATATAGCAAAGTATTTTGAACGTGGGAACCTTGTGTTAAGACACTTCTGTGCCCTACTTTCCTCCTTTTGGAATTATCAATGCCTTGCATGCTAGTCAACATTGTGCTTTGCCTCTTTACCAAACGTAGAAAATGAAAATATTAAATATTACACTTTTCCAAGTGAGAATCAAACCCATTATTGTTAACAGTCGTCCCTGAGCCAATACGACCTCATCCTATTACAAAGAAAGAAAGGCAAAAATAGAACAATTAAATTTAAAATACAATTTTTACGTAGGAATTTTTATATTTAAAATAAGAATTCCATAGTAAAATGAACCACAACTTCATAAAAAAGCACTCTATTAAAGGAAATTTTCTAGAAAATAAATCAAATTCACGACGCCACTCATATTGAAATAGTTCAGATAACTCAAACATATGAGGATGAGGGATGTATGAAAGAAATTATTAAGACGTGGTATTTAGATATTGGGGTCAAGATAGGAATTTTTGTATAGAGATTCGTACAGTAAATTACTTTTAGTTGACAAAAGGCAACAGTTTTTTTTAGCTACATGCTTTATTTCATATATATCAGGGTAGATAGAAATAACTTTTGATCCATTGCACGGAACTCAACACTTATGTTATTATTACACTTACACTTACACTTATGTGCTTGTAAACTCCGTTATTTTGCTTTCTGCCCTTTTTTGGATCATTGCACATTGAGTGATAGATCTTAACGCCGCGCTACATCTTGTACGCGTTTGAATACTCTTTACTCTCTTCTCTTATTCGCGACATTGCACGTGTACTGGCGGAACTAAGTGTCGCGCCCATTCCTGAACGCGTTTGGAGACCTTGGTCTTTGTTGTTAGCTCTTATTTGGATGTTACACGATAAATAACGGAACTCAACGCCTCGCTATGTCTCGTCAGGGCAAGGAAACAAAAATAATTAATTTTCAACTTATGTGGTTATATTAATCATAGTATTTTTTATCGAAGAAGGCTATGATGACTCTATTTTCATATAATACTTCTATCGTTTCACTGTACATATTTACTGAATGTATCGTGATATACGCAACTAGTTTTTAAATATACAAAATATAGTTAAATATACCCAACTAAAAACGACTGAAAATAAATCACTATATGAGCACTATAAGCCATATTAATGCGTAAGTCACGAAATACCGACACGCAATAATCTCCTAATGACTCCTTATTTCCTGGTAATAAGTGATAAAACACTATCAAGGTCGCAATTAACATTAAACGGCTTAATATTAGTAATGTTATATGGAATATGGTGTTATTACCGCGCCTGCGTGGGTGTGGAAATATATAGGCCAGTAAAATTATTGAGGTCTGTTCTGATACAGAGGTGCAAGCGACTGTAAGCTGGACAGGTTGTAGGTTCGATATCAAGTCAACAAAATTAAATATTTAATATTTTTGTTTACTTGCTGTGGTAAAAAGTCACCACGAATGCCTCATATTCAGCGGAAAGTTAGGAAACGTTTTAAGGAGATGAGTGACTTAACACTAGTTGCCTAACTTAGTTAGTACAACGAAAGAAAAAGAAAAAAATGTTGTGATTATGAGTATATTTTCGAGGCCTGTCGTTGTGCAGCGGCACAAGTGTGTGACTGTCACCGATAGGTTCTGGGTTCGATATTTAAATATTATTTTTTTTCTTTTTTTTTCCTTTTTTTTTTTTCACCTTCACGCTGTATCCCGCATTAGGCAGGGTAGGCAGTGGGAACGGAAGTGAAACCTAGTGTTATGACACTCCGTTCCACTTCCGTTCCCCACTTTCCGCCGAATTTGAGGCATTGTGTGTTGAGTGGCGGAACTCAACGCCGCGCTTTGCCTTATTACCAGAGCGAAGAAATGAAACATTAAATATTTAAATTGAAAATATTAAATATTTCATTTCCTCGACTGGGGATCGAACCCAGAACCTGTCGGTTACAGTCACACTCTTGTGCCGCTGCGCCACGACAGGCCTTTAAATATTTAATGTTTCATTTCTTCGCTCTGGTACAAGGCAAAACGCGGCATTGAGGTTCGCCACTCAACACGAAATGCCTCAAATTCGGTGGAAAGTGTGGAACAGAAGTGGAACGGAGTGTCTTAACACTAGGTTCCCAAGTTCCCTCTGCCTACCCAGCCATGTGCATGGGATACAGCGTGAAGCTGAGTAGAGTAGTAGTATATTTTGTGGGTGGAAATTTTCGATCGCCACTTGAAGGAAAGAATACCTTTCATTTCCCTCTGGTAGACATGGCGCAGCTTAAAAGTTTCATTATTAAACACAAAAATTGGAAAAAAATCGATATTGAAAAATTAGGAACAGAGTGACTTAACACGATAAAATTAAACCTGATTTCTTTTTTTTTCAATAATTTCGACTACGTTTTCCCATAGTCCACATAGGCTACTAGAGATTTGATTTTGATTTTGGATATTTTAGATTTTGGAGATACATATGTTTTATAATTGCTGTGTTTTTGTAATAATAAAAAGATCATGTTTTTTTTCCAAAACATTAAAGGAACACAACACAACAACACTAAGTTACAAGCCATTTATTTATTGATTTTCGTCTAATAGTTAGAGAACGTTTTCCGTTAGGGAAACGTTACAAATCACTGTTATTTTGGAGATTTTACATTTTGGAGAGACGTATGTTTTTTAATAGCTATGTTTTTGTAATGATAAAAAAATAGATGTTTTTTTTCCGTAACGCTGAAGGAACACAACACAATAACACTAAGTTTCAAGCCATTTATTTATTGATTTTCGTCTAATCGTTAGAGTTGATAAATGAAAATATTCGAAATATATTCTTTAAGCTTCACGCTGTATCCCGCAGATGGGAGAATATGCAGAGGGAACCTTCAACCTGACCTTCAACCTGACGTGCTGTGCCCTTGCGTCAGGTCAAGCCTCATGACTGACTGTCAGGCCTAATGGCCTCACTCAGGTGCCTTTTAAATACACCATAAAATAATGACTACAATAACCTTTAGCATCCAACACGGAAATATTAATTTAAATAAGGCATGGTAACACATACAAGTCACATTAAATTAAAAGTGAATAGCTAAATATACATTAATATCACATTACGGCGTTTTCTACACGCGTCCTAATGGGCCAGTTAAGCCGTTAAAAGTGAAAACTCGAGACTACTTCTATAGTACAGGTAGCTTTAATTTACGTAACGTTATTTAAAAAAGTAATTTCGTTCTATGTAAATTGTGAAGTTTTCAATACATGAACCGGTTAAAGTGTTTTTTTTTTGTATACTTTTATGTGTCTTTTGTTTTAAATATACGAGTATAATGCGGAACATTGCGGTAGGGACTCCGTTCCACTTCTGTTTTCCACTTTCTGCCGAATTTGAGGCTTTGCGTGTTGAATGGTGGAACTCAACGCCGCGCTTTGCGCCTTGTTACCAGAGCAAAGAAACGAAAATATTAAATATTTAATTTGAAATATTATTTAATTTCCTCGAGTGGGATCGAACTCACAACGTGTTGTTTACAGTCACGCTTGTGCCGCTGCGCCAAGACAGACCTCTTCACTTTGTCTTCTTACTATATCGAAGAAATAAAGTATTTGTTCCCTTAGGCCTCTAAGGTTCTAAACGAACCCTGAATTAGCGAATTTACGATCAGGTTTCTCATTAAAACATTATATCAATAATCTTAAAACTCATCAATACATATTATACTCTATCAGGAATTTCAATAATTATTGGGACGTGGGTTGAATAAGACTAATGACTATTCATAGAAGAATAAAGAGCTTCTTTGGTAACTAATGGAATATTTAGTATATCAGATACGAGTAACATTTATTGTGTTATATATATGAATTACAAGTAATTAATAATTTTGTTTTCGAGTGTAATTTTTAGGGTTCCGTACCTCAAAAGGCACTATTGGATTACTTTGTTGTACATTTATCAAGATGTATGTATAGAATTTCGTGGAGATATAAAACTGTAATTAATTTCAAAAATCAATTCTACAGTAACTTGGAAAAATTAAAAGATTAAGCATCTAAGTGTGACATTGGATCCTGTTATGCAATATACATGAGTATACAATACATCATAAATAAAATTAAGTAAAAAAAAATAATATATCATTTTAATTTTATGAATACGTATAAAAAGCAGGTGAAGTGCGAGTAGGGTCCTAAAGGCATACGATAAGTACTCTATAGGTTTTGATTACGCAGCAAATTTCATACAAAATGTTCGTAATGTATCATATATTCATTAGACCTTGGTGTTTAATTTTTTGTATGTTCTATGGGCCAGACGTGAATAGTTAAATATTTACTATTAAATTTTGGTTGACGCCACGCAATATTCAGAAAAATATTTATAACACACGCACAGACGGACAAACAAGTATGTGATCCTACAAGGGTTACATATTTTTCTTTAGAGAATTACGCTACTATAAAAATTAACTAGAGGCACTGCGGCATAAGCGTGTGACTGTAACCGACAGGTTCTGGGTTCGATCCCCAGTCGAGGAAATGAAGTATTTAATATTTTCAAATTAAATATTTAATGTTTCATTTCTTCGCTCTGGTAACAAGTCAAAAGCGCGGCGTTGAGTTCCGCCACTCAACACGCAATGCCTCAAATTCGGCGGGAAGTGGGGAACGGAAGTGGAACGGAGTGTCTTAACACTAGGTTTTAGGGTCCCTCTACCTATCCCACCTCGTGCGGGATAAAGCGTGAAGCTGAAAGAAAAAAAGAAAAATAAAATTAACTAGCTTTATCAAGCTTTGTAGAATAGAAAAATGGGTATACAATACAATTAAATAAAATTTCGTACACAATGAAAATATATACGCGTAGTTGTAACATCAAAGGACACCCAGTTGTCATAGTTTAATGAAGTTTTCGTGTTATGTGTTCATATATAATTAATTCTTTTACATATTTTATGTACAAATTAAACTAGTTAAATTAACGACTTTGAAACTTAATATCACACGAACTCTAGCAGAGCTAATCGTGATTTTTTTGCTTTAAGTGGATATTGAATCCACTACCTGAGGCCTGTCATGGATCAGAGCCATAAGCAAACGGGACTGTGGCTTCTTAAATTTGGCGGAAAGTGGGAAAGTGTTTTAATAGGTACGGATTGTCTTTACACTAATCTCTCCGCCTGTTCTGCCATCTGCGAGATATACTCAGCTTGACGCTGTATCCCGCACGTAGCTGAGTAGGAAGAGAGCACTTGGGAACCTAGTGATAAGAAATTCCGTTCCACTTCCGTTCTCCGCTATAAGGAAATTTGCGGGATATACCGTGAAGCAAAAGAAAAAACGGATCCACAGTCACTGTTAAACTAAACTAAATTGCGCAATAGATTAATACAGCATTTTTAAAAATAAACGTTATATTTAAGAAACGTTTTTTTCTTCATTCATCAGCTTCAATCAGCTTCACGCCCTATTCTGCACATACCAGTTGGGGCAGAATAAAAAATACTAATTTCGAAAACGTATAAAACATGTATAATTTATATATACATAGTTTTACGAATTGTTTTATATAAGAAAAAGTATATAATATTTAATTAGGGGACTTGTTACTACCTTTCAGAAATACTTGAAACTGAACGCCGTGTATCCACTGTTATTTTCAATTATCTCGAGATGGCAATTAATATTGAAGCAAGAAAATAGAACTTACTTTGAAAAAAATCGATAATCCTAAAATTTTAATTATAGGTTTTTTTTTATTGAAAAACCAAAGATTACAAACTTATAATTCCCACAATGTGTTTTTTTTTTAAATGTACTTTGAAATTCACGAAACCTTTAGTGAGCTATTCCCGCTTATATTTTGCTGATTTTTTTGAATAAACCAACAGATTGAAACGTCAGTCTGTCAATTAATTTAACATATTTTTTTCCATTTATAAGAGAAATCAATCAACAAGAACTAATAGACTTTTATTGACTTCAATAAATTAATACAATCTGCATAAATCACGATTAGCAGAGTTTCTAATTACCATCGTTATTTTATTTAATTGGTCCTAAGGATTAAATAAATGTTGATATATATTTTATGGCTGTCTTGGCACAGCTTCTGACTGAAATCGTGACGATAGAGGGTTTGTTTCGGGAAGAAAACAAAATGCGCTGTTGAGATTTCACTCAACACAAAATGTTTTCTGGAAATGTTAGAGTGAAGACCGGCGTGTCTACAGACTAGGTTGTTTGGGTAGAACGATTGAGACCTGTCGTAGCGCAGCGCCACAAGTGTATGACTGAAACCGACAGGTTTAGGGTTCAATCCCCTCTCGAGGAAATGAAATATTTAATATTTTCAATTTTAATTATTTTTTCGCTCTGGTATAAGGCAAAAAGCGGCGTTGAGTTCCGCCACTCAACACGCAATGCCTCAAATTCGGCGGGACGTGGGGAAAGGAAGTGGAACGGAGAGCACTAGGTTTCCAAGTTTCCTCTGTCTACCCTGCCATGTGCGGGATACAGCGTAAAGCTGAGCTGCGTTAAATTGAGATAGTAAAAAATTCAGTGACAATGGTTTAATTACCACTCGAGGAAATAGGTTTGATAATAGGTTTGATTACCACTCGAGGAAATTTAATAGTTAAAGATGTCAAATGAACTTTTTTTTTTAGCTTCACACTGTATTCCGCACGAGGCAGGGTAGGCAGAGGGAACCCGGGAACCTAGTGTTAAGACACTCCGTTCCACTTTCGTTCCCCAGTTTCCGCCGAAATTGAGGCATTGCGTTTTGAGTGGCGGAACTCAACGCCTCGCTTTGACTTATTACCAGAGCGATGAAATGAAACATTAAATATTTAAATATAAAATATTTCATTTCCTCGATGATGATGATTCCTAGGGATCGAACCCAGAACCTGTCGAAGTTATATTTTTTTTTACACATAAAAACAAAAAAAATATGCCTCTCTACATCCAAAATATCACAAAAAATTCAAAAAACGTAATACATCTTAAAAACGTGCCATGAGACATGTTTTCATCAAACAACGCCACTGAGTCCTCTCTTAGGCTGAAAGCAAAAATCTTTGTCCTCGAAATGGCAAGATATGTTTTTATGTACTGCACTATTTTCTGGGTTACTTATGTAGGGGATTTGTGGAGGACGCTTTTAAAACTGTACTAGCGGCCGACTGACTTTGTTTGTGTGTATTAAAACAATTAGAAATCTTTTTCTTGCGTTCCCTTGGGACATTCGGGAACCTTTATTTAATGTTCCCCTTTTCACACGTGACTTCACGTGTAGGAAGGTGCGTCACCTTTCTGTCACTCAGTAACGCAAGACTTTTTCTATAAAGTTATATTTTTTTATATAATTTGGTTATTATTTTGATTTTAAAATATGATTTTAAAGGTTATTAAATAGTAAAGTAGTTTTGACAATATTAAAATAAAATGTTTGCATAATAATTTATTTACTTTATAAAAATCTTTGTGGGTTATTGAGTAAGCCATAGATAGCTAAATTCTGTACTGTGATGTCCCGCACGTGACAAGGTAGGTAAAGGGAACTTGGGAACCTAGTGTAAAGCACTCCGTTCCACTTCCATTCTCCACTTTCCGCCAAATTTGAGGCATTGCTTGTTGAGTGGCGGATTCAACGCCACGCTTTGCCTTATTACCAGAGCGAAGAAATAAAAATATTATATGTTGAAATTGAAAATATTATTTACTTCATTTCCTGGAGTAGGGATTGAACCTACAATATATCAATTACAGTTGCACGCTTGTGCCGCTGCGCCACGCTGGGCCTTCGTAATAATAACATTAGTGGGATGTTTATTTTTTTTATTTTGTGTTTACTACTTAGTAAATACTTTGTCGTACTACAACGTTATTTACCCATCTAACATAGATATATAAAAAAAACTACTAAAACTTATCTCTTCATATTCAACTATGGAGCGACAGAAATTGTAATTTGCATGAAAACATTTGTAAAAGAGTAATAAAAACGGAGAAATGTATGATTTATATATATTTTATTCATATTAAAATGTGTTTTTTAAACATAAAGTAATAAAAAAAAATATTTTTTAAATAACTGACTCTACCTACCACGAGACAAGGGTAAAGGCCAGCGTTGCCTGGGATTCTAGAGTTGAGTACGTCAAGGAATACTTTTGAATCGTTCGTTCGTTTCTTGATGCAACAGCTAAGCGATAACCTCTGAAGATGTTGATCGAGTCTTTTCGTTGATTGAAAGCACTATCGGCAAAATGATAGCCGCAATAGCATCCCACATGGATATAATCTCTAATATTTAGATAACTTTTCTTATTCTGCCTTTACGAGATTATCATCATGTGGTATAGCAATGTCAGCAGTCACTGGGTCGTGAGCCAGTTGATCTACTATTACGCACATACTCGTATATACGTATTATTATTATAGTATAGGAAACGTGTGCATAATAATATTTTTTTAATATAAAGAGCTTAAGAAATAATAGATACAAAACATAATTTCGCTAATTATGCTGTATCACGAATTAGCAAAGTGTTTAACCAGTGCATTTACTCAAGTGATATTTTTCACGCCTGTATCAGTGTTTTTAAAAGAAAATGATTGCAGTATCTAATCGAAAACTAAGCCAATATCTCCAACATTTTATTTTTTAAACTGCTGGATAACCTAAATCATAAAATATAAAATAAAATAAAAAAAAAACTTAATATATTAAAATGTATTCAGTTTACAACCGAAATTGTACCAAAAAATAAACGAAGATACTTCCTACATTTGTCATATAACAGACAAACAAACAGAGAGTTTAGTATGGTCAATGGTTGTATAAAACTTTTACAATCTACATAAACCTATTATTTATTATATTACGCTGCGTAAGCGTCTATAATGCTTCTCTAAACTTCTCCTCTTTAAAAGTCCTTGGCTAAACTTCTTCTCTCCGAAAGTCCTAAAAATAAGTCTTTGACAGCTTATTATTATCTTCTAAGGACATAGTGATCACTTTTATGTGTGTACCAATAGTAGCTATTATTTATACTACTATAATAAAACCCTATGATCTGATAAGCTACTTGTTTGGATTGACAAAGATTTTTATCTATCTAACATAGATAGAGTCCATTATTTCTTTATAGATATTGGTTCACGGATCAGAGCTGCGAATGTTCTTTGA
The DNA here is from genome assembly GCA_019049475.1 of Eueides isabella. Classification (NCBI taxonomy): domain Eukaryota; kingdom Metazoa; phylum Arthropoda; class Insecta; order Lepidoptera; family Nymphalidae; genus Eueides; species Eueides isabella. Next base: position 2,627,459 of record CM032389.1, on the reverse strand, counting down.
AATATTGGTAACTAAATTTACCTGAGGCCTGTCGTGGCGCAGCGGCACAAGAGTGTGACTGTAACTGACAGGTTCTGGGTTCGATCCCCAGTCGAGGAAATGAAATATTTAATATTTTAAATTTAAATATTTAATGTTTCATTTCTTCGCTCTGGTAATAAGGCAAAGCGCGGTGTTGAGTTCCGCCACTCAACACGCAATGCCTCAAATTCGGCGGAAAGTGGGGAACGGAAGTGGAACGGAGTGTCATAACACTAGGTTTCACTTCCGTTCCCTCTGCCTACCCTGCCTAGTGCGGGATACAGCGTGAAGCTGAAAAAAAAAATTACTTAATAATATATTAAGGTGAAGGATGATAACTTATTATTTATAGTATTATTAAATTGTTCTCATTTAAAAAAAAACTCGAATAGCGAGGGCTCTCTACCATTTCGTAGTTTATCTCCACATCACGTAAGTATTATCTAAAAAAATCAGAATTCCAGTCAAATATTGTGATGCTTATCTATCTGACCGCTGGAAAGAGGACTGTCGCCTAGTTATGCCTTTTGCGTAAGGTTAAATAATACGGGACTTACTCAAAATCATAGTTATGTCACAAAAACAGACTTAGAAAATTGATATGAAACATATGTATGATACGTTTTGCGTACGTGTTGTAAGCGGAGGAAACTTGGTCACCTAGTGCTAACAGTCTGTTCTCATTAAGAAACTTACTTCATCTTCCTTTTCTTTTATGTTAACTAGCTGAACTTAACGCCGTATAATATGCTATAAGCCATGTTTCCTCTACACTTACTCACTCTTACTCAGCTTTACCTCGTATCCCGCAAATGGCACAGTTGTTCCATTTTCGTTACCCACTTTCCGCCGAATTGAGGCATTACGTGTTGTGTGGCGGAACTCAACGCCGCGTTTTGTCTTGTTACGAGAGCGAATAAATTAAACAATAAAAATTTAAATTGTAAATATTAAATATATCCATTTATTCGAGTGTGGATTGAACCCAAAACTTATCGGACCGTATACAAAATATGTTATTTACTTTTTACAAAAAAATCACCTGTTGTGCCAAAAGAGTCAAAAGAAAACGTCGTTGTCGCCCCTATGGAGTATATAAGTATGAATTGCCATCTTATTGACATCGTTTATAACAACGTCGTCGGGGGTGACGTTTAAAGTATATGTTACAACAATGTTGGGACGAAAGCAGTTTGAAGGTAAATTTTATATAGCATTGTTATATCGCATACTTCAAATAAGTCTACCACGAAGAAATATTTGTTATTCAATATAATAATTATAAAATTCAAAGCCGCTGTAGAGCTGGATCACGAGTACGTGATTGTAAAAGCGGTTGTGGGTTAAATTCCCACTCGGGGGTATGAATTATTAGCCTTTTTATTGCCTTGTACTGATTATAAGGCAGATCGTGGCGTTAACCTACCTTAAACACGCAATGCCTCTAGAATTAGATGAGAATGTTAGGTAGTGTATTTACATTAGATTCTTTTTGCCTAACTGGCTATGTATTTATAAAAAAAAACATTTTTCTTATTTATTAAAGCTTCGAAACATTCTGTTTTCTACATTTAGACTCAACTAAACCAAATACAAAGTACTAATATCGAAAATACAAAGATTTTTTCATATTACTATGTCATCTAGCTTACATTGAGTCTTATATAACTGAGCTTTCCGTATAAAATTCTTCATACATAACCAACTAACAAACTTTGAGCGACACTACCAGTTTTACATGTCAACATTCTTTATGATGTATTAGTTATATTTCGCACTAGCTCGTACTACGTGACTTCAACCAGTAACTCTGCTGTGAGCTTTTGCTTATTACCTCAAAGTTTGTTTCATTTTAATAACAAAAAAGCTTGGCAAGAACATTTTTTTGATTTTTTTTTTCTTCTCGCTATAACCTGTGCATAGTAGAGTATACAAAGGAACCTGGGGAAGAGAGTGTAAAGACACTCTGCTGCTATTCAGACTAATAATTAATTGCTGTGGCAGAACTCTATGACCCACTTTGCCACCTTACAAGAGCGAGGGAATTTAAGATATTTTATATTTCATTCCCTGGATTGGGAATTGAAATAGGCATTTACAGTTGTCTGTATTAAAAGTTTGCATGCATGTATGTAATGTTTCATTTAATAAAACGGTCCCAAGTAAGATCGTAAATTCACTTTGTACTTGTTTTGTAACATTACGTATATTTCAACGTTGCTCTTAGTCTAATCAGATGATAGTGTTGTAGTTTTAAGTCAACTTTTATATATATTAACCTGACTTTAACAGAAGTCACAATCAAGTACTATGAGCACATCTTCCACTACGCTAATATATTATTAAATTCATACAATTGCAAAAAATAATAAACTGAGTGAGATAAGATATATTATCCAATTAAAAAAAGCAGATAAAACCTAGTTGTCATGCACACTTTTGCATAAGTTTTCTAAAATATACGGCTTATAGAACTGTAGATTTAACGTAGCAGTCACCTGAAAATGACAGTCCCCAGGTGGGTATCGACGATTACCAAATATTCTACAATCATCCTTATTAAATCTCACTGGGCAGTAAAATAAAATAATTTACAAATATATACAATGTTCTTATATTATATCTCTTGTTAGCACTAACCAAGCTATATGCTGGTGGTGTTCATTTGTGATAAGTACACTAATAATAATATACTAACAGAGTGGGGAACAGAAGTGTCTTAACACTAGGTTCCCAGGTTCCCTCTGCCTACCCTGCCATGTGCGAGATACAGCGTGAAGCTGAGTAATAATATACTATATTTTGTACGTCCTTTTGTAATATTTTTTTCTTAGTTAAATTCGTTACATATTACGTTAGTCATGTTATATTACCTTATTTCGCCTTATCATGAATGCGACTTTGTTTAAAATAATATTAAACTTTAGAACCCACTAAAGATTATCAAAAAAAATTGTATATTCTAATACCGAATTTATAATATTTCGTGATTCTATGATTTTTAATTTTTGAAACGAATTAATAATATTTCGTGACTCTAATATCAAAGTAAAGCGCAGCGTTGTGTTACGTTTCGGATCATGCATACAATGCCTCGAACATTAGGAGAAAAGTGATAAATTAAGTATTAAGTATTAAGCTTCTACCCGTATTAGAAATATATAGTGACAACCTAAAAAAAAGTTAAAATTCGAATCAGAATCTTTTATAAGGTACATATAAAAGATACATCGCTTAAATATAATTAAAATATTATAAAAATAATATTGTAGAAAGATACAACACGCGGATGCTCCGTGACCTGTAAACTACGTAGAGTAAATTAATAGTATATTAATTATGGAGAGTTATTCAACATATTAAAAGTCTATCATGTTGTATAGACATTTTATATACATTATACATCAATATACACAATGTATAAAATATGTATATATGGCTAATATAAAAAAACATGTGGAGTTAAATAGCAATTTCACGATTATCTTCATATATTCTGCTACCTACTTTCTATGCAATATTTGAGACAAGTTCAAGTGGCGAAACTCAACACCATGTTTTACCAAGTAGTAAAAATAAGTAAATCCTTCAGGCGTTTTTCTGTTCAAACGCGCCATATGACGTCAAAAAAATGGATATCATATGTAAAATGTGGCATACTCATGACTTGGGTTCACCGTAATTACAAAGGTTTTTTGTATTTTCCTACAAAATTCTAACTATACATGATGAGCTTTTCTTTCTAGATACACAAATATATTCATGTTTTTTTTTGCATACAGCAAAGAACCCTAGGTATGTTTATTTTTTTAATACTTTTTATCACACACTGGGTCCGCACCCTCTTTTTATTTTTTTTGGTATATATATTTTTCTTAATATACATTATACATATTACTTACATTATCATTGATACACACACTTATAGCGATTATAAGTATTATTTTAATTTTATAATATTTACTTATAATCGCTATTAGTGTGTATATTTTTATCTTATTTTTGCCTAGGATTAAGGTCTTGGCACCTAAATCCTAGGTCGTCTTAGTTTGTTTAATTACTATTATCTTAACGTAGAACTATTATGCTAAAATAAAATTAAATTATAAATATAAATTTGGTTTGAGAGTGAAAATTAGGATAGAATAAGTATTAGGGCATGACCGCTATGATGTAAGGGATATAGAAAGGGAACGTATTGTGCTCTTCCAAGAGTATATACCAGGATATATCCCTCGTAGAGCGTATGCAATATCTAAGAGGCTACTGTAATTACATAAAAGGTTCTTATCGATAAGAATTTGTGGTGCTCTGCGTTCTTTTGGTCTATATGGGGTAGCTGGTTCATATTTCCAATTAAAATAATTCCTATAGCTCTGGACACTATACGTTCCAACAACTACCTTCGAAGTTCCTTGGCTGCTTCCATTGTTTATGTGAAAACTGTATCTCTATCTAATTCATTTTTCCCACTATCCACGTTGTTCACCACAACATTGTGGATTCCAGAGGGGTATGTAGGCATAGCCTGTTCTGTTTAGTTTCTTTTCTGCAGCATTATAAAAGTGCATTTGGCTGTAACCAACAAAGAATCATTGGCAGGTTCTCCAGCTCCACACCTTCTGAATCATTTTCATTTTCTCTTCATTCAACTGAATTTGCATTCCACAAACCCAGATGTGCGCTGCATCATACTTCCCGCGATGTTCTGGCCGCTATAATTATTATATATGTATATCGGGGCTTCCGCCTGATTAAGTTATATTCACAATATTGATTATATACGTTGGAAAGCAAGTCTTTCATTGCACGTTATAAGTTTTCCTTATTTGGTGGCAGTTAGAAGGATTCCTCGAGGAAGTTGACATTCATATGTTGGCCCTCATGTTCCAGAATCGGCTACAAGGCTAGTGGTTATTTTTGGTTCATTGCCGTTTTCGAGGGTTTAGTCCGGGATCTTGTAGTTGAAACTTCCGCTGATTTCTTAGTGAACTTCTCCAGGGCAACAACTTGGGGGATGATGCGCCAAAAGTTTTCTCTTGCCTAACACATTCACTACAATCGCAGTAAAGGGCACATGGCTCTTGCAATTGAGTATTTTTTTTCTGACTCTAGATTTTCAGCTTTGTCTTTGCTGTGATTCATTGAGCCTTGGTGCTTTGAGCCACTTTCAATAACCATTGAGTAGTCAACCGAATTTCAACTGAAACGGATGGGCAGTATACCTGGGTGCTAGATTGTGCAGGCTTTGTTGACATAATCTCTTATTGTTTTGAGGCATCTATGCAATCCAGTCACACATCTGTCACTTTTCTTCTGTTATACTCAACCACCATGGCATATACGCTTATTATACTTATTATACCTAGCCTTAAGACATTTTGTTTCCCATTTTCCACAGAATCCTTAATCCTTTTTGCGTTGAGCTACTAGAAAATAAATAGCTAACTAAAGTTTAGTTAGTTATTTATTTTCTAAATTTATAGACAATTTAAAATATTTCCGAAATTAATTAATTTTTTCCTAAAACCTAAGAAATGAAACAACATTTTAATAAAAGATTATTTTATCACTATTTATTATTAAATTCTTAAGTTTAATTTATAAAAGGTTGAAAGATAGGAAGCAAAGTGACACACAGCTCATAGCAACGAGGTATAATTATTTAATTTTCTTGTGAATTACAGGTAAACGGTAAGAAATCTTTTAATTTATGTTGTATTTTGTTTTGATAATATAACATTAGAAAAATCAAATCGTAAGCAGTTAAAGTTGACAATCTATTTTTATATACAGTATATCCTAATATTAAGCCGAAGCTCTATCCTCATACACCATTATTGTCTCATAAATACTATAGAATTCGGAATCCAATTAAACGGTGTTAACCGTTAAATGCACTTTGTATTACATAAATTAATTTCCAAATTTGTATACAAAATTTTCAAATAACCATTTAGCTTTATAAATTACCTCTCTATTTGTAAATGAGGTTCAAATTGCTGGTAATGAAATTGATCCGTCGAACGGATATAATGGTAGAATTTTGTAGAAAGAATAAATGAAATAAATTAACGTTATTTTTTTTTGCTCTGGTGAGAAGAAAAAGTTTGGTTTTAATTTACACCATACAACATAAATGTCTGCAATATTGAGTGGAAAGCGGAGTGGCCTAACACTTAATTCTCTCCGTCTATCCCGCTATAAGCGGGGTGCATTGTGAGGATACAAAATACGTGAAGCTGTTAATCTTTCTGTAATAAGATACATAGATACAACAATTAAGGAAGAAGATTTATCAAAAAAATCCATACAATATTTTAGTACTAGCCTTATTTATGTTCGTATGTCACAAGTTAGACCTGATATTCTACTATACTGGGAAAACTAAGATATAATATTGGTGGAGCTGACAGTTCCATTAAAAACAAATATGTTTTAAGTTATAATTCTAAAGTAAAGATTTACATTGATATGAAATATATTTCCTATTTACCGGAAATCGAACGAAAACTTACGTCAAATATGCTATATACATATTAACTTGTCATTGTCTTTAAACTTGTTTGCGACGTGCAATGGTAAATGTTACTTCTTCCCATTTTTATAGATTTTTTTTATATTTTTAAGGGCTACAGAGCGTAGGGTGGTAGCACACTACATAACCTACCTTCATGTCAAATTTCAACTTTCTACAGTCGCTTTCAGTCAGTTACTCGATAACGGAAATTGTGTTTCGTATATAAGTAGTTATAAACAAAATATGACCATTTAAATCTTCATTGTGGTTTATATAAAACCATTTATTTAATAGATTGTGGTATTTTATACACATTTTCATGTATTTAAGGATAATTTGTCGTTTGCGGTTAAAAATTTGTCAAGTAAATAGTTATATAAAACATAAAATATTTTTTTTTTATAATTTGTATATATCTTTTCAGGCTCGTCAGGCACATCAGTTATACAGAAATTATATGAATGGTTACAAATATTATTTATGAACGAAAATAAAATATGTATAAACAGTCAAAGAAAGCACAAACACAAAAAGTGCGGCTTTGAGAACTGCCGGGCAACTCGTAAGGTCTTGAATACGGACAGAAAGTGTAGAACGGAGTATTTTACCACTAACTTGTCTGTTTCTTGCCTGCTCTGTTACGAGCATATGTAAAATATTATTAAGATTTACAATAATCATTAAATTGTTAGTTCTATTATAGTATAAGTGACATTTACTCAATAATATTCTTCTATATAATTGGACTACAAGTACTTTATATACTCTTACAAACTATACCTACGAATAGTAACCAAAAGCTAGTCTACACCGGGAAGTGACGTCAAAATGATATGACCCGGTCAAAAGACGTTCTGGTTCTTTCTTTGACTTCAGAGAATGATTTTTCAAAACTAACATACTGTCGAACCAAATAATGTTAGCTTGTATAATAAAAAAAATATAGCGACTGAATTGAAGGACTATTTTGTATTCTGAATTTAAGGAATTGTATGACGTAACTCAACGCCACGCTTTACCTTGTTACCAAGGCAAAGAAATGAAAAAAAAAAAAACTATATATATTCTTACACTATATATATGCACAGATAACAAATTTGTTATATGTCCTTACAATGTCTTTGGAAAACAACCGACCTTTTCTCCTACATAGTCTGAAAGGCAGAGTGGTTACTGTTAAATAAATTCTTCTACTATCTGGTGCTTTGGTTTAAACATTTCGCGTTGAGTGGCGGAACACTAATCATCAAAATACTGTCACTCTGAGTTTTTAGCGCCGGTTCTTCTCAGGTCTGAAGCAGGGACTTTGGCCTGGTGGTAATCGATTGATTATTTGAAGTTCAAAAATGATGCATATTACTTTTTATCTTGAATAAAATATTTCAATTTCTATAAAGATTGTAACAATCATACGTAGTGTGATTATTGCTTCGACTATCATACCATATTTTGACCAGAGATTTAAATTGGCTTATTTAGGAACTGTTTAACTTGACTATATAGGTGTATTATCTATGTTTTTTTTTTCTACACGATGTTTTTTACATATAGCAAAGTACGTAGAGGGAACCTGGGAACCTAGTATTAAAACAATCGGTTCCAATTTTAGACACCTTCGTTTTCCACTTTCCATCGTGTTAAGTTACGGAGCTAAATACCAAGTTCCTTAAATTCATATATTTCCTCGAGTGTGGATAAACATCGGCGTCGAGTTCCGCCATCAAACACGCAATGTTTCGAATTTGAACTAAAAGTAGAGGACAGAATTTCTCAACATACGATGTCCTTAACCATGCTATCTATATGCAAAAAACAATATAAATAAAGAAAATACTCTCGCTATTTCTCTTGAAAGCCAATAAATTTTTATGTTATCGCTTCATATCAAACATGAGCAAATTTCTAACGACACACAAAATGCTAATTCATCAGATAATATTGAAAAACGTCGATTTTCCCTTAAATTTGGATAAAAATGATATTAGATGTATTGAAAATACGCTTACAAATCGACTGTTCCAGGAAATGAGGGAATTGGCAAAAAGGAAATAATGGGTTCATTACATTTTTGGAATTCCAAATGAAGACAATTTTCCTTTTCCTGGTAAAATGTCCTGTCAAATATATGTATGAGCTTTTTGTAATATTAGATTTTGTGGATTTGAATATGTGAAAAACATTATTATGTAGCATTTTTTTTTTCACGGATTCAGATCCTGCTTAGTATATAGTAAAATGGTTTTCCTATGTAAAAAAAATAGCTATAATTACCCATTTTTCAACCGATTTCAATTAAACTCATTAAGAAAAAAGAAGTGAAAAAAAAAGAGAAGAAAAAGAAAAAAAATCAATCACTCAGCTTCACGCTGTATTCCGCACATAGCAGGGTAGGTAGAGGGAATTTGGGAATCTAGTATTAAGAGACTCCGTTCCACTTCTGTTCCCCACTTTCCACCAAAATTAGAGAGGCATTGCATGTTGAGTGGCTGAACTCAACGCCTCGTTTTGCCTTGTACCAGAGCGAAGAAATGAAAACATCAAATATTTAAATTGAAAATATTAAATATTTTATTTCCTCGAACCCACAACCTGTCGGTTACAGTCACACACTTGTGCCGCAGCGCCACGACAGGTCTCTCAAAAAAAAAAAAAATATATTGATATAGTTTACTTGTAATATGTTCATTTTGAAGAAGTACACCTACATATATAAAATATAAATATGTTTTAAACAAAATTCAACTATCGATTAGTAAATTAACAAATAATAATTATGCAATGACAAACAAACGCTTAGACCTCCAGAGAAGAAATTTCGTATGTTAACCTATGATAATTATTGTATCTGTAACTTTTTGTTGTTTATTACAAAATAAATTATTTGAACCTTATTTCTTCGCTCTGGTAACTTTGCAAGGCGCGGTGTCGAGTTTAGCCACTTAACTCCTGCCCTGTTTTATTAGTAAAAACTACATTAAAATCTGTTAATAATATTGAAAAATATAAACGGACTGCAGTACAAAATAACTTTAATCTTTCATCATATTTGTCGTCATGGATCACTGAGACTCTAATCCCAAAAACGTGGATTAACTCTCAGGGCTAATTTATTTCCATTTGTTATTATGATCTAAAATGCAGTGTTGAGTTCCGCAATGAAAAAACGTAATATCTCAAAAAATATGCGTTACATGAGGTGACTGTTAACCTAACAGTGTCTTAACACAAGGTTCCCTTTACTTAACTTCTTCTAAGTAGAATACAACATGACGCTAAAAATATTTCTCGATACGATTCGAACGATTCCTTAATAATGTATTCAATCGTAGTAAATCATAATTAAATTAGAGGTTTGAAGTGAGATTTGGCTTAATCAATTAGTACATATTGCTGTTAGTTAACACATTATACAGTGGAACTTATAGACAAAGTTTCTCTAGAATTACTAAATAAATAAAAGTTTACGTGATTTTAAATAATCCTCGACCCAATAAAACCTCTTACCTACCTCATCCCGGCAAATTGCTTGTAACTGTAAAGCTGTTGATCCTAGTTTCATAAAACATACCGAAGGACTACCGCGATGAACAAAGCTTTCTATTGAAAAACAGCACTGAAGTTGATTTACTAATAAGAAAATCTTTAATTTCCCGCGATCCCGAATCCCACACATGGTAGGGTAGGCAGAGTGAACTTGGAAACCTAGTGTAAAGACACTCCGTTCCACTTCCGTTCCCCACTTTCCACCGAATTTGAGGCATTGCTTGTTGAGTGGCGGAACTCAACGCCGCTTTTTGCCTTAACCGGAGTGAAGAAATGGACTCATTAAATATTTATATTGAAAATATTAAATATTTGGCAGGGTAGGCAGAGGGAACGGAAGTGAAACCAAAAAGTGAAGAAAAAAAAAATATTAAATATTATATTGAAAATATTAAATATTTTTTAAAATTACTCATTTAGGAGCTACGGTACCACAGACAGATAGACAGACAAATCAAAGATAAAACAACCCCTTTTGCTGTAAGTTAAGAACTAGGACTTAATTATAAAGGCATTTACCAACGTTGAATTATCTTTTTCAACGGCCGTTATCTCTAATTAAGTATAAAAAAAAACCAAATCAAAAACGCAAAAAAATATAAATGAATAAATGAATATTTAAATTAATTTCGTCATAAAAATGTGGTTTTAAATAAACTAAACAAAATATACAAAGGAAAAAATATTACACGATTAAAATAGGGTTTCAAAGTACAATTCAACTCTCGTGCTCACAATTCTCGTTATGATAATTAATCATAGAATTCTAGCGGCTGTCGTTGTGTAACTGACTCTAAATGCGACAGCTGTCAGTTCGATTTCCAATTTGGTGATTCACTTGCTTTAATTTAAGACAAATCCTGGCATTAAGTTCCCCTATCGCCTCGCAATGTCTCGAATATTTGGCGAAATATGAAAAACGGAGCATAACAGGTTAATTTTAACTGATCTTTTCCAAAACAAATTATATTCTACACCTGATGCTTTTATACTCAAAAAATCAAAATCAAAACAAAGTATTCTTTTTTCAAATAGGCCTTTACAAGCACTTTTGAATTGTCAAGTTACATAGAAGTGTCCGTAGTGTCCGTCTTACAGGAAGCTACCACCGGCTCGGAAGGCGGTTCTGCTGAGAAGAGCCGACAAGAAAATCAACAGTTGCTCTTTTTAAAATATCAATTGAAGTAAATATATAACATATTTAGCTTCTGGAGTAAGTACCAACAGCATTTAATCCCATTCATCCATTTATTTATGTATGTATATTCTATATATACTCTTATATATTTTTGTATCGATCGATGTCGTATATGTATCGATTTCAAACCCTCCTTTTTATTATTTCGTCGAGCCGTCTTTCATATTGATTCCATTATCACCAAGTCAGTGTTTAACAATGAAATTCCAAGTAAGTCAAACAAGGTTTTCAATAATGATATTTTTTTTTAATATTGTAATTACAGACAAATTAAATCTTTGATCTAAATAGAAATACAGTTTTTATTATGAGTAAATGCTAACAATTATCTTTCACTTACTAAATTTAAATTTAAAGTCACATAACAATTAGAACTTAGCATAGTTTGAACCCGCGCCTCTTGGAAGCCGTCCAAGCGCTCTGACCAAGTAAGCCATACGTTCTTATCGTTGAACGAGATTATGTTGTTAGCATCTCTGTAGAGAGATTTTTACAAATTTCCGCTACCCAAAGACAATTCGTAAGAATTATCGTTTGGCAAGAGAGAATCCTATTTATTTAATATGTTTCCTAAGTATTCCACACTTAGGAAAGAAAATACTAAATTTAAATTTCCTTAGTCTGGAAATACACTTTAAAAAATAGTAAAAATACCTTTAATCACTTTTTGGCTGCTCACAAAGGCAGAAAAAATATAAAAAAAAATACTATATATAATTTATGTTATAACAATAACTATAACTTATACAAAATAAATAATAATAAAGAAAATAAACTATAAAATAAATTATCAAAATATATTTTGATATGAAAAAAATCTTTGATCCGTATAATATAATAATTTTAATAAGTGTGCGACTTTGAGGACTTGTGTCGATACCAGGCCCACGGTCAGTTTGGATAGGATTATTTTCAAAGGATATTCTAATAAAAACACAATACATTTATGTCTTTTGAAAAAAACTAGGCCTGTCGTGGCGCAGCGGCGCAAGGATGTGACTGTAGCCACATCCTGTAGTTGTGAGTTCGAATCCCACTCAATAAATTAAAATATTTAAATTTTAGTATTTAATATTCTCATTTCTGCACTGTGTAAAAAAGCAAGACGTGGCGTTAAGTTCCGCCAATCAACACAAAATGCCTCAAATTTGGCAGAAACTGGGAAACGGAAGTGGAAAGGAGTTTCTTAACATTAGGTTCCCAAGTTCCCTCTGCCTACTCTGCCATGTGCGGGATACAGCGTAAAACTGAAAAAAAAAACATAGACGAACTATGGTTTTAGTAATATAGACAAAACCAGTACAAATTATGGATTTGTTGTGAATATCCTACTTAAAATTATCAAATCAAAATATTAAAAAATAATTTCCAAATTATCATAGCCTTTAGCATTAATCAGAGTTGCGTATGATATATTTTAAGCGTCGCTGTCTGTTACGTTCTGACGTCGTTCCTATGGGTTACATATAAATAATACTTACTTCTGTCTCAGACAAAAATATTTTTTGAATTTGTTCATGAGATTACCGTGTACTACCAAATTAATACTAAAAATATGAACAAAATTTATGTTTTTTACTAATATAGCATAAGAATGTATCCGTCTAATATTTTATGTTCATAACTTATTAAACCTTTAAACTTTATTGACACGTGCAAAATATGTGTACATAGAGAATAGAGTTTTTAAAAAAAATAACGTTATTCTATTATAATATTCTTCTTTTTCTTGATTAAATTAGTTATTTCATTTATACACATTATATTTTAGCAACAAGTATTTATAATATATAAGTTATATTTTACAAATTCTAATTGAAAATAATTGAAAGGAATGTATATTTTCAAAATTTCAGTTTCAAAAGAATTTTTTATCCTAATGCTTTTTACCGCAGCAGCCAGAGGAAAACAAGAAATAAAACAAAAACCAAAGCGCAAAATTGACTTCCGTAACTGAACACGCAATTATTCAAATTCGGAAGGAAGTGTCTGATAAACTAGGTTCCCTATTTCCCTCTGCTTCCTTTTCTTTGGTCCTGCTCTGCCTCTGCCTCCTTTTCTTTGGTCTGCAGTAACAAGGCAAAACGCAAAATCGACTTCCGTAACTTAACACGCAATTACTCAAATTCGGAAGGAAGTGTCTTTAAACTACGTTCTCAATTTCTCTCTGTCTCTTTTGCCTTGGACAGGATATAGCTAAAGTTAAAATAAACAATATCATGTACATCTCCTTATATGAATTCCACCTTCAACACTCATTGTATTATAGCCACCCTTCCACGTAGGCCTCAGGTTTCAAAGTAACACTTTAAAATTGTATCAAATAACATGTTAAATAAAATATATATTTCTTCCGTTTAAATACACATCAAGTTACTTTAAGTGGGCAAAAGTTTTACATTGCGAGTGGAAGTAGATGCTCATTAATAATGTGTGCCAAAACTTTTGTCCCATTCAGTTTGCTCAAAAGCTGCTTAATTTTGGACAAAGAGAGGTCATCCTTTGAACTGTTTTGGAAGTTATAATTTGTCTACTTATAATATTATACTAATTAATTTGTACCTTTGTATCTTATTAATATTTAACTTTTGTTTTTCTTATTTAGTTTTGTACTTCTTTGGTGTATAATAAAGAATATTACAGTATATATAAATATTCATACTATAATTACTCAGATTACGATATTTTATTTCATTATGTAGAGACTGCAATACTGTTGAACTTTAATATATAACCATAACCAAAACGTTAAGACAATACTCTCGGTATTTTACCTCTAAGCCGAAATTCCTTGAGACCCACATTCTTAGAGACACTATCAGTATTATAAGTTTCTATGAAATTCTTATGTTTTGCTGATTTAATTTTTTTTCGAGAACCATACGTTAAATGTAAAAGATAATAAATATAAAGTATTAACTTTAACAAAAATTAAAAATAAGAATTTAAATATTGTATGTATACAAATTTATTATACATAGCAAATTTGTATATATTCAAATACTATTTTTTATAAGGAAAAGAAACAAAATGATCTTACTTTATATTGATTAAATAATAAAAACAGTAAAGCAATCTATATTAAAAAAAATATTCCATTAAAAAAGTACGTTTATTCAAAAATAAAAATCTTTAGTTAAAAATATTTTCACAGTTTGTAAGAGAAGAGCTTATTATAAAAAAATATACTATCATGTCTAACGATGATGAATGTGCGTTATATCCAAAGTTTTTACTTCCACTAAAAAGTGACGGAAAATATATTGATATCGTGGCGTTTTCCTTTTTTACACTTTTTATCAACCACATTTCATATTTTATGACTCTACAACGATATATTTAGGTACGTATTTAGAAAAAATATCCATAAACTTGAAATTTATATAGTTTTGTATATTATAAAAATTTTAAACAGTAATAAACTTTGAAAGTTTTATGTTTATATAAATGAAAAGAATCCACATAGACGGGTATAAAAATAACATTAAAATATATTCACAAACAACCCGATAAACCACGTTATCGATAACCATAAAATGTTATTATCACTTTTACCTAACTATATCAAACTCTAAAACAATCATAAATCAAACTTCTCCTTTTTCACTAAACCTAGAAAATTCATCACTATTCACTTACTAGATTAATTATAAAATAAAATCACTGCACTCACCATATAAAATTGTATCACATTAGCATTCCAAGTAACTGCGTTACTAATATTTCAAACACTTTTTGCCGCGAACACTGCTTCTAACGATAGGACCGTGCCTTTCAAACGGTAGGTTCAAACTGAACATCCGCGCAGGCTCCATATAACATCTACAACGGGAGATGGAAAGGTCAGTTTAAAAGTGAAATTCGTCTCTATATAACATGTAGAGAGGATGAAAGTTGTTCGTAGCGCTACGCCGTAGAGATGCTACGATATAAATTATTTATTTAATTATAGATTTATAATTTTATGCTCTTTTTTCGATGTTTGTGTTTTTTTTTTGTTTTGGTTTCCTATTATTATATATTTTTACTTACATTTTTATTATATAAAGCATACTGAATAGAATTAAAGCTTCATAAAGCTTTATGAAATCAAAATGATTTCTAGGATTTACGTCTATTTTAACTTATAAAATACACTTTTTTTATTATTTTCAATAAAAAAAAATTATAAATTATTTTTTCTGTATATTTTTTCTATATAAAAGTACTGGGATGTTCTCTATGCACGCTGCATACGCACTCACTAAGAAAACATATATTGCTTTCACTGCTTATTAATAATTATTTTGTATAGCTTCACGGTTTATCTTGCATATAGTAAAAGGTCTCTCTCCATACCAGACTTTCCACCTTATTTTCTGGACATTGTATGTTAAGTGGTGAAACTAAAAGTCGTGCATTGTCTTATTACTAAGCGGGCAGACGATAATTTTAAGTAAGTCGTTAACCTTGCGTGGGTATCAAATCCACCACCGTCCCGTTTTTGCCACAGTGCAACAATGGCTTCATGCTATTTTAAGTTAATATTTTATCTATATCATATTACAAAAAAAACATGAGCATTATTTCTGTTCAATTATATATTCGCTTATTATCTTTGAATAATTTCAACAAGTATTATTCTATTATCATAAGTTATGTATACTACGCAATATCTTCAGATTTGAGTGGAATATGGGGCACGAAATACTTTAATGGGAACATAGTTTCTTAACCTTAGGTTCCCAGGTTCCATCTGCCTATCCTGCTATGTCGGCTTAAAGTTATAGTAAAATTATAATTATTATTATCAAA
Source organism: Eueides isabella (assembly GCA_019049475.1). Classification (NCBI taxonomy): domain Eukaryota; kingdom Metazoa; phylum Arthropoda; class Insecta; order Lepidoptera; family Nymphalidae; genus Eueides; species Eueides isabella. Next base: position 2,611,383 of record CM032389.1, on the reverse strand, counting down.
AAATATAAATGAAACGTATTTTTATAGCTTCTATAACTAATTTTGTATTTTATATAAAAATATTATTATTGGGTTAATGGATACTGCTCAATCAATTTATATAAAATATTACTAAATGACGAACATTAATTTCGTGATGGCACATTAAAATAAACGAATACAAATGTATGTAAATGATGTGACTTCTATAGACAAATTATTATTCACTCGTAGGTACTGGATTCAATCCCAGTTAAGTAAATTCTTTCATTTCTTCGCTCTGGAACAAGGCAAAACTCAGCGTTGACTTTCGCCACTCAACATGCAATGCCTCAAATTCGGCGGAAAGTGGGGAACGGAAGTGGAACGGAGTGTTATAACACTAGGTTTTACTTCCGTTCCCTCTGCCTACCCTGCCATGTGCGGGATACGGCGTGAAACTGATTTCCAATCAGGAAAATGATAATATGAAATATTCATTGCTACTTTTTATCTAGAATTAAATATGCAATAAATGTAGTAAGGTAGAAATTAAAGAAGGTTCTGTCTTAACACTAAGTTTTCTCTCACGAATTATATCGAGGAATGATTATAACTAAATACATACCAGATACTTCTAGAGATAAATTTTAACGCCGCTAAAATAGAGTCAATATTGTACAAGCGAGAACCTATGACCTTTAGACTAGACTATGTAATAAGATGGCGTACTATGTTATGTAAGCTTTACTTCTATAAATAGAATATTGTCTATATGAATAATTCGTTATTTATTAACGTGCTTTTGTTATTAGAGAGTGAGTAATACCACTATGGTAGGATCTATACGATAAAAATTGAAACAGAAACTGAAAAAAAAAGAGCTAAGTCACAATTTTTTACTGTTATAACATTTTATTCCTCGCTTTCCGACAAATCTATGAGACTTTGCGTCATGAGTGGAACTAATTAATATAATATAATTCAAAATAATTTTCTATAGGTTTTGGTAATCAACACTATAAATATTACCATTACAGTCGGGATAACCCAATTCGCCTCGTCGGCCTCTTCTATTTATCTCACATGAACATGTTATGTACATCATTAAAACATACATATTTCTTTTGAAAGTAAAAGTTAGGAAAGTAGTGTCTTAAAGGTAATTAAATAAGGAACAACGACGGTAAGATGTTTGTCTATACTAGTCTTATTTTCTATACTAGTCTTACTAAACATTTCGTTTTATATATAAAATATGTTTATATGGCATATTTCATTTATCGAGGAAAGTCTATATTATGTAACGTCAACAAGACCTTGAATTTTGTCGCTTGCTAAAAGCAAGGCCTCAAATTCAGCGCATAATGGGAAACGGAAGTGTGTTAGTGCGAACGGAGTGTCTTAACACTAGGTTCCCAGGTTCCCTTTTGCCTACTGATTGATAAGTACGGTATAAACGTGAAGCTTAAAAACATAACGTTAACCATTCAATATAACCTACTGTACCAGCTAAATGCGTTATGTTCATAATTTTTAGTTTGATACTTACTTTTATATACAGTGATACTTACTCTTATATACAGTGGATTATATCGAAAGAGTTCCAACATTGACCGCATTTATATATAACAACGATCTCCATTTATGAATTACGCAAATATATTAAAAATAAGTGCGCGTATATATGGAGATCTTTGTTGAGACCCGTCGTGGCGCAGTGGCACAAGCGTATGATTGTAACCGACAGGTTGTGGGTTCGATCCCCACTCGAGGAAATAAAATATATTAATATTTTCAATTTAAATATTTAATGTGTTCATTTCTTCGCTCTGGTACAAGGCAAGACGCGGCGTTAAGTTCCACCACTCAACACGCACTGCTTCAAATTCGGCGGAAAGAGGAAGCGGGAGTAGAATGGAGTGTCTTAACACTAGGTTCCCAGGTTCCCTCTGCCTAATAATACAGCGTGAAGCTGAGTATATTAAAAAATATATACGTTACAATATAACTTATTGTATAGAATTAACTCCTTTCTGTACCATTGAACTTATGGCAACCCTGCATAATTAATCTTGTCTTATCCATATTAATCCTCGGGCGTAAGGGCGGAAGTCAAGTTAAGTTTGATGTTTGGTTTTAATTCGTATCTTGTACTTTGTGCTAACAAGACATTATGTATTCAAATATGTTGCCCAAAATGTACGAAATATATCTCATAGTTGAGAAGTTAAGCATTTTGGTATCCACAAGGAAAAGCCACAATCAACTCTCAATACCAGTGAAAGTTAATTCAGTACTTTTAACGTAAGACTTCAGAACTGGGAACTTGGGAGTCTAGTGTTAAGACAGTCCGTTCCACTTCCGAATGGACTGGCGGGTTCAACGCCGGGCTTTGCCTTGTTACCGAAACGAAGAAATGAAAATATTAAACATATATTTTGAAAATATTAAATATTTAATTTACTCGAGTGGCAGTACCCACAACCTATCGTTTACAGTCACACGCTTGTGCCGCTGCGCCACAACCGGCCTCATTATACATTTATGTTATATTATTCCCATACTTTTAAATTACATCGGTACAATTTGATTAACAGGATTAAAATAATAAGCGGAGTTTTCTATGAGTAATATAAATATAGAAAATTAATGTGTACAATGAAATAATGTCTAGAGAGGTAACGAATCAAAGCACGGCGTTAAGTTTCGCAAGTCAACATGCAATGCCTCTATATTGAACGAATGAACATAGTAACGAAGGAATGAATGATTAAATAAATTAATAAATAAACGCATATCTCGTAAGAGAAAAAAATCTATATCGTTATAATTATACAAGAATTTATTAATATAAAGTAAAACGAGTAGAATACGAAGCCTTTTACTTTAATATGCTTATATTTTTTTTGGTGGTCCAAATTATCGAAGAATAAAGTTGGTATATCTTTTATTACATCATAATACCATTAAAGTGGTTAGAAGATTGAGAAGCGACTACTTAGAGTGTAAACGTTTTATAGCATTTATTAATTTTATTATCACAATAGATCAATTCCATAATAAGTTTTCGTTTTTAGTGGCCGTGGGTTCAATTACTATTTGCCGAATTTGAGACATTTTTTAAGGGAAAAGACCAGGCAAACGAGCGTACGGGTCACCTGATGGTGAGTAATCACCGTCGTCTACGGTCCCGTGTAACACCCGGGGAGCTACAAGTGCGTTGCCGGCCTTTGAGGTGGAGGTAGATGTGCATTTTGGAGGTACCCATTTCGTATGCGTATTCAACTTGGAAATACTACCGCGGGTAGGCCGTTCCAGAAATATGTGGAGCCGTTCCAGTTGTGGAGTGCCACGTGTCTGGATTATGTGAATGGTACATTAGTTTGTGACGTACTGTGTGGTTAGAAAATTCGGCGGCAGGTATCAAGTCAAACAGTTTTCCAGAACACTGCCCGTGATAAATTTGGTAGAGAACGCACAATGAAGATACGTCTCTACGCAAAGCCAAAGTGTCAAGCCCCTATCATTGGGTCTCCAACGATTCAAACGGTTCTACGTTGTACGCGATCAAAATGGTTCAAGCTGATACTGGGGTGCACCAGCCCAAAGGTTAGAACAATATTCCATATGAGACCGAACCTGGGCACTGTACAGGGCGTAAAATATTGTCTCGCTCTGCTGCTGACCCTCAGTTTCTTCGAAACCAACTTGCCATCCGAAGACATTCTTGAGGGATGCCTCAACGGAAGACATAAGTTGACTTCGACACTGGTTAACGTTTACTCGAGAAACATTGCATGTTGAGTGGTGGAACTCAACGTCGCACTATGTTATCAGAGCCAAGAAATAACAACATAAAATATTTAATTTGAAAATAATTAATTTTTCATTTTTTAATAGAGACATACACGTGGTAATTGTGAGTGTCTTTCTATTCCACTTTAGTATACTGCCTTTACTTACTTATGTGGAAGATGCGTAGGTTTATAACACAAAAACGTATTTTCAGTTAAACGAGATACATTGTAAGATCCTGATAAGTTGTTATATGTCATGTTCACTGTCTACTTCAAAACAAATGTGGTAAACTGACAAGAACCTAGTCACGTAGATAAGAATCCTAAAAAATACCTCGATCACTATCACATAGTCTTTTTATTCGAATAAAAATAAAAAGAAATCGTCTCTTATCATATAAAAGAATGATCATCTCTCGTTGCCTTTTAAATAAAACATTTACTACATCAATATAACTATATTATAGAAGTTATTTACTTCAAGCCTTTTTCAAGAACCACTTGAAATATGCCGTACTCGGTTGATCAAGAGATCTGATGTACAGGAACAAATGACACTTCGTATAAGAGCTTATAGTTTAGTTAGTTGTCTAGTTGTTTATAATGCTACGTAGCTAGTAGTAGTGAACTTGACAATTATCTCTAGGGAAATTAATGCAATAATAATTTTGTGATATTAATAGCGCACAGAATAGTTTACCTGGGCGTAGTTAAACTCCGCCATTCAATACATAACGTCTCGATTTTAAGAAAATAATGTATGACACTAGCAAAACACAACATAAAAAAAAATACAACAATCCTAGTAAAGTCACAAACACAAACTAGTGAGAAAAATATTAAGTTACATCTCAACTAATTTGTATAACATCTTACGAAAATAATCAAATAATGTAAATTTATAACATCAACAGAATTTCTACGCAAATAGCGGTTCTAATTAACAAGTTTAGACACCCTTATTCTGTGTATTTTACATACATATGTACGTACATATATACATATTCATAGTATATTAGTAAGTTGAATTAATTTTAACTGTTTGTGTCAATCTTTAGGCCCTTAAATTTGTTTACTCAAGCATCAACATATTGTTTATTTTAATATGAAATACATTTAACAGTACAATAAAGACTTTACACAAATGATTAGATGCAGTTGTGGGTTCAATTCTAAGTTTTCTTTTAACTATTTTAGTTAAATAAATAAAAATAAGAAAGAGTTTAATAGAAACGTAATATACTTGTTAAATTTGTTAAGAAAATAAAATATTATATTTCATAGCGTTTAGATATAATATGCAATTTTTTTTCAGCTTAACGCTGTATCCCGCAAGAGGCAGGGTATGCAGAGGGAACCCGGGAACCTAGTGTTAAGACACTCCTTTCCACTTCTGTTCCCCATTTTCCGCCGAATTTGAGGCGTGGCGTGTTGAGTGACGGAACTCAACGCCGCGCTTTGCCTTATTACCAGAGCGAAGACATGAAACATTAAATATTATAATTGAAAATACTAAATATTTCATTTCCTCGACTGGGGATCGAACCAACCACCTGTTGGTTACAGTCACACGCTTGTGCCGCTGCGCCACGACAGGCCTCAAATCGAAAAATGTAGATTGATCGATATAATAAAAAAACTAGCCAAGTGTGAGAGTTAGTATACAGGAGGTCCAGTTTAGTTAAGTTGTAACAAGCGTATAAGAACTTCGACGGAGTTTGGTGAGAACGAATGGCTTAGTTGGTCAAAGCGCTGGAACGGTTTTCCAGAGGCGCGGGTTCAAATCCTGCTTCGTTAAAAATTTTATACGCTTTTTAAATTTAAGTTTTGTATTTTCTATCCGTAAGTGTGGAATAACACTTTAAAATATAGTAAAAAAAGATACAGGCCTATAATTGCTAGGATCACTACTTTCTCCGTTCTTAAAAAATGGTACTACTTTACTGTTTTTCATAAGGTCGGGAAAAATGCCTATGTGAACACATTTATTGAAAATCGATGATAAGTTAGGTGCAATAGGAGTTATAATAGAGCTCAGTAACTTCACAGATATGCCTCATAGATCACCAGTTTTTTACATTAAGATTTTTAAAAAAAATCAAAATTTTCTTTGGGGTTACATGTACAAACGTAAAATTAGTGGTATATTTATCAGAGTTAATTTGCAATAATTTAACAGCACCTGATGGAGATGAATTTAAGGAAGAAGTTACTTTAGTCGGTATTTCTGCAAAATAATTCTCAAAAGTATTTGCAACTTCAAGATCTGCATTAATTAATTTATTATCTTCTTTTAATTCTACCGACTCATTACAAGTTTTGAATCTACCAGTTGTTCTAGATATTATGTCCCAGGTAGTACCTATTTTATTTTCAGATTTTATATTGTTATTTTTTATATGCATGGATTTAGCTTGAATGTAGACCTTTTTAAATATCTTAGAGAAAACACTGATCCGCTTTAGTAAGCTTGGATCGCGATTCCACTGCTTCATACTGTACAGTTCGTATAATTTATCTCTATTGCGGTATATACCCACGGTTGCCCAGTCACTAATTTTTTTAAATTTTTAGAAACAGTTTTAGTCGTAAATATTGAATTAAACTCATTTAACAGTAAATGAAACATATTATTATAAGACTTATTTGGATTTTCTTGAGAAGTGTCTATTTTTAATATTTTCTTTTTAATGTTTTCTTAAAACAATTTTTGTCTATTATTAGTGATTGCCTTCATGTAATTTTACGTGTATCATTTACTTGGTTGCCAACTACTGAAAACTTTAATCTACCATGGTCGGAGCTTATATTATTTATAAGCTTATCCTCGACGTCATAGTGACAGAACACGTTATCTATACAGGTTCCAGAATTTGTTGTAATACGAGTAGGTTCGCGAAACATATTAGTTAAATTATATGATTTATATAAATTTAGAAAACGGCTACTTTATTGTTATATTTGTTGTAATGTTGTATTAAGTAAAATATTAATATTAAAATCACCACAAACGATTATATCTTTACTTAATTTACAAAGTTTTCTTAAAACATCCTCTATTTTCTCATCAAATATTTCATAATTACGTAACGGCGGTCGGTAAACGCATACTATAACATACTGTTGAAACTCAATGCAGGACAATTCAATAGTACGTTCGACGGAGAGAGCCACAATGTCGAGGCGCGACTTACACATAATTCCTGGTCAATATCAAGGAGCTACCGCGGATGGAATTCTCTCTAACAAACAACGCACTTGACACTTTATAATTTTCTATGTTAACAATGTTTGATACATTTGTCAACCAATGTTCCGTGAGATAGATAATATGTATATTAATTTTTTTTAAGAAACAACTCCAGTTCTAATTCTCTGCCACTTAAGTCTTGAATGTTTTGATGTACTATATTTAATTTATATTGCTTAGGCTTTGTCTTTATATTTAGTTTAAACTAGAACTGGATGTGTTAATATTTAATAAATTATATTTTTTTGTTAGACCATGTATAGCAGTAAGTAGCAATTTGTTTCTTATAAACTAATGGCAGGTACAATGTATCTCGTGTCAGCTTACAACTAGATGATAAAAAATTATTTATATCTAAATAATATATGTCTATTGTATTGGTCTGTAAGACAACTAGAATATGGAAGTGAACAAATAATACACTTACATTTAGTTCCTATACTTCTAATGACATCTTGTTTTTTTACAGACTGACTGTGTCCATGTAGTAGTAAAACTGTACTATTTTCATTTAATGTCATTGAACATTTTTTTTAATATTATGCTGATAACTGGCTCCAGGTGAACATATATTTATAACATTAATAGTGTGATTACTATGAAGGGAACCAAAGTATTTTCCTAATCTATCAGAAAAGACAACTATTCTATTTCTTTAATGTGGTTATTGAGGTTAATTTATATAAAACACTAAATTAGATTTAAGTCAAAAGGCTAGTAACATGTTTATTTTGATGTTTACATTTCATTATACGAAAAGGATTAGGGTCTATTTACTGAAGACTGTGACATAAAGGACATCTTGATGTAGCAAAAGTAATTTAAAGTTTGTATAATAAATGTATATTAATGACACAAACTTTAAATAAAGTTTGTGTGTTATATATATATATATATATATATATATATATATATATATATATATATATATATATATATATATATATATATATATATATATATATATATATATATATATATATATGTATATATATATATATATATATATATATATATATATATATATATATATATATATATATGTATATATATATATATATATATATATATATATATATATATATATATATATATATATATATATATATATATATATATATGTATATATATATATATATATATATATATATATATATATATATATATATATATATATATATATATATATATATATATATATATCGTACTGTCTCAAGCAACGTACGTATGCATGTGAGTATGAATCAATTAAGCTTAAGCAGCAATATTGTTTTATAACTATATTGTTAAGATTTGTGGTTGATACTTAACTTTTAAATATATTTTTTTTATGGATGAGACACGGCAAACGAGCGTACGGGTCACCTGATGGTAAGTGATCACCGTCGCCCACGGTCCCGTGTAACTCCAGAGGAGCTACAGAAGCGTTGCTGGACTTTAAGGTGGATGGGTGGATGGATGGGCACCGGGGCCCGACATTATCTAATGTGAAACACATTGGCCGAAGCCACTAGTAAACGCCGGTTTTAAATGCTGGGGGTGGTTATAATCGCCAATCGAGTCTGCCCATGCGTGTTGCCATTGCTGGCAACGTGACTCTCCCACACGTACTTTAGTCGCCTCTTACGACACCATCAGTACCAGGGTGATCCTATTCTAAGCCGGAATCAAGCGGCCAAAAGTTTTTAGCGGTAGATAAATGCGATTTTTTATATTTTTAGTTATGGTGCAGCGGGCCAGTGAGAGACTACCATTGTACATCTGATTACCATTTGGGGTAATTTTTTTTTTCGTTTCCTCGCTTTGATAAAGCTGATAGAAATTTACATTTTAAAAGATTTTCCAGACTCAATAATAAAGCTAACAGATAATATTTCTGAAATATGAGCAAAATTGAGAACAAATATTTTTTATTAATGTCAATTTTTTTTTAAAATATACTCTGGAAAAAGGCGAACAAAAATTGAAGCTAATTATTAACAAATACGAGTGCAGTTTTGTTCTTGATATTGAATACGTATGAACCAATTGCAACGTAAATTAAAATGGTAGCATAAGTACTTGTCAGTATGAATGCGATCTGGAACATATTTATTTACAATATATATATTTTGATTTCTTTTTTTATAGTTGGTTCAAGGGCACTGGGGAATGGAATATTTAATATTTTTATATTCTCGCTCTGGTAGCAAGGCAAAACTCAACACGCAGTGCCTCAAAAATTCCACAAAAAGTGGGGCTCGGAAGTGTCTTGATATTAGGGTCCCAGGTTACTTCTGCCTACCCTATTATATGCAGATTGTATTGTGAGACAAATTTAATATTAATTGCTAGTCTCTCTTTCTCTAATAATATAATCGCAATAACAAATAAATAATTAATAAACTGGTGAGCCTTCGATATTTTTGATGTGAAAATTCAACATATTAAAAATATTGACCTTACAGAATCATATTATTATATGAAAGTATTCAACAATAGCCTCATCCGAGCGTGTTCTTTGACAAAATCTTCAACGTTTGATAGATCACGGGAAATGACCCTATTTGTTTGATTCCAAGACTTTTGTTCTTAACGCCTTGGGCAAGTGATTTATGATAATGGATGTAAAATATTATAACAATTTTTCAGATAATGCCAATTTTAATACATGTTCCGTCTAATTATATCTAATAATAGTTTTCGGAAAGAAACTTCGTACATTTCTGTTCTTGAAACTCAATCCACGCTATGCCTTAATACTATAGCTAAGATAAAAAAATATTAAATATTTCATATCTTGGAGTGAGGATCGAATTCACTATATATTGCATTCACAGTTGCTAACTTTAACCGCTGCGCCACGACAGTCCTCAGTTAAAAATCTTAATAATCAATAATAAAATTGGAAAGAATTGAATACACCTGTCTTTTCTTATCTGGCAGGTAGCCACGAGTTATATTGCGGACGTAACCTCGTTCTGTTTGAACATTCTGACGAACCAATGTTACTTTAATTCAATTAATGGGAATTATGAGCTTTTGTAATGAATGTAATAATTTGTTAAACTTAGTATGTACACGGAAAACAAGTATTATAGATATTTCCTTAACTGGAGATATTATAAAAAATGTGATGATTTATTCGAAGCTATTGAGTGTTTTGCGTCAGGCTCTTATTATAAATACGATGCGATAATAATAAAGTGTGGTTCCTGCCAATTGATATACAAAATCTTGAATTCGGGCAAAATGAAATGGAAATCAGAGTAACCTGTAGAAGCACTTTGTGAAACTAGATCTGAAAGTACAGAATACTCCAATTTTATGATTCACTGGACCATGTGAGACGCGCGTGCTTTCTATATCAGGTCCGTCATGCCAACTGTCGAATTCAGGCCACCACCTGAGTTTGATGTTAAGCATAGTGGAAAATTTTAAGCTGTCAATCCATATGAAACCATCTCAACACTGTATTATTATTGGTTAAAAGAATATTATCAGCAAAAAATTTAAAACTTTAAAGTCAATTCACGTCACTAGTGCTAATGAAGTCATTGTACCATCAATTATTGGACGTGCGATTGTAAGCGTGTTAGGGTGTGGGTTCGATCCTCAGTAAGATCTTAAGTTCCCACTGCCTCTCTGCTATGTGCGGGATATAGTATAAGCCTGAAAAAAATATTTAAATATTATTTACTTACACGACCAAAAACATACACCGGACTTATATTGGAAATTATCTCTGAACGTTATGATATATCATATTTTATTTTCTTAACAAATTTTACAAATATATTGGGTTTCTATTAAAGTCTGTCTTTTTTTTGTTTAATCAACAAAAGACTTAAAAGAAAACTTAGAATTGAATCCACAACTATCACTAATCGTTTCTATAAAGTCTTTATTGTACTAATAATTGTATTTCATACTAAATAAAACAATATGTTGATGCTATGAGTAAACAATTTTAAGGGTCTAAAGATTGACACAAACAGTTAAAATTAATTCAACTAACTAATATACTATGAATATGTATATATGTACGTACATATGTATGTAGAATACACAGAATAAGGGTGTCTAAACTTGTTAATTAGAACCGCTATTTGCGTAGAAATTCTGTTGATGTTATAAATTTACATTATTTGATTATTTTCGTAAGATGTTATACAAATTAGTTAAGATGTAACTTAATATTTTTCACTAGTATGTGTTTGTGGTTTTCTTGGATCGTTGTGCTTGTATTTTCTTTTTATTCTACACGTTCTCCCATTTAAAAAAGATAAAATCTAGTGTCATCCATGATTATCTCGAAATTCAGATTTTACGTGTTGAGTGGCGGAGTTTAACTACGCCCATGTAAACTATTCTGTGCGCTATGCAAATCACAAAATTACTATCGCATTCATTTCCCTAGAGTTATGTCAAATTTACTACGACTAGCTACGTAGATTATAAACAACTAGACAACTAACTAAACTATTAGCCCTTATATAAAGTGTCATTTGTTCTTGTACATCAGACTGGGGATCTCTTAGTCAACCGAATACGGCATATTTCAAGTTGGTCTTAGAAAAGACTTGAAGAAAATGACTTCCAAAATATTTATTCTATTAATGTAGTGAATTTTTTTTCAAAATGCGATGTTGAACTTTAATATTTAATACGTAATATCAATAATAGATATAAAAAGAGGATTTGGGAGGCCTTTCGTGATGCAGGGCGCAAGTGTCTGACATGATTCTCGCTTGATGAACTTTAATAATTTATTTTTTTATTCCCTTATATTAGCGCGGTGTTGAGTTTCGTCTTTCAACACGCTATTTCTTAAGTGACGTCGACGTCAGCAGTATTGAATGAAAATTAAAGTATTCAAATACTAGGTACCCAGGTGCCCAGGTAAAGCTGCAAAAAAGTGCATTAACATAATATTATCTATACATTTTAAAACGTAAATAAAGGCAACATATACATAATTTAATTTATCACAATATATCACTAAGTAATACGAAAATAGCATTAAAATAAAATTATGAAAACTTTTCTCGTAAAACAGTTAAAATCGTTACGTGTGTATGAAGTTTAAAAGTGAATTTGCTCTGGTGGTCAATTTTCGTACATTCAGTGGGTTTTTGCGTCAACTGCTATTACTCAATTGAGTAACTATAAATTAAAATGGAATTGCCCTGGGATTGAATTTCGGCGCAGTTTGAAACCTTTTTTGCCGAAATTTTATGGTTGTTTTTGTTTATAAAGTACAAAAAAAATGGTTTGGTTGAGTTTGTTTGTCAATTTCTTTTAGGTAAATTACTTATATAGTTGTTGGTAAGTTATTTTTTTGGTTTTATAAGCATTTAATTTAGATCGTTTAGAATACATTAGAATGTTATTTAGAAAATATTTTAGAGATCTGCCGTTTTCCGTTTTGTGACAAGAGTGTGACTGGAAATGCGACAGGTTGTAGTTTCGATACCCACTCCAAGAAATGAAATATTTAATATTTTCTTTTCTTCGCTCTAGTAACAAGGCACAGCGTGACTTGAGTTCCGCCACTCAACAAGCAATGCCTCAAATTCGGCATAAAGCTGGACGGAGCGAAGTGTGTTAACAGTAGGTTCTTAAGTTGCCTGTGCCTACCCTGCAGTGTGCTTGCTGGGAGCAGCGTGAGCTGTAAAAATCATTTAGTTTAATATTTCTTTGCAATTTGTGTAATTTTGTATATTTTATTTCATATATTTTAAATGATAATACACGATAGCATAATGTTTGTGGCATCCCTACATATTTTTGTTCAATTTTAATTAGTCTTTGTGTCTTTCCGTCCGTCATACTTCATCCTTATAAGGCGCAAAATTTTTCCCTTCTGCAAGAGTGGGGAAATGAAAACAATTCAATATTCTTAGTAATAATCGAAAATACCATCGCGTTTACAGTCAGTTTTCCATACTACTGAAATATACAGCCGTAACAGTTAAAGGCTATTAAAATATAAGTACCCACAATATATCAATTATTTTGAGCAACCTAACACTTTATTTTTAGAAACAAAATGTTTCTCGAGTTTTAGGGATAGTGTCGGTACGAATTGAGACAATTATTATATTTCTGTTATTTCAGTTTCTTCGTTCATCATAGTAATGATGCGGCGTTAACTTCCGTACAGGACTTACAACCGACAGTAACGTCTCGAAAATATAATGGGACGCTAGTAGAGAACGGAAACACTAGGTTTCTTTAGCTTACTCTATATAGGTTTTGAAACTTACAAAGGAAGTAAGTAAATATTGCCATTTTTAGTATCCTTACAAAGCTCGACGCTTATACCAATTTCCAACCTCGAGGCTAAAATTTTCATATAAAGACCTAATAGCACTTAACCTTATCAAGGATCAATGGCTCTTTAAATCTCAAGCTACAAGAGCTTTTTATAAGATCAAAGATTTCAGCATATTAAATATACAATACATTAAATTTGCAGTAATAAATTTGTAATAAGAACATTTGTTTTTCATATCATTTTCATAGCATAATGCATTAAAGGATATACGAGTATATGCATGAAGCATGACGCTGTCAATAAAAACAACATTTCCATTTCACTTCACATCTTCTGAATAATAAATAAATCTTTTAACTCTTTTAAACACTTCATTTTAGAGACTTCAAATCTAGAAGTAATTTCTCACGTCACAATATTAAAACATCTCATATTTAATTTTTCTTCTTTTTGGTATTTAATTTTTGATTTATAATGTTTTACATATATTTTAATTTATAAAACAAGAATATTTTCTTTAACATGCAGCGTACAAGTTTGCGTGTTGAATGTGCAATGACTCTAATTCGGCGGAAAATTGGGAACAGAACGGAGTGTTTTAGCACTAGGTTCCTAAGTTTCCTCTACCTAATGTGTGCAGGATACAGCGTGAAGCCGTATCATGGCAAGGGAAACAGAGGGAATGTGAGAAAAAAGTGTAGCAAATAAATAATATAATTAAGATATAAAAAATATATATAATTTGATCGTTAGCTTTGTTTTTGATGCTAAAGAACCTAGTCTTAAGTCAGTCTATTCAATACGTACGTAAGTACGCAAATTATGAGAGTGAGCGAGAGAATTAATATTATTCTTACCTTCGAGCGGAAATGAAACCAATAACCATCTCTTTTATCGCTCTATCAATCTAAAAAGTATGAAGTATTTCTTTTTCATTGCAACTTAATGTTTTTTTCACTTTCTGCCAAATAGTACCGAATTGTTTGTTCATAAATAAAATATACAATAATCTCGTTAAAATATTGAAGTGGAAAAAGTGGTATAAAATTAATAGCCACCCCTTTACATAGTGCTTGGTTAATTAATTAACCGGCCGATTGCTTTTAAAGATATTATATTTTTGAAGGTTCATCATTCTTTTATAGGATCAACATTTTTGGACGAACTTTAAAGTAATTTGGACGTTATGTTTCATACATAAAGGCTGTTTTTGTTTATTCTTTTTAAATATGCTATTGTGAAAGTAATATTTTTTCATATACATCATTGATGACCGTGGCCTAAAGGTACTCGTAGCTAACTAAAACTGATAGAGTTTTGGTTTCAAATATCTCTCGAGCGTATATATAGAATGTATGGGCTTTAATCTGTTCATACATAGTGCGGGTTTGTTTTTCTCTCAACACTTAGTTTTGCTTAGTAAATTCAAATTTGTAATAATATATAAGAAATATTTTTTGTAACTAATTAGACTTTTACAGATATTTTTGAATTGTCGAATGAACCTAAAACTACCACCAGCTCGGAATGCAATTCTGCTGATAAAAGCTGTCAATAAACCAAAAGTCAACGACAAATAGTAATATACGGAAAGTCAATTAAAACACAAATTGTATTTTGAGATAAAAAAAAATAGTTTTCTTTTCTATAACTTTCTCTGCAACTTTTCTACCATTTAAATTCACATAATATCTCCAAAACTGGACGTTAAATGAGGAATAGAGAGCCCTTAAAAACTAACCCGCGATGTGCGGAATTCAGCGTGAAGCTGAGATGAAATGATAATATTGAAGTTTTTACTATTTATATAAACTGAAGCCAGCTACAATAATTAATTCTTTTACTTAATTTAATTCGGACGATTAGCCTCAATTCAGAGGCTCTTTCTAGAGATATTGACAATACAATTATCTTACTATATAGAGCTTGATGAAAACCTATGCGTTAGTGGTCAGAGCGCTTGGACGGATTCCAAGAGGTGCAGATTCAAATTTCTATACGTTTTCTACATAAGTAAGAATAATACACAAAATCGCCGTATATACACGAGGCGTAATCCATGGCGGTATTGCGGCATATAATAACACATTGTACATCTTTAATGTATACTATCAGCTAATTGCAATCAATTAGTAGAGGCGATGATTGTGTGGGAAATGCGTATGTTTGGTTTACAAAATCATTTTAGAAGTTTTTTAAAATATAGATTTCCAAACGTTTCTGTAGTGAACATATTTGAATAATATTTACAGGTCAAATGATGTGCAGAGACCCAAACATGTTACTTTAACGCGACAGGTTGTGGGTTCGATCCCCACTCGATGAAATTAAATTTTTAATATTTTCAATTGAAATATTTAAAATTCTCATTTTTTCGCAATGGTAACAAGGCAAAGCGCAATGTTGAGTTCCACCATTCAACACGCAATGCTCATTTGCCGGAAAGTGGGAAATAGAACGAAGTGTCTCAACACTAAGTTTCCAAGTTTCTTTATTTAATTCAAAGTTTCTTTTATCTAAATCGCTTAAATTTTTGGTTTAAGTAAAATTAATAAATGAAATGAAAAATTTTGAGTATAAAACAAAATATTTTATTTTAAATATAACATTAATTTCTTTCTTCTAAAAATAATTTATATAAAACACAAAATTATATTAAAGTCAAAAGGCTAGTAGCATGTTTATTTTGATGTTTACATTTCATTATACGAAAATTATTAAGGGTCTATTTACTGAAGACTGTGACATAAAGGACATCTTGATATAGCAAACGTAATTTAAAGGCTGTGTCACACATTCTTACGATTCTTCTCACGACTTTCATTCTCAATAAAGGTTTTCCATAAAACACTTATCGAGGAATTTGATGCATTGCATGTTTTCTTTCTTAGTAGAGGTAGAACGCGAAAGTATTAAATGTTTTAGATACCTGAGTGAGGATTGAACCCATATCCTATCGCTTTTCTAGTCTCCCTGAGCCACAACAGGTCTCAAATTCTAATACACTGTTTAAAATGTACCCTCAAGATTACTGGATATCAAACCTGATATCACTAAGTCAAAAAGCCATTCATCTCGACTAGTTCACTTGCCATTCCTAGCACTTGCAAGACATATTACCTGTCACGTTCTCGTAGCAGTGCTGTCTCAAGCAACGTACGTATGCATATAAGTATGAATCAATTAAACAGCAATATTGTTTTGTAACTATATTATTAAGATTTGTGGTTGATACTTCATTGTTAGATAAATGCGTTTTTTATATTGTACCATACCGTCGTACCATTGAACGTCTGATTCCTATGTAGGGTAATTTTCGTTTCCTCGCTTTGATAAAGCTGAAATAAACATTATTTACATTTTAAAAGATTTTCCAGGCTCATAAATAAAAGTAAATGCTTTAGCAGAAAATATTCCTGAAATATGACCAAAATTGAGAAGAAATATTTTTTATTGATGTCAATATTTTTTTGAATATAAGTACAAGCACATTTATAATAAACTACAAAAAAAGGCAAACAAAAAGTGAAGCTAATTATTAACAAATACAAATGCGGTTTTGTTCTTGATATTGAATACGTATGAACCAATTGCAACGTAAATTAAAATGGTAGCTTAAATACTTGTCAGTATGAATCAAGAAGATAGGTCAAAATGTCAATATTAACTTACTCTTTACTATTCACATATTTAGTACCCTAACAAAGCTCAACGCTTACACCAATTTCCTACCTCCAGGCTAAACTTTTCATATAAAGACCTAATAACACTTATCCTTATCAAGGATCAGTGCTTCGTCAGATCTTAAGCTATAAGAGTTTGTTATAAGATCAAAGAGGTCAACATATGAAATTTTAATTTTGTTAAGAAAATTTTAATGTTTTTTTATAGATACATTTTAAATGTTTCTATTGTACTGAAAAACATAATGCCTTTAGACATAAGGAATATGCATGACGTTTGACGCTATCAATAAAAAACTGAAATCTAGAAGTAAATCCTTACGTCACAGCATTAAAAGTATCACATGTTTTATTGTTTTTTCCATTTTTCATTACAGTTTTGATTTATAATGTTTATATATGTTTATGTATAACAAAAAAATGATTTTACAAAATATTTTTTTTAACTAAATAATATATAAATAGATTCACTAATCAACTCGCAATTCCTCAAACTCGGCGAAAAGTTGAGAACGAAACGGAGTGTCTTAACACTAGGTTCATAAATTCCCTTTGCCAATCATACTGTGCGGGAGATACAGAGCGAAGCTGAGTTTGAGTCCAAGCATTTTTTTTTTTCAAAAGTAATTCGTACCATCGAGCGGAAATTAAACCCATAACCCATAACCCATTTTTTTTCTCTGGGTGTACAATAAAGAATTATTATTATTATTATTATTATTAACCATCTCTCTTATCACTCTATCAATCTAAAAAGTATGAAGGTTTTTTAATTCAATTCCACGTTGTATATTGCATATTGCACAACCGAACCTAAGGTTAAGGTGTTTTTTTCCTATTAAGACACTTCTGTTCCTCACTTTCTGCCAAATAGTACCGAATTATTTGTTCATAAATAAAATATACAAGAATCTCGTTAAAATATTGAAGTGGAAAAAATTATATAAAATTAATAGCCAACCCTTTACATAGTGCTTGGTTAATTAATTAACCGGCCGATTGCTTTTAAAGATATTATATTTTTGAAGGTTCATCATTCTGTTATAGAATATTTGGATTTTTTTTGTCAGGCTCATACTATATTATATATATCCTGCACATAGCAGAGAGGCAGAGGAAACTTAAGATCTCAGTGAGGATCGAACCCACACCCTAACACGCTTACAGTCGCACGTCCAATAATTGATATTACAATGATTTCGTAGACACTAGTGACGTGGTATGACTTTTGAGTCTTATATTTTTTGCCGATAATATTCTTTTAACCATTAAGAAAATAGTGCTGTAATGGTTTTTTATGGCATTACAGCTTAGAATTTCCCGCTATGCATAACATCAAATTCAGGTGGTGGCCTGTATTCGACAGTTGGCATGACGGACCTGATATATAAAGCACGCGCGTCTCACATGGTCCATTGAATCATAAAGTTGAAGTATTCTGTACTTTCAGATGTAGTTTCACAAAGTGCTTCTACAGGTTACTCTGATTTCCATTTCATTTTGCCTGAATTCAGGACTTTGTATATCAATTGGCAGGAACCACACTTTATTACTTTCCCGTCGAACCCCCCGTCGCGTTTATAATAAGAGCCTGACGCAGTACACTCGATAGCTTCTAATAATTCAACACATTTTTTATAATATCTCCAGTTAAGGAAATATCAATAATCCTTGTTTTCCCTGTACACACTAAGTTTAACAAATTATTATATTTATTACAAAAGCTCTTAATTCCCTTTAATTTAATTAGTGTAACATTGGTTCGACAGAATGTTCAAACACAACGAGGTTACGTCCTCAAGATAACTCGTGGCTACCTGCCAGATAAGAAAATACAGGTTTATTTAACTTTTTCCAATTTTATTATTGATTATTAAGATTTTTAACTGAGGCCTGTCGTGGCGCAGAAGTTAAAGTTAGCAACTGTAAATGCAATAGGTAGTGAATTCGATCCTCACAAGAAGAGATGAAATATTTAATATTTTTGTTTCTTTGCTCTAGTAATAAGGCGTGGATTGAGTTTCAAAAACGGAAATGTACGATGTTTTTTTCTGAAAACTATTCACAGACGTAATTGGATAGAACACATATTAAAAGTGACATCATCTGAAAAATTCCGATAATATTTTACATCCATTATCATAAATCACTTGCCCAAGGCGTTAAGAACAAAAGTCTTGGAATCAAACAAATAGCGTCATTTCCCGTGATCTATCAAACGTTGAAGATTTTGTCAAAGAACACGCTCGGATGAGGCTATTGTTGAATACTTTCATATAATAATAAGATTCTGTAAGGTTATAGCAATATCTTTATAATGTTGAATTTTCACATCGAAAATATCGAAGGGTCACCAGTTTATTGATTATTTATTATTATTTATTATTACTTATTTATTGTTCTGGGTTCGATCCCCAGTCGAGGAAATGATATATTTAATATTTTCAATTTAAATATTTAATGTTTCATTTCTTCGCCCTGGTAAGAAGGCAAAGCGCGGCGTTGAATTCCGCCACTCAACACGCAATGCCTCAAATTCGGCGGAAAGTGGGGAACGGAAGTGGAACGGAGTGTCATAACACTAGGTTTCACTTTCGTTCCCTCTGCCTACCCTGCCTAGTGCGGGATACAGCGTGAAGCTGAAAAAAAATAATATTGCCAGAGAAAGAGAGCCTAGCAATCAATATTTAATGTGTCTCACAATGCATTCTGCATGTAATAGGGTAGGCAGAAGTAACCTGGGAACCTATTATCAAGACACTTCCGAGCTCCACTTTCTGTCGAATTTTTGAGGCACTGCGTGTTGAGTTTTGCCTTGCTACCAGAGCGAGAATATAAAAATATTAAATATTCCATTCCCCAGTGCCCTTGAACAAACGATCAAAAACGAAATCAAAATATATATATATTGTAAATAAATATGTTCCAGATCTCTTTCATACTGACAAGTATTTAAGCTTCCATTTTAATTTACGTTGCAATTGGTTCATACGTATTCAATATCAAGAACAAAACCGCATTCGTATTTGTTAATTATTAGCTTCACTTTTTGTTCGCCTTTTTTCATACTTTATTATAAATGCGCTTGTACTTATATTTAAAAAAATATTGACATTAATAAAAAATATTTCTTCTCAATTTTGGTTATATTTCAGAAATATTTAAAGCATTTACTTTTATTTATGAGCCTGGAAAATCTTTTAAAATGTAATTTTTTTTCAGTTTTATCAAAGCGAGAAAACGAAAAAAATAACTACCCTAAATGGGTATCAGACGTACAATGGTACGTACAATATAAAAAACGCATTTATCTAACAATAGAGTATCAACCACAAATCTTAATAATATAGTTACAAAACAATATTGCTGTTTAATTGATTCATACTCACATGCATACGTACGTTGCTTGAGACAGCACTGCTACGAGAACGTGACAGGTAATATGTCTTGCAAGTGCTAGGAATGGCAAGTGAACTAGTCGAGATGAATGGCTTTTTGACTTAGTGGTATCAAGTTTGATATCCAGTAATCTTGAGGGAACATTTTAAACAGTGTATTAGAATTTGAGGCCTGTTGTGACTCAGGGAGACTAGAAAAGCGATAGGATGTAGGTTCAATCCTCACTCAAGTATCTAAAACATTTAATACTTTCGCGTTCTACCTGTACAAAGAAAGAAAACATGCAATGCATAAAATTCCTCGATAAGCGTTGTACGGAATAGACTCATTGAGAATGAAACTCGTGAGAAGAATCGTAAGAATGTGTGACACGGCCTTTAAATTACGTTTGCTATATCAAGATGTCCTCTATGTCACAGTCTTCAGTAAATAGACCCTTAATCCTTTTCGTATAATGAAATGTAAACATCAAAATAAACATGCTACTAGCCTTTTGACTTAAATATTATTTAGTGTTTTACATAAATTATTTTTAGAAGAAATGAAATTAATGTCATATTTAAAATAAAATATTTTGTTTTATACTCAAATGTTTCATTTAATTTATTAATTTTACTTAAACCAAAAATTTAAGCGATTTAGATAAAAGAAACTTTGAATTAAATAAAGAAACTTGGAAACTTAGTGTTGAGACACTTCGTTCTATTTCCCACTTTCCGGCAAATGAGCATTGCGTGTTGAATGGTGGAACTCAACATTGCGCTTTGCCTTGTTACCATTGCGAAAAAATGAGAATTTTAAATATTTCAATTGAAAATATTAAAAATTTTATTTCATCGAGTGGGGATCGAACCCACAACCTGTCGCGTTAAAGTAACATGTTTGGGTCTCTGAACAACATTTGACCTGTAAATATATTCACTACAGAAACGTTTGGAAATCTATATTTTATAAAACTTCTAAAATGATTTTGTAAAACAAACATACGAATTTCACACACAATCATCGCCTCTACTAATTGATTGCAATTAGCTGATAGTATACATTAAAGATCTACAATGTGTTATTATATCCCGCAATACCGCCATGGATTACGACTCGTGTATATACGGCGATTTTGTGGCATATATGTGTATTATTCTTACTTATGTAGAAAACGTATAGAAATTTGACTCTGCACCTCTTGGAATCCGTCCAAGCGCTCTGACCACTAACGCATAGGTTTTCATCAAGCTCTATATAGTATAATAATTGTATCGTCAATATCTCTAGAAAGAGCCTCTGAATTGAGGCTAATCGTGCGAATTAAATTAAGTAAAAGAATTAATTATTGTAGCTGGCTTCAGTTTATATAAATAGTAAAAACTTCAATATTATCATTTCATCTCAGCTTCACGCTGAATTCCGCACATCGCGGGTTAGTTTTTTAGGGCTCTCTATTCCTCATATAACGTCCAAATTTGGAGATATTATGTGAATTCAAATGGTGGAAAAGTTGCAGAGAAAGTTATAGAAAAGAAAACTATTTTTTTTTATCTCAAAATACAATTTGTGTTTTAATTGACTTTCCGTATATTACTATTTGTCGTTGACTTTTGGTTTATTGACAGCTTTTATCAGCAGAATTGCATTCCGAGCTGGTGGTAGTTTTAGGTTCATTCGACAATTCAAAAATATCTGTAAAAGTCTAATTTGTTACAAAAAATATTTCTTATATATTATTACAAATTTGAATTTAATAAGTGTTGAGAGAAAAACAAACCCGCACAATGTATGAAAAGATTAAAGCCCATACATTCTATATATACGCTCGAGAGATATTTGAAACCAAAGCTCTATCAGTTTTAGTTAGCTACGAGTACCTTCAGGCCACGGTCATCAATGATGTATATGAAAAAATATTACTTTCAAAATAGCATATTTAACAAGAATAAACAAAAACAGCCTTTATGTATAAAACATAACGTCCAAATTACTTTAAAGTTCGTCCAAAAATGTTGATCCTATAAAAGAATGATGAACCTTCAAAAATATAATATCTTTAAAAGCAATCGGCCGGTTAATTAATTAACCAAGCACTATGTAAAGGGGTGGCTATTAATTTTATACCACTTTTTCCACTTCAATATTTTATCGAGATTCTTGTATATTTTATTTATGAACAAATAATTCGGTACTATTTGGCAGAAAGTGAAGAACAGAAGTGTCTTAATCGGAGTAAAACCATACAAACATTAGGTTCCCAGGTTCGGTTGTGCAAAATGTAACGTGGCATTGAAAAAAAATACTTTATACGATTTAAATTGATAGTGCGATAAGAGAGATGGTCATGGGTTTTATTTCTGCTCGAGGGATAATTACTTTTCTAAAAGAAATGCTTTGAGTCAGATTTAGCTTCACGCCGTATCCCGCACATAGTAGTGTAGGCAAAAGGAATTTATGAACTGAGTGTTAAGGCACTCCGTTCCGTTCCTGATTTTTCGTCGAATTTGAGGCATTGTGTCTTGAGTTGGTGGAACTGCATGTTAAAACAAAGGTTTCGGATTTTTTTTTTTGTAAAAAAAAATATATATAAATCATAAATAAAATACAAAAAGGAAGAAACATTAAATATGACATGTTTTAATGGTGTGAGAAATTAGTTTTAAATTTGAGTTCTTTAATATGCAGTGTTTAAAGATTTATACAAAAGATGTGAAGAGAAAAAGTAACGAGTTTTCTATTGATGGCGTCATACATCATGTGTGTTTTTTTTATATTTTAAGGCATTATGTTCTTTAGTACAATAGAAACATTTAAGATATATCTACCAAAAGAAAAAACAAATTTTGTTTACAATTTTAATGTATTTTATATTTAATATGTTGACCTCTTTGATCTTATAACAAGCTTTTATAGCTTAAGATCTGAAGAGCCATTGATCCTTGATAAAGTTAAGTGTTATTAGGTCTTTATATGAAAATTTTAGCCTGGAGGTAGGAAATTGGTATAAGCGCCGAGCTTTGTAAGGATACTAAAAATGTCAATATTAGCTTACGGGCCCTTCTTGAATTAAAAAACATAAAAGCAGCTATTTCCTACATATCAGAATAAGTAAAAGAAACCTAATGTTACCGTTCTTTACTAGCTTCTCATTATATTTTCAAGACGTTACTGTGCGGAGAAGCGGAAGTTAACGCCGCACAGTAGCTATGATGAGTGAGGAAATTAAAATAATAAAATAAATAATTCTTCCGATTCGTACCGACAACATCTTTAAAACTCGAGGAACATTTTAATTATAACAAATAAGTATTAAGTTGTTCCAAATAACTTTTACATTGATCTATCTGTTTGGGCCACTACATTAATTTCAGTCGTATGGAACCTTGACAGAAAGTGCGATGATATTTTCGATAATTACTCAGAATTTTAAATTATTATCATTTCTTTACTCTTGTAAGTGGATAAATTTTGTGCCTTGTTAAGGTAAATTTTGACGTTTTACATATTTAAATAAGACAAACACAATGATAAACTAATATTGAATAAAAATATGTAGGTATGACATGAAAATTATGCTATCACGCATTGATATTAAGAAAATGAGTGCGTAGGAAGTATTTTAAAGTACATTGAATTGGATATAGTAAACTCTTTTTTTTTTCATCTTCACACTGTATCCCACACATTGCAGAGAAGGCAGAGAGAACTTAGAAGCTTAGTGTCAAGACACTCCGGTGAGTCTGGCTTTTTGCCTTATATAAGGCATTGTGTATTGAATCGCGGATCTTAACTTTACACGTTTTGCCTTGTTATCAGAGTAAATAAATGAAAACATTAAATATTTCATTTCGTGAAGTGGGTATCGAACCTATAATCTGTCGCATTTAAAGTAACACGCTTGTCACACGACTGCAGGTCTCTAAAATATCATCTAAATAACATTCTAATGTGTTCTAAGCGATCTTCAGCACTATTCAAATAACAATAAATTAAATGCTTATAAAACTAAAAAAGTAACTTACCAACAACTATATAAATAATTTACCTAAAAGAAACTGACAAACAAACTCAACCAAACCATTTTTTTTTGTATATAAACAAAAACAACCATAAAATTTCGGCAAAAAAGTTCTCAAACTGCGCCGAAATTCAATCCCAGGGCAATTCCATTTTAATTTATAGTTACTCAATTGAGTAATAGCAGTTGACGCAAAAACCCACTGAATGCACGAAAATTGACCACCAGAGCAAATTCACTTTTAAACTTCATACACACGTAACGATTTTAAATGTTTTACGAGGAAAGTTTTCATAATTTTATTTTAATGCTATATACGTATTATTAAGTGATATATTGTGATAAGTTAAAAAATATGTATATTACATTTATTTATGTTTTATAACGCATGTGAAGTTATTTTTTTTCAAGTTCAACATATAGTTTCTTCAAACAGACTTTTGCAAGCACTTTTGAATCGTCGAATAAACATAAAATTACCACCGGTTGAGGTTGTACTGAGAAGAGCCGACAAGAAACTCAACAGTCGCTCGTTTCAATATTGGGGTTACAATTTCATTGATTATTATAATGATGACTACCCAGCATGTAATTGGAATGATCTTAATTAAATGCATTTTTCTCCTTCAAATATTCATGGACACTATAATAAGCTATTTTCTCTCACTTCCGTTCCCCGACCGTTGAGCCATTGTTTGTTGAGTGGCGGAATTCAACGCCGCGCTTTGCCTTATTACCAGAGCGAAGAAATTAATTTTGTAATAGCAATAGCAGTGTCTTCCAGCTTTACACTGTACATCTAATGTTGCAGAGTGAACAGAGGAAGCCTGGAAACCTAGTATTAGGACATTTTTCCCATTGGGACATTTCCGTTTCCCATTTCTAACGTATACTTGTTGCATAACATGATGAATGGCGGAACTCAACACCGCGCATAGCATAATTACAAGAGCGAAGAAAAAAAAAAATAAAGTATGATATATTACAGGTTCAAGAAGGTTCCGAAGGTTCCGAGTAAAAATCATTTACAATAGCATTGTGTCCCTACGCCACAATGGTCGTTAGCTTGCTTATGGACCCTTTCTATAATATTTCTTTACATTTGCATTTTTCGAAAGTATGTCTTCTTTAATTAATTCTCTATTCATGCCAAGCTTCGTAACTGTAGGTTCATTTGAAGTACCCTGTAGGTTTTTATCATGGGCAAATTTCTTACAATATGTAATGAATGAAAAGTATGAAATCATTTGATAGAGTTTAGCCAGGGACTGCAGATTTTAATATATGATACTAATTTCAGCTTGATACGTCCACATAATCAAAACGTAAATGGTCTTTACAGACGAACAGACAGACAGCAAAATGATCCTGTACGGTTTCCGTTTTATCTTTTTGAGCAATGGAACCCTAAAGTAACAAAAAATAACATAATCATCCCACCTATTTAATAAGAAACACCTGTTAAAAGCTCGAGTAAACGTTTAGTAACAATTTAATTTTAATTTTCATCGATCAAAAGTGACGCGTCATTACCGAACGCCCACTCTCATCTCGTTTTGGCGCACTAATGACGACGCTGGGCTGGAGGTCGCGGATTTCATTTGAATACATCGTAAAAATGTTTCGAGTTTGGTCTAAGTTGGAAGAATTTTATAAAAAAAGCAATAACAGAAAAATAATTATTGTTCGTATTACTGACTGACGTAAAGTTGGAAGAAAAAATGACTGCGTGTTTTCATGAAATTGTAAATTTTATATTTCATCACTTTATAACTCTGATAACAATGCACGGCGTTGAGTTCTGCCGCTCAATACGCAATGCAAATATTAGGCGAAAAGTATGGTATTATTTCAATGGGAAAAAAGAATCGTAACACTAGGTTCCCTGGTACCATTAATCTACGGGTATCTGTTAAAAGTGAGATACAGTAAAACAAAACCTTCTTTTTATTGTACCTAAATAGGAAAATATGGATTCTTTTTTCCAAGATCATTTATGTAAAAACCGCATAGAAGTGGAATAAATTACCTATTGTAAACATTGTTTCATACTGTTTCTTTTTCTATTTTTATTAAGCGCAATAAAGAATATAATATAATTTAAAAAATATTTAGGTCTATGGTGCCTTGAAGTACAGAAACATCTGGTTTTTAAATTAAAGCAATCAAAAGATACTAGCATAAATTGATCGTTTTAGCTGCATTTTGTATGGAATTTGCGTTATCGGTACGTTATCAAACCGATAGGTTGCTTATTGTGGCCTAGAGTTGTAAAATTAGGTTAAAAATAATAAATTACAATGAAAAAAATGAAAAAAAATCGAAAAGTGAAACTTAATGGGTATTTCATAGAAAAAATAATTACAAACTTACAATTGAAGTATCTTACAAAATTAGCGAAAATGAGCGGGCAAACTTAAGTTTGTTAACTATTATAAACTGGACGTCCTGTATACTCTTACACTTGGCTAGTTTTTTTATTATATCGATCAATCTACATTTTTCGATTCGAGGCCTGTCGTGGCGCAGCGGCAGATGTGTCTGTAACCGACAGGTTCTGGGTTCGATCCCCAGTCGAGGAAATGAAATATTTAATATTTTCAATTACAATATTTAATGTTTCATGTCTTCACTCTGGTAATAAGGCAAAGCGCAGCGTTGAGTTCCGCTACTCAACACGCAATGCCTCAAATTCGGCGGAAAGTGGGAAACGGAAGTGGAACGGAGTATCTTAACATTAGGTTCCCTTGTTCCATACAATACATACATGTATACAGCGTGAAGCTAAGAAAGAAAGAAAGATCAATCTATTATTTTCACGATTCCAGTCAGACAATTTTAACTATATCACGACAGCATCAATCTATTTAATATTTTTTTATATATTGTGTATATAAATTTAAAAATTCTATCTTACAATTACACCACAAGTAAAACCTTTTGTTCTTCCTTGTTGCAATATCACAGTGACAGCCAGTATAACTCGACCCCTTGATTTCTTGACATAACATCGTAATAAAGGAATCTCAATTTATTCCTTCAGACAATAAGGTCTTGCAATCTTGGTCCATTTCGTTCAAACTAGGCTATATCTTAATCTTCTCTTGTATTTTCGGAAGCATTTCTGTTTTGTTTTAATATTCTTTTGTTTCAGTTGTAATTTTTTAGTGGATGTTGTAAAATGTAACTGGTATGTATAGTTTTTTATGGGAAAGATAGGCGGGTCGATTTTTGTTAATGTAGATAAATATTTTCGTATTTTATTGTAATATTCGACGTGGAATTAACATACACTCAAAAGTCCAAAAGAAACAAAAAGTCTTAACAAGGTTACCAGACTCCCTTTGCCTACCCTACAATTTGCAGGATACCCATGAAGCAAAAAATATATTTTAAATCCTTTTAGCTTTCATTCCACGTACCTTGATTGGTATAACTAAGAATTATGATACATTATTTTTGTTATTTTTTTTTTAGCTTTACGCTTGTATCCCTCACGAGGTAGGGTAGGCAAACCCGGAAACCTAGTGTTAAGACACTCCGTTCCACTTCTATTCCCCACTTTCCGCCGAATTTGAGGCATTGCGTGTTATAGAAAGAATTTTAAAATAAGGAGAAGAGTGGAGATAGACGCGTTTTTAAAAGATACCCGTGTCGTATTGACCTGGAAACACCGCTACAAGTAGGCACAGATATGTGACGCGTGGAAAGAAGTTCCTACAAACCGACGCAGTAGTACAGCTTAAAAAAGCTGTACACACCGTACATTTAGAAAATTCGGCGGCAGATGCCAAGTCAAACAAAATACAATAGAGAACTCATGGCGAGGACATGTCTCTGTGCAAAGCCAAAGTGTTAACAACCAGATCATTGGGACCCCAACCATTCAAACGGCTCTACTTATACATGGAATAATAATACATAATGGTGGAGAAACATTCGCGAGCAAATTCGAATCATAATTGGCCGGTTTTTTACTTTAGATAGAATACCATAGTAAATTTATTAGTAAATATATTATTCAAGGATTGTGTGGGTTAGATATTTTTATTAAAACTTTCATTATATAACTACTGGATTGTACGCGCTAATCCGCACGCCAAGTCACTGATTAGAATGAGATTTTTTTGTGCAGTATCTCCTCCATTGAAGACGTACTCCTCACATAGACTAAATTAGGTACATGATAATAATTATTTCGATGTAGTTCCGCTTTAAGTTACCTTGGATACTTCGGACACTGACACAAAATGTGTCATACAAAACATATAGTTGTCAGCATTAGGCCACAAAAGTGTAGTAACGAGTAAACGCTACTCGCATAACTGGAGTTATATACATACAAATTAAATTTTTAAATTTATATTGATTTATAAGTAAATTATTAATATTTTTAAATAAATAAATATTAGACATGAACGTCGTCTACATTAATAGTTTAAGCTTTTAATTTCCACGGATGTTGTAAAATGTTACGTAGATTTTTTTCTTAGGAATACTTGCATACAATCTACCGCCATCTAGCGACAGAATAAGAAACTAGTATGTACTATCATGAAGCTTCATTTATATAGACGGCTCTGCAAGTATTGTATTTAGTAATACTTACAACATAAAATATGTTGGTATTATTTGCTCAATTAATTCGACATTTTTAAGTAAAATATTCCTTAAAACCGGACAACAATGTATTTTTATATAAAAAATATATTATAAAATATACACAACTACATAAACTAAAACGACAAAAGATGAGCCCAAGCCCTATGATTACTGATGGCTGATTAACAGTCACTCACTTTTTAAATTGCAAAGATTTGAACCCACATTTGCTGGGTAATAATATGGGCAGAGTATAGAACACTAAAATATATCTGCTATGCATACGAAAACTAAGAAGTATATTATTTTGTTAAAATAACATTTTTTAACGGCGGCTGCGTTAATTTCCGCGACTCAACACACGAATTTGGTGGAAAGTACGGAAGGAACGGAATGTCTGTTAAGACTTAACTAGGTTCCTAAGTTTGTCTGTTAATTAGGTTCCCAAGATCTCTCAGCCTACCCTTTTATGTGCGAGATACAGCATGCAGCTGAAAAAAAAAACAATCGTAAACTGTTATTCAGAATGAAAATTCATGAAAGAACCCAATCAATCATTTTTAGATACCTATTTAACGATACTGGGGTATCGTTAAATAGGTATGTAAACCTTACTGCTTACCGCAATTCGTAGATTTGAATATGGCCACTGGTTTTTGCTATGATGATGGTTTTTTACTGTCATAAATTTTAGTGACAAAATATTAAATCTATTTTCAATATTGGCTTTATCTTGCATATGAAAGAAAAACACAATGAACAGATATTTCTTCACAATTCCTTAAATTAAATTCGAGACACTATACGTAAAGTTGCAAAACTCAACGCCGTATTCCTATGAAACTTTAAATTAGATAGATTTAAAAATACAAGCGTAATTTTTATTAAAAATTTATAATCCAAAATTGAAATAGTACGATACAAAAGCACAAATGTGAAACCGTTGGAAAATAGAAAAATAAATTAAGAGGTTGGACACAAGAAAAAAAAACAAAACTAATACATATAATAAAACATTCTACTGTAAATAAATTTGTTTCATAAAAAACGTACTCAACATCTGACTAAAAATAAACACGACAATATAAAATAAACAATTTCCAACCCAACAATTTTCAATGGTCTATAAAAATTCACACAATAGTGTACTATTGTACGTCTCTTCAACGTATTGTTAAAATTCACTGTCACTAAGCTTGGCTAAGCACTAAGTTATGCGACACTATGCACTAAGCTCAAACTGTATGTATGATACACAAAGGAATTCCAATTTTGTACGTGCATCTACGAAAGGACGACGAGTATGAATACGAAGCTAGAGTATTGTACGCTTGTATTTAAAAAGTATTTGTGTAAATGTATGTAGAGAATATGTTCTATTCGTTTTACAAGCTTATAACTTCAAATATATCTCTTCTTATAAAGGTGAAAAGCAAATTCATTATTTTTTGCTACATATTAGTAATGAAACCATATTAAGATACTTTGTTCCCAATATCACAATGTCGTTCCCCACTTTACGCAAAGATCTGGAGGCATTGCGGGTTGAATGATTTTACAGCGCGGCGTTGAGTTCCGCCACAAGACGATATGTTTTTTGACTCTTAGTTGGACACTAAAATTCCTTTTATCCCCCACCTAACCATATTCTTTTTTTTCGGCTTCACGCTGGGAAAACGTACGGTACAGCGTGAAGCCAATAAAAAAAAAAGGAAAAGCAAAGCTTAATTTAAAATTAAATTTAAACTGAGGACAAATTATAAACAACACGGAAGATTGATATGTCCGCTAGAAAATTTTAACGATAATTTATAAACTAACCTAAGTATGGAAAACTTTTAATTGAAATATTTTTTCTATAAGCGAATTTAATACTTTGTTGCTTTGAAAATATAAGCTTAGTGAAAGTTATGTACCAATTTTGTCTGAGCTTAAAGGTAGAGAATGTGGCTGATTATATTTCTATAACATAATTATATGGTAAAAAATTTAATTCTTGAAATTTCAAATATTTTAAAATCATCACGCCTTTCGTGGCGGAACACCGTGCTTTATTTTGCAACCTGATTTTAAATAATATTCTAAATATATTTTCATTTAATGAATATTTGCGTCTAAACTAAATATACCGTTTCACTTAGCCGCTGTCCAACTGTGTTAAAATAGCGATTAATAAATCAATCACTAGAGGCGTTTGCAAATTTTATCATTGTGGGTTCAATTTCCCTTTCAGGAAAACGATTTGTTCAATATTAACATTTTCTCGCTGTGGTAAATAATGTTGATTTCCATCACTTACCTACACACAAAATTTTAGGTTTTAAGCGAAAATGAAGAGCGAATAATGCCTCAATAATAACGTAGTGAATTAACACTACGTTCCCAGGTGCCCACTGCCTACCCTGCCCGGGATAGGATGTAGTGCGAAGCTAATTTGAGAATCTCACCTCATCGAATCAAATCAACAAGTATCGTGTTCGAAATCAATACTATAAATAAATAATTTAATACCACCTCTATAATTTAGTGCATCCACACTTAAGACATGCCTGTGGTTTAGTTCCAAGGCGTTTGCCATGAAAACGTTGACACTGCAGCGGTAGAATTGAGCATTAATGAAACTGCTTAATAGGTGGTGAGACTTTGTACTGTACAATATTATTTTAAAAACTAGCCGTCTGGCACGGCTTTGCTCGCTTAAACTATGAAAATATTTATTTAATATTTTTAGATTTTAGTGTTTTATACTGATTTTTCCTTTTTTTGTTTTACGCTGCATCCTGCACATGTCTCAGTGGGCCGCATTGAAATATTTATGTTTCCCACTTACCGCCTAATTTAAGCTGTTTAAATTAAAATTACGTGTTGAATGTTGAAACTCAACCAGAGCAAAGAAGTGAAAGTATTTAATATTCCATTTTCTTAAGTAGAGATTAAACTCACAATTTGTAGCGTTTACAGCTGCACGTCCGCACGCACATCGAGATCATATACAAAATTAAAAAAAAAACATATTAATTTCCTTTTAGTATTTGTTTCGAAAAAACATCAATTCGTTTGATATGTCTATCAGTAGCTTCTAGAAGACATTGTATAAAAATACTCAGTCCCTCACTCTCTGCAGCTCTGCCTAGACCATGCGTATTTAGTTGCGGAACTTAATCACGCGTTTGTCTTGCAAACGAGAAGAAGCAAAAATGAAATCACCATAATTTAAATTTCCTCTGGCGGAGAAACCAACAACAAGTTTGTCGTCAGTTGCAGTACTACTGAGCTACGATGCTCCATCTACATTTATACATCGGTATGCGTAGTAAATGGCCAAACGGTCCTCCCAATATTTCACTAAACAATAAAAGCTATAAATTTTGCAAGGCAATATTTTTCGTAACGTGACAGGAAGGAGTTTTGTTACTTGTTGTCGGGCTCGCACGTTTAAGCGGTGAATTTTCAGCTGCTATCGATAACGATTTGAGAATATTTAATGACATATTGAATATCCATATCATAATACATTTCTGCATGGAGAAGTTAGTTATAACTTTTAATATTTTATAATATCCCAGATAACTGAGCTTTGCTCGATGATTTCTTTTTTGTAATTTATGTTTTTTTAGAAACGAAAGTTAGTAATTATATATAAATAAAGAAATAACTACATTAAAATAATAATTACATAGAAAAATAAACGGTCTTGGTTCGAGTCTAAATGTACTGGAACCGCCCGATTTCCCACCGGAATTACTACCAACGCTAGCTCTGCCACTGGTAGAGACCTAATATCTAGATGGTACATGTATGATTTTAGCATTGTAATTTGAAAATCTGAATATCACAAATTCAATGAGGCCTGTCGTGGCGCAGCGGCACAAACGTGTGACTGTAACCGATGGGTTGTGGGTTCGATCCCCACTCGAGGAAATGAAATATTTAATATTTTCAATTTAAATATTTAATGTTTTTATTTCTTCGCTTTGGTACAAGGCAAAATGTGCCGTTGAGTTCCACCACTCAATAAGCTATGCCTCAAAATCGGGCGGAAAGTGGGGAACGAAAGTGGAACGGAGTGTCTTAACACTAGGTTTCCAAGTTCCCTCTGCCTACCCTGCCATGTGCGGGTTACAGCGTGAAGTTGAGTAGAGTAGGCTACAAATTCATTTTATTAGCAGTAAATATTAAAGGGCGAGTGAGACCTGTCATGTCGCAAGAGCATAAGCATCGAAATGATATAATTTAATATTTTATCTTTTTGCTCTAGTAACAAGACAAGGCGCGGCGTTGAGTTTCGCAACTCTACACGCAATGCATTAAATTCGGCAGAAAGTAGAGAACGGAAGTGTTTTGATGGGAACGGCGCGTAAGTTCCCATGTTGCTAAGTATGATAACAGGTATCGCTTCTAATATAACAATAACAAATAAATAATAAAATGATATGATAATATTACTGTGCAAGTAGTACATGTTGATCTGCTTAGGTTAAATTAGAATATGTTGTAATTTTAACGTAACGTTCTGTTTCAAATAATCACCTACAAACTAATGAAAAATTGTATTGAATTGTAGTGGTGAAATCAAAACATAAACAGTGTACACTTTGAATATATATAAACTGTATTTTTTTAAGTCTATCGTGGCGTAGACGCACAAGCGTGCGACTGTAAACGCAGGCTGTGGGTTTGCTTCCCACCAGAAGAAATGAAATGATTATTATTATGACGCCGATCCCAGTTTTCCTTTGCCTGCCCTGCCATGTGGTAAGTATACTATGAAGCTGGAGCTGTAAATCTTCCATGAATCTTGGCATACTGCTAAAACAAGACTCATAAAATTCACACAAATAAAATGACGAGTGGAAACCAGTACTAAAATAAATAATATAATGTTGTTTTTGTATCTTAGTTGATATATTCAATTGCCGCTACTTATTGTATGTGCTCAAGAATAACTCAAGATCTTCAGAATAATGTATATCGTATATAAATAGACCACAGTGTCGTGCGGATGTCATACGATAGTTTTCTATTTAAATATTTTTTTAGCATTCCGTACCTAAAAAGTTATAAACAGAACCATACAAAAAAACAATTCCATAGAAAATTAAGGCCTATGCCTGAAAACTTAACTTTATCAATTTTCATCTGTTAATCCTGAAATTGGTAGGAAAGCTTCGATGGGCGAGTCCATCTCACACTTGACTGGATTTTTTTAATTTATCTTAACGCATTTTTACTATGTTTTAAAGTGTTATTCCACACTTAGGACAGAAAATACTAAACTTAAATTTTTAAAATTTTAAAAAGCGTATAAAAATTTTGAACGAAGCAGGATTTGAACCCGCGCCTCTGGAATACCGTTCCAGCGCTCTGACCAACTAAGCCATTCGTTCTCACCGAGCTCCGTCGAAATTTTTATACGCTTGTTACAACTTATTTATGTTGTTAGCATCTCTGTAGGGAGATTTTTACAAATTTCCGCTACCCAAAGACAACTCGTAAGAATTATCGTTTGGTAAGAGAGAATACTATTTTTTTTAATATTTTTACTATGTTTTAAAGTGTTATTCCACACTTAGGACAGAAAATACTAAACTTAAATTTTTAAAATTTTAAAAAGCGTATAAAAATTTTGAACGAAGCAGGATTTGAACCCGCGCCTCTGGAATACCGTTCCAGCGCTCTGACCAACTAAGCCATTCGTTCTCACCGAGCTCGGTCGAAATTTTTATACGCTTGTTACAACTTATTTATGTTGTTAGCATCTCTGTAGGGAGATTTTTACAAATTTCCGCTACCCAAAGACAACTCGTAAGAATTATCGTTTGGCAAGAGAGAATACTATTTATTTTAATATTTTTACTATGTTTTAAAGTGTTATTCCACACTTAGGACAGAAAATACTAAACTTAAATTTTTTAAATTTTAAAACGAGAGAACGAATGGCTTTGTTTGTCAGAGCGCTGGAACGGTATTCCAGAGGCGCGGGTTCAAATCCTGCTTCGTTCAAAATTTTTATACGCTTTTTAAAATTTTAAAAATTTAAGTTTAGTATTTTCTGTCCTAAGTGTGGAATAACACTTTAAAACATAGTAAAAATATTAAAATAAATAGTATTCTCTCTTGCCAAACGATAATTCTTATGAGTTGTCTTTGGGTAGCGGAAATTTGTAAAAATCTCCCTACAGAGATGCTAACAACATAAATAAGTTGTAACAAGCGTATAAAAATTTCGACGGAGCTCGGTGAGAACGAATGGCTTAGTTGGTCAGAGCGCTGGAACGGTATTCCAGAGGCGCGGGTTCAAATCCTGCTTCTTTCAAAATTTTTATACGTTTTTTAAAATTTTATAAATTTAAGTTTATCTTAACGCATTTTCGTTTTGTACGAGCTAAGCATTTAAAACTTAGTGTCTAGTTTCGTATCTTTTTTATTTGAGTTATTATCAACTAGCAACCCAAACGCGACACTGTCTCTTTAACATTATTGTTATATTATAGTCAAAGTATATACTCGTATATAAATTTCTAATTTAAATTTTAGTCTATGTGTTATTCCAATGTATTAGTTATTATATTGTAAAGTTTGAACCAAATTTGTTCAGTATGTTTTATGTCAAACTGAAACAAACACCCATCTTCCAAAAAAATATAATAAAGCCGTAAAAATGTTATGTGTTTACATTGAATATAACTGAAAAAATCTATGTAGGGCTTTAATTTATCTGCTTAGGGCTTTAAATATAAAATATTCGTATAATTATTCAAATACATTAAAAAGATGCAAAAAAAAATGTATCTATAGTATATTTTTTCTACATCTTTTTATATATGCCAGTTTGATAGTTTTCTGAAAAATATTTATTTTCTTGCTTTTGTGTTAAATTCAAACTATGGCGCTTAGACCAAATATACCTTAACAAAATAATCTCTCAAATAAAAAAAGCTCATGTTACTTCCTTATCACTATAAACACCTAAATAATTTAGGAAACCTTAAAGGAATAATCATTAGGAGAAGCCTAAGACGTTAATGTGGCAACTCAACACAGAATACCTCAGGAATTAATTCACGAGGACATGGGATAGGAAGTTGGAACGGAGTGTCTTAAACAAGGTTTCCAGTTTTTCTCTATGTACCCTGCTATATATTAAACATTCTAAGTATCTGGGGTAATTCTGACAGTTGGGACGTTGATTTAATATAATAGCCTATAGCGTTCAATAAATTCTTCAACTAGAACTAGACGATCTTGAGCGGTCTGGTTTTATTTGCGACTGTAAACGTGATAGGTTGTAGGTTCGATTCTCACTCGAGAAAATTTATCATTTATTTTTTTTTTTTGCTCAAGTACCGAGGTAAAGCTCAGCTTTACTTTCCGCTACACAATAAACTAACTCAACAACATGCCTCGATTCATAAGATGTTAAATGGTCACGGACATGTCTTAATGGGGACTGCTGAGAGAAAAATAAAATTAATATCTAGAGATAAATTTAGTGCCTTTAAGCCATCTTTGTAATTTTTAACTCTTTTTTTCGTAGGATATTATTATTCCTTCCCTAACAGGGACAGCGTTTCGATCAAAATTCTACAATTTTGTCTGTAGTGTAGAGATAAATTTAGTGACTTTAAGCTATCTTTGTAATTTCTATCTCTTTTTTTCGTAGGATATTATTATTTCTTCCATAACAGGGACAGCGTTTAGATCAAAATTCTACATTTTGTCTGTAGTGCAGTATATTTAAATATGTTCGGGGTCATCAATGTTAGATTAATTTATGATATATATAAATATATTTGAAGGAAGTACGTAACGCAAGAAGAAAATAGGATAACATTTAGATAATGTACATGTAGATAGTAGTAAAGATATTAATTTCTCCAGCATTTTACTTAATATACTCCAAATTGATAAAGGACAATAGTTAGTTTTTATTTAGATTTAGTTCTTACTTATGTGTGCGTCTTTCTTTTTTTTTCTATTTTTATCTTGACTTGGTGATTTTCTATATAAAATTGGAGCCAAAGCACAGCCTAAGTAACACAGTTTTAATAATAAATATTGGAGATATATCGTCACTACCAGAAACCTTTTGTATATTCAGTGATCTTAATATCGTAAAAACGTTCGTCTCCGTAAAAGTCGATAAAATGACGATATATTATCGTCATATTATTTTCCCGGTAACCTTTCCCGGTGAACGGGCTATCTATAATAATGAGGAAAAAAAATGTTGAAAAACCGGAGAATTCGAGAACTTTCGTGCCTGCGTCGAGTGAACCGTTCAAGATACGTAAAAACATACTCAGCATCACGCCATATCTTGCACTTGGCACGGTAGACAAAGGGAACTTGGGAACCTAAGGTTAAGACACTCCGTTCCACTTTCCACTTTCCACTAAATTTTAGGCATTGCGTGTTGAGTGGTGGAACTCAACACCGCATTCGCCTTGAACCAAAATATTTTTTTAAGCTTCACGCTTTATCCTTCACAAGGCAGGGTAGGCAGAGGGAACCCGGGGACCTAGTGTTAAGACAATCCGTTCCACTTTCGTTTCCCACTTTCCGCCAAAATTGAGGCATTGCGTATTGAGTGGCGGAACTCAACGCCACGCTTTGCCTTATTACCAGAGCGAAGAAATGAAACATTAAATATTAAAATTGAAAATATTAAATTTTTCATTTCCTCAAGTGGGGATTGAACCCAGAACCTGTCGGTTACAGTCACACGCTTGTGCAGCTGCACCACGACAGGCCGTAAATATTAATGACGTAAAATCATTTAGGACAGAATTCACCCTTAAAAGTTTTAAAAACAGTCCGCAAGAGCATAGTATACTATCTCGTAAGGACAACACATAGTTATTATTTTTTTTACAATTTGCCAAGTTCAAAAAAATAAAAGATTATTTTCGAAACAAAGAAAGTACCACATATTTATTTACTATCCTTTCTTTCTTCCTTAGCTTCACACTATATCCCTAGCGGGGTAGGCAGAGAGAACGGAGCGCCAAACGCTACGGTCTCGGCATACCTCTTTCGCCTCGCCCACCAGTTGCTTATGCGATGATTCGGTGCCAAGCTTGGACAACCAGTGCGGTTGCGCCAATCTGTGAACAGACCCCTTATACAAGCTAAGACTAGATAATAGTCTGTTCACAATTCAGCATCCTTAAACACTCGCCTGTCTACAACTTGGCTTCGAACACGCTGATACACTAGGAATAGATCAATCATACTTTTCTCTTCTGTTCCGTTTCCCAGGTGCACAAGTGAATTTGTTTGTGGTCAAACATCGTGTTTGCTACAAACAAATTCCTTTCTTTGCAAATTTCCATTATAAGCTTTCCAGCCTAATTTATTATCTTATCACCCTTCTTATCATACTTCCCTAGCACTCCTTCGTAACCACTACGCGCAGTTCCGACCTATCCGTTCAAATCACCACATGTTATTAATTTTTCATTCTCTTTAGCACTACCTAGAACATCACTGTCTCCCATTACTCCTCGAGTTCGCATAATGAGGATACCAGCGCATACGCTGCTAACAAGAAAATTCTTGTTCTCCCCAGCTTTGATCCTCGGGTTGATCGCCTTGTACTCTATTATTGCACTAACCAATTGAGAGGAGAATAACACGCCTACGCTTCGACTCCCTCACTCGCTCTCTGGTACGTTGGCCCAGAGAGCGATCCAATCGGTCGTGTCATTGCCTTTTCGCTTGGTCTCAATCACACAAATAGCATACAGCTCCGTCCTCCACTTCCTACCGATCTTGAAATTACCTTTTGCGGTATATCAATACCATGGATGTTTTAAAAAATGTCACAGTTATAAAGTAAAAGCGCAGAGTGATCGTCGCGTGGTACGCCGTATGGTTAGACCATTGGCTCTCATGCATAGTGACTTCCTGTAATACCAATTATCTATATTAATAATTATAAAATGTTTAAATCTGAGAACCAAAAGCTTTATTAAAAACCAATTTAGAACGTACATTTATTTACCAACAAAGGTATAATTAATATAATCAGTGATTTTCCATTCGATCAAGCGGTTAGCAAAGCAAAGTAGTAATAAAATAAAGGTGAAAAGTTTGTTCCTTTTTTTGGTGTTCGTTCCTTCATTTGTTCGAATATTTGTACACAACTTTCAACTGCATGCTAAATGGTCGGTCTCGGTTAATGACTTCGAAAATAAAAATAAATAGAAAATAGATAGAGTATTATTGAAATCAGTTATTTAAAAAAATCCTTACTTTGTGAAAGCAAAACAGAATTATCTACAATTTAGTTTCTGTTTAAGGATATATACGTATAATATTAAAATCGACTTTTTAAAATTATTTTATATTCTCTGAGAGCGCACCGTTAATATTTTAGCAAACAATAGCTATGCTAATCGATGTGAATTTAAATTAACAATCTATGGTTTTAAGCTTTATTATAAATTCACATTTCAAATTTAGCTAAACTTGTAAGAATTTAAGTATGAGATATTATAAAATCTGAGTTAAACATATATATTTTTATCTATTAAGAATTTTTTTTCAGCTTCACGCTGTATCTTGCACGAGGCAGGGTAGTGCAGAGAGAACCCGGGAACCTAGTGTTAAAACACTCCGTTCCACACCCGTTCCACACTCTCAAAATTAATCCTTACAATTATCGTCTGGCAAGAGAGAAAACTACTTAACAAATATGTTTTGTTACATTTGAAGTCTATCCACGGATAGAATGCAGACCCACACTTCACCGACAATCTAAGCTTAGGAAGAAAAATATTTATTTAGAAAACGTATAAAAATCTTATCGTAGCAGAATTTGAAGTATTTTTCTTTCTAAAGTGTAGGTTAACACAAAATAAATGAAGTGCGTTTACTTATGTACGTCCGTGAGAAGTTATGCTTCTTTGGCTTTTGATTAAATTTATTTTTAAACTGTTGAATAATCAATAATAAAAATATTTAATATTTATAATTTAATAATATTTAGTATTAATTATGTAAAATAATAATATTTTATTTGTATATCAATGAATTTACGAATAGTAAATATATTTATCAATACAAAAACAACAAAACTGTAAACAAACTAAAACGCAGCTTTAAATCTAGCTATTTAAAAGAGAGAAGCGAGATGATTATAGTGTTGTTACATGCGTCTTGACTTTCCCTCGGTTCCGATTGTCTAACTTGCTTTATGCGGAATACAGCGTGAATTTAAAAATAAAAGAATAAGAGATTGGAACTCGTTACAATTTCAATATGTCCTAACTAAAGTTAACTAATAATAAATATCTTTTATATTTAGTTTACACAAATGAAACAATTGTTATTTAAATCCTTATGGTGAACGTTCTAATGATGATGTTAACTATCTGATATAAACAAGCTACTTAACCTGCGAGGTTAAGTATAATACATACGTTATATATACATAATTGTCTTTTGGGTAATGTATAAAAATAATTGGAAAATTTTAAAGTGTGCGTTGTTTATATCAAAAAAATTATTATACAATTAATTTTGTAAATAATTAAAGGACTATACAGTAAAGTAACTGACAAAAGACGCTTGATTAAGGGCAGTAATGCAATAAATGCAAACCTCAGTAAAGTAAATAAATGTTCCATGAAATGGATAAGCAAGACACATCCTTGTCGTCAACTGTCATCAACGAAGAACTTAAGAGGCGGATATTTTATACCTAGTAGAACCCAGTTACTGCAGACTTGACCGGATTATTACCACCCCCGGCATTTAAGACCAGAGCTAAGTAGTGGCTTTGGCCACTGCGTTTTGCATTAGGTAATGCCGGGTCCCGGTGCTTTTCCACTTTAAAGGACGGCAACGCTCCTCTAGCTCCTCTGGAGTTACACGGGGCCGTGGGCGACGGTGATCACTTACCACCAGGTGACCCGTACGCTCGTTTGCCGTCTTTTCCATAAAAAAAAAATACTTGTACCCTACAATACGGATAGTATTCACCACCTTATTGTTTAGATCGTCCATATCTAAGTTGTTCTCAAGGGCTGCAAAGCGGTTTTGAAGATCGAGCTGAATGCTTTCAGGGTTTTGAAGCTGTGTGTGTATTGGTCCGAGAGTAGACTTTATCAGTCGAGATTTTTCATGCTTAGTAATGATATTCAATGTGCCTCGTACCAGGCGATGATCACCGGCGGTCTTCAAAGTGTTGATCACAGAGACATCATTGAACATTTGCTTTTTCGTCGACATGATAAAATCTATTTCATTTCTGACGTTACCATCCGGATTCGTCCATGTCCACTTCCGTTGTTTGGGTTTCTTGAAGAAAGAGTTCATCATGTATGCGTATGCGTATGCGTATGCGTATG
The DNA here is from genome assembly GCA_019049475.1 of Eueides isabella. Classification (NCBI taxonomy): domain Eukaryota; kingdom Metazoa; phylum Arthropoda; class Insecta; order Lepidoptera; family Nymphalidae; genus Eueides; species Eueides isabella. The sequence continues at coordinate 2,570,073 of CM032389.1, read as the reverse complement.
CGTATGCGTATGCGTATGCGTATGCGTATGCGTATGCGTATGCGTATGCGTATGCGTATGCGTATGCGTATGCGTATGCGTATGCGTATGCGTATGCGTATGCGTATGCGTATGCGTATGCGTATGCGTATGCGTATGCGTATGCGTATGCGTATGCGTATGCGTATGCGTATGCGTATGCGTATGCGTATGCGTATGCGTATGCGTATGCGTATGCGTATGCGTATGCGTATGCGTATGCGTATGCGTATGCGTATGCGTATGCGTATGCGTATGCGTATGCGTATGCGTATGCGTATGCGTATGCGTATGCGTATGCGTATGCGTATGCGTATGCGTATGCGTATGCGTATGCGTATGCGTATGCGTATGCGTATGCGTATGCGTATGCGTATGCGTATGCGTATGCGTATGCGTATGCGTATGCGTATGCGTATGCGTATGCGTATGCGTATGCGTATGCGTATGCGTATGCGTATGCGTATGCGTATGCGTATGCGTATGCGTATGCGTATGCGTATGCGTATGCGTATGCGTATGCGTATGCGTATGCGTATGCGTATGCGTATGCGTATGCGTATGCGTATGCGTATGCGTATGCGTATGCGTATGCGTATGCGTATGCGTATGCGTATGCGTATGCGTATGCGTATGCGTATGCGTATGCGTATGCGTATGCGTATGCGTATGCGTATGCGTATGCGTATGCGTATGCGTATGCGTATGCGTTATGAGGGAAGAGATATTGGAGACGGAGAATGGAAAGAGAATGCAGGATATATTAGTGCCAATAGTTAGCCATAAATTCTTAATTTTATTACAATATGTAATTTCAATTCACGAGTATATGCTTTTCTGCGTACATAGTACATTTATTATAGTTATAAGTTATTTTTATTAATAGTATTATGATTAAAAATAATTGCTTGCGAATTGTTATGGTTAAATAGCAGTCCAAAAGGTTTAGCTTCCGTAGTACTAGTTAGATCTTTATTTAAACATAAAAATTTTTGGAAAAATATTTTACATCTTTACGTTGAAGAATTATTAGGTAATGTAGAAAATTCAACAGATATTTTAGAAGCACAAAAGCTACTTTATACTTATATTAACATAAGTTGAATGGCTTCTTTATTAAGCATCTTGGCTAAACAAGCCATTCAACTCATAAGGCGTATTGAAAATTATATGTAAATGAACGTCAAACTGAGAAGCCTCGTTACGTGTAGCCATAAATAATTGTCACTTATTTGTGGAAAATTACGTTTATAATCAAATTGTAGTCCATAAGCATAATTGTTAAATAGACAGTTTTCCAGTTTGCTTAGGAGAGTTATAATAAGTTACCTTGGATCTATAACCGGTAAGTACTTGGTTTAAATAATTTAGATTATGTCCTGATTTTCAGTCATCTGGTGTTTCAGTTTTTTATATATTACTATTCTCTGCAGCTAAATTTATTTTCATTTTAGAAATTTTGCAAATGTAAGATGATTTGTCTGTTTAAAACGCGGCGTTCAGTTCCGCCACTCAACACGCAATGCTTCAAATTCAGCAGAAAGTGGGGAACAGAAAAAAATTGAGAATATGGGGAAATAACCATTTCACATTTAGTTAAGATATTTATTCAAGGTTAGAATGATATATTTATGAAAGTAACGTAACAAATGCTCTGCTAAATCATATAAGAAAATATTTTAAACTGTGACTTTATCAACAGTAAAGTTCGCTTACCGAAGGGCCTCATTTGATAGTTGATTAACCTTAGCTTGAAAAATAAATTTCATGCTAATACACTCTGAACTCTGTTTAAAAAATGTAAATATCGCCCATTATATTTAAATTAATTTTATTTTTGCATTTATTTTTCAAGTTTCAATGTCTTATAAGACATTTGTTATAACAAAAATATTGTCGAGGGGCAATTTTAATTTACTAATGGAAATGTTTAATTAACTCATATTATTCTAACGAACCCGCAAAATTTACCCTCATACAAGTTTAGTTTTCTATTTACTATTGATAAACATAAGAAAAATTTTAAAAATTTAATTTTGATGTAATTTTAAATCATTTCTTATTATTTCAGGTAAACAGAAAAAATAAATATACAAAAAAAAATAAAGTAAAGAGGATTAAGTAGAGTGAGCGAAAAACTAGTCGTGGCGCAGTGAAACAAGCGTTTAACTGTTGCGCGACAGGTTATGGATTAGATAACCATTAAGAATAAAATATTAAATATTTTCCTTTCTTCGCTCTAAATTTCTTCGCTAGCAATTACCTCTAAAATAAGTAGAGTGAACTGATCGATTTACTTGAGATTAACATTAATACAGAACTTTCTGCACGTATTGGCAGAAACTAAGGAGATTTCTATAGAAAGTAGACTTTTTGACCAATGCAAAAATTAACAAATATTATTTACAAAACTTACATACACTAAATAATTGTTTACCGAATATATAAGTTACAGCCGAAAACCGAAATATAAATAAAGGAATTAAATAAAATTACTTTGGCGGAAAGTGAGGAACGGAAGTGGAATGGAGTGTCTTAACAATAGGTTCCCGGGTTCCCTCTGCCTACCCTGCCTCGTGTGGGATACAGCGTGAAGCTGAAAAAAAAAAATAAAGTTACATTTGCTACTGAAGAAACCTATGATATTTACCTTAGTTATGAGCCTTTTAAATCTAAAAATACTATAAAAAGAGTATCAGATATACCTCGGAAGAGAAGAATCAAGGATAGAATAGAGAAAAATGAAAAAAGTTAGGGCAACTTCTAGAAATAATACAAGTACTGGCCCCTACGGCGAGTACTTGCATTTAACAAGTAGAAGATTCATGTAAAAACTACACTTTACAGTAAGTATAGTATAAAAAATGAAAATGATTGCAAAAAGTCAAAGTACTTACTACTAGAGTAAAAAGATATAAAGAAATTAATAATAGAAAAGAACAAAATAACTTATTTCATAAAAACGAGCATAGGTTACATAGAAGTTTAGGAAATAATAATACCTTCATTTAATACAAATACAAAAAACTTTATTGCACAAACTTAGTTAAAACTTAATTTAGTTGTAAAAACATATTAAATATACAAACTAAAAAAAAATATTACAATATGGCGGACTCATCGCTTAAAGCGATCTCTTCCAGGCAACCTTTGGTTATAGAAATTGTATCAAAGGTAGGTAGGTGGTGCATAAAAACATTAAACTATCAATTAAACATTAAATATATATAACATACATAAAATACAATAAAATATAGACTCATTTAGCAGCATATTACAATATAAATACATTCATTAAAAAAATATATACGTACACACGTACGCCTAAATTAAATATTAAAAAAATGTTTTTACGTAACGTCTAAGATTCTGGCATGTCTAATCTCAATAGGTAAATAATTCCATAGTCGGGCAGCTTCAATAGTAATAGTACGAGGGCTAACAACATCGGGAAAATAAGAATTTTAGGTCGGATAATTTTTAGATATGCTATCTCTGTCACTCTCCCAGACGTCATACGGGCTGTCTGTTAGGCGGTAGCGGTTGCGTTCATTAGTGCGCATCGTACCTGTCCGGTAAAAAAATCAATTTTCAAAGAATTTTAAGAAGTTTTTTTTTTTATTATTTTTATTGAACTTTTTGCAACATGAATCTATCATTGCCAGGCATTTTCATTGTTGCTTAGAGTGCGCCAAGCACGAATTTTGAATTCAAAAAAAAATATTTTTTCAAATTAATTTAGTATGGCTGAAATTTATATAGGTTGTAATTCGAGTATTTAAAAACCCAAATTTAATTTACCAAGCAATTATTCAGTTGTTAAACTTTATCCATACCGATGTAAAAGTGAAAAGATATATAGTACCATTTTGCTTTGTGTAGAAATATTTGTTGTATAAATTACAGCGAAAGGATTAAAAGTTATTAAATTAATTTGAGGATAAATATGGTACCATAGTAATAATTTATTGTTATAAAAAATGAGGATAATGATCAATTTCAAGTATAAAAATAGACAAAAATGAAAATAGTTATGTAATTAGACTATTGACTGATGAGGAAACGGCTCGCCTAGTTTACTTTAGCTACTTCCACAGTATTATGTCTTATGGCATCTTACTTTGGGGTAATGCAGCCGGTATTAGGTCAATCTTTGTCTTGCAGAAGCGAGCTATTCGCGCAATCTATAACTTAAGCCCTAAGAATTCTTTAAGGGAAATGTTTAAAAATATTAATATATTGACCGTTGCATCTCAATACATTTTTGACAATGTTATGTATGTTAATAAGTTTACTAAAATCAGTTTACTAAAATCAGTTCGTTTATGGGACAGGGTGTACGCTTTTACAATAGGATCCCAGAAAACGTCAGAGAATTTTCTGTTTCACAATTTAAAAAAGTTGTGAAAAGACGTTTGTGTGTTAAAGGTTATTACCATATTGACGATTTTGTAAATGATAACACGCCTTGGGAATAGAATGCTCGCTCCAGGCTGTTTCAAGTGTATCATTGTCACTTAATTATATAATGTAAAGTTTTTGATAAAAAAAAAGAATGGACATGTCCCGCTGAGTTTCTTTCGTCGGTTCTTCTCAGGCCTGAGGCAGTAATTTTTGTGAACTGGTGGTAAATTGTTTGACGTTCAAAAAACGAAGTTGTAACTTCTTATTTTGAATAAAAATATTTGAATTTGAACTGAATTTGAATTTGTACAAAAACACGGTAACATTTTTATTCCATAATTTTATCACCAATAATGGAGATATCTTCATAATTATCATCATCATCTTCATCACTGCTGTCATTTACATAGTCGTCATTGTCTTTTGAATGGCTCTATTCTTCTAACAAATGGTTATCTGTAATACAATGAAAAATTTTATAACAGTTCGGCAAAAAAAAATATTAGTTTTTAATTTTTATTTTTAACAATAATGTCGGCAACTATTGATGGTAATCGCTCTCCAACAAACCAAATAAAATCATATTTATTGTCATTTATGGTCCAGCCGGAAGCTTGAGGTGATAGAGATGTTGGGTGTTTTAAATGAGCATTTCTCTAAAACTTTGTGATGTAACGAACTCGTAGTAAGTGTTGGTATATTTCAACTTTGCATTGTGGCTAAATGATGCATGTCACCAAAAAGTATTATCAAAATGTCTGTATCTGAGCAGCGTATCATAACTTCGGCATCTATATTATTCGAGAATCGGCTTCTTCATGTTCTTCACAAGATAACGTATCTTCAACAGTTTTAATTACCTTATTACTTTCAACCCGGTATGAATAGCAATGTTGAAGTTCACATAAATTATTTTATTTCCAATGATAGGAGCCATTTCATCACAAGCCCAATGGTCAATAAAAAATAAATAAGGCCTTGTTTAAAATGTATATTTTTCAGTTCAGCGACAAAATTATGTGGACGAATTTGATTAGGTCCAATCGTAACTTGACTGATTAATTTATCCCGACGTGCACGTTCAAAATCTTTAATCGACTGTGTAAAATATTGATCGAAGACAATATCGACACGATTAGATTTGAATCGTAGTATCATATTCAGGAATTATCTTGATAAAGCATCGAAGGTTACAGGTACTTCTTTCATTAGGTATAACATGAAGAAACCATCTAAAATAGCGATATTAAAACAGGAAGGTGGCTTATCGACGTTATCACCGATTTTCTTCTCAACCAATTTAACTAATTGAGATTAATCAGTTTTACAAACATTGCCATCTGCGTGGCACATAGATATTGGCACTGGTGCCAGTGAAAATGTTAAAACTTTGTCAATATCTACTTGATGATTTAAGGATATTCCTAACATTCTCCCAAATAAGTCCCTTTGCATTCTTAACTCGATAACTTTTTTCCCTAGAGTTAATTTTTTTTTGGAGCCTCAGCAATGTTATATCAGATCTACTGTTGACGAAAAATTACTTTCAAATAAATCTTGATATTTTTTCATTAGAGCTGTAAAATTGTTAAAACAATTTCTGTGATATCCATCAGTATCGTTGAATTGCTCTGGTAACTCTACACTATCATATTTAAGTTTAAAATTAACACGTATTTGTAATATTTTATTACACTTTTTTAACGTATCTTCTACAAAAAATATTATTTTTTCACTTTTGTCTTTACAAAAAACTAAACTTAAAATATTTGTAAAACTGATAAATCTCAATTAGTTAAATTGGTTGAGAAGAAAATCGGTGATAACGTCGATAAGCCACCTTCCTGTTTTAATATCGCTATTTTAGATGGTTTCTTCATGTTATACCTAATGAAAGAAGTACCTGTAACCTTCGATGCTTTATCAAGATAATTCCTGAGTATGATACTACGATTCAAATCTAATCGTGTCGATGTTGTCTTCGATCAATATTTTACACAGTCGATTAAAGATTTTGAACGTGCACGTCGGGATAAATTAATCAGTCAAGTTACGATTGGACCTAATCAAATTCGTCCACATAATTTTGTCGCTGAACTGAAAAATATACATTTTAAACAAGGCCTTATTCATTTTTTATTGACCATTGGGCTTGTGATGAAATGGCTCCTATCATTGGAAATAAAATAATTTATGTGAACTTCAACATTGCTATTCATACCGGGTTGAAAGTAATAAGGTAATTAAAACTGTTGAAGATACGTTATCTTGTGAAGAACATGAAGAAGCCGATTCTCGAATAATATAGATGCCGAAATTATGATACGCTGCTCAGATACAGACATTTTGATAATACTTTTTGGTGACATGCATCATTTAGCCACAATGCAAAGTTGAAATATACCAACACTTACTACGAGTTCGTTACATCACAAAGTTTTAGAGAAATGCTCATTTAAAACACCCAACATCTCTATCACCTCAAGCTTCCGGCTGGACCATAAATGACAATAAATATGATTTTATTTGGTTTGTTGGAGAGCGATTACCATCAATAGTTGCCGACATTATTGTTAAAAATAAAAATTAAAAACTAATATTTTTTTTTGCCGAACTGTTGTAAATTACAAAGTTATCATTTACAAAATCGTCAATATGGTAATAACCTTTAACACACAACGTCTTTTCACAACTTTTTTAAATTGTGAAACAGAAAATTCTCTGACGTTTTCTGGGATCCTATTGTAAAAGCGTACACCCATACCCATATATATTACTGACTACGTTCTACCTGTTCCCTTAGCAGAATCAGGCACTACTATAAATAAATAGAGCGCATCTAAATTTATATTTGAACATAGACAAAAATTTAGTAAGGTGGTTCCTTAAGTGAAGTTGTTTTTTGTTTTTAACAAAGGGAAGCTGTTTTTCTTAGATGCTTCAGGAGGCACTGGAAAACCTTATCTGACAAAGGTAATTCTATCTGAATTAATACAACAAAATAACATTGCCCTTGCAGTGGCATCTTCACATTACATCCTTAAACAATGTTAAAATTTCATCAGTTTGGTCAGAATAGAAATAGCAACAAGTTCTGTTACATGAAATTGGATAAATCAATATTGTTTCAGGATTTCTGCCTGAGCTGTTCTTGGTAGTTGTTCATAGGCAAGTCAAGAATTTGGTAAAATATTATTAAAAGTTGTGGAAGGTCACTTTCTTGAAGAGATTAGTTAGATCAGAATTTCTGAAATACATGGCAAAGTGTTCAGCTCCGAAAAGGAACTTATTGATTCAATATTTGAAGATATTTATAACATACCCCAAGTTGGTATGAAAATTCTTCGTTTTATGAAGGCGTTATTTTAGTCCCTAAAAATTATCAAGCTGGTACAATAAATGAAAAAAATATTCCAGATTTTCTTGGATTTTCTTGGAGACGAATTTATATAAACTACCTTTGATAAGGTTTCACAAAATTGACAGTTGAGTTTCTCAATTCATTAACAGTTGCCGATCTTACAAAATAACTCTTAAAGTTAGTGTTCCGGTAATGTTGATGAGAAATTTCACTCAAAATATTGTAAATAAATGTTTCTGAAGTGAAAAGTTCTGTGGGTGTGGTGCTGTTACCACGCTTACCACACATACCATTTTTATGAGTTTTATTATAACGTATTTAATTTTCTGTGAGAACTTGCTTTGTGATTGGTTGTTTTAGGTCTGCATATATTTGCCCCTAAAAGGAAAACTGCCTATATAAAGAAATAATTTCATTTGTAAAATATTTCTAATCAATATCTAAACTTAAGTACATTGAAAAATATTCGTGGCTCATTAAAATACATTTACTAAAGTGACTCTAAATGATTATTCTGCTAAAAATTACTTTAAAGCTTCATGTTAACATAATTGCGGGCAGCAACTTCATTTTTAAATAACATCGCTTATACTATTTAAAAAAAAATAAACTTTAACAAACCTTTACGGTCAAATAACATCTTATGATTTTCCCATCTTATCTATTTAATAAACTGTATATCATTATATTTTGTATTATATTATTCCATTCAAATTTTCGGGTAGGCAAAGTGAACTGGGGAACTTGGTGTTAAGACACTCCGTTCCACTTTTCGCCCAATTTGAGGCATTACGCGTTAAGTGGCAGAACTCAACGCTGCGTTTTGTCTTGTACCAGATCGGCAAGTTAAATTTTACAATCCAAGTATTGTATGTCATCTTAGTAAAATTCTTCTACATAAATTTCGATTATACCAATAATGTTTAACATACAATAACATACCAGTAATATATAATAAACTTATTCTTAAATATAAAAAAAGCTCATTTTAAATGAAACACTTTCAAGCGGATTAATCGCGTATATTGAATGAGTCTACCCGTGACCACGGACTATTGTAAAGTGTTCGAAACGTCGGGTTTCCCAAAACATGTTTACCATTCAATATACGCGATTAATCCAGTTAAAAGTGTTTCATTTAAAATGTATAACAATCGCGAAAGTTAAAGACATTATTATAAAAAAGCTCCATTCTTTGCGAAGAGACTTAAATGCTTAAGGTGATATAAGTCAGGTGGTTTTCAGGGAATAAATCGAGACATACGCGGGCGAAGCCGCGGGTAACAGCTAGTATATTTATAAATTAATATCCATTGTACATGAGAGGTGACTCATTCTCAGTGTCCAAAGATATAGTGGATACAATAATTAAATTAACATGGTTTATTATAGAATATTATTACGATTATTATAAATGTAAAAAATTCTGAGGATACGAATATATGCATGTTGCATTTTTACTCAAAATTAATGAAGTTTTATATGACATTTTCAAGCAATATAATTTTTATATGACATCCATTAGAATGACAAAAAGGCTACAATTTATATAAACACCAGAAAAGAAACATTTCGTAACAGCCCTACTGAGATGCATGCATTCAACCACAATAACCAAACTTTTCAGTTGTATAATGTTAGTATAGAAATAATAGTAATAGATAAATAATTCACCTACAGAGACTTTAGAAGTGACTTTCAATGTTTTGATCAAAATTCGACATTTTTGTCTATATTGACATCAGTTTAATTATTTATTCAATTATGTTCTGTGTCACCGACGTCGGGTTAATATATGACTAATTTAAATATATTTGAAGAAAGTATATAATGGATATGTATATTTTTTTGTCATTTCTGATTGAAGTCTTGTGTGTTAATCTTTAATGTTTGGCATTTTGGTTGAACGAATTTAAAATATAAATTTTTTTGATAAAAAAGTAATTATTTCATTAAAGAAAATGGAAAAAGAAAGGCAAGATGATCTTAAGGGAGATGAAGTTGTTATAAGTGGTATATCTGGAATATTTCCAAAATCTGATTACATTTTGGAGTTTATGGAAAATTTGTATAACAAGGTGAGATTCGCAGAAAATCATAAATTGTACTAGTCGTCATAAATTAAAAAACAGGATTGAACATTTTGTAATTTCTATAAATTTTCTTTCTTCTCTGTTAATTCTTTACCACTTAACTCAATGTACATGTCACATTTCTAGTTTCTAAGTCAAGAAATTTTGACTTTGCTTTGGCAAGCAGTCGCTCAGTAATGGAAGAGATTCGTTTACAGTTTTATGTGAAATATATATGTATATTTTTTGTGAATGTGCCGCTTCTTTTCTATAATATTTAGTAATAGTAGGTTTTTTGAGGCATCTCGTGGCGTAGAGGCTCAAGCGTGTGAACCGACAGGGTCGCGGTTCGATCCCCACTCGAGGAAATGCAATATTTGATATTTTCAATTTAAATATTTAATGTTTTCATTTCTTCGCTCTGGTACAAGGCAACACGCGGCGTTAAGTTCCGCCACTCAATACGCAATTAAATTCTACCGAAAGTGGGGAACGGAGTGTCTTAACACTAGGTTCCCAAGTTCCCTCTACCTACACTGCCATGTGCGGGATACAGTTTGAAGCCGAGTGAGTGGGAATATGTTTCTTTACCCTAAGATAACATAGGAAGAAATTAATTATTTACATACTTTCTATTATATATGGCAGGGTAGCCAAACAAAAATATGATATATTTATTTTAATTTTTAGGTTGACATGATAATAAATCTAGACCCATTTTTGGTACATCCGGATGCTTCGCATCATTTGGGAGTAATTAACTCTCCAAATAGATTAGACGCCCAATTCTTTAAAGTCACGTTTAACCAAGCAATGACTATGGATCCTATGTGCAGGAAGTTAATGGAACATTCATATAGTGCTATATTTGATGCAGGTAATAAAATTAGATTTATGTACTTTCTTATGCGTAATACCTGACTTTTTGTTTGTTGGTGTATGTTTTTAGTTGAAGTATCTTTTTTTAAATTATTAATAAGTCCCACACAATTTGATGTAACTGGATAGACAATCAGACATTTTTCTCATAATTTACTAGTCTTCTAGCGTAGAGTAAGCTGTATTTACTTAAAAACACGGTTCATATAACAATCAGATATATTATATTTTTCATACGTTCTATATAGATAGTTATGAATTTTATTTAATCAGGCGAATATATTCTGCCTCTGTGCAATGTAAAAAAAAGCTTAGTTTTAAAGAATTTAGTTAGTAGATTACTTGTAAATTTCGATTTTACCACTTATTAAGAAACTACAATCAAAAACATGTTAAGAACAATTATTAAAAAATATTATTTTCCAATATCTATGAAATTATTTCTTGCCCTAAATTTAGGGGTTATATATCTATATTATTAAATAATATTTTTTTAAGTATATGACTACCTCGGTAACTCCATTATATATAGAATATGGCAAAAAACTTTTAAAAATAGTTAATCTACATCCTCAGATTACAAGAAGATCCGAGTTTCATTATAATATTTAAAATGTGGAACTTTCCCTATCATTTCCTGTCAATTTGAATAATTAATGCTTAATCGCATAAGTGTTTATAAGAGACATTCAAATATTCCGATGGTTAAATTTTGCACTATAATGTGTACCTTTATTATGCTTTTGGCTGTATTTTTCTTAAATTTTCTTTTGTTTACCCTCATTTATCACACCAAATATTGATTTCAAATGAAAATAAATTAAAAGATCCATAATGTTATAAATATCCTTAGTCTGGTATCTGAAGATTAGAATAATATTGTAAAATATACATTTCATAAGACAATATATATAGATATATATATATATATATATATATATATATATATATATATATATATATATATATATATATATATATATATATATATATATATATATATATATATATATATATATATATATATATATATATATATATATATATATATATATATATATAATTAATAAAATATATATATAACATTAGGCATTCTAGATATAGGCCTAGTTCTTATTTGTATAAAATCACCAACCAAATGGACCGACGCAGACAGCCAGAGCTGCTCCGAAAGTGACATGGTTGCTTTTATCGTATTATTCTATAGGTGAATGTACGGATTCAAGTCTTGCTAAGTTAAAATAAATATTTCTTTCACCTTAGTAATGGATAACATTTTAAAAATGATTAAAATTATGACATAATAATAAAAATTATGACGATTGTTTATAGGTGTTAACCCTATATCTTTGGACGCAAAAAAAATTGGTGTATACGTTGGAGTCGCATATTTAGATGCTATTAAGGAGTGTATGATGAGCGACAGCAAGAAAAATGTATTTTTTATTAGTGGGTGAGTTACGTACATTATGGAACTAAGTATATATATATATATATATATATATATATATATATATATATATATATACATATATATATATATATATATATATATATATATATATATATATATATATATATATATATATATATATATATATATATATTATGTAATTTTAATGTTGTTCTACCTTCAATGGACAAGGTAACTAAATGATTAACCTGAACATCCATATCCTAAAATTATCTTGGAAACTATGAACCTAAAAAATCTTGAAATGACCTTGAACACTTGAAATGAACTTGAATTGTTTTTAAAGAATAAATATAATAAGCACATGTTTGCAATTACAAAATAATCTCTTGTCCTTAGGCAGTATATCGAAAGTAAAAAGTACTTATGTATTTCAGGAGTGAATTGCACTCCTGATGTTCCAATGTTAAATTCATGAATAACTTTTTTATTATTTATTAGATCATTACAATAATTTTAATTTACAGTCAAGTTGAGAGATTTAATAATATTAAAGGAAAAACCAATAACTATGCATAATTTTCAATAAATTTGAGCTACGACAGGAAACTCCTTAGGACAGTCTAGATTCCGACCTGGCGCTATGAACCGATAATGTCGGATCTGCCTGACAATATGTACTTCGTTGGCTTGGACCAGAATCCTTTTTTTTTTAAATATCACATTCGCTTTTAATTGTTTTATTATAAATTATTAATTATTACTTTATGATGGAATAATAAGAACATTATTTATAAAACTATGCATAATTATTGATATGAGGCCTGCCGTTGGGCAGCGCCACAAGCGTGTGACTGTAACCGACAGGTTCTGGGTTCGATCGCCAGTCGAGGAAATGAAATATTTAATATTTTCAATTTAAATATTTAATGTTTTCATTTCGTCGCTGTGGTACAAGGTAAAACGCGGCGTTGATTTCCGCCACTCAACACGCAATGCCTCAAATTCAGTGGAAAGCGGGGAACGGAGTATCTTAACACTAGGTTCCCAAGTTCCCTCTGCCTACCCTATCATGTGCGGGATACAGCGTGAAGCTGAGGGAGGAGTTTTATGTAATTTAATATAAAATAATTATTACAGATCGTCCAAAACCATGCTTGCTAATCGTATTTCATATTACCTCAACTCAAAAGGACCATCTTACGTTATTGATGCTTCCAGCGCCAGTTCTTTAATATGTTTAGAACAAGCTTATCAGAACTTATTATCTGGTGAAATAGAAGGTGCTATAGTCGCAGGGTGTAATCTGTGTAAGCAGCCCACTTTGGGGGTCAACTTGAAGAGGTATTAACTTTTTTGGTTAAATTTATTTTAAAATATAATTTTTCAATACTGACTTTAATTTTAATGTTACAGAGCAGGACTTCTATGCAAGGATGGTAAAACAAAGTGCTTCGATAAAAATGGTGACGGATGCGCTAGATCGGAAGCGGTTAGCGTTGTATTTTTGCAAAAATCTAAAGACGCTAAAAGGTAAAATTAGAAAGATTTAATGCAAACAAAGATTTTTATTTGTATTATAAATATGTTGAAGGATTTGTAGTGTACATAGTGTATAAAATTATTTCACTCGTTGATATTTTCTGACGTTTTCCAACAATTGACAGATAAATTCAAAAAGATAGTTTTTATAACAACCATGCAATTTTCTCGCTGTGGTAGACAAAGCACAGCGTTTAGTTCCACCATAATATACCTCTTATATTTTTTATGCTTTTTATAAAAATACATATTCCAGTAAAATAGCTTAAAAACTGATTGTGTTCCTTAAAAAAAAACCTTTTTGATATTGTCTTATCAATTTCCTACCGCTGTGAATGACCTTCCATTCCATAGAAATATCTATATCAAGTCTATCTCTATATAAAGTATCTATTAAATAAGTATCCTGAAAAAATTAAGTACATAGAAAGGTGATCAGATATATATTTTTTTTGTTAAATATATGCGACATGCAAGATAAAATCGAGTGATTCGAGCGCAATGCGAGATATAATAGTAAATACCTAAAATGAAACATACATTAATGATTTCATTTACAAAGTTCTTCTGTATTTTTAAACTGTCTATATAAAAATAATCATATTTGTCCCAAAAATGGTAGGTACAAACCAATCTTAAGATAAAAAAAAATATAAAAAAAATTGGCGATGGACATATTAACTTTAGTGTCTTAAATAATTCAAAACTTCTTCTACATATTTATTATATATTTAGGGTTGATTATTAATGGCTTAAATCGCTTCTATAACTATAGTAAGTAGTTTTATTTAAAATGTCATAATGAAACATCTTAGCGTCTCGACCTACCACTTAACTTTTTATGTTGGGTCAAGAACCGGATACAGCTGTTTGGCGGGTTGAGACTGCGCATTGTTACAATGTTTACTTCACGGATTTGAACTTTCTATCATCACTACATGATTGCCCACTTTACCTGTTAATGAGACTACGATCACCTACTGGAAATATTTTAATTCCTTTGTTGTAATTACGACAATTTATCATTTCATAAACGAACTTTATTTTTTTTTCAATAGTGGCATGCAACGTAATCTTGAGCCTATTGGATCTTGAAGATCCAATAGGCTTGGCATTGTCCATGCAAAAAGCATTTTGTAATATATTTTTTTATAAGGATTAACTTAAGGACAAAATGAAAGCAACTCCCGAAAATACTCCCTCCCGGCGGAAGTTCAATGTAGCCAATGTCTTTGATTGATTCAGTGATTTATTTATCGAATATCCTATTGACTGCGCCAATTACGTGGGCTTCAGTTGTGTTTTCTTACTAGCTTATCTTAATTAATTTTGAAGAGTTACAAACTAATTCTTACATACGAATAAAACGTGTATTATATTACAGAAACATTACATAAAATAAAAAAAAAAAAATTTATTATATTTTATTACATTTTCATCTTTTCTGTCAGCAGTGTTCGTTTTTATACAAAATTGTTTAACCGCTTGTGAGGACAAACAATATATAACAATATGATTCGGTAGAATTCCTTATTACTATATTTTTTTTTTAGGAAAATCATTTACTGATCAATAATAAGGTTTGACCGAATAATAGTCATTAGATATATCTATTGAGAAGATTGTACAAAAATCATATCTATAGACGGTTACAATCATTTTATTAAAATGCACACATATAGTAAAAAAAGTAGATCTTAAACTAAAATACGAATATCATTTTCACATCCTTCTAAGAAATATAAGAAAAAAATAGTGCATTTTGCAGAATACTTAAATATTTCCAAAATATTTAATTTGAATAATATAAGGTACTGATTTTTAGGATTTACTCTCAAGTGGTACATGTTAAAAGCAGCTATTCTAAACCGGAAGTGAATTCAATATCTGTGCGCAAAGAGCACGATATTGTGAATTTCTTAGAAGATTTCTATTCTGAAATAGATGTTGAGCCTTCTTCAATAGATTATGTGGAAGCTGATGCTTACGGTATAGTATAAAAAATATATATACACACTTAAGAAAGGAAAATATGTAAAATATATAAAAATTAAAACGCTAGAATCCTAGGCTATCTTTGCAATTTGTACCCGCTTTTCTTGAAAACCTTTCAAGATCGTTCTTGAAATATTTTCAAGAGGCAATTTTATGTTTCATTTTTTTTTTAAATAAGTATATATTTTTAGTTACGTAAAGGATATATTATAAACCAAAGATAATTATTTTTCTGAAAGTCCTTCCTACTAGCAATTGCTACACAAGTTCAAGTTTTATATATTACTGAAATAATACGACTATACTACTATAATTTAACATATTTAGTATGAATATATAACGTAACATTGAGTAAAAAGCAATTACCAACACCCAAGAGCCATTTTTTTTCTTCTGTTCAGATTGGAGCTTAGGATTTTTTTAATTTTTTTTTTCTACGATATACTTCGTAAAGATAGTTACTTACTAACAGTAAAGTATGTGTATTATACACAGACACATAAGAAATATTATAGACAATAAATTTCCATTGCAAATATATACACTATATAAATGAAGATACTATTCATAGTTCACTTAAGTAAGTACTAAGACTTTAACTCCAAATTTGATAACCAAAACAGTTTCTAGAGACTTCGTTTTAGGTTATCCTTTTAGGTATCGTGACTCTTGATAGCAGTAAATTATTAAAATACAGTTTACATACATAAATAAATAATAGTACAGCAAGAGTCCATGTATTGTCGGAATTGCAGGTGTCTCTTCAGCTGATGAAGAAGAACTTAAAGCGATAAGCAATTTCTTTGGTAAAAAGTCGCCAGTCTACGTAGGCAGTATCAAATCTAATATGGGTAACAGCGATGGTGCATCAGGAATGTGTTCGTTGACAAAGGTAAGCTGAAGATATTTTATTTAGTTTCACGCTCTATCCCGCATTTTTCTTATATGCGGGATACGGTGTAGGAAAAGATAATTTAGAGATATGTGTTTTGGATACTTTATTTCCCAATTTTCAAATTATTACGTAACTCAACGCCGAGTGTCATTATAACAAAGAGAGGGATTGTTTTTTTTTTATCTTGATTGAAAAATGAAACTGCAATATGATATTTTTAGTCTGCGCTCGTCGTATTCTTTGTATAGTAAAAACTAGAATACGTTTTCCAGTGTGTAAAGCGTGTACAATTTATACTTTGTACAGGATTGTAATGTGATTTTAACTCATAGATGGATCTATTATATCAAGGGTGAAATAGGGTCAAGTTGATACATCCATATTAAATAAGGAATAAATAAAGTAAAAATACATTTTTTTCTTCTTTTTGTGTTTTTTTTCTGTATTTTGTTTATCTTTTATAAATATTTTCGGTACATAAACGCTTTGTAAATTACACGACATATTCTCTACAAAACGACGATTTATCGAGAATTTTACTTATAAAACAGCAGACTGCAGTTTCAAATTAGTTAGAGCGTACTTTAATATAAAGTATGAAATTTTAACTATTTACAGGTTTGTCTTGCATATCATAAAGGAGAGATTGCTGGTAATATTAATTGTTTTGATCCTATGGAAGCTAAAAATACAATAATATTGAGAGAAAATTTGCCATTTAATAGAGGATATATAGCTATTAATGACTTCTCTTATACTGGAGTGGATTGTCATGCGTTACTCAAGGGATATTATAAACCAAAGGTAATTCTTTTTCTACTAGCAATTGCTGCACAAGTTCGAGTTTTATATATTAATGAAATAATATAACTATGGTACTATAATATAATAGATTTAGTATGAATATATTTTGTAATATTGAGTAAAAACCAACACCCATTCATTTTGTCTCTTGTTCGGGTCGGAGTTTTGGAAATTAAATTTTTTTTTCTACCATATTCTCCGTAAAGATGGTCACTCAGTCACAGTAATGTGTGTATCAAACACATACACACAGACACATACACACTTAATTATTATAGAGATTAAATTGCCATTGCAATTGCAATTTGGCTGTTTGTAGTCAAAATTGACATTTACTGTATATGCGCAGCTTTGGTATGCAGATTGCTTCAGGAAATCACAATAATAAACGATTTTCCTAAATATCCTACGGGAGAGAAACAAAAACCGGATTTTATCTTTTATATACCACGCAAATATTTACGTCCGGATACAAACTTAGTGCAAGGTTATGGCGTGCAGAGCACCTGTAGCTCTTCTGGTTTTACACGGGGTCGTGGACAGCGTACCATCAGGTGTTCCGTACGCTTGTTTACCTTTGACATATTTTTTAATTAAAAAAAAAGCAAAATTGAGGAGTACAGCTCTTATAATATAAATATTTTATAGGACCTAAATCGATATAACTCGAACATACCATACTTATTAACCGTGTCCGGAAGAGATGAAAATTGCGTCAATGGACTTTTTGATATCCTGCAAAGCTATCCATTCGACCCTGAATATATTGGATTGCTACACAATATTCATAATCAAGAAATTAAAGGCCATACTGCACGTGGTTATATAATACTAGGTAATATTTTTCTTAAAGTAGCTCTAGGAT
Source organism: Eueides isabella (assembly GCA_019049475.1). Taxonomy (NCBI): domain Eukaryota; kingdom Metazoa; phylum Arthropoda; class Insecta; order Lepidoptera; family Nymphalidae; genus Eueides; species Eueides isabella. The sequence continues at coordinate 2,551,824 of CM032389.1, read as the reverse complement.
TCCATGAGTTCGAACGTACATTCGAATTTAAATAATTTTTCGAAAATAGTTACATATTTATAGGTACATACTTTGTTAATTTGTACATTTTTAACGATAAAGTTACTTATTTAGAGGTGGTGACATGGTGGTAAGGATTTTTTAACTTAACATAATATTGTAAACATGTAGAGGGAACCTGAGAGATGTCCCTACCCTGTTATATATTCCTTTTGTTAAGGCACTTCGCCATTAAAATACTCCCGTTAACAAATCGTTTTTCCGATTATATACACACCTAATTTGAATGGTTTTGCCATTGTGTTTACAGTCAGATATTGCTTCTGCACTACTTTAAGAACTTTCAGCTTCAAACTACTTTCAAAATATTTATATATTATTATTTTGTTGTTTATGATGCCTACAGTGGGGCAGGGGCATGAGTATGCGTCAGTTAAAGCGACAGGTTGTACGTTTGATCCCCACTGGAGGAGATTAAAATTTAATATTTTAATTTTTTCGCTCTGATATAAGGCGTTGAGTTCCGCCACTAAACACGCAATATCTCAAATTTGGTGGAAAGTAGGGAGTGAAACGAAATGCCTTGACACCAGGTTCCCAAGTTCCCTCTGCCTACCCTGTCATATGGAATACATCATTAAGGTGAAAAAAAAAATATAAAACAGCACTGTAATTACTTTTTTTTTGCTTCAGACAAAGATTTAAACGGACAAACATTAACACTCACAAGAAATGTAGATTACTATTCAGGAAACAAACGGCAAATTTGGTTTGTATTTAGTGGAATGGGATCCCAGTGGGTCAGTATGGGAGTTGATCTGATGCGTATACCAATATTCAACGAATCGATACAAAAGTAAGTATAATAATAATATCTTTTGCTTCCTTAAAAATTGTATAGAAAACATAGCGGATAAAACATGAGATTAACATACATATTATGCAGTCGTATATTAGTATATGCATTATGCAGTCAATGCCAGGAGTAATATAAAACTCTGCTATTTACTTAAATATTGCTCCTGTATCTAATTTTTTTTTTGATATGCCAAAAGTTTTTTTTTTTGACTAAGGCATTTTTTGACTCAATAAATGGCTTATCCAACATCAAAATATCATTCAAAGCAAACTAAAAGCGTGAGATTGCCGCGTACAATCAAATCAAATCTTTTCCTTTGTAATATAATTATAGTTTCGGTAAAAACCAATTTCTATAACTATTTGGTGTATATAAAGAAATTTATCTCTATATCTATTTAATATTTCCAAAAGAAATTTAATAAAACATATTTTTTTTTGTTGGTTAAAGTCTAAAGAGATTGATATTCCTTTGAGCAGATCCACTGAGCTAAATCGACAGAAAATTATTTTATATATTTTCATATTTCAGAGTTGATAAAATATTAAAAACTAAAGGCGTAGATATAATAAAAATATTATGCGACAATGATAAGACTATGTTTGATAACATTTTACACTGTTTCGTGGGTATTGCCGCTGTGCAAATTGGCCTTATTGATATATTGAGAGCGGTTGGAATTCAATGCGATTACATGATTGGTAAGCATTTATATCTAATTGTTGTGTCGAAAGTTTTTAATGTTATTAATGTATGGATAATAGATTACATCGCTTGTATTTTGTTATGAATTATTCTATAATTATATGATTTATGAGAACTAACCAACTTGGTTTAAGTCTTGCGAGGAAATCTTGCGAGGATTCGTAATTGTCTACTGCTTTTAGATTTTTCTAATGTTCTATTGCTTATAATCACTTTTAATAATTATTATTTTCAATTTTTTTTATCTTTTTTACTTAAAAAGTTAAAAGACTTTGTCTTTTTTACTTAAAATGTTTACTTAAGCATACCTGTTCAAAATTATAAATATAAATTAAGTTAACTCCCTCCGAAATTGTGGTATATATTTGTTTTATTTTTTATATTATTACATTTTTATAACTCTAGGACATAGTGCTGGTGAAACAGCTTGTGGATACGCCGATGGTTGTTTCACAGCCGAAGAAATGATACTCTCCGCGTACAGTCGAGGAAAGGCATCTTTGGAGACTAATTTCATTAAAGGTTCCATGGCTGCTGTAGGCTTGGGGTATAATAATGTATGTTTGACTTTGTATTATTTTAAAGTAGATTATATGCTATACTTTTAAAGTATTGCACGATGCTAAAAAAAACTTTTTTTTAACATTTATCTAACGTAAAACAAAATGTTTTAGATGATATAGTTCTGCACATGGCAGGTTAGATCGAAAGAAATTGGAAGCCTAGTATCAAAACATTCTGTTCTGTTTCCCGCTTTCCATTGAGTTTGAGGCATTATGTGTAGTGGAAATTAACACCACGCTTTTATCTTGTTACCAGAAGAATTGAAAATATTAAATATTTCTTTTCCTAGAGCGAGCGACCCACAAACTGTCGGGTTATAGTCGTAAAGATGTACATTATAGGTACCACGACAGGCCGCTAATAATATGGCTGATCTGAAAATTTAGAAAATAACCATATAAATTTTACAAATTCATATAAATTATATTTATACTGTGGAAATTAAATCAACGAACTATTAATCAGAACCATTAAAACGTCAGAAAAGCTGATTATATTTATTTAATACATAAATACACATAAAACACATTGTTAAATTCAAAACATACATCTCAAAACGTTACTCTATTTCACAGTTAAGCCCCATATGTCCCCCTGAGATCGACATCGCTTGTCATAACAGTTCTGAATCCACAACAATATCTGGCCCGGCTGACGAAGTTGCGAAGTTTCTAGAACAATTGACAGCAAAGGGAATATTCTGTAAAGAAGTGCCTTGCAGTAATATCGCGTATCACTCAAGATATATTAGTGTAGCTGGTAAGTTGTTATATATATATATTTTATATAAATTTAACATTTTATAGTGATAATAATTATAAGTGAGGTCTGTCGTGGCACAGCGGCACAAGCATGTGACTGTAACCGACAGGTTCTGGGTTCGATCCCCAGTCGAGGAAATGAAATATTTAATATTTTCAATTTAAATATTTAATGTTTCATTTCTTCGCTCTGGTAATAAGGCAGAGCGCGGCGTTGAGTTCTGCCACTCAACACGCAATGCTTCAAATTTGATGGAAACTGGGGAACGGAAGTGGAACAAAGTGTCTTAAAACTCGGTTCCCGGGTTCCCTCTGCCTATCCTGCTTCTTGCGGAATACAACGTGAAGCTGAAAAAATAATAATTATTAGTTAAGCATTAAGGCCTATCATGGAACACGGGTATAAGCTTGCGACAGTAAACGCGACAAGTTGTGGGTTCGATCTCTATTAAAAATAAGGAAATATTTTGAAATATTTTATTCATTTATTCTTCGCTCTGGTACAAAGGCAAAATGCAGCGTTGAGTTCCGCTACTCCGTATATTGCCTCGAATTCGACAGAAAGCGATGAGCGTCAGTGTCTTGATGGTAACGGAACAGCTGTTAACACTAGGTTCCCAAATGTCCTCTGCCTACCCGACCATGTGCGAGATTAAGAAAAATGTTATACTTAATATTTTATTCTGTAGCAAAGAAATTATTCTTATTACCGTAGAGGACATTAACTTTAACGTCAAACGGATTGATCTGTAAAATTTATTACTATTTTATAATTTTAAATTATATTTTTGTGAAGGTCCAACCCTGAGTAATTATTTGGATGAAGTGATAAAAGAACCGAAAGTACGAAGTAGTAAGTGGTTGTCGACATCAGTGCCAGAAGAGAAATGGGATGAGCCGCTCGCCAAGTATTGTTCATCGCAATATTACACCAATAATTTATTGGTAAATATTTAACATTAAATATCGAAAAATTGAGACCTGTCGTGGCGCAGCGGCACAAGCGTGTGACTGTAACTGACAGGTTGTGGGTACGATCCCCACTCGAGGAACTGAAATATTTCATATTTTCAATTTAAATATTTACTGTTTTCATTTCTTCGCTCTGGTCAAGGCAAAATACGGCGTTGAGTTCCGCCGCTCAACACGCAATGCCTTAAATTCGGCGGAAAGTGAGGAACGGAAGTGGAACGGAGTGTGCTAGGTTCCCAAGTTCCCTATGCTTACCCTGCCATATAAGGAATATGAGGTGAAGCTGAAATATCGAAAAATTATAACTGATTTTATTATTACTTCTTGTGTATAAATATTTTTCACATATTTACCTTTATATTACAAGTAGTATATATATTGCTTTTTTTAAAAAAAACATCTTAATTTTTTTATCATCTTTTTTGGAAAAATGAGCCAAATATATGATTTGTATGTTGAGTCTTAATTAGTGAGTTAATCTTTATATCTTAGAACGAAAAAATATATGAATAAATCATTATAAATTTCTTATATAATTTACTATCATTTTATTAATATTACACATATCTACACAGAACTCAGTATATTTCGAAGAAGCACTGAAACACATTCCATCTGACGCGGTAGTTATTGAAATAGCTCCGCACGGCTTACTCCAGGCAATTTTAAAACGCGAACATAAAGAGTGTTTGCATATTCCTTTGACGAGACGAGGCCATGAAGATCAAGTACAATTTTTACTAGGAGCGATTGGAAAGTATGTACATATGTCTTTATTATAAGTCTATATGGTTGTAGCTAATATTGTCAATGTTTGATAAATTTATTCTTTCAGAATTTATGACGCCGGTTTTAACGTGAAACTAGATGGTTTGTATCCCAAAATAGATTATCCTGTCGCAACTGGGACTCAATTTCTATCTCATTTGGTCCAATGGGAGCATAGTGAAGATTGGTACGTTGTTTTGATAATATATTTTTTGAGATTTCTTTTCTTGACTGTGAAAATCTTGTCTAGATGATACAATTAACATGATATATTAAATAAAACATTTCTCTTTAACTGGATTAATTAAAAAAAAAAACCAAAAATGCTATGTGCATGACACAGCGTTTTTATTGTTTTAAAAACACAACCTGGACGTTTGTCGTTGTTGATTTTTTCTGTTCTTGTTTATTTTGTGTTTGTCACTTCGTTAATTCAGTTTCGAATTGTTGTTGGTTGAGTCCACGTTCACTTATATCTTGTTCCCTTTCATATTATCATGTTCAACCAAAAACCAAAAATTAAATATTTATTACATGTCATATTTAGAAGTATGAACACGTTAACCATATCAGACTGTTTTCTCTTTTCCTCTAGTTATTTTTAACATGTCGATAGTGTAAACATTAAACACTCAATATGTATACGATATGTCTCCAGATATATACAATTACATACGCAAGTAATGCTTCCCAATACATCCCAAACATGGCAGAAGGAACTTGGGAACCTTGTGTGAACACACTCCGCCTAGTTCCCCAATTTCTGCATTTACTCTAATGGGAATCGAACCCATAGCTTGTCACGCTTACAATTGCTTGCTACCTCTGCGCCACGACAGCTCCCAACCAACCAACGATTTATCATTTTTATATTAATTATAATATAATTTTCATTTTTAAATTGGAATTTAATTAGGCTCGTGTTAGCACGTCTAGAAGAAAACGTTATTTACACGCCCAGTCGAGATCTCGTCATTTCTCTTCATGACGAAGAATATGCCTTTATGAAAGATCACATAAGAGACGGTAAGTTAGCAAAATTATATTGTTGAAATAAATATTTTTAAATAGTAATTTATTTTACTTTTCTTTCAGCTTCACGCTGTATCCCGCACTAGGCAGGGTAGGCAGAGGGAAAGGAAGTGAAACCTAGTGTTATGACACTCCGTTTTACTTCCGTTCCCCACTTTCCGCCGAATTTGAGGCATTGCGTGTTGAGTGGCGGAACTCAACGCCGCGCTTTTGCCTTATTACCAGAGCGAAGAAATGAAACATTAAATATTTAAATTGAAAATATTAAATATTTCATTTCCTCGACTGGGGATCGAACCCAGAACCTGTCGGTTACAGTCACACTCTTGTGCCGCTGCGCCACGACAGGCCTCAAAATATTTTTAAATAGTAATTTATTTTAGTGTAACTACATTTCTAGAAAGTAGTAAATATTTAAACAAAAATTAAATTGTTTATTTTAAATTCAAATTAACTGCCCAAATTATAACTACCTCATCATGAAAAAAATGCTTGTAGCATTGTAGCTGTTACTAAAAAACAGCTAGGATCCACCGCGATGAACAACGATGTCGATTGACAAACCATATCCAAATCAATTTATTCATTCAGGAGCTACACTGCCATTGACAGACTAACAGACAGGTCAAAGTAAAAACCCGCCTCTTTATATGTTTGGATTTAAAAATAATATTGAGTAATATAATATGCTGGTTAACATCTCTATCCAATGAAACCCTTACCATGAATGAATTTGGAAAGGCAACTTTTAGTATTGCATTAGTGAGACCCTTATCACAAAATATCTTTAACATTAATATGTATCTTGATATGTTTGTGTGATTGTGTGTGTTTGTATATATATATATATATATATATATATATATATATATATATATATATATATATATATATATATATATATATATATATATATATATATATATATATATATATTTATATATATATATATATATATATATATATATATATATATATATATATATATATATATATATATATATATATATATATATATATATATATATATATATATATATATATATATATATCACACAAACACACACAATCACACAAACATATCAAGATACATATTAATGTTAAAGATATTTTGTGATAAGGGTCTCACTAATGCAATACTAAAAGTTGCCTTTCCAAATTCATAATCTAATATAATAGCATTTTGTTTTTTACTGTATATTTTATAGGTGATATAGTATTTCCTGAAAGCGCACTGCTAGTTTTGATTTGGAAAACGTTAGCTATGTCGATGGATGCCAATTTTGATGAGCTATCAGTGATTTTAAAAATATTATATTCACTAATCAAATTGTATTAAAACCAGAAAGTTTATTAAATCTGAGTATATGTATAACTAAGAAGAGTGGCAGATTTGAGGTAAATATTTTGAGCAATATATATATATATATATATATATATATATATATATATATATATATATATATATATATATATATATATATATATATATATATATATATATATATATATATATATATATATATATATATATATATATATATATATATATATATATATATATATATTAATTATTTAATTTAATAAAGTTAATAAGTAACTGCAACAGTATCTGCAACTGCAGTTCATATCTTACAGATAACATATTAAATGTGTTCAAAATTTTGCCACATATAGGGAACAGAGTGTTTTCCGGTTGGAAAATTGCCTCGTACATGGATATATGGATGATGATTAATTAAAAAAGAATTGGCTTTTCTATAGCTGGCTGTTATATATAGACTTTAAAATGTTTTTTTAACCTTTTTCAACTTCTCGCTGTACCCTGGAGATGGATAGGCAGCGGGAACTTGGGACCTACAGCTAAGACACTTCGTTTTATATCTTACTTTCCACTAAATTTCAAGCATTGCGTGTTGAGTGCCGTAACTCAACGCCGCACATTTCCTTGTTACCAGAGCAAAAGTTGCACGTTTGTGTTCCTGCGTCACGACAGGTCCCAAGACTTTCTTACTACGGTCACACTAAAATAAATATCTATTACAGATAGTTCACAAAAATGAAATAATAACTAGTGGCTATATAGAACATTACGATGACACACAGAAAAGAGAGTGTGAATATTCTAACGACGATATAAAAAACAACATCACGCTACGTACGTCTGATATTTACAAGCTACTTAACCTGAGAGGTCATGTATATAAGTAAGTATGTTTTTGTACTAATGTATGAAATTAGTTGGAATATTTTACCAAATTTTTGAAATTTAAATTTTACTTATATAGTTTTATATTATGTTCATAGTTAGTTAATTATATAAATGCTTTTATATTCATTCAACAATTTTGTGACATTGGCGTAGTTTTCGATAAAATATTTGAATGACAATAATAAGTTTGATGTATGAGAATATAAATATGAATGTACTTCATGTTTAATTAAATATTACTGTCATCGTAACGCAATGTGGCAGCAGTTAACTGTAAAAAAACAATCGTTGTGAGCTACATTTGCGTTAAGGGATTTTTTATACGTTTATACGTAATATATGACATACTATAACATAATATAAATATTTCAGAAATGAATTCCAATCTCTCCATTCCTTGAATTTAAAATGCAATGAAGCTTACATCAAATGGAGCGGTGACTGGATAAAGTTCCTCGACGGCTTACTACAGATAAATATATTTGCGAACGAGTCTAACGGCGTTTCCAGACCAAGATTAATTGAAAGTTTGATTATTGATGTCATTGACCATGCAACGAAGAATACAGTTAATTTCGATGGTGTAAACTGTTTTAAGGCAGATTATTATGACAAGTTAAAAATTTTGAGGTAACCTTTTTGTTTTTCAGATAATTAGTAATGTACATAAATACTATTAATTATGAATGAAGAATGACTGGAGAATATTGTTACAGGTGTGGCGGTTTTCAAATGGTGAACGTTACTTTTGACAATTTAATTCCTCAACGAGTAGAATCTGACTTTTTGGGCGCAATACAATTTTGGCCGCATTTTTCACAAACGGAAATCGATGTTAGTATAATTATTAGTCTTACAGAACTTGATTATTGCTTTTTTTTGTGACATAAAGTATTTTTTATGTAAAATATAATGTTTCAAGTGAAATATATATTCTTTTGGCTGTGAAATTAAAGGAGACAAAATTATTAGAAATAAAAGTATCTTTTCTATCCCAACGAAATAATCTAAATTGATATTAGCAGTTATAAGCAGTTATAATAAGAAACCCCATTCTATCATAATATTCATAAATCAAGTTTGAATCTTGAAAATGAGAAAGAAAAATTGAATATTAAACTTTTTACTATTTTGTTTATGTTTCACAGTTAAGTACAGCTATCGCAATAAACATGCAAATCGTTGGTGACGCTGCATTAAAGAATAACATTTTTATGACGGAGCTAAGGACTTCAAGCTTAAGTCTTTTTACAAATAATATAAAAAAAGTAACAAATGAACTATCATTAAAAATAGGGTTTGACTCCATAAGGGTTGAGAATGGAAATTTGAATGTCTTGAATAAAGTAAATGAATATGATGTACTTGCTGTTTACGACTTCGTGATGAATGCAGAGGTGATTTACATATTTATTTATTTTTAGTTACATAATGAGGATTTTTGTGGCGGAGGGGCCCAATCGTTTGACTGTAAATGCAACAGTAGATAGATATTCAATAACCAGTTGAGGATATGAAATATTGAAATATTGAATATTTTCATTTCTTTCGCTAACAAGGTAGAGCCTGGTTGAGTTTCCTCAGTCAACATGTAATACCTTTCATTTGACGGATAATGGAAAGTATTTTAGTGGGAATAGCGAGGTTTAACATTAGGTTCCCAAGTTCCCTCCGCTTACCCTGCTTTGTGCAGAACAGTTTTTACAAAAAATATTATAAAGCAATTAGGGTACACAATGAAAAAACAAATGGTTAGCCAATTTATTAACAATCAGTGGGACATTTAAATATGTTTCCGTCCATACAAAAAATGAAATATTTTAATTTTTATTTCAGACGATCGCAGCGATTTACGCCAAGCTACCAGAAAATGGATTTGTATTAACATTAGAGAAGAAAAAGAATAAGAAATACATTATACAAACTGATTATTTTAATATTTTAACAGTTTTTCCTGTTAATGGTGACTATATATTAGCATTGATGAACAAAGTTTGTGTTAACCAAGCAATTGAAGACAGAACTATAGTACGAGTAGCTGATGACAAATTCTCAGTGCGAGAAATTGAAAATGAAGTAAAAAATAATAAACGTATAGTGCTATTGTATGAAAAGGATTACTTTTATGATTACAAAGGTATACATTATAAATAACATTGAAATGAATAATAATTTGCAAGTAACCAAGGCATATACAAAACAATTTAAAATATTTGTCTATCTGTCTTTCTGTTTAATCTGGTTAATCTAAGGAATAGCTGAACCGATTTTTATGCAACTTTCACTCAACGATAGATTGGTTTGAAAAATTTTGAATACTTACTATATTTAAATAATAAAAAAAATAAAAGAAATATTCGTATAGTTCCTCGAGACAAGGCCGCACAGATATACGCTAGTAATAAATACCTGCCTTCTAAGAGTATCTATATTTTTTTACTTATTTAAATCAAACGTTATAATATGTTTCAAACATTGTTTTAGCATATTTAATGAATTTACGAAAGGAATATGGCAATAAAATAGACATATTTGCAATCTTAGACGAAGACGCATCAGATTTTAATTTAAACAACAATTTCTATAAGAAACAAATACAGAAGAATTTTGCTATTAACATTTTATACGACGTAAGTAATATATTGAGTATATAAATATGATGTAAGCAGTGGTATGGAGTATGCCAGTATTGTTTTAAACATATCTGTAGCTCCTCTGGCGTAACATGAGGCCATGGGCGGGGGGAGTACTCGCCATCAGGTGACCCGACCCGTACGATCGTTTGCCTTTTACAAAAAAAAATATTCGTAAATCAAAAAATATTACCTATCATGGAGGCTACACAGATAATTTTGCTCAAGTCATATGCATAAGAGATCAAATTTCGATAGAAACTCAAAGTAGCATAAGAAAATAAACAACGTCCGACAGAATTTGTGGGATTAAATGCTGTTGGTACTCACTCAGGAAGCTATGTTATATATTTACTTTAATTGATATTTTGAAAAGAGCAACTGTTGAGTTTCTTGCCGGCTCTTCTCAGCAGACCCGCCTTTCGAGCCGGTGGTAGCTTCCTGTAAGGACTGACACCACAGACACTTATATGTAACTTGACGATTCAAAAGTGCTTAAATGGCCTAATTGAATAAAGAATATTTTGATTTTGATTTTGATTTTGAAATTACTCTATTGATTATTTAAAGTGCTATCTCATTTTGGCAAAGTGCTTAAACTGTTAATCATCAGGTTCATAAAACATAGCTGAGAATAAGATTTTGATTAAAAATCCGTACTCTCAGCTTCACGCTATATTCCGCAAATTGCAGGGTAGGCAGAGAGAACTTGGGAACCTAGTGTTAAGACATGCCCTTTCGTTGCCGTTCCCCACTTTCCGCCACGCTGAATATTGTATTGAAATCGGTTAATTAATTCTGAAGCTATAGTGCTACATACAGACACTATGTGTATCTTTTAAAACATTTTGTTTGGCCCAAAATAATATATTTCATTATTTACAGGGTAAATGGGGTGGATATTATTACACATGCTTTGAGAATTCTAACAATTTAACCCAGAACTGTAAACTAAGTCTGAAGGAAATTGGAGATGTTGATTCTTTGGTTTGGGAGGAAGCGGAAAATTTTGAAAAAAGCAACACAGTTCAAGTACAGTACTCGTATATAATATATTTTTTTAGTGTTTACAATTTACTTTACACTCTGTTCCCATAAAGACACTTCAGATATTGCGTAGAGACTGGCAATCCTTATTCCCCCCATTTTACCTCCTTACCAGAGCGAGAAATTTGTAACATTAAAAACTTTATTTCTTCGAGTGAGAATCAAGACTGTAACCGTTTTATTTTCAATCACACGCTTGTACTCTTGCGGCGCGAAGACCCCAAATATATAAAAAACAAATTGTATTTATGAAAAATTATATTTATTACAGTCAAAACAGCATTGAGGTTCACAATACGAAGCATTGTGAACCTCAATGTCGTGCCTTGTATTGACAGAAAGAACCCGCAACCATGAATTTACAGTACGCCAGTGTCACTGCGCCATGATGTGCTCTTTTTATTGGTACATATGTTTATAAAAAATGTTAATTAATAAAAATTGTGATACTTTATTTATTAGGTGGAATATGCTGGTTTGTCATTGAAAGATATAGAAAACTTAAAGGGTGAAACAGTTGAGAAAACAAATTTATCGTTTGGCATGGATTTCAGTGGTTTGGATTACAGGTAAAGTTTTTTTTTATTTAATGCATTATAATAACAATATCAATTACATAATAATTTTGAAAGATATTATTTATTAATATTGTCATCAGTCATTGATAATTATGTAAAATTAAAAATTAAACAGACATTTAAAGTAACAAAGTTTAGTTACATACAAACGATCCTTATACAAGCTCGTCAATATACTGATGTTTTTATTATTTTAGTGGTAAGCGGGTAATGGGAATAATACCTGAAGGAGCGATTGCAAAATTAATTGAATGTAACACAGATTTACTATGGCCAGTCCCAAATCATTGGTCTCTGGAAGAAGCTGCCACAGTGCCTTTGCCGTACGCTCTTGCTTACTATTGCTTGGTAATTTTTTTTTCAACTTCACTCTATATCATACATGGCGGGAAAGGCAGAATGAACCTGGGATACTAAGGTTAAAATACTCCATTTCGTTCCCCACTTTCTGCCAAAATTGAGGTATTAGAGGTATTACATGTTCCGCGCTTTGCCTCGTTACCAGACAAATAAATGTAAATATTAAATATTTGGTCCACGGAGTACGGAGAAACTAGATTCATTCTGCCAACCCTGCTATATTCAGGATACAGCGTGAATCCAAAAAAATAATGCATATTTTCAGACGAACAGAGGATACATGTACCCGGGTGCTTCTGTTTTTGTCAACGGTGGAGCTGGAGCTCTTGGTCAAGCAGTAATTTCAATATCATTAGGCTTTAACTGTGATGTATACACAAGTGTCAGTGATCCTGCGAAAAAGAAATTTTTGCTCAATCTTTTCCCAGCGTTAGATGGTAAGTTCTCCAAATATCTTACCGTGTTAATATTATGATTAAAAAATATGGGTGTATGCTTGTTGAGCTTGACGCAAAAACTACTGAACAGATTTAGATGAAACTCAATTTATTAATTGAGGGCTGTCGTGGCGCAGCGGCACAAGCGTGTGACTGTAACCGAGAGTTTGTGGGTTCAATCTCCACTCGAGGAAATAAAATATTTAATATTTTCAATTTAAATATTTAATGTTTTCAAGTCTTCGCTGTGGTACAAGGCAAAACGCGGCGTTGAATTCCGCCACTCAACATGCAATGCCTCAAATTTGGCGAAAAGTAGGGAACGGAAGTGAAACGAAGTGTCTTCATACTAGGTTCCCAAGTCCCCTCTGCCTACGCTGCCTCGTGTGGGATACAGCGTGAAGCTAAAAAAAAATATTTTTTCACTTTATAGAAAATAAAATTTTGGATTCTTCATACGATGACTTCGACGCCGCCATCATAAAACAAACAAATAACGAGCTTTGCATGTTTGTGATCAATTGTGACAGTGGTGCTTGCCGTAAGGTAAGTTGTTTTTTTTTTTTTTAATTTATCATATAGATTATTGTTTGTATAAACTTGCCTTTTATTTGGGCTCTATTTATATTAAAAAAAGTATTACTACTGTAGTCAGACAAAAACGTTAATAACGTTGAGCTAAGTTTCCAGAACTGGCTTTTATGGGAAGTGGATTTGCTTACCGCCGATAATGAGAAACAAAGCAATTAAGAAAAATACTGATAACATTTTTGCTTCTATCTTTTCTTAGAAAATGCGAAATAAAAAATCCTAAGTTGTTTTTCAGGCTGCAATGAAATGCGTCAGTACGCAAGGAATCTTTTTGGATTTAAGCGTGAAAGATATAATCGATAATCAACCATTTGGCATGAGTTTCATCAACTTGAAATGTTATACATGTGTTGACTTTTCTTCAATTTTCAAACAAGAAAACACTGAGGAACGAAAAGTAAGTCCAAAATTAGTCATTAAATTCATAGATCATTTCAATAACATTTAAGGATTTATATATATAAAAACCCCTATCAAAAGATTTGTAAGGAATTCGGCTAAACATTTAGTTATCAAAAATCGGTGATCTAAGTTCAACTGTAATTAAGATAGTGAAAAGACATACATTCTAATATTGTTTCATTTATTATTCATTTGTCAAATTTACAATGAAGCCTATCGTAACGAAGCGACACAAGCGTGTGACTGTAACCGACAGGTTTTGGGTTCGATCCCCAGTCGAGGAAATGAAATATTTAATATTTTCAATTTAAATATTTAATGTTTCATTTCTTCGCTCAGGTAATAAGGCAAAGCGCGGCGTTAAGTTCCGCCACTCAACACGCAATGCCTCAAATTCGGTGGAAAGTAGGGAAGGGAAGTGGAACGGAGTTTCTTAATGCTAGGTTCCCTCTGCTTACCCTGCCTCGTGCGGGATACAGCGTGAAGCTAAACAAAATATAAAATTTTTCTACCTTAAAGATCTAAGGCTTGTCGAAGCAAGGGATACAAGTGTGTCACTGTAAAAACGATGTAAATTGTGGTTTCTATTCCCACTTCAGCAAATTAAATAATTAAAAAAATAATTTCCTCGCTCGTTAGCTCTTCGGTGATAAGACAAACTCGACGTTAAGTTTTGCTAATCAGCAAACAATATCAAAAATTCATCGGAAATTGTAGAACTTAACCGAATGTGACAGATTATTTTATATTTTGTTTTTTGTATCTTACCAGTATATTAATATTTTAAAATATTATACTTTTTAGTTGCTTCAATTATTGATCGCAGAAGGCATAGCTAAGGGGATTGTGCGACCTCTATCTCATATCACGTTTTCGCCTTTCGAAATATCTAGGGCGTTTAGACTTATAAGTTCTAGACGGCATAGAGGAAGGGTTCTATTAGATTTAAGCAATCAAGTAACTGCCGATGTTATGCCAAGGTATTGTAAAAGGACTACTTAATAATATATATTTTCAAGTTTTGGTTTATAAATATTAAAAGAAATTTAAAATAAAATTTGACTTACGGAGCATTATCATCATAATTTTGCGTAAATGGTATGTTCAATGGATAAGCGTAAAAATTAAGTCGCACTAAATCTGGTATAGATTTTCCGAATTTACAAATATTTTATTAAAGCCTATCGTGGCAGTTGTGGATTTGATCTACATTCGAAGAAATATGGAATATTTTTATTATCTTGCTCTGGCAACGAGGCAAAGCGCGGCGTTAAGTTCCGCCACTTAGCTCTCAATGTGTCTAGAATTTGAGTATGTAATTTTGAAAAGTAGGGGACAAAAATATGATAATATAACAGCGTGAAAGTAAAAATACTTTGAATAACTCATAAGATTCTAGGATAAATATTTTTTCTACATTAACATGTTTTTTTTTTTATATTTCAGGTTAATTTTAAACCCACACCGATCATACATAGTGATTGGAGATCAAGACGAGTTAACCGCCAGTTTAATTGATTTACTCGTGAAACAGGGTGGAAGGAAGATTTTCTTACAAATTAAATCTAAACCTATAACACCTTTTATTGAATCTAAAATACTGTAAGTAAATTCTTGAATATAATGTTGCTTATTGTTAACAAGCTTAAAAGAAACGAATTTATGAGGTAGTGAAACTTCACCTAAGGAAAAAACTCAAAAATATATTAAAATATTTTATTATGTTTCTTTTCTACTCAATAACTATAGTAATTGTTGTCAAATAAAGCATTATCAATATATATTTATTATAATAGACATTTATTATAATAAAATAATAATTATTATTCTGTTTCTGTATTATATATGTAAGTGATTTCAGGCTCTGGACCAATCAAGGTGTAGATGTAAAAATAAGTCGCTACGGAATTGAAAGTGAAGAGCAATGTAAAGTGTTTATAAATAAAGCTACACAATTGAGTCCAATCGAAGGCATATTTATAGTCCTTTATAAATTATCTGCTTTAGAAACGGCGTACACTAGATTGATTACATCTATAGTCAATGTGGATAGGCTATCAAGAAACATGGATTGCCTCAGGTAACATTTATTTTTCTAAATTTTAAAATTATACTGAAATAAAATACATAATTAATCAATACAGCAAACAAAGCTAAAAAAATATAAAAAAATCCTGAATAATCCTGCTATCTTGGAACCAATTTCTAAAATAATGGATATAAAACACTAAATAAGTAAGAGGCCTGTCGTGTCGCAGGGGCAGAAGCGTTTGATTGCAATTGCGACAGGTTGTGAGTTGTCACTCGGGGAAATAAAAAATTAATATATTAAAAAATATAATTAAAAATACTCACTCTACTCAGCTTCACGCTGTCGCTGTGTATCCCGCACGAGGCAGTGTAGGCGGAGGGAACCCGGAAACCTAGTGTTAAGACGCTCCGTTCCACTTCCATTCCCCACTTTTCGCCGAACTTGAGGCATGCGTTTGAGTGGCGGAACTCAACGCCGCGGTGTGCCTTATACCGGAGCGAAGAAATGAAATATTAAATATTCAAAATTGAAAATATTAAATATTTCATTTCCTCGAGTGAGGATCGAACCTAGAATCTGTCGGTTATAGTCACACGCTTGTGCCGCTGCGCCACGGTCCTTTGAAAATATTAAATATTTGATTTGAAAAAAGAATAAAGAAGTGAATAAATTAAAAATATATATATGTATGTATATTTATTGTTACAGGCATTTCGTGATATTGGCAAACGATAATAAAAATAAAGTTGAAGATGAATATATGTTTTCATTATGTAGTAAAATATGTCAATATAGAAACGACATCGGTTTGGCTTCACTTCTATATCGCGCTGAATATGTTGATGAGGTGAGTTAAAATTAGAATTATACTAGTTTTAACATGCGGTTTTGACGTTTTAATTGTACGGTTAAATTCATTTGCGATGCTAAATGAAAATGGTAAGAAAAATATTTATGATTTTATCAAAATTACTGATTTCCATATGCCTGAAACTCGATGCTTAAGTTTTAACAATAGCATATCAGAAAATGTTTGAGAACGGATGGAGTGGATGGACCTTGGTGTATTAAATGTTCACTCCAATACATTCCAAATGTATCAGTGACATATAAATATATGTGACGAAAACATTATAAATAGACTGGGGTAAATAATTGAAAAATGTGTAAATAATTGAAAAAAGTCCCGCTGAGTTTCTTGTGAGTTACTTTCTTCTAAAGTGAGAGGCAGTAGCTTTAGTGATTTTGTGGTAAATTATTTCTCATTTAAAATATTATTTATTTATTTAAGTTGATTTATTTTATATTTTTATTGTGAATTGCGATATTTATGTATGTATGTAAAAACATACTCGTATTATTTAATTAAAATATGTTATTATTATTACCTACTTCAGTTCTTATATTCAAAACTACTATACGAAACAAATTTCATTTTATTACAGTTTGAAAGCGTAACTCCAGAAAACTCCCAAAAACCAAAGCAATCAATAACACAGATTTTGAACAGCATGGAAAAGAGTATAAAAATGAAGTCCAGTCATGTTATTTCATTTAATACTAACAAACATATTAAATTGGAATATTCAAGAAAACTAAACGAAATAATGGGTAATGGATAAATTATCTGTGAAAAATATTAAAACTATTAATTTTAATGTTGGCTAGTTTGAGAGAAGTCGTGGAGCGTTGTTATGACAGGTTGCGGGTTCGATGTTCACTAGAGGGAAAAATATATTTTATATTTTTTTATTTTCTCGCTCACTCTCGTTAAGACACTCCGTTCTACTCCACTTTCCGCCGATTTTGAGGTATTCCGTGTTGAGTGGCGGAACTCAACGCCGCGCTTTGCCTTATTACCAGAGCAAAGAAATTGAAACATTAAATTTTTAAATGGAAAATATTAAATATTTCTTTTCCTCGACTGGGGATCGAACCCAGAACCTGTCGGTTACAGTCACACGCTTGTGCCGCTGCGCCACAACAGGTCTTTATAACTTATATAAAATGTATTCACAATTCATACAATTATATTTTCAGGTAAAGAAGTGAATGAAATTGAAACAGATGTTAATGTAATATTGAAAGATGTTGTATCAGATAAACTCATTGTATCAGAAATAAGAAATTTGATTCTGGAAACTTATCAAACTTGTATATCTGAAGAAAATCTTAAGCAAATGTCTCTTTTAAGGTAAAATTTGTTACTAACTTAGGTATTTATTTGTAATATTGTATTTCAAGAGATAATTACAGTTTCCGTTACATTATTCTATTTCTGTTATACTCTATATATCTATATAGATTAAAGATACTCGTATTATTGATATTTCCATCATCACTTTCGACCTACATAGGATATGATGATAGGATAATAATGTCTATTGAATTGCGGAAATCAACGCCGCACTTTTTCTTGCCAAAAAATATTAAGTAACTACTCTAAGTGAAAATTTAACCCACAACTATCATATTCACATTCTGATACTCGAAAATGCGACGTAATAGCCTCAATAAAAGAAATATATTTAAAAAATAAACTAAGAAAAATAAATTTCAGCATTCAAAACATTGATTATAATCTGGACCGTATAAAAAAAAATATGGGACTTGAAGCGTTTTATTCATACGTGGATGAGGATTCACTTGAAGCGTGTGAACCAATGAAGCAAATGATATCTTTAATGTATAATTATCCAGAGGTAATTTTGTTATAACTTTATATTGATATTTTTAGCCGCCTTCTGTTCCCCACTTTCCTCTGAATTTAAGATATTGCGTTCAGTTGTGGAACTAAACTCCGCATTTGGTCTCGTAATTAGAGCGAACAAGAGTATGGACGCAATCGTGATGTAACGACGCTGCTGACTGTACATTCAATGGTTTTGATTCTATTCTCGCTTTATTGAATGAAATGCTCAACCATGCGATGAGCAATATCTCGAAAAGTAGGGAATACAGTATTTAAACGTTACATTCTACCCAACTGCATTTGTAGAATAGCTTGATGTAAAAAAAATGGACAATTGATGAATTAATATTTTAAATAAATCATAAAATTGAATTGCAGAAAGTCTATGAAATGGAGAATATTGATCCCGATGCAGACTATTTGATATTAATACCAGGATTCGAGGGTCATTATCGGATATTTGAATCTTTATGCTCTGATCTCAAAGTAAAGGCTATGACGTTGCAACTTGGACCGGATGTGCAAGGAGACACTATACCGGAAATAGCTGAAAATATTTTGAAGGTATATTTTACTTGCATTATTCTTTAATATTGTGGTTAAATAAATTTGGATTTGCTCACTCAGCCTTAAGCTGTATTCAGCACATAGTAGGGCAGACAAAGGGAGTTCGGGAACATAGTGTTAAGACACTCCGTTCACAATTTATTTTGTTTAATATTATTTTTATTGTGCTATTTACTCAGTTTGCAACTGCGTAGGGGTTGATACAAAGTATATATTTGTAAAAAAAGTTGTTATTTTAAGTGCGACATACTGACATTCCCATTTAAATTTGGTAACAACTTATTAACATTTTGATCATCATATTGTTGTAAAAAATCTCTACTAATTGGCAAGTGTTTATTATTTATGCTATCTGGAATGTTACGTAAAGTTTTTTTTTTATTTATCTTATTTATGTTATAGTTAGGATATTCTAATATAACCTAAGTAGTAGAGCGAAGTATGGGTACTATACTTGTATTTTTGTTATTTCTTCAAATTTATTTATTTTTTGAGTTAGTTTTCATAGAAAATGGTGAGTACAGTGATATCTATAAGGTAGGTAACTTTATCTGCTTTATTTTGGAATATTGTATCTGGTCGGTTCTTCTTCTTGGTCGTTACACTCTTGGCAGAGTGGTCGTGGTCGCCACGGGTTGGTCGACATCGGTTCCAATGGCTCGCTTCACAAGCCACCACCATTCGTTTCTCACTGCCGCCTTCCTCACACATTCGTGGAAAGAGTTGTCTGTAGCCGTCTTGATCTGATCGATCCATCGCATCGGAGACCTGCCGCGCATTCTTATTCCTTCCACTGTCTATACCTTCTATCGGTAAGGATACGAAAATTTCATAGAATTTTCGAATATGGTTTCGAATAAGAACTCTATGTCTCCGTTTCTGTAATAATTTAGTATAAATAGCATATGTCCTTTTTTATTGTTGTTAGTATCTGTTTCATAACATTCAGCTCATTATATCCTAAATTTCTTCTTCTTTGTAAATACCATCATCTATAATGTGCAGGGCCTAAAAAAAATGCCTTTTGGTATCATATATGAAATTACGATTACCATAAAAAGAGGTCTATGCGTAGGTATATTCTGCTATTTGAAAACAATTACTGTTAAAATATTCGTAATTATTTAAAGTAAATATATTTTATGGTTTTTATTTTTGTACCAAAATTTGTGTACTTTATCCACACCGAGTGATTTTCAATTATGGAGCTTTGCAGTAATTTTCAATACTTCGATTTTGGTAGTTTCATCTATTGTTTTGTATTATTCATCTCTTCAAAATTCATCCAGCATTTCTATTGTATTTTGGTTTCTGTTCCCATATGTATGACCGATATACGAGTATGGCTAACTATTGTTCTTTTTTTTATGGATAAGACAGGGCAAACGAGCATACGGGTCACCAAATAGTAAGTGATCATCGTCGCCCACGGCCCCGTGAAACTCCAGTGGAGCTACAGAAGCGTTGCCGTCTTTTAAAGTGGATGGGCCCCGGGGCCCGGCATTACCTAATGCGAAACGCAGTGGCCGAAGCCACTACTTAACGCCAGTTTTAAATGCCGATGATGGTAATAATCCGGTCGAGTCTGCGGTCGAGTTGCCATTACTGATAACGTGACTCTCCCACACGTACTTTAGTCCCCTCTCGACACCATCAGTACCAGGGCGATCCTATTCTAAGCCGGAATCACACGGCTAAAACTATCTTACAATGAATGATTTACTTTGAAAAGTTGTCTAAAAAAGGATTTTTCTCTTGTTGTAAATAACCTATTGTCATCAGCGCCAGGTGTGCCTCGACGATTACCCTCGGGAAGCGGCCCTCTCAGTTTCCTTTTTAAATCTATTATGATGTAACCTTATCTTATTTGTCGTGTAAGTTTCGTTATTACACGTTGCCGCTCCCCACGTTAACAAAGTTTTCTAGGATGTAAAGTATAACTTTAAGAAGAAATTATGGAATACTATTATAGATATTACAATTATTAATATAATTTGTTCAATTTCACGCTGTACCCCACTCATGACAGTTTAAGTAGAAGGGACTTACATTTCAATCTTCGCTTTCTGCCAATTTTGAGGCACTGCGTGTGGCGAAACTCGTTGGCTTGCTACTAGAGCGAAAAAAATTATCATGTTAAATATCTCATTTTCCCGAGTGAGGTTCGAACCCCTTACCTTGTTGCTAGTTGCTACTACAGTTGCAAGCTTTTTTTGCCCCTGCGCCGCAACATACATCAACATTTACAATTATAATATAGAAGAGAAAAATAAAACCGTTTTTTTATTGTTTTCAGAATACAATTATTAATTTGGAAGAGAGGAATAAATTTTATCTTTTAGGTTACTCGTTTGGTATTAATGTCGCGTTAGAAGTTGCAGCGTTATTGGAAAAGAAAGGTAACATTTAACTTTTAGATTGACGCAACTGCTGCTCATTTAGAAAAAATATTTATATGTATTTCATTTAAATTTTAAATTATATAATTTAGTTATACATACGTACTGTTTGAAACATATACTTCAGATATATGTTATTTATAATGTATTCTAATAAACCCTAATAAAATTACACAATTGTACATATATATTGACATATGTATTCTAAATGTTTAAATTAAATTTTAGGTATCACGGGAACAGTTTTCTGCTTAGACAGCAGTCCAGATACCGTACAAGAACAGCTAAGTTCATACATAGGGAACTTAACAGATTCAGAATTACAAAACATTCTAATCGATCATTTCAATAAATTATTGACTAAAGAAGCAAACGAAGAATTAAACATCCTTATAGAGACCTTTGACACATTTGAAGACAAAGTGCTTGCTTTTGTGAGAGCAGTAAAAGAACGTATATCTTACCCCCAAGAGTACATAAGGCTGACGTTAGAATCGGCTTATAAAAGAATATTACTTTCTAGGAACTATAAACCTAGTTTTGAGCTACAATCAGAATTGATTCTTCTAAAAGGTAATGGACATTCAAGTACCACATCCCTACCAAACGATTATAATTTGGGCAAATATACTAAGAAATGGGTAAAAGTAGTTAATATTGATTCTGATCATATATCCATACCATACAATGTCAATACATCAGCAGCTATTAACGGGTTACTCGACAAGGAGTTGCTAAATAAATATAAAAATACCAACCAATGTATGAGTTACATGATGAAGAAGTAAATTGAATTGTAAATTGAAAAGGTTCTAAAAAGTGATCTCATTTGAAAGTGGAAGATTTAGAGTTGCTCTCTTCAGAGTTCAAAACTGGAAAGATACGTAAATTACAAATGTTGAACTTTCAGTACCATAGTGCATTGTGATGAATAAAATGTTAGCCGAAGCTAAAGTAAAAAAATAATCTGAATTTATATAATATAATGTAATTTAAATGTTAAATATTGTTATATTAGCCATTTGTATTTAAGAAGCCACTAGTTTAATTATAAGTAATACTTTAGTATATTAAATAGTTTGCATATAACATTTCTTTTTTCATTTTTTTATACAAATTTAAAAGCAAATTTATATTATTTTTGTGTGATCTGGTATGACTGAGGGCGGCGTTGATTTTCATCTCATCCCATGCATAATTAGGCCATAATGGTACACAAAGTAGAAATAGGAAAGCGTAAAGCTGAATGGTTCAGTTGTGATTTTTTTAAAGGGAGAATATCGGATTATCAGACCCGTATTTTATCTTCAGAGACCCTCGTGGCACCGTCTGTTTGTTAACGCAAAGGTTGTATTTTTGATACTCAATCGAAGGAATGAATTATTTCCATTTCTTCACTCTGGTAACAAAACAAAGTTCAGAATGGGGTTCCGTAACTCATAATTCCTTACTTATTATTATTTATTTTATTACCAATGTTTTAAAAAAATAATATACCAATATTTTAATGAGTTCCGCCACTCAACACGCAATGCCTCAAATTCGGCGGAAAGTGGGGAACGGAAGTGGAACGGAGTGTCATAACACTAGGTTTCACTTCCGTTCCCTCTGCCTACCCTGCCTAGTGCGGGATACAGCGTGAAGCTGAAAAAAAAATTAATAACATACATTATTTTCAAAGTGTTATTCCACACCTAGGAAATAAAAATACTAAATTTAAAAACGTTTAAAAATTTTAACAAATTAGGATTTGAACCGGCGGCTCTTGGAAACCGTTCAAGCGCTCTGACTAACTATGCCATTCATTCTTACCAAGCTACGTGGAAATTCTTATACGCTTGTTACAACTTATTTATGTTGTTAGCATCTTTACAGGGAGATTTTTACAAATTTCCGCTACCCAAAGACAATTTGTTTAGAATTATCGTTTGGCAAGAGAGAATGCTTTTTATTAAATATTTTTATTATTTTTAAAGTGTTATTCCACACTTAGGAAAGAAAAATAATAAATTTAAAAACGTATACACTTTTGAACGAATCAAAATTTGAACCCGCGCCTCTAGGAAACCGTCCAAGCGCTCTGACCAACTAAGCCTGTGGGTATTAAGGTAAATTTGAAATAAAATGAAAAATATCCAAGGTATTGAACAAGTTTTATTATATATCATTCATGTATATTTCAATTACTAAAGAATGTAATGAAAATGTATGTGTGTCTTCTGCTTAAAACTAAATCAATATGTAACTTCCGAAAAAACTCGATCTGTAGGCCTTATTATCTTAGATCTGGGGTACCTACTGTTAAGATACTCCGTTCCGTTCCTCACTTTCTGCCGAATTAGAGGCAATGAGTATACATTTTTTACACTTATAATTACATTTTTTTAAGAGAAATAATTATAAAAAAATTAGTCAGTAAAAAAATATTAGGTATGTTTTTTAGAAAAACTAAACAGCTTCATTGAGACTTGGCTGATATTTTTGATATTTTTCTTGGGATAATAGATTAAGTGTGAGCTCATTTTTTAATATTTATAGTCCCCTTTGTATACCTTATTATATACTGGAAATTACAAAACATATCTTGTTTCTTCTTAATTCTTAGAACAAAGAAGATGTCCAAAAATTATGAGTGTAATGAAAATATAAAATTCAATAAATGTTCTCATATATTCTAATAATATGTTACTACATTATTTTCCACGTACAAATAACCGAGAAGGTTGTAAAAACCACCCGCTGTGTTAAATAGTTCGTAACGTACCAAGAAACATTAGTTCGTATAATGTGTATTAGTTATTGCACGCTACATACATACGTACTATACTTTGTTATCGTGGCAAGTGTTATCGTGGCAAGGTTGCTTTAGTTTGTAGATTCGATTATAGCTCAGAGGTATTAACTATTTGAATTAATTTATTCTTCTCTAGCAAGGTAGAGCGCGGTGTTGAGTTGCGGCACAACACATAGGCTTCTTATTCGACCGGAGCCGAACGCCGCGTCTTGATTGTCATTTGGTTCTTTCTGTTTATCTCTAAACGCTGTACAACTGTAATACAATGGCTTCAAAAATCTATTTAAATAAATAAATTCCATTTTATATTAACAGTTACTTAAAGTAGTACTATACTAAATCATACCTCACCTAAGTTGAGCTTTCCCTAAGTCGCAAAGTCGCTACTGCGAAGCCGGACATATTGCAATATACGCGTGAATTGTCCCCTTATACTGACTTTTCAACACCAGCGATCAGAAACCTTTCATATTTTGATTAATAAAATTTTAGTCCTTTCAGATATTTTGTTTACCAGATCATTTTAATATGAAAATTTTAAAATGTTAATAATTTTAGTAGAAAAAATAAAACGAAATGTTTTTAATATTTTTACTTTGTTTTAAAGTGTTATTCCACACTTAGGACAGAAAATACTAAACTTAAATTTAAAAATTTTAAAAAGCGTATAAAAATTTTGAACGAAGCAGGATTTGAACCCGCGCCTCTGGAATACCGTTCCAGCGCTCTGACCAACTAAGCCATTCATTCTCACCGAGCTCCGTCGAAATTCTTATACGCTTGTTACAACTTATTTATGTTGTTAGCATCTCTGTAGGGAGATTTTTACAAATTTCCGCTACCCAAAGACAACTCGTAAGAATTATTGTTTGGCAAGAGAGAATACTATTTATTTTAATATTTTTACTTTGTTTTAAAGTGTTATTCCACACTTAGGACAGAAAATACTAAACTTAAATTTTAAAATTTTAAAAAGCGTATAAAAATTTTGTACGAAGCAGGATTTGAACCCGCGCCTCTGGAATACCGTTCCAGCGCTCTGACCAACTAAGCCATTCGTTCTCACCGAGCTCCGTCGAAATTCTCTTACGCTTGTTGTTCGACGGAGCTCGGTGAGAACGAATGGCTTAGTTGGTCAGAGCGCTGGAACGGTATTCCAGAGGCGCGGGTTCAAATCCTGCTTCGTACAAAATTTTTATACGCTTTTTAAAATTTTAAAATTTAAGTTTAGTATTTTCTGTCCTAAGTGTGGAATAACACTTAAAAACAAAGTAAAAATATTAAAATAAATAGTATTCTCTCTTGCCAAACGATAATTCTTACGAGTTGTCTTTGGGTAGCGGAAATTTGTAAAAATCTCCCTACAGAGATGCTAACAACATAAATAAGTTGTAACAAGCGTATAAGAATTTCGACGGAGCTCGGTGAGAACGAATGGCTTAGTTGGTCAGAGCGCTGGAACGGTATTCCAGAGGCGCGGGTTCAAATTCTGCTTCGTACAAAATTTTTATACGCTTTTTAAAATTTTAAAATTTAAGTTTAGAAATGTTTTTAGTTTTACACAAAACATGCTTATGTTTTTTATAGTTAACTTGTTAAATTTTTTGATATCTAGTAACTTTTTTAACTGCACGCTTTATTCTAGTACTATGGCAAAATCACTAGAGCATCGAAATAAAAATAATTATTTTCTATCCATACATTTAATGTTAAATGAGTAATTTAAAACTAAACATATGGGAAAAAATGCTTAAATTCAGTTAATGATTATATAAATATTGTTAAAAGCATTAAAATTTTTATTTTTTCAAATATTTATAAGATTATTAGAAGAAATCTTTTATTTAATCTGATTATTAATATCATATCTCGATCCCCACTAGACAAAATGATATATTTAATATTAACACTAGGTTCCCAAATTCCTTATGCCTACTCTGCCATGTACAGGGATATAATGGAAAGTTAAAACAAATTAAATAAATGATTAAAATTAATGGTCGTCTTAATACTGAGCCAGAACGAACTTATCTTAATAAGAAGATAAATATCAATACGAAAGATATCTGCAATATGACGATTGTCCAAATGCTATATTTTACGGTCACAAAGCTACGCGTCAACATAAATTGTTGAGCACCCCTGGTAAGTCCATAAACTACTTTTATTTAAAGTCTTTGAAACCGCACTAGCGGTAGATTTAGATGTAATTTCAGAGAGGATTTTAGTTTTCTAGCAAAGACAATGTTTTACGTGTTATAACAAATTATGTTTCTACTTGCTTACTACAACAGTTTTAAGTGTCTTGAAGTAAATTCAAGAGTAAACTCGGTTAGTTTTGTTTGTTTCACTGCTTCCAACGAATTTCCTCGAGTTTTCTTAATTTATACAAATAATGCAGTGAATTTGTTTGAATAATTTAATTTGGATTTATATTGTTACTGCTAATGTATTTTGCTAGTTACATAAAACGGTTGAATTTTATATAAGATTAGCTTTTATCTACAGCATCGCACGCCAGGTCAGCGGCATCCTGCACATAGGTAGGCAAAGGGATCTTGGGAATTTAGTGTTAAGGCACCCTTTTCTTATTAGGACTTTCTCTTTCCCCACTTTCCACTTAATTTAAGTCGTTGTGTTCTGTAGCGGAACTCAACGCTACGCGTTGCCTTGCTTTCAGAGCTAAAACATAAAAATAATAAGCATGTACCTACAGGTTTTTTAAAGGCGTCAATTTATTCAGTAGAAAATATTTATATCAAAAATATTAACGTGATATTATAGCCCTACTCGACAACTGCATTTTATGAAATACACGTCATATCTTTATAAATAAATATAAAGACAAACAGAAAAAATGCTTTGATGCAGTTTATTAATCTTGTATTTTACACGATGGATGTGAATTAATTCCTTTTCTTACTTACTTTCACGCTGTATCCCGCAGGGTAGGCATAGGCAACCCGGGAACCTAGTCTAAAGACACTCCGTTCCACTTTCGCTCCCCACTTTCCGCCGAATTTGAGGCATTGCATGTTGAATGGCGAAACTCAACGCCGCGCTTTGCCTTATTACCAGAGCGAAGAAATGAAACATTAAATATTTAAATAGAAAATATTAAATATTTCATTTCCCCGACAGGGGATCGGACCCAGAACTTGTCGGTTACAGTCACACGCATGTGCCGCTGCGCCACGACAGGGCTCCTTTTCTTACGGTTGGATCTTATCTAACAAAATTCCTTAAATAAATTAATAATATACATAAACTTATACAATCACATTTTAACATATATGAGATTGAAACCAATTTGTTTTCGACGGGTAACAACACTATCTACCAATAATTCTTCATCAAGAATTAAATGTTGTTGATGAAGAAATTGTATAATGACCACCCATTGTTTTCTTATCATTATTTGTCCGAAGATATTGAACCAGTAATCTATTATGTACAAACTAAACATACAAATCAAATGTAAACTACTCACGCTAGCTATCAGTGTCATATGTCTGCAAATGTATGTACTTCGAATTGAATCGGACATGTTGGCCATGAAAGTGGTGGAATATCTTCTTTAATTCTTTTAATGAATATATTTCTTTAAGGCGTCTGCCGTATATTTCTTAAAATAAAAAGTAAACATTGTATATATGTATATATATATATATATATATATATATATATATATATATATATATATATATATATATATATATATATATATATATATATATATATATTATATATATATATATATATATATATATATATATATATATATATATATATATATATATATATATATATATATATATATATATATATATATATATATATATATATATATATATATATATATATATACATATATATATATATATATATATATATATATATATATATATATATATATATATATATATATATATATATATATATATATATATATATATATATATATATATATATATATATATATATATATATATATATATATATATATATATATATATATATATATATATATATATATATATATATATATATATATATATATATATATATATATATATATATATATATATATATATATATATATATATATATATATTATCTTTTTAAATCCGTATTTATTATAGGTTATCTTAATTAAAAACCAATCAAGGCATATCGTTGCACCGGAGCCCAAGCGTGTGACTGAATACCCAACAAGTTGTGGGTTTAATTCCCACTTGAGCAAGTTATTGTTATTTTTCAGCTTCCAGCCGACAGGCAGGTATGTGGTAGGCAGAGGGAATTTAGAAATCTAGTGTTAAGACACTCCATCTTAGGAGTGCCTTAACACTAAGTTCCAAAGTTCCCCCTACTGACCATGCGCCGTTGTGGTACAATGAACTAGCGTATTACGTATTTTTCTTATCATTTCTTTTGATTAACGCTTTGACTCAATGCCACGATTTGTCGCGGCGTTAAGTTTCATCACTCAGAATAATATTTCGGAAATTGGGTGAGAAGTATAAAAAAACTGTCTTTATTATTGAAGAAGAATATAATTATTAATAGTTGAACCTGTATCAATTTCCGTTAAAAAAATAGAGTGGGACTATCCTTTTTATTGGCAAAATCAAGCTAAATTATTCATCAAAAGACTTAATTAATTGCTGGAGCTCATAATATTTGTCTCATTAAAGATCAAACGGGAAGTAGTCGCCCATATCCCACTTTTACGGTCTTAGCATGGTTGGCACGTATGAAATCCTTCATGACCGTTAATGAGGCAAAAGAAAAGTGTAGAGACGGTAGCAGTAGGCGCTATGTTTTCTCTGGCTGCTTTGCCTGGGGTACAGTTTAGCTAGCTAGTAAATGAAAAGAATTAAAGAAGTTAGTCATACAAAGGCGCTTAGGTCTGAAGGAAATATCTTTGTAATGATGGCGAATATCTAATTGGAACTATTTTACTACACCTGCTTTATACATAAAAAGAATCCAAAACATTTTTCTTTACTTTCAATTTTGGTCAATTTTTGAGTGAATTACGTTGCAACAATCGCACCTTTTTTACCAGTGTCGTTTAATTAAAATAATTTAAATTTACATATGACCCTTAACTCAACGTCCCCCAATTAACAAACACATAGTGCTCACAATCCTTTATACATTGAGCTTTACACAATATAAGTATAACATACCTATATTAACAGTTACATGCATTATACATTGCATATAACTTGAGAACCGAGTGTTTAGAGACTCCGTTCCCGTTGAAACTCTTCGCCGCTGAATTATTGAAGCATTGAATATTTTATGATACACATGCTTGTATCTTTTACAGAAACATGTAAATTATGCCTATGATAAGGCATAATTTACATGTTTCTTAGCCAATATACCAAAATCGCCATTTCCCTGGCTTTTATCACTCAATAATTGTATTGCACGCGTGGGTCAACTGTTGATCAAATTTGACCGATCTTGCATCAAATTACTTACTAAAACCTAATGTCAATCCTTATCAATTACTTACTTAAGTGAATAAGTCGGTTTTAGTGTACGAAGATTGTATTACAGTTTCGTGTATTGATTAATCGTATTATATATTATCTACGGAATTTTTATATTTTTTATGATTCTTTTCTTTTTTAACCAATTCCATAAAAAGGAGAATATTAGTTTAAAATGATGTATGTATATACCTTATATACTGAGCTTCAACTATTCTTCTGTTGAAGATATGTTGGCCAACTTTTTTTATTTTTATAGAATTTAATGCTATTTCTGCTTAACTTAGCTAATTCTAATATAAATATCTGTGATAGATTTATTTTACGTTACCATTTATTATTTTTACTATGCAGCTCAAAGGAAGTTTGTCAATTCTTTGCACGCCTTTCTCATTACAATTTTTTTATTTGCTTTTCTATAGTTTCAACACTAATATATTTTTTATTATTTTTGATGTTTTTATTTTTGATTTCTTTACTAATTCTTGCTAGGTTATTCTTTTGGTTTATGTTCTAATAATTATGTTCTCTATCTACTTGTTCTTTGCTTGTACCTCTCATTCTTTTGTGATTGTTATTAAATCTTTAAATTTGTCTCCCATCGTTTACTTCTGTGTGGTCTTTTTTCGAGTGTTATTTTCTGTCTTACTTTTTTAATGACATTTTTCTGATTTCGGTTCTAAAGTCTATGGTTGATAGTAAAATTTAGTTTGTTAATGATGGTGAAGTTAGTAAAGTAAGTATTCCTTTTAGTCACTATAAGATCAATTTCATTATTTATTCTGTAATAAAATGAGATTCAAGTCTCCATTTGTTTCTTCTTTTTCTTAAACATAGTATTTAAAACGTCGAAGTTTATATTTTTTTCACCATTCCTATTTATTGAGTGTTATTGTAGGTCTGTATCACCTAAGAGGGAAAGTCGGTTAAAAAACATCTGTTATTGCACTGCCTTAGTAGGGTTTCTGATTGTCTGGTTCTTCTGGTTGACTGATTTCTTTGGTTGGTTTGGTCTCCGTGTGACCTTTTTTGGTTGCTATTTTAGAAAGAGATTTACATAGTTAACGAATGTTTCGATAGGAATTGTTTTTTTTTTTCTTTGGTGGTTTTTAAAAGATGAATGTGGTTCTTTTCCTCTTTTTTGTTATTATTCTGATTAATTATTAGCTTATTATATTTAAAAAAAACGCTTTGTTTTTCCACTCAACTAGCTATGTCTGCAACAATTTCCTTTTTTCTAAGACTTCTTTAGAATTAACTTTTTTAGAATTTTCAGTTCCATATATTTTCTTTAGGCTTTTTTTTTATCTATTTTTGATAATTTCGTTTTTTTTTCCAATTATTTATTAACGATCATATTACCGGCCTTGATTTTTTACTTTATATGTTTTTATTTCGTAGGCGATGAATCTTATTGACTTCATAATTTTACTCATACTTGAGGTATTTGTCTTTCTTTAGTACAAAAGTGAAGGTTTTTTTTATTAAGCCAAAAACTATAACATTATTATTTCGCTCTCCTCTTTTTCTTTTCAATTTTCTTTAACAATATTTCCAGCTTTATTTGTTAATCTTCATTTTCTTACTGTATAGATATTAATTTTTGTTTCAGGATATCCAATGATATTTATTTTTTAATTTGGCACCATAGACTATCTTTTTATCTATTTTTTTTTACTGTTGTAATAAAATCTTTACCTGCTCCTTTTTAACACGCTTTTATTAGCTTGGGTTGTATGTATGTATGTATGTAATGGAATTTTTACCGGTTTCTAGAAATCTGATAAATTTGAAAATTTGCACATGTATCAAGAGCTGATCACAATAATTCGAAAAGTGTTTCCCATTCTGCTTATGAGGACCGTCAGGATTAATAATTCTTTTGTAGATCCTCTATACGGGAGTGACAGAGATAGAGCTAGTGTACGATCTGCGCATGTAATTCACCTGACATGTAGTTCAAATATTACGTCAACTCAAAATATGATTCAACTAAGCGTGTTTTTAGTTTTTTAAAACTATTATATATATTATTTCTGTCTAGCTACGCTTTTGTAATATCGTGTGTTGCAGTTTGTTGCCTTATATAAATGGTTTGAAATATTGTTTATGTCAATTAATGTCAATTGCTTAATTTATAAATATCAATAATATTTTTTTGTGATTCCTTTAGCGCGTTTTTTGCTCACTTTTCGATTTTTATTTTGTCAAACAATAATAGTTTTAATAACTTATTTTCTAGCGGCAATTGTCACTAACGTACGTACGTTGACAGTTCTTGTATAAATATATGAAAGTTCATATAAACCAATCTTTTAGCGAGTAGGTACTTTTGTCCCACACAGAATTTTTAGTTTTTGATATTTCGTGATGAGTGAGTGACTTTTTGCTTTTATATATATATAGAGAGATTGACAGATCTGTTTCTTAACCAATCTTCGTTTTGTGGAACAAAGTCAAATTAATGCGAATGTTCTGCCATATAATACAATGCTTAACAACATTCCTTATGTTTTAATCTAGTCCTTTTTATTACTATTTTTTCAGATTCACGCTGTATCCCGCACGAGGCAGGGTAGGCAGAGGGCACCCGTGAACCTAGTGTTAAGACACTTCTAGTGTTCCACATTCGTTCCCCACCTTTCCGCCGAATTTGAGGCATTGCGTGTTGAGTGGCGGAACTCAACGCCGCGCTTTGCCTTATTACCAGAGCGAAGAAATGAAACATTAAATATTTCAATTGAAAATATTCAATATTTCATTTCCTCGACTGGGTATCGAACCCAGAACTTATCGGTTATACAGTCACACGCTTGTGCCGCTGCGCCACGACAGGCCGTCCTTTTTATATTAGTTAAATATATATTTTTAAATTACCTGTAAATTAATGAGTGGCGCACCGGCACAAGTGTGTGTAACTGTGTACTGCAAACGACATGTTGTACGTTCGATCCCCACTCGAGGAAATGAATTTAATATATTCTAATTAAATATTTAATGAATTCATTTTTTCTCGTCTCGCCGCTCAACACAAAATGCCTAAAATTCGCCGCAAGTGGAGAACGGAGTGTCTTAACACTAAGTTCCCAAGTACCCTCTGCCTACCCTGCCATGTGCGGGTTGCAGCATTATGCAGAGTAAATAAATAACTAGTCATAAAAGTTACAAGTATATTTTTGATAAAAACATTTTAACCGAACCATTTAAAATATATACCATAAGTATAATTTAACGATATGTAGAACATTCATCAATAATCTCTATTGTTACTGTTTGATGAACATCGAGCGCAAGGTTTTAATCCATAACAGCTTACATAAAGGATTATTTGATTAACACATAATATATTTTTAAACTGAGGCTGCTTTTATATCTTCATGTGTAAAAAATAAAGATCGAGGCCGCAGAGGTACAAGCGCGGAACTGTAAGGATGATGGTTGTGGGTTCGATTCTCACTTGAGGGAACAAAGTATAGTATATGAACTTTTTTCTAAAAATGAGAATAAATTACATACAGTAAGTCAGTCAGTCAGTCAGTCAGTCAGTCAGTCAGTCAGTCAGTCATTCAGTTCAGTCAGTCAGTCAGTCAGTCAGTCAGTCAGTCAGTCAGTCAGTCAGTCAGTCAGTGAGTCAGTCAGTGAGTGAGTATAAGACAGTATATAAGGAGTAAGGAATCAAGTAAGTAAGCCAGTAAGTAAGTAAATATTATTAGTGTCTTTAGTGTTGATTTGATTTAAATAGAAAGTTTAGCTTCACTATATATCCCGCATATACTCATATTAGAGTAAGCAACAGTTTTAAGGGAACTTAGTTTAACACACACCGTTCTCATTAAGATATTTCCATAATTTCCGCCAATTTCCTGGCTTATCGCCGTGCTTAACCTTATTGCCAGAGCGAGGAAACGAATAAATTTAATTATTCATTACCTATAGTGAGAATTGAACCCGCAACCATAAGGTTATATCCTGCAGCGAAAAGTCTCTACAACTCAAAGTATTTCACAAATAATCTAAAATAACAAACACTGTGTAAGATACTTGCGACGGACTTTAGTGGCGACAACTTTACTCGGTTTTACTCCTTCACTACACTAGTATAAGTATACAAAGTTCTCAGCACTGTGTACGGTATCACAAAGCAACAAGCAAGTTTGTATAGCACTTTGTTACTGTGATAGTTTTCAGATATTACTTAAAATGTAAGAGAGTACTTATGTGTTAAACGTATATTTTCTTTTTTTATCAGCTTCACGCTGTATCCCGCACATGGCAGGTTAGGCAAAAGGAACTTGGGAACCTAGTGTTAAGACATTTCGTTCCACTTCCGTTTTCTCACTTTCCGCCGAATTTGAGACATTGCGTGTTGAGTGGTGTAAAATAGTGAAAGCTGCACTTAAATTTACTTAGCCGTTTTTAAGGCTAGGTCGTACATATAAATATGTAGATAAACAGAAAAACAGACAGTAATTAAAAAAATAACTACTTGGGGCCATAATGTATTAATAATTCCGTGATCTGTTACAGATTTATTAGAGGTTTTTTTTTGTTTTTTTTTATAACTTCACGCTGTAACCCGCACGAGGCAAGGTAGGCAGAGGGAACCTGGGAACCTGGGAACCTAGTGTTAGGACAGTCCGTTCCACTTCATTTCCCCATTTTCCGCCAAATTTGAGGCATTGCCTGTTGAGTGGCGGAACTCAACGCCGCGTTTATCCTTATTTATTATAATAAATAAATGAAATATTTTTATTTCTATATGAAAAGAGTATGTCTTAATTTCTTAGTAAAAGGCAAAGAGCGGTGTTTAGTTCCTTCACTCAGCGCGTGGTACAAAATGTCAACATTACATACATACACGAAACAGAGTGTCTTAACACTAGGTTCCCAAGTTCCTTTTGCCGACCCTGCCTTATGCGGGATACAACGTGAAGTTGAGTGAATATATAACAAACCTAACCTTATCTGAGAAACGCTTACAGACTATTTTTTAAATCCCTATGTGACATTATAATATCTTTTATAGACATGTTTATAAAGTTCATAATAATGAATATGGTAGAAAGCAATGATGTCGAGAAGTCTCTTGACGTTCGTTTTGTCAAATACGTATTGTTAGTTAGGATTTATTATTTATTTTTTACATTTATTTTTGTGGAAATTGCTGGTTTTTAAAAAGGAGATCGGTACTATTATTAAAGGTGTCTGGTTGTTGAGTGTTTGTGGTATTTGTTCATTAGATTATTAAATTGTAAAGTAAGTTAGACTAATTAATTTTTAGCCGTGTGATTCCGGCTTAGAATAGGATCACCCTGGTACTG
Organism: Eueides isabella; assembly: GCA_019049475.1. NCBI lineage: Eukaryota > Metazoa > Arthropoda > Insecta > Lepidoptera > Nymphalidae > Eueides > Eueides isabella. The sequence goes on along the minus strand of CM032389.1, from coordinate 2,516,594 downwards.
ATGGTGTCGTAAGAGGCGACTAAAGTGCGTGTGGTAGAGTCACGTTGCCAGTAATGGCAACACGCATGGGCAGACTCGACCGTTACCACCCCCGGCATTTAAGATCGGCGTTAAGTAGTGGCTTTAGCCACTGCGTTTCGCATTAGATAATGCCGGGCCCCGGTGCCCTTCCACCTTAAAGGACGGCAACGCTCCTGTAGCTCCTCTGGAGTTACTCGGGGCCGTGGGCGGCGGTGATCACTTACCATCAGGTGACCCGTACGCTCGTTTGCCGTCTTTTCCATAAAAAATAATAATAATAATAATTTTAGATTTGGCTACCCTTTATGCAATAAAATGGAAAGAGTTTTTGAGTAACAAAATACACAAATATTTAAAAATAATAAATTATAACAATATTTAAAATTTCGTTTTCATAAACAAAAAACAAATTGTTACTGATTCTCATTTTAAATATATATAATATCTGGAAAGATACGAATTTAATGTATCACTGTTTCGTATCTTTGATTGATGCTTCCGGAATTATTGTGGGTTCAGTTCTTTAGTTCTTTAGTTTCTTTCATCGCCAATGTCGGGTTGGATAAAAATTGTTGTTGGGTTCGATCCTCACTCAAGCAAATAAAATATTTAAAGTTTTCGTTTCTTCGCTCTGGTACAAGGTAAAACGCGGCGTTGAGTTACGCCACTCAACACGCCATGCCTAAAAGTTCGGCGGAAAGTGGGAAACGAATGTGTCTTAACACTAGGTTCCCAAGTTTCCTCTGTCTACCCTGCCATGTGCGGGATAAATAGCGATAACAAAATAATATATAAATATGATAAAATTGACGTTGGTGTTGAGCTTTAATTAGCTTTGATTATAAATTGAAAGCTAATGTCAAATTATAAATTTATTATTGTTAATTTCATGTAACACTCATTCGATCCAGGAACCGACAAAGGTCAAAAATAATAAAATAAAGTTGTCGTTACGTGATGTAATTACTGTAATCGATACTTCATATTTGTTATAAAAATATTGATTTTTTTTCTTTTTTTTTTTCAGCTTCACGCTGTATCCCGCACTAGGCAGGGTAGGCAGAGGGAACGGAAGTGAAACCTAGTGTTATGACACTCCGTTCCACTTCCGTTCCCCACTTTCCACCGAATAAAAAAATAAAAAAATATTGATTCTAAAAATATTATACAATATGTAATATCTATAGTATTTTTATACAATATTTACAAAGCTTTCAATTAAAATAGAAGTGATAGTCAAAATAAAAGCAACTATAACCTTAAAAACTTAAAAGATGTCGTCTAAGTTATGTGGAAAAATCATGTGGAGTCCAGTATTTGACTGGTCCTGGTATTGGCCCAGTTGCGAGCATAAAAATAAAAGGTTTATTTTTAAAATTGCATATTTAGTATCGGCTTAAAATATCGATACTTTTTGTATGTAACAGGCTCGAGCTCACACTAAGCTACACATACACACGTGCCACGTGGCATTACGATACGTCATAATTTTTACTAAATTTGCACTTCCTATAAGCCGGACTAAGGAACTTTGTTTGAAAAAGTTTTTTTGCTATTCTACAAGTAGCCTAAAAAATTAAGCCTCGTTTGATTTTCGGCTACACAAAGGCCAGTTACTGCTACGATAATTATGCCAGCATTAAAATTCCGTTTCGTTTCACAAAAGCATTTTAAAACTTAATTTTCACTCTGTAAAAATATTTTACAACTTGGTTTTTAGTATGAGACTACTAAGCTGAGAAATTTTATGAGAATACTTTACGTGGATAGGATTTTAATGGATGTGTCTTTGATAAATTTTAACATTTTTAAGATTATTAAAGTTATACTCAACAATTAACAAAAATCTTTTCATAAACTAGTATTATAAAGCTGAAGATTTTGTTTGCTTGTACGCTTGAGCGCGCTAGTCTCAGGAACTTCGGGTCAGATTTAAATTAGGGTTAGATACCCCATTTATCGAGGAAGGCTATATATCATCACGCTAGGATCAAAAAAACCCGAGCACCAATTAAAAATGCTTCAAAATTGGTGGATTTTTTCCCAATTGAGAGTTTACACTTCGTGCGTTAACGGTTAAAATCATATATGACAGAATTGTTTTCCTTTAAAAATTCTAATCCGCGATTTAATTGATATTAAGGTTAGCTTTATAAACTAAAACAAAATTGTTTTAAAATAATGTATTATTTGCGAAGGTGTTTTTATAAACAATTCTTATCGAAATAAATACGTTATTCATCACAAGTATTTAATTTAAGACAATATTTCCCTTAATATCATTCGATTTAAATGAATACGGCAATTATAAAATATCTATTTTTAAAACCAAGGTTGAACAAACTTAACCCTAGGTGATAAAGGTTGAACAAACTTAACATGTTTCCCTTTTTATGGCAAAACAACTTTTGCCGGATCAGCTAGTAAAGTTATAAAAAGAATGACGTTTCAAGAGACACCTAGTTTTTTTAATTGGATTTAAAATAAGATACCAAAAAGAATCTGACGATGTTAAAATTGTCATGCATTTTTTAAAATAAAATTATTTTTTATCATATTATTCACTATACTAAAAAAATATTTTTATTGATGTTATATCCCTAAAGGAAATAGAGTCCACGATAAGATTTTTAAAACTGAACGCTAATCCCTCTGCTCCGTGAATGACACATATTTGTAAATTTTTAGGACATAATTATTTACTAAGAAATATTTACATTGAAATATTTTTTCAATCAAATTATTACAACAACTCTCCTGTGGAGTAGGCTTCAGAAGAGTTCTTAAAAAAAATACAGCTTCTCTACGTAAAGCATGTAAACAAAACTGCCTAAACATTGACAGCAAAATTCGATGCAGAGCAAATAAATCAAAATATTAAATATATGAAATATTTCTATATTTCTTCGGGTGGGAATCGAACTCACAACAGTCGCACAAATGAGCACCTGAGCCAAATTAGGCCACTCAAAAAGTTATATACAAATCGAAACAAACAAAATATACAAAATTAAAATATATATAGATACTTCTAGTAGATTTATATCAAAACGGAAGCTAACAAGGTTGCGAGCGTGCTGGAACCTAATTGTATGACAAACGGTATCCCCAGCTTGGCCGTAAGCTTATTTGTAGCCGTGCAGTCCTTTCATTTACGTAAACTATCGTTTATATGCATTTATTGCTAGTGTTTGTAAATGAACACACGCTTTTGTTCAAGGTTTTAAACGCGTTTTGGATTGTTTAATTTATATATTAATTTTAGGTCTGTCGTGGCACAGCGGCGTATGTATACGTGGCAGGTCGTGGATTCGTTTTAGCACAAGAAAATGATATATTTAATATTTTCATTTATTTACTCTGGTAACAAGGCAAATTTCGGCGTTGAGTTCCGCCATTCATCACGCAATATTTTTAATTTAGCGAAGCGAGGGTATTGGTAGTGTCTTAATGAGATCAGAAAATCTTAAGTGTTTTAATGGGAACGGAAAATCTTCACACTAGTTTTCCAATTCCCCTTTTAATACACTGCTACGAGTAGAATACAGCGAAAAAAAAAATAACACATGAGGAAGTTGCGAAACATTACACTATATATCACGTGAGGTGACCGTGTAGTAAACCTGATAGTTGTTACTTTTATTCTTCCAAGAGAATAAATCATTTCCACTTCCCTGCTTTAACAAAATAGTAGAAATTCGCAAAATAACTAATAATAATCTTTATTTCTTTCTTCGCTTCACGCTGTATCCCGCACGAGGCAGGGTAGGCAGAAGGAACCCGGGAACCTAGTGTTAAAACTCTCTGTTCCGCTTACGTTCCCCACTTTCCGCCGAGTTTGAGGCATTGCATGTTGAGTGGCGGAACTCAACGCCGCGCTTTGCCTTATTACCAGAGCGAAGAAATGAAACATTAAATATTTAAATTGAAAATATTAAATATTTCATTTCCTCGACTGGGGATCGAACCCAGAACCTGTCGGTTACAGTCACACGCTTGTGCCGCTGCGCCACGACAGGCCTCTAATAATAGTAATTTCTTAAATTAGGCTGAAAAGAGAAGAACGGAGTGTCTTGATACTTGATTTGTTGTTTTATCATTCTTCACTGTAAAACGTGGATGTCTTTACTGTTATACTATTGGACGTATTCCTAGAATGTTTATAAATAGTTTTTGGTTTTTCAAGAGAGATAGAGGGAACTTGGGAACCTAATGTTAAGTTAATTCGATCATTTTAGATTACTTCCGTTCCTCACTATGTTATAAGTATAATAAAATATTTGAAAGAATATTTTAATAAAAATTTAACTATGTATCGATTGACAGTGTTAAAAAAACCTTAATACACTCAACAAAGCCACTCAAACTTATAATATATTTACACAGTACAAAAGTAATATCGTTTTTATAGTAGAACAAAAAATACGTAGAATCGCTATTAATTCTTGTTTTTCTTCCACTGACATATTTATGTTTCCACGCCTGCTCTATAACTCTTTAATGTTATATGTACGTTGGCTTTTCCGTAAATACGTTTTTTTTTGTTGATGAAGGTTTTCTTCATGTTATAATTCTTTTAATATCAAAGCTTTCTAAAGGGTAGTGGATTCGATTTCTGTTTAAAGTAAATATTTTGATTGGTTAATTTGATAATATTTTCATGAAATTCTGTATAATTTCAATATGTTTAAATGTGTTTAATCAATTGTATAATGTAAGAAGACAAATATTTTAATACATATTAACTCAGAATAACATTTTAAAAATGTTAACTAAAATTTACATATTTAAAAGTAAAATAAAGAAGGTCATTTCAGTTTTACTATAGTGTTGAAGCCATGATAAAAAAAATACTTTATCTCTATAAACGAAAAATTAGAACCTTGTATAATTCAATTTCCATAGCGCAAATGCCCCGGACATGGCACATGTCCCGCACATGGCAGGACAGACAGCCTAGTGTAAAGTACTCCGTTCCATTCCCCATTTTCCGCCAAATTTAAGAGGATTGCCTTGTTACCAGAGCAAAGAAACAAAAATATAAAATATTTAATTTAAAAATGTTACATTTCATTTCTTTAACTGAGGATCGAACCCACAACCTGTCATTTTTACTATAACACACTTGCGCTCTAAAGTCACAACAGGCTACAATTTTTCTTTCCAGCTTCACGCTGTATCCCGCACTAGGCAGTGTAGGCAGATGGAACGGAAGTGAAACCTAGTGTTATGACACTCCGTTCCACTTCCGTTCCCCACTTTCCGCCGAATTTGAGGCATTGCGTGATGAGTGGCGGAACTCAACGCCGCGCTTTGCCTTATTACCAGAGCCAAGAAATGAAACATTTAATGTTTAAATTGAAAATATTAAATATTTCATTTCCTCGACTGGGGATCGAACCCAGAACGGCCTCGCAATTTTTCTTTAATATCAATTGCAAGTTGAATTCAACAAACAGTTCGTAATACAAAATATGACATTTGACATAAAACTTAGTACCATAAATATAGTTTGAAACTTTTAATCAATCGAATTAATTACCTTTTTTGCTGAACTTGCTCTTTCATTAATACGCTATGGCGAAACAACTTTAAAAATTGAAATTTATGACTTATTTTTAAAAGAATAAAGTATATTTCAGGTTACAATGTACTTAGGAAAAATACATTTTCTCTCAGTTATTTAACCCTCAGTATGCAACAATCGAACGCAAACAAAATAATGAGCAATAATTACATGATAATCGCTTTGACGTTCACTTTGCATTTATATAATTTTTTAGCTTCACACTGTTTCTCCTACGGGGTCAGTGGTGTAGTAGGGAAAGTATAGGGAACCAATGTGAATACACTACGTTCTTCACTTTCTACCTAACTTTTAAGACATTGTATGTTAAGTGACGGAATTTAACGCAGCGCTTTGTTCTCTTGCTTGATCGAGGAAATGTATAATTTTACAAATAATTCTGCTGCTATGCAGGGTAAAGGTTGACAGAAAAATTGGCTATCTAACGGTAACGTAACACATTTGTTGAATTTAACTATTGTATAATTATTAAGGCCTGTTAATATTGAGGCCTGTCGTGGCGCAGCGGCACAAGAGTGTGACTGTAACCGACAGGTTCTGGGTTTGATCCCAGTCGAGGAAATGGAATATTTAATATTTTCAATTTGAATATTTAATGTTTCATTTCTTCGCTCTGGTAATAAGGCAAAAGCGCGGCGTTGAGTTCCGCCACTCAACACGCAATGCCTCAAATTCGGCGGAAAGTGGAAAACGGAAGTAAAACGGAGTGTCATAACACTAGGTTTCACTTCCTTTCCCTCTGCCTACCCTGCCTAGTGCGGGATAAAGCGTGAAGCTGAAAAAAAAAAAAAAACTATTGTATAGTACCTATATTGCATGTAGAATGCAATGGTTGTAAATGTTCGTGCGTCAAGCGTGTACTGCCTGTAAGCGCGACAGGTTATAAGTTCAATCACCAGATATGGAAATAAATGAAATATGTAATATTTAAATTTCTTCACATTGTTTTGTGTTGTCGGGGTAAAGCACGGTGTTGAGTTCCACAACTCAACACGCCATACCACGTGTGTCACGTGCGGGATAGAGCGTGAAGTTGAGTCAATGAGTGAGTGATATATAATTATTCTCTGAGAAAGAAATTAATAAATACTTTATTTAATAATCGTTTATCTATTGTAGCTATATTGTCCAATGAATTGCATAATTGAAAGGCATCGAAAATTCCGAACGTTAAGTGAGTGAATAGGTTTCGGTTATAATAATTAAATTAGTTGCACAGGGTAGCTATAGATAGTATAAAGTAAATTTTTTGTATAAATATTATATTTAACGTACCATTGTATTTTTTTTTACTCCACGCTGTAACCCGCACGCATGTTCCCTTAGGGAACCATGTGACACTTAAGACACTTTATTTTGTACGCTTTATTCTCATTGAAACAATTCCATTCTTTACTTCCTATCAAATTCTTCAAACATTGTGTGTTGAGTGGCGGAACTAAACGCCGCCTTTTATGTCAGAGTAATAAATAAATGAATTTTAAATATTTAATTCCTACGAACGTGTTTACAGACAAATTCTTGTACTACAGGGTCACGCCAGCTTCAGAGATTATCAAAGTTGAAGTTAGACATTACAAGGTTCTATACTATGATTGAATTGATCTCCTCTAATAAAAGAAATAAATTATTAAAAGTATTACACGTTTTTTATGTTATTACAGTTTAATTTTTACATGAAAATCATACTATGGAATGTTTAAATTAAAATTATTAAGTCACTATTGGCATAATTCGACCAATTGCTGCGTTTGTTTCTGCCTCCTTGAAACTAAGTGTAATAATATTAGCTTTGAGCAATTACAAAAAAATACTCACTTACTCTATCACTCGGCTTCACGCTGTATCCCGCACATGGCAGGGTAGGCAGAGGGAACTTGAGAACCTAGTGTTAAGGCACTCCGTTCCACTTTCGTTCTCCACTTTCCACCGAATTTGAGACAATTGTGTTGAGTGAAAATAAGTATTATACAACAAAAACAAAATTGTACAGATACTTTTTTTGTCTAAAACAGGATTTTAGTCTCGGTAAATATACAGGAAAAATTAATAGCAACAAGAATATTATTTCAGTGTTTTCTACTCTGTGCTATATAAAAACACTTGTAGTGAAGCGATAGTTATAAAATTTTGAACAAAGCTTAAAAATTGAGTCAACCAATATTTGATGTACATTAAGATAATTAATACATATTTGTGAATATTTTATTTTATTAATTGAATAGCTATTTATTGTTCAAACACTAGAAGTGCTGTCGAAGTTTTTGATTGTTAGCTCACCTTTTGTTATGAAATAACGTTCGTCAGTTCTAATAGTAAGGATATTTTTTTGTATATTTTTGTATATTTCTTTTTTTTTTTTTTTCAGCTTCACGCTGTATCCCGCACTAGGCAGGGTAGGCAGAGGGAACGGAAGTGGAACCTAGTGTTAAGACACTCCGTTCCACTTCCGTTCCCCACTTTCCGCCGAATTTGAGTCATTGCGTGTTGAGTGGCGGAGTTCAACGCCGCGCTTTGCCTTATTACCAGAGCGAAGAAATGCAACATTAAATATTTAAATTGAAAATATTAAATATTTCATTTCCTCGACCGGGGATAGAACCCAGAACCTGTCGGTTACAGTCACACTCTTGTGGTGCTGCGCCACGACAGGCCTCAAATAATATTTCTGTTATTACGACTTTTATTCTTTGAAATATTTATTTATGGCGGTGGAAAACTGACATTGGATTATTTAGGCATAAGTTTCCGATTTCAATCAGTACAGGTTGTGACCACTGGAGGAAATAAAATATTTAATATCGTCCTTTTCTCCGCTCTAATATTGAGGCAAATGTCGCAAACTTCCGTTCCCCACTTTGCGCTGAGTTTGAGTGCGTGTTGAGTTGCGGAACTGCACGCCGCGTTTTACCTATTCACCAGAGCGAAAAAAATAAAACATTAAATATTTAAATTGAAAACATTAAATATATCACTACAAAATGAGAAGTTTTTTATAAAAATAATCCTATAAAAACAGCCTGTGCTTAATTCTAAGTATATTTCCTATTAAAAATGTAAGAAATATAATCTAGTTAAGTAAACTAAGGTAATATAAATCGCCATATGCTATTACTTTGTGATGAAAGCACACCCTGTAGTGTAATTAATTTACAAAGCGGGTACATCATGACTATAAAACAGTTGCATAATTCAAATATTAATATGGAGCGAGGATGAGATTATTTATATATACTTATATTTATTTAAGCATTATATATGCTTAAGACGATAACACAGCCTACGTTATATGAAATAATTCTCATATGAATTAGACAAACAGCTATGTTAGATTCTGCCAGTAACACGCTATTCATCAAGTTCAAGGTGAAAAGTCGATTTGGCTGTAGAAGCTTATTTGGTAGGACATATGACTGAACGATCATTGCAGGTTCATATACCACTCGGGGGAATATTATTGCTAAAATCGTCACTTTCCAAGTTTAAAGGAAGTAACATGAAAAAAATATAATGACTTGACATTTCCTTACTATTAAAAATTAAATGTTTTATCACTATTTGGTGATACCGATATCATTGTAATATAACTAAACTCCCTAAACTCTATTTTAATTGATACAAAATTGTAAAATATCAATATTTTAACTTTACTCATTTCCTGTATAATAGATTCGTGGTCGCTTCTTTAAACTCTAAAGCAGTTATTAAATATTCGTTATTCATCATGATCTCAAAAGGCCTATTGTTAAACCAAGTTTCACTCAATACTATAGTATTATAGTCATTACAAATTATACTCAACTCTACTCTACTCAGCTTCACGCTGTATCCCGCACGAGGCAGGGTAGGCAGAGGGAACCCGGGAACCTAGTGTAAAGACACTCCGTTCCACTTTCGTTTCCCACCTTTAGCTGAATTTGAAGCACTGCGTGTTGAGTGGCGGAACTCAACGGAACTCAACTTCTCAAGTTCCCTCTGCCTACCCTGCCGTGTGCAGGATACAGCGTGAAGCTGTGTGAGTGAGTGAGTGAGTTACACTGCGCACCAAATCACATATTTTGCAACACACAAACACTTCATTAGATAGTCTCTGAGACTATCTATTGAAGTGTTTGTGTGTTGCAAAATATGTTATTTGGTGCGCAGTGTAACGTTATCCAAGAGAGTCTGGGTTGAATTCAAATTCAAATCAAATATTTTACTCAAAATAAGAAGTTACAAGCTTCATTTTTTGAATGTCAAACAATTTACCACCGGTTCACTAAGGTTACTGCCTCAGACTTGAGAATTTAATTTTCTATTTTGCAGTTTGGCATTTAAGTGTTAATAATATTTTTGATATAGACTACAATATTTTATTCCCAAGGCGTGTCATCATTTCTAAAATTATTAATTTGGTAATAACCTTTACACACAACACACAAACGTATTTCATAATTTTCTTCAATGGTGAATTAAAAAAATCTCGAGCGTTTTCTGGTATCCTAATGTATAAGCGTACACCCTGCCCCATGAAAGAATTACGGACTCGATGTAATTGACTTATAAACGCACTAATTTTAAGCCTATTTCTAGTATTCATATTTTATACATCACCGATTTTAGTAATTTATCGATATTTTTCTTAACATACATTTTTAAATGTATTGAAATGCAGCACACGAATATTTCGCTTCTGCAAGACAAAGATTGACATAATACCGGCTGCATTACCCCAAAGTAAAATGCCGTAGGGCATAATTGGAGTAGCTAAAGTAAACAAGGCGAGTCGATTCGTTGTCAGTTACTAATCTGTTTTTTTTACTGTAAAAGTTGCAGAGCTCATTCTATTTGCCAATCTATCAATATGAGGACCCCGCTGTTATTTGAAGTCAATGGCGATACCGCGAAACACCGTAGAATTAACAGGATCCACGGCTTCACCATTCAAGAGTACATCGGCTTTCGCAATTTTCGTGTTGAGTGTTCTGAATATTATACATTTAATTTTTTTCCTTTTCAAAAGTATGTTATTAGCACTAAACTAATGTAGTCTTTTATAGAGAGAATTTTTACCATCCTCATACACTTTTTGTCTCCCTAGCATTTTTTAATTCAACGAAATCTCATCAGCAAATAATACTATCTCAAGCTCCTTTCAACTAAACAAGGTAAATCATGTAAATATATTAAAAAAAGAGAAAAGGGCCAGGAATAGACCCGATTTATTAAATAAGAAGTCAGAAGATTCAGTGCATATTATATTGTACCATAATAATGTAGCTTCATGACCAATGTTGGGTGCTGAACGCCATCAAGTGACTTGGACAAGTCACAGAACATGCTAAGAGTATCCTGCGATCCTTCCATCGCCTCATAAATACTCTTTAAAAGACCTACCTAGCGGGTGTCGATAGTAAAGGGCCTTTGGTACCACGATATTGTTTATCATGTATTAGTTTATTTGAATTAAAATTCAAATTAGAATATGAATTCTACATTACATTTGTGAACGCTTTCCTTAAGTAATTATTCAGAGACGGTGTGGAAGCTATAAAAAATTTGGTTATGGAAACTGGAATATCAGAAACGAATTTTTCAAATTCGCAAGCAACTACTTGATCAGAGCTGGTATCGCCATAGTCAATTTTTAGCTTAAATATATAATTTTTATTTTTTCCAGCTACACGATTTATTAAGTGTTATGTAAATTTTAATTTTTCAGAAGATTTTTTAAATTTGTTTTTAATATGTAAAGATTTTGCAATGAAACGTATTTTTTAAATAATTTAGAATAGTTCCTGACATGATTAATACAAAATTTACTGTAGTTATATGTTTTATCATTATAAAATTTATATAGTCTTTGTCTACTCTTATGGATTCCCATAGTTACCCAGTCACTAAAAGATAATGAACTCCTGAAATTTACTGTTTTAGAAGTAAAGTTTTAGCATTAAATAGATTTTTATAAACATTGAAAAATTTCCCATATAATAAGTTCGTATAACAAGCTCGTTTAGGTGTATTGATACTATTATCAATTTTTGGTACCTTGCAGATTCAACTTTCTTTTGCTCATTCAAATAAGCATAAGTTATCTTCTTTATTAAAAATGCAAGTGTAGTGGTATTTAATCATCGACAGTAATTTAATAAATCGATGTTCCCAAAAATACCTATAAGGTATTAAAAGAACCAACTCTCCGAAAGTCACTAGCCTTTTGCTTGTTCATTGTTTTTATTATTATTAATAATAAAAAATACCATTAAAAATACAAAAAACATAAAGAAACTGAAATAAAAAGTGCCTATGTACTGTTGAATTTGTAGTTGACAGCGCTATAAACGCTGCTGCTGTAGCCGCTGCGCTTTAGTTGGGCAGCTTGATAAGGTGGAAAACGGTGTGCCAGTCAATTTTTGTATTATTTTTACTATAAAACAGGTTAAGTATGAGTCATGAACACATCAACCTATGGTCATAACACACAAAGCACTTATAAACGGAAAATTTTAAACAATTTTAATAAAAATTTATCACTCGATATCGTAGCCGTAGTAGAGGGATGAAATCCCACGTATTGAACGATTTGTTATGGATATTATACGAAAACTATTTGTTTAAGTCTATAAAAACGAGTACTTTAAAAACATATTTATTTTTTTGGCTTCCGTAAGAAACAGCAAGGCTGATACACAAATTATAATATACATAGACCTAATTCGCAAGTAATAAACTAATTCATTAACATAACAATACACCAACTAATCTCTGTCTGTTGTCGTCTACTTACAGCAAAATATTACCATCACTTGTCTTGAGAGGAGTTGCCAAAGAATATAATATTGAGTATAATTATATTTTGAATTAATTTTTGTACAAGGCCTTCTGGCCGTCGAGGCACGAGTGACTTTTAAAGCGTTGGTTGTTGGTTCTTTTCCTGATATTTTTATTTCTTTGCACAATCGGCGATACAAAGTGCGTTGTTGAATTCAATCAACGCCCAATGTATTAAATTTGGCCGAAAAGGCAACCTATTGCCTTTGCCTACACTGCCATGTGCCAAGCTAAATAATATTAAATGTTAAGTGACAAAATTCAACGAAACGCTTTACAAGCTTTTGCAATTTATAAAGATTGCGTATTGTATGGTAAATTATACAATTTACCATACAATACGCAATCTTTCTAAATTTAGACGAAAGTGTTTTAACTGTAGATTTCCTGTCCCCTCATATGTTGTTAAAATAATAAAGTAACTCATACATAAAAATAAACTTAACTCAATAATAACAAAAGCCAAGTTATATTATCGAAGTTAACCAACAAAATATCTTACATATTATAGATACAATTTGTATAACAATTGAACTCCCAAGCGCCGTAAAACTGAGCAAGTCGTAAATAAATTTTATCTTATTACGCGCATATTGGAAACCAGACTACAATAACGTAAAGTAAATTTTAACTTTCCGACGTACTAATTGTGTTTATGTGAGAATGTTATTTTTGCTTGTACAAATGTAAAAAATAACGTGTCAGTGATAAAAACCATTAAAAAATCCTATTTTTGCATCACAACAATATTCTTTTCAAAGTTTTATATGTTTTTTACCCGATAACGTCTTTTAAATCGATGGACGCCCGCTACATGCATAAAAAAGCGTGACTCAGTCACCCTCCAGCTGAGCCCAGCATACATGCGAAAGAGAAGCAGGATTGATCTAAGCGTACGGTAATTTTAGGATTTACTTGTAATTCTGTATAATTTAAGTTAAAAATAATAGCAAACTCATACAATTAAATGAAAATTTATAGAAAAAAAAAAGAATTTCCAATCAACTCCTTCATATATTTATCATATGAATATATAAAATATTGATAATTCAATGATAACAGTTTAATTAAATTCACAATAGTATGATTTTTTCATCAATGTTTTCTTATGACATAAAATTATTGTCCGTACCCACACAGATTTATTATTTGGTATTTGGTTATATATTGCCGTTTGGTGCAATAATAACGTATTTGCCCTTATAATTTTATTTATTTCCACAAAAGAAATAACAGAGAAAATGATAGCATCTATATACACAGTCTTTATGCCTACTGTCATTTCTAATATATAATTTATTCTTTGACAAATCATCCTGCCCTCACAGCAGTCGGTAGTATCTAATTAAGTAGCTGCAGTTAAGTTGTCTACTGGATTTATAGTTTGTAGGTGCGTTGAGTGTAAATTAAGCATTTACGTCTCTGTTATTAGTTATGACTTTTAACTCTCTCTATCTCTCATTCACTATCTCTTGTCTCTCGTGAAGGAGAGAGAAACAGAGAGACTCTCTCTTTCACTCTCTCTCTAGGAAAATTTTTGTTGCAGTAAAAGTAAACGTGTAAAAGTTCCAACAAGTGAATTGGCAAGCAGGTCTCTAGTTTTTAATGAAACCAAATGATAAATTAAGTTTGATAATATATCGAGACCTCTCGTGGCCCAAGGGCACAAAGGTGACTGTAAGCGTAACAAATTGTGGCTTCGATTTCTACTTGAAGAAATGAAAAAAAATATATATTCAAATTAAATTTTGAATGTTTTCATTTCTTCGTCCTTATAACAAGGCAATGCGCGTTGCATTCCACCACTCAACACGCAATGCCTCAAATACGGTGGAAAGTGTTAACGTAGCGGAGTGACTTTACACTCGATTTCTAAGTTCCCTCTGCCTACCCTGCTATGTGCGGGATACAGCGTGAAGCTAAAAAAGTAACAGACTAAGAAAAAGAAACCTTATCACTTTCCGCCAAGCTTTCAATGTAGACATGTGAGAGATGAGACTCGATGCCGTTTTATCTTATTACTATAGTAAATTAAAAAAGAATTACTCTGACTGGGCTTCGAAAACATAACTGTAACGTTTACTGTTGGACGCTGAACCGCTATACAATTAGGGCATTTTAATTTTTTTTATACATTTTATTAAAAAAATCCACAGAAAATGAAGCTTACTATTACAATCATTTTGAAACAGGTATATTTTAAAGTTCATTAGTTGTAAATGTAATATAAACCCCTCTACCACAAATATAAGATAAGATAATACGATACAATTTGTTGGTTTTATATCTTTTTTACGTATCCACGTGAACGTGACTCGTTGCTAAGTAATAGTAAAATGATTGAAATGGTATTATACGATATACTCGTGTAAGTTGTAGCCTGAATATTTATTTTTGTAGATTATCTAATGTTAATTATTGTATATTCCTATGAATTTCGGAGTTCTACGCCGCGTAGGCTTTGCGTTGTCTGTTAGTCACTAATAAACTATGAAAAGAAATCAAGTCAAGCAGTCGCGTACGTGCCTCCAATAAGAGCAGATGCAATATTGTTTGTGTCCGAGTTCCCAGATAGCTTGTTTATAAAAACATCACCCTCTTAAAACTTAAATTAGTATATTTATTCATAAAAGTTTTTCTGTTAAAATTTGAACTTAAATACGAACAAAGTGCAGTTTAAATTCAGTGTATTGCTGTATTTTAATCAGTTAAATTTACTAGTTTTATAAAAAGTGACATTGTGTGACATTGAGTGCATACGATCCGTTACGCTGTCGGCCAACAAAACCGGTCCCAGCTACCTGTGCATTTTAGCTTACACGCCTTAACTAATCTGCTATTTTGCTAATATAAATGAACGCTTTACTGGCCTAACGGCTGTCCTATAAGATTGAGAAGTGTGCATCCTTAGTTCGAATCTCACGATATATATATATATATTTTTATTTGTTACTTTTTTTTCTCGTTACATTTTTTTTTTTTTTTTTGGTATATTAAAATACACAATGAAGTATGCTTGTTGCAAATCTATGGCTGGTAATGCTTCAGATGGACTATTGTGTAGTAAATGTGGACTTAAATATCATTATAACTGCTTGAATCCATCACTTGCAAAAAAGACAACCACACTTGACAGAATCAATTGGATCTGCCCTGATTGCAAACTTGCTTTACCCAGACAAATTAATAATGACAACACGCCAATTCGAGGTCATGTTTCAAAACCTAATTATAGTGAGAATGTTACCCTACTAAGAGGAGGCTCATCTAGTGAGACGGACTCGCCCTGTAAATCGGAGAGTCAATCTTTCCTGGATCAAGTAAGGCTCATAATAGCATCGGAAATTACAATTTTAAGATCTGAATTTAAATCATCATTTGCTCCATTACTTAGTGACCTAAAAAGTCTCCGTGAAGAGGTGTCTGGTTTTAAAGATAGCTTAAATTTCATTAATAGTAAAATAGAAGATTTGAATAAAAGAGTTGATAATTGTGAATATGGAGTTAAACACCTATCTGAGCAATGTTCAGTCTTAAATTCCTTAAAATCTAAAATTGATTCAATGGAATTTGATAATAATAACAGAGAACAGTGGTCACGCAGATCTAATGTTGAAATATATGGAATTCCCGAAAAAAAGAATGAAAATTTAAGCACAATTATTAAAAATCTTGCTGATAAGGCAGAATTTAATCTTAACGTCGATACAGACATTGATTTTATGACTAGAGTTGCAGCTAAGGATAGAAATGTAAAGAAAAATAAACCTATAATTGTAAAATTTCTTTGCCGTTGGAAAAAAGATGATTTTCTATCTCGTGTCAGGAAACTTAAGCTGAAAATTAATGATATAGGATTTGTGTCTAATAATAATACCAACATTTACTTCAACGATCATCTGACCAGCTCTAATAAACAATTACTTCAACTAGTGAAAAAGACTGCTAAGGATAAGTTTTATAAATATGTATGGGTTAAAAACTGTAGTATTATGGTGCGCCGTAATGATACCAGCCCAGTCTTGCATATTATTAATTCTAATGATGTAAAAAAAATTGCTTAGGTGTTATCGCCACTTGCTTAGTGCACTTTTGTTTTATCACATATTGCTTTTTAATTTTTAATTTGTATAATTTTGTATTTACTGGATTTAGCTGTTTATTAACATTTATTTTTTTTTATTTATTTCTGATAGACTTTTATTATTTTGTTGGATTTTACTTACATAAGATATTTTTTGCTGCTTTGGTATTTATAATAAGGATATATGTATCTTCATTGTTTGTGGGGTATCTGTTTATGAAATGGTTATCATACATCTTTATATCTCACTTATTTTTATGTATAGTTATAAAATGCTTCTTGTGCGCTGAAATTGTACGTGTTACATCTTTCTTACGTATGTATATGTGTGGGTATGTATGTGTATATGTGTTTATGTATGTAAATGAATATGTATATATCTTATGTTCTTTAAGCTACAGTATCCTCTATGGCTAGTGATTTTTGCATTCTATATCAAAATGTAAGGGGACTTCGGTCTAAAAGTAATATTTTTTATAGAAATCTTTTGAACACTGACTGTGACATAATTTGTCTTAGTGAAACGTGGTTAAATGATTCCATATTTGACCATGAATACTTCGATACCCGTTATTCCGTTTATAGAGGTGACCGTGACTACTCTTCGCGTGGGGACTCCCTCGAAGGTGGTGTTTTGATTGCAGTTCGTTCATACCTTCATATTCATTCATCATCAATCGTCAAATTATCAAACTCGGTTGCCGATGTAGTCAGAGTCTCCATCTCGCTCCACTTATCCCCTTCGTCAAGATTGTTGCATCTTTACTGTTGTTATTTTCCTCATGGAAAAAATCATTACGTATCATTATGTGAATTTTATGAACTGGTGTCTTCGGATATTGTTTCCTATCCAAACGATTATTTCTTAATAGTTGGAGACTTTAACATTTCTAGTGCGGATTGGAAATATTTCGACAATAGGATGAATCTCCAAAATGTTGGTAGTAATGACTCATTTGTAGACTCCATTTATCATTTTCTTAATTTTAATAATTTTGAACAATTCAATACCATATGCAACGTTAATAACAGATATCTTGATCTAGTTATCAGTAACTGTGAATGTTCAGTTACCAGGCGCAGTGACCCTTTGGTACCTGAAGATACACATCATCCTACTTTGAATATTTTGCAAAGGATCCGTGATATATCTCATAAAATTTCTATTCCTTCTCGTACTGTGCGCATGTTTCATACTGCAGACTATAAAGCAGTTAATAAAGTTTTGGCTGAAATAGATTGGTTTGATTTGCTTGATGAATCTGACATTGTAAATGCAGTGGATTTATTTTATGATACCATCAATGAAATAATCAGTAAAATGATTCCCAAAAAAAACATTAGTGGTAAACGTTATCCTTTTTGGTATTCTAATTCTTTAAAAAAAATTATTGCAGAAAAACTTAAATATCATAAGAAATGGAAAATATACAACAGGTTCGCTGACTATGATTCTTTTAGTTTATTACGTGACAGGCAAAAAAGAACACAAATTGTCTGTTATGAAAACTATATTTCTAAAGCTGAATCTCAAATAAATAGGAATAGTAAATATTTTTGGAAATTCGTGAAATCAAAAGTATCATCCAATTGTTTCCCTGACACTATGTTTCATAATGACGTCTTAGCAGCCGGAGGTAATGATATTTGTCAACTTTTTAGTAATTATTTTAACTCAGTCTATCTTCCAGCTTCTTCTTGCCGTGTGAATGACTTTGTTACTTCATCATGTTCTAATATAAATATCAATACTGTAAACATAACTCGAAATGTAGTCAAGAGAGAAGAAGAAAGAGAAGTATTTAAATGATCTTGATATAAATAAGGGCTGTGGCCCCGATAGTCTTCCTCCCTTATTTTTGAAATCATGTTCTAAAACTTTAGCATACCCTATTTACTTGTTATTTAGTAAATCATTTTCTACTGGAGTCATGCCTTCAACTTGGAAGAGATCTTATGTGGTACCTGTATTTAAGTCCGGTGACAGACATAATATACAGAATTACAGACCAATCTCTAAGTTGTGTGTCGTAGCAAAAATTTTTGAAAAGATTATTTATGACTCTATTTTTCCTTTATTGCGCACTGTCATAATAGAACAACAACACGGCTTTATGAACCATAAATCTACTGAAACTAATCTCTGTGAGTTAGTTAATCGACTTTCTTCATCCATGGATGAGTGCTCTCAGGTGGACGTTGTGTACACCGACTTCTCTAAAGCCTTTGATAAAATTTCTCATACGAACCTCATAAACAAACTTAAAGAAGTCGGTATACATGGTGATCTACTTAGGTGGCTATGTTCGTACCTTCATAACCGTAGTCAGGCAGTTACAGTCAAGGGCCATTGCCCATCTTTCGTTCCTGTTACGTCCGGTGTGCCCCAGGGATCTCATCTCGGTCCTTTACTTTTTAATTTATACATAAATGATGTCATCAATACTATAAAACATTCATTTATTCTTCTGTACGCCGATGATATGAAAATTTGTAGAAGGATTTCATCGATATCTGATTGCTTACTTTTACAGGAAGATCTTCACAAGCTAATCTTTTATTGTAACGAAAATAGCTTATTTTTAAATATTAATACATGTAGTGTTATCAGCTTCACTCGCAAACGTCTTCCTTTAGTATATGACTACCGCCTCGATGGTGCTGAGATAAAACGAGTGTCTGAGGTGAGAGACCTGGGAATATATCTAGATCATAAACTAACCTTTAACCTACATATTAACAGAACGATAGGTAGAGCATATCGAATGCTTGGCTTTATTTTTAGAATTTCCAGAGATTTTAAAAAACCTAGTACTTTGATACTTTTGTATAACTCTTTTGTTAGACCTATCCTTGAGTATGGGTCTACTGTTTGGAATCCACATTACAAGACTTATGTTAACCAGTTAGAGAATGTTCAAAACAAATTCATTAAATTTGTACGCTTCAAAAAACAAATTCTGAATGGATCTGGTGACTGTTTTAAAACGTTATCACTTGCTGATAGAAGATCAATTAAGGACCAATTGTTCTTGTTCAAAATAATAAAAAATCTCGTTAATTCCCCTTATCTTTTAAATTATATTAATTTCAGATGCTCTCAAAAATTTACGCGTAACCAACATTTATTTTATTTACCTATTAATAGAAGTAAGCATGCACAAAATACCTTTGTCAACAGAGCCTGCGCCAGTTATAATAAACTGTTTATTCATATTGATATTTTTGCGGCCAGGAACGTAATTGTATTCAAAAACAAAATTATAAAAAGTTTAAATAACACCATTATTTTTTAAAAAAATTATATCTATATTTGATTTATATCATATTTTATTAGGTTTATGTTAACTCTTGTTTTTTTAATTGTGTGTAATTCTCAGCTATCTTTTTACTTATGTATATGTATATATATGTATGTGTATGTGTATGTATGTATGTATATGTATGTGTATATGTATATATATATGTATGTATGTATGTGTGTATGTATATGTGTGTATATATGTATATATTTGCTCTTTATGTTTTTAATTATTTTTGTGTGGAAACTTTGTTGGATTGTGTAGAATTTTATATTAATTTAATGTTTGTGTATAATAAGTTCTGTCTGTTTCCCTAATAAAAAAATAAAATAAAATAAAAAATAAAAATAAATAGTTTTGTATAGTCTCTCTCTCTACTCACTCTACTCAGCTTGACGCGATATCTCCTACACAGCAGGGTAGGCACAAGGAACTTAGGAACCTAGTGATAAGAGACTCCGATCCACTGCCATTACCAACTATCCGTCGAATTTGAGACATTACGTGCTGAGTGGCGGAATTCAACGCCGCGCTTTGCCTTGTAACCTGAGCGAAGGAATAAAAACATGAAATATTTAATTTAAAAATATTAAATATTTTATTTCCTCGAGCCCCCACTCGAACCCATAATCTGTCGTTTATAGTCACACGTTTGTGCCGCTTCGCTACGACAGGAATCAATTAGTTTTATATATATATATATATATATATATATATATATATATATATATATATATATATATATATATATATATATATATATATATATATATATATATATATATATATATATATATATATATATATATATATATATATATATATATATATATATATATATATATATATATATATATATATATATATATATATATATATATATATATATATATATTTATATATATATATATATATATATATATATATATATATATATATATATATATATATATATATATATATATATATATATATATATATATATATATATATATATATATATATATATATATATATATATATATATATATATATATATATATAATCATTGTATTTCATTATATTTCTTTAGTCCTGTTGGAGCACATAAGCGTGTGATTGCAAACGTGACAGGTTGTGGGTTCGATCCCCATTTGAAGATAAGAAACATTTAATAATTTCTTTTTCTTCGCTCTGGTAGCACAAGGCAAAGTGCGGTGTTGAGTTCCGCCACTCAACACGCAATACCTATAATACGCTGAAAAGTGGGGTACAGAGTGTCTTATCACTCGACTCGTAATAAAAAAAATCAATTTTCATACGAAAAAATTAACTATTTCCATCAACAAATGAAATATTTAATATTTCCATTTTTTGTTCGGGTAAGAAGGCAAGCAAGGTTTTGGCATCCGTCATTCCACGTCAATTTTGGCGAAAAATGGGAAACGGAAGTATATATTTGGTAAGCAAAACTGCTTACCAAATATAAAGATATGCCTGCCTATCTTGCTATTTGTTTCGTTTGTTTTTTGACGGCTTCATGTACGTTACCAACCTTTAAGACGGAGGTAGACACACCCTGGACCCTATACAGGACCAAACGGTGTTTTGGCGTGAAATACTGTCTCGCTCTGCTGATGACACCCAGGGCACAAGAAGAGAAATGCCATCCGGCCCACTCGACTTGTGGATGTCTAAGGACAGAGACAGATGGAGCTCGCCTAACAGCTTTTAGACGTCAGGCATAGAGCTCTGACTCGGTCATCCATAGTCGAATTTGAGCAAAGAGAGCTTTTTCTTTCGCCGTAAGTATTAAGATGTCATTTTCGGTGCTTAGCGGCGGAAGCGATGGCTGGCTAAAGTTGCCAAGTGCAGCCTATGAGAAGGCGATGTGCTTGTACCTTGCTCTTGGCACGATTGTACTTTCTTTTTAATGTTTTCACCTTCGGATCCTTAGTAGCTAGTGCCTCGGCTCAGATTTCTATATTATACCGATATATGCCTCGTGCTTTCAAGCTTGTACTAGATGCAGCAAGTTTGCAAGACGTATCGAACCAAAGCTGTGACTTGCCAACGATTGTCACTACAGAGCTAGGAATGTAAAGTTCCATGCCCTGTAGAACCACGTCACAAGCACTTTGATCATCAGAAGAGAAGCAAACCGGCTTCAGGGATAAGATGAGTAAAATGTATACATCCCATCTCAATCTGCTGAGTTGTATTGCCAGACGCGACGAGTCACTGATGTTCTGCGACTGACGCGGTTAATAGACCCAATACTCCGTACCAGGCAGTAGTACGAAGTGCTGTGCCCATTAACCATAGTCCATGCCCTGCAGAACTACGTCGGCGACAGCAGCGGCATAAGCACTTGGATCATCAGAAGAGAGGCTTACCGGCCCCCAGGTATAAAATGAGTAAAATGTACGCATCCCATCTCAATCTGCTGACTTGTAGTGCCAGACGTGACGAGTCGCTCATGTTCTGCCACTAACACGGTCAATGGGCACAGCGCTCCGTACAAGTGTCTGTAGTACGGAGTGCTCTGCTCCGTACCGCTGTGTGCGTGATACAGCGTGAAGACAAAAAAAATGTAACTATCATATTAGTCACTAGACCTATAAATTCACCCTTGCCTTTTCTATCACGCAAAGTTTAACAAATGCTAAGGGTAGATTAAAATTGTTAATAGGCATAAAATTCGTTCGCAATTTCATTTAGGAAACAATTTATGTTAAATTATATTACGTTAATAGATGTCAGTTTTGGTATTGATTTTTTTTTATTTTGATTTTTTTTTAACAAAGAAGTATAGAACAATATTGAAATTATAAAAGTAGGACTCGCCTACATTTATTATTTTTTAGATTAGATCTACTATTTTTTTTTTTTTTCAAATTATTTTAATTGGGGCCTATTTATATACCATATCAGGAACTTTAGAACTTGGCTGCATATGAACAGATGATGATGCAGAGTTATAACTTTGGATTGGATATATCCAAATAAATATTTTATGAAAGGTATATTAATTATGAAAAAAGAAAAATCCTTAAAAAAATTCGAACCTATGATGATTTCACCTTATTCCATTAATTATAGCCAGAAGAATCGGTACGTTAAGGTCTACGTTCTAACACGTTTTTTTACCTTGTCCACTGTACACTGTCATTATCATGATTTTCACTGACTTGAATTTATCGATACTTCATTATCATCGATACTGAATTTTCAAAAATTAAGTGTGAAAATAGTGTTAGGACACTCTTTTCATAGCAAAAGAAAAGAAATAAGAAGAAAAGTCCAAAAAATATACCCCTCCAAAAATATACCCCCAGTATGTAGATACTGCACGAGTATATTTTTTGGACTTTTCTGCTGACTGTGGGTTTGATTCCGGAAATGAAAGATTCAATATTTTCAAATTAAATCTTTAAAGTTTCCGTTGGAGAACCGAATGAAATACCGTTTTCAACTGAATTAAGCACTACATTAAAATAATTTTGTTTTGTAAATTTCGAGCCCCAGTCACTGTTACTGCAACCGATTAATAAACTCCCAAATTATTATATATATTGAATTAGTAACGTCGTCTATTGAATTTAGACCCAGGCGGGGATTTTGAAATTTAATTGAGGAAAGTCATCAAATATAGCCGGCGGCTGCACGACCCCAGCGTGCACGCGTATAAGCTATTTAAATTTACTCATATATATACTATACTTGTAATAAAATTAACTGATCGTTATCTGTACGTGAAAGATATGCGCGTTTTTTTTTATTGTAATCATTTGCCATTGTAATGAAATCCAATATATATATACTGGCTAATATCAGCTTCCGCTGTATCCCGCACATGGCAGGTTAGGCAGTGGGGAACTTTAGAATCTAGTGTTAAGACACTTTATTCCACTTCCGTTCTCCACTTTCAATTTGAGGCGTTACGTGTAGAGTGGCGGAATTCAATTTCAAGGCCGTAGTAACAATGAGAGCGATGAATGAAAACATTAAATATTTAATTTAAAAATATTAAATATTTCAATTCCTTAAGTGGCATTCGAACAAAGAACCTGTCGCATTTGCAGTCACACACACTTGTGCTTATAAAAATAACTTAATACACAGTATTTTTTTACACTAAGATATATATTTTTATACAAATTTAAATAGATATTTAAAGAAAAGTATTTTATTCTCCGTATCTTCGTCAGTTACTGCAATAAGCAATGAAGTATAAAAAGTCTACTATTATATATAACGCTGACACATTCAGATTTCTCGATAATACGTATATTCCGCCTATCACGCATTGCAGTAATAAATCACAGAAATGCTGTGCACTCAGCAATAAATGTTCTATTGAAAATATCTATCGATAGTATTAATGTATGGTGACTTTTTTTCATTCATGAGGCCTGTTGTGGTGCAGCGGCACGGCGTGTGACTGTAACCGTAACCGCGATACGGTTGTGGATTCGATCCTCACTCGAGGAAATAAAATATTTAACATTATGGAGAGGAGAAACGCAATGATGCGTTTTATTTACCAAGGCGATACTACGTCCATTCTAGAATAGTCTGGTGCCCATCTCATAATTTTTACGTACAAGACTTAGTTAATAAAATTAAAAAAAAAAATAACTTAACTCTCTTCTCTCAGCTTCATGCTGTATATCCCATATAGCACCAAAATTTGTCTAGTTACTACTTAATAATACTTTATTAAATAGTATTTTCCTTTGGACTTTAACAATATTTTCATCTGAAAATAGATTAACAATTGTTTATATAAAAAAAATGCACGTGCCGTACAATATAATTCATTGGAGACCAGGCCCTGGCAGGACCTTTCACAAAAATATCTCAAATTATATAACACAGTATATATAAGACATAATTAATTCCAAAAACAGAAATTAAAATCATCATCTGAATAATCAACTTTAGAGTCATTCTAAAACTTTCTTCATTTTTCCACGTTTATAAATTGTGTTACGGTTTAATTAAAAACCAATACTCACATTCATGTTGTATTCTGCACATGGCAGGGTAGACAGAGGAAACTTGGGAACCTAGTGTTAAGACACTCCGTTCCACTATCCTCCGTTCCTCTTTGCGAGTTATGTGGTGAAACTCAACGTCACGCTTCGCATTGTTACCAGAGCGAAGTAATGAAAACATTAAATATTTTATTTGAAAATATTAAATATTTGGGATGTGTGGAGGTCGAACTCACAACTTATCGTTTACGTCACACGCTTGTGCTGCTGCGCCACGACAGGCTTCAAACGATTATCTATAATAATTCCATGATTTTCTTCATGCATTTATTAACAATAAGATATTATCTTTTAATACAAGTTTAAAATGAAACCTACTGACTATAGTTTCCATTTCGGTAGTTAAATGGAACGCTTAAATATGCTTCATACACATGTTTTAATATGTTCATATTGTTATTCTCTTAATAAACTGATACAATTGTGTTGTATAAACTATAAATTTTAATTGACTGATTTTAACAGTGAACAGAAGGAAGCTACTTTAAGACACTTTGTTCTCCTTTTTCGTCCATATTTCGAAAGCTTGTATGATGAGCGGCGAAACTAAACGCCGTGCTCTGTCATGAGAATCGAATTCACAATGTCAGCACCGCCGTTTTTACTTGTTGTTTTAGTCTTTACACTTTATCCCGTAAAACCAAGTGTTCGAAAAAAAAATCCTTTTATATTGCACGCTGTATCCTGCTTTATGCGTGATAGAGCGTGAAACTAAATTTTATGAACAAGTAAATATAATATTATAATAGTTGCATCTCAACGTAATTCCCAACTGCTGATTCACTACAGAGTTGGCTCGCTCGTTTAATTGTTTGCATGAAGCACCCAAAAGTTACCGGTTGGCAAGTACCGACAAATTGCCTGCAAAATATTAACAAGTTGTATACAAAAATGAATAGTTCTCTTGTTCAGTAGTACTGTAGGTAAATTAAATTAGTTTTATTAACTAATAAGAATATTATCATCTATTTAGACATACATACCTTATTAGCTTCACGCTGTATCCCGCACGAGGCAGGGTAGGCAGAGGCAACCCGGGAACCTAGTGTTAAGATACTCCGTTCCACTTTCGTTCCCCACTTTCCGCCGAATTTGAGACAATGTGTTTTGAGTGATGGGACTCAACGCCGCGCTTTGCCTTGTACCAGAGCGAAGAAATTAAACATTAAATATTTAAATTGAAAATATTAAATATTTCATTTCCTCGACTGGGGATCGAACCCAGAACCTGTCGGTTACTATCACACTTGTGCCGCTGCGCCACGACAGGCCTCCTACCTTATTAAGTAATCTCTACATATACTCGTATTAATATTGCAACTGATCTCGGTCTGTAGGTATAAGAATGATATATGAAGTAGAAATATAAATAGAAGAATCTTAAATGTTAAGATTTCAGATTTCATAATAAAATATTTAAAATAGTATTAGAACACTGAAGTAATTCAGATTAGTATATAAGTATTTATGTAGTTTAAGAGGAAGAGGTCGGGAACGATTCGCTATAGAACAGCTGATTTTTTTTTCCTGACTATAAGCACGATGTTGTAAGTTCAAATTTCACCCGGGAAAATTATGTTTATTTTTCCGCTATGACAAAAGAAGCCAAAGCATTGATTTTAGTCGATCAAGTCGTTAAAGAATGTGTCGGAAATTAAATAGCAACATTATTTTCGCTTACGAAGCAGGTCTAGCAAGTGGTACCTGAAAATCTGATGTTAAGACTCTATTCATCACATAATATTCCTTCATACATGCCCTACTGGAACCCTTGTGCTTTTTACGTGAACTTAGTATGATACTGGATCACAGATACTGTTTTTTTCAAAAGTCAACCGATGTCTCCCTACTTCTATTATCATGAAATATTTTGATCATATTAAAAATAATATGGAGGAGAAAACAGAAAACTTATATTTTCAATTATCTATGAAAACAAATTGGGAAAGTGGGGAACGGAAGTGGAACGGAGTGTCATAACACTAGGTTTCACTTCCGTTCCCTCTGCCTACCCTGCCTAGTGCGGGATACAGCGTGAAGCTGAAGAAGAGGAAAGAAGAAGAAGATGAAAACAAAAACTATAGTTTTAAAACTATCACTATACTAAAATTTATTTAGATAATAAATTTTACTAGCTCAGCACTTAAAAATAGCAATATGTCTTAAGGATTGTGTCCACTTGAATTATATTTATGGTATTTTTGTAATAAGTTTCATTTCGCTGTAACCTAGTGTTAAGACGCTTCGTTCCTGTTGTTTCTCCACTTCTTTCTCCGTTCTTATTAAAACACTCTTCTTAACATAGCAAAAAAAATGTTATATATTTAATTTTCTTAAAAGGGATCGAACCCATAACTAGTCTCGTTTAAGTATTTAATAAAATTAGAAAAAGGTTTTAACAATGCATAAAACAATTTTAAATATTGACAAATGAGTCAAGACGCTTAGAATATTTAATACGAAAATAAAATTTATTAAATATTAATAGTAAATATCATCAGATTTCACCAAGCTAAAAAAAATATAATTATAAACTTTTTACCCTTGAGGCCTGTCGTGGCGCAGCGGCACAAGAGTGTGACCGTAACCGACAGGTTCTGGGTTCGATCCCCAGTCGAGGAAATGAAATATTAAATATTTTCAATTTAAAATATTTAATGTTTCATTTCTTCGCTCTGGTAATAAGGCAAAGCGCGGCGTTGAGTTCCGCCCCTCAACACGCAATGCCTCAAATTCGGCGGAAAGTGGGGAAAGGAAGTGGAACGGAGTGTCATAACACTAGGTTCAACTTCCGTTCCCTCTGCCTACCCTGCCTAGTGCAGGATACAGCGTGAAGCTGAAAGAAAGAAAGAAAAGAACTTTACCCTTAATCGCATTCGAACTCATTACCTCCACTCTGCAGGAATGTGATATTCAAAATAAACTTGCGGAAATAACAATTACGTCAGTGGTAGCAGTACTTTACAACGATAAGGCTTAAACGGCCGATTCGCTCGGGAACAAAATAAATTTCCCTGATGGTTTCTAAGTACTTACTACCTCTACTAAGATAGCAAAGGCTTCCTGAACGGATTTACCTTAATATCGTTATTAACTAGTAAGTGAAGTGCCTATGATTTTGTCTACTTACATTAACGCGATTTTTGTGGAAATATGAGAACAATAGAAATATTTTTCAAAACTTAAAAACGGAACCCTTATGATTTATGGCATTACTTGGTTGATAATTTATCCTGAGATTTCAAGGAAATTGTTTTTATTCAGTTTCATCTCGTACATGGGCAATGCGAAACGCAGTGGCCAAAGCCATTACTTAACGACAGTTTTAAATGCCGGGCGTGGTAAAGACCCGGCCGGACCCGGACTTACACACGTAATTTTGTCGCCTCTTACGACACCATCAGTACCATGAAAAAAATTCTTTACTGATGCTTTTATCGTACGAAATGTTTTCGTAAATATTCTTTTTATGTTGTTTGTGTAATTACAAACCATATGGTACTTTCCGTGGATCTACAGTTATGAAATATGGCAGTTATGAAATAAGTTAGAACTTGCAACATAAAAAAAAATGTAAGAAAGCCCAATATATATTCAGTTCTTTTCATACAAAAAAAAAGAAAGTCTACGGACAATTCGATAATTCGGACCAATTTCATAATCATAAGTTTACAATTGTGAAATTTAATAATTGTATGAAATTTAACTATTACTTAGAAATTTTGCTGTAAATAAATATTATATAGTATTTGTAACTATTATAAAATTATCATTCTCAAATTTCGTTTCATACAAAATGAGCGCATAAGCGTGTAAATTCAACTTTGTTGATTTTTTTCGGCTTTTTTCCTGTTGATATAAAACTCTGGAGTTGATACGGAAGCCTCGGTGGGCGAGTTCGTCTCGCACTTGACTGGAAAAAATAAAAAAAATCAAAACTGTAAGCAGAACAGCACAGTTTTGATTTTTTCTTTCTTGCATTACAAACTATTCACTAATACTAGTTCAATTCAAGTCACTGCTAAAACACTAGAATTAAAAAAAAAAACTAATAGCAGTCGTGGGACTGCCGATAGAAGTGAAAACGGAACTATTAAGTTGGGAGTAATTAAAATTATATGCAAAAATTATATGAATTTTTTTATGTTTTATTTATTAGTTACATATGATGGGTTAAACAAATCATGAACTAAATATAAATACAAAGTGGTTGAAAAAATAATTAATATACAATTATCTTAATTATACATAGTATTTATATTTACACGAATTTCAATGAATTCAAGTTTGAACATTATTTTCATTATTTACATCATTGTCGTGACTCACAAAATTATACTTATCCAAAAATCGTCCAACGCGCACATAATACAGTCAGAAATAGTCGATGTATTAGTGTATACGTGTACACAGGCTACTGCGCGTGCGCTAGTCTGGCTCTCCATAGCTATAGATATACTATTATCATTAGCATGTCGGTGACGCGAACCGAGGATTTTACCCTCTACCAAAACGCTCAACGCGCCTAAAGAAGTTTTCACTTCAAAAAAAAACAATGACGCTGTTTCAGCAGTGACTTCAATATGAGAAGAATAAACTTAACAACGTCATGTTCAATTAGAATATTAGAATGATTGGGTTACCTTAAGGAAGATTTAAGATTCAGTCAGTTCGTCTATCAATAGGCTGTATCTCAGAAACCGTAATACTAAAATAGTTGAAAATGTGACATATTTATGTTATTTTAAGAAAGTTTTGTTTAGTTTTGTGGTGACTTGTATTCAAGTTCCTTTTGACTATAAGTACTGATGCTGAATTATTTTAAATATTGCTTTAATATCACAGCTTTCTTATATTTTATTTTCTTTTAACTAAACTACGTGTAAAATCGAATCCATTGTTACTTTTATTGGAATATTAAATCTAAAAGCTCCAGAACGATCTCTAGAAAAGTTTATTTTTAGCGAAAACGTCTTTATATGAGACGACACGTACGTAAGCAAAGGTCATCGATACTTTGGAAAGTGTGAGAATCTTAAGTAAGTTGCGAATGCACGTACAATATTTGTTTAACGACTGCTTATAAAGAGAATCTTGGTATTTTATAGATATATTTTATCAAAAATATTTTTGTTAAAGCCTTTACTGTATTGGAACAGTGCCTGACTGGAGACGTAATAGTTATAGATTCATACTTTACTAATTTGGAAAAATTAAGTTTTTATAGCTCGACGCTGATAGAGCGCATATGGCAGGTAAGGCAGAGAAAGGGAACCTGCCTAATTTTCGAAACATTATACAAATGGCGTAACTCAACGACGTTTTTTCTTCGATTAAATTCCTCTAATAAGAATCAAACCAGCAACCTTCAAAAAAGTTAATTCCTATTAAATAAAATACTTATACAACTCTCATATTATTCATATACGAAATAAAAGAACAGAAAAAACAACGACAGTAACTTTTTTAGTTTTTCCGAAGTAGCAAAGCTTTGTAACAAGTTCACTGGACCAGCTGATTCAATTTTCATGTTAATTTAAAACACTGCAGAAAGTCATGTAAGGCTAACGTTTGTAGTTTCGTGCCTCTTTTTAGGTTATAACTTAATAAACTATGACAAACAATGTTTTTATATAAAAATGTTATGATTTTTTTTAGACTGTTACATTTCGTCGTTTATAAGTATGTATGAGTATTTAGGCGATGGTTGTGTATTCAAATGCCACTTAAGATACCGCTGTTTTAAGCAAATTTAATGTTTTAGGATTCCGTATCTTGAAAAATGAATTCTTTACAGAATCTGTAAGTATTATTTATCTGGAAATCGCGTGGAAGTATCTCAATATGAAATAAACATTACAAATAAAAAACGCTCAGAATCAACAGTACAAATTAAAAATGTAATCAGAATCTATACGGTATTTACCGTTAACCTTAAATATAAATTTTATGACATTTTTTTAATTGCCAGAAAATGAGAACCTTTTTATAAAAATAAAGTAAAAGGTATGAATATGGATATATTTACTTATATTTCAGAAAAAAAAAACATGTTTATTTTGTTAATATTAGTTATAATATTGTTTGTCTAATTTAATAGGATTTTTTTTTTTACTATGTTTTTTAAAATGTTATAAGAATTTCGACGGAACTTGGTTAGAACGAATGGCTTAGTTGGTCAGAGCGCTGGAACGGTTTTCCAGAGGCGCAGGTTCAAATCCTGCTTCGTTCAAAACTTTTATACGCTTTTTAAATTTAAGTTTAGGATTTTTTTGTTTAGTTTTATAAGATGTCTGTGTCTGTCTGTGGGATGTGTCTTATAATTAATACAAAGTTGGTGCGGGTCCCTCGGTAGTCTTTCTTGGACAAAATCGTTCTTTTTTTATTTGAAAACAGAAATACGGCGATAAATTAACGATAGCCGGCCATCAATTTTAAAATCTTTGTCAAAAGTGGAAAGACAGAAATCGATCCTTCACTTTCTGCTTATGAAACTATTATTTCGAAAACCCATTTTTCAACGCGCGTAATAAGCGAGATGCGTACAAATCTTATAATTCAGCCTGGCCCTGGATTAATTCATCTTACTGAGTATTTTCTGATATTTCAAAGCATATTCATATTATTGATATACTTGTCTATAATCTTACAATGTCTCAGTATTAAGTAAATTATTTTTTTAGCTTCACTTTCAGGATTTTTTTAGGAAACAAATTACTGACGTATGTCCATTCCGCGCTTTAAAAATTTAATATTTCTGAGTGAGAAACGAACCGGAAACTTGCAAATTGTTAGTCATGGGTTAAGTTCTGATACGTTAAAACTTTTATATCTAGTAGTATACCATAACAATTTTAATATAACTAAATTAAATGTGTATTTCTAATATATTATACTCTATATATATCTAATAATTATATTTGACTTTATATAAAAGATACCTTTGTTCTAAGCCAATGATGACGCACGGAAGTGTAGTTTGTTATCATATGCAAAGTAGAAGATTAAATTTTGATCAAACTATTTAGAAGCAAGCATATTAGAGTCATAAATAAAGTGACTTTTGCATTTTAGTGTTTATATATGAAGACGAAATTTAAAGAGAATTCTAAACAGAAATTAATAATAATTTCGATAAAATATAACATTTATAATAACAGGCAAATATTTGAATGGAGGGTTGTTTGTGGGAGTGTCTTCATATAAGGTTATTTTGCCTATCGTATAATAGCGGGGTCCTATATTATTCATATATTATATATTGTACTCATTGTACTAATTATTAAGTATATTGTACTAATTATTAAGTATATTGTACTAATTATTAAGTATATTGTACTAATTATTAAGTATATTGTACTAATTATTAAGTATATTGTACTCTACTCTACTCAGCTTCACGCTGTATTCCGCACATGGCAGGGTAGGCAGAAGGAACTTGGGAACCTAGTATTAAGACACTGTGTTCCACTTCCGTTCCACACTTTCCGCCGAATTATGAGGCATAGCGTGTTGAATGGCGGAACTCAGCGCCGAATTTTGCCTAGTACCAAAGCGAAGTAACGAAAACATTAAATATTTAAATAAAAAAATATAAATATTTCATTTCGTCGAGTGGGTATCGAACCCACAACCCATCGGTTACAGACACACGTATGTGCCGCTGCGCCACGACAGGCCTCGAAATCTTATATTGTGACAATCAAATATGATTACAAAAATGTTTCATATTATCTATTATTAATCTAAAATTGAACTTGCAATCAAACATTCCGAACCGACCCTTCTAGATCAAAATAACCAATTTCAAAAGTAATTTCGCATTTCAATTAGCAAAAAGGACATATCTAGTACAGGAGAAATAGTATATGAGATTAGAAAAATTTACGTGATGCTTTTCCGAGATAAAACAAGCGTTGGAACGGTAAAGAAGTTCGGCCACTTATCTGGAAACCTGACAAGGGTGTAGGATTTATGCTGGCTAGTTTTGTGCAATTCAATTTTTGCTCTTCTTGCCTTCTTTGATTTTGTCTTAAAATGTTGAAATGTTGGCAAAAATTCGGATGTGCATGTTAGAAATTTAAATTTAGATAGTTGTAACATTTTGAATTTTTGAACTAAATATTTGTATTTAAAGATTCTATCGTGAAGAATGAAGATTTTAAAGAGATTTATTACCATTATATATTACTTTAAATATAAAATTGTACGATTGTATTTTTGGCCTGTTATGGCACTGCGGCACAAGCGTGTGGCGTAGTCGAAAGTTACCAATGTTAACACACTGACCTCGCCATATTTGTTCCCACAGTCTAGAGTGGTGGAACTCAACGCTGGACTTTGTCTCATTACTTTTCGTGACTAACCTATCATTAGCATGGAAATACAAGTAATATATGTTTGATTTAAATCGAACCACTGTGGCACGCACAGCCTGATCTTAATTACCCTTATTTTAAATATACAATAATTTACGAGTACACTTTTAAAAATAAATTTCGTAATATTATTTGAATAATAGACATATTAATAGACGTAAAATAATAACTAGGTTTATCAATTTGCTACTCAATATTGGTTACCGAATGCGTTTAACAAAGCTACTACTGCTACCAATTGCAACTTAAAATAGTTTTGTATGGTTAACAAGTTCATTTTAGGAAACAAATTATTTTTATTTTCTCGCTCTGGTAAAACGACAAAGCGCCAGGTTAAATCAGTCCCTTATCTTTAAAATTATAGGCAGTACAGTGCCATCATTAGTCATAATATATATATATATATATATATATATATATATATATATATATATATATATATATATATATATATATATATATATATATATATATATATATATATATATATATATATATATATATATATATATATATATATATATATATATATATATATATATATATATATATATATATATATATATATATATATATATATATATATATATATATATATATATATATATATATATATATATATATATATGTAGATATATATATATATATATATATATATATATATATATATATATATATATATATATATATATATATATATATATATATGATGGACTAATGGCACAGTAAAACTTATTTACTTTATCCATAAGCCCCGGGGGCTGAAGAAACAACGTTCGCGTAATTTACCAAACAGTTTTCCAAAAATTAAGATGATTCTTTAAATATATAAATCTTTAGTGTTTATTTCAATAAATATTATTTATTTACGAAAATAAAAGATCAAAATAATTAAATTGAAAAAAATAAAAAAAAAAACTGTAAAAGACATTCTGTGATCGCAGACAGGGGAGAAACAAATGAAAGCACGGAGTTGAGTAATTCTATTTAAACTCAATAGGGAACGGAACCTTAAACTAGGTTCCCAAGGTCCCTATGCTTACTCTACGTGAACCAAAAAAACAACATTATAATATAAATCATCCACTGTTTTCCAGTTTAGTACAAAATTGCATTTGCAGATAGACAATAAATAAATTTAATTGGTAATATGATTTTTGTATCTACGACCGGAACGAACGCAATTAATTGCTTACACGAAAGTTTAATTTTACCATAATTCGTTGCTGTATTTATAGTAAATATAGTGCGCTTTTAACTTACACGAAAAAGAAGGGAAACGGTAAGTTTTTTTGTCTATCTGTAGCACTTTAGCTCCTGAATGAATGAACTGAGCTGAGTTTGTGAAGTTCTTTCATTGAAAGTTCCTCTTTGTTTCGGAATTTGAACTATTTTATTTTTTTTTATAATTATGGAATCAGCAGTACTTCACTA
Source organism: Eueides isabella (assembly GCA_019049475.1). Lineage (NCBI taxonomy): Eukaryota > Metazoa > Arthropoda > Insecta > Lepidoptera > Nymphalidae > Eueides > Eueides isabella. The sequence continues at coordinate 2,481,933 of CM032389.1, read as the reverse complement.
AAACAGGATAGTGATGTTATGGTATGGAAGTTTTTAAAATTATAATTTTGTTAATATTATGTGATTTTAGTATATTTATTTTTATATTGATCTACTAATTATAATGACGTATTTCTTTTAAACTATTTTAAAGTTTGTGGTTAAATACTTAGACACATGTATTTGCATTCTCTAATGTCTATAAATTAATATAACTACATATATATTCACACTGGTCTAGTTCACAAGAAACTGAACTTAAAACACTAACATCATCACTCTTTAATTTAAAAGGTAAGGGACTGATGTTAACGCCGCGTTTTGTTCTGTTACCAGTACGAAAAAAAACAAAAATAATTTGTTCCTTTAAATGAACTTGCAGAGCACACAAAAGCGTTCAACTTTTAACAAAAACAAAGTTGCAAACGGGCACTTGTATTGAATATCGAGTAGCAAATTGATAAACCTAGTTATAACTTTACCATTAAGCGTGTATATTATTCTTATGATATTACGATATTTAATTTTAACTTCTTTTATTAATGTATACGTGAAATAACGGTCTAACTTAAGACCAGGCTGAATGTGCCGCAGGTTAGGGGTTCAATTTAAATGAAATGCTTATTGTTTTTCCTTCTGCAATCTTATAATGAGACAAAGCATGGCGTTGAGTTTCACCAGTCTGGACTGTGATGAGGTGAGTGTTAACATAAGTTGCCTTCAACTAGCAGCTACACGCTTGTGCCGCTGTTCCACAAGAGGCCAAAAATACATTCGTAAAATGTTATAGTTAAAGTAATAGTAATAAATCTTCTTTCAAATCTACATACTTCACGATAGAATCTTCACATATACATACAAATATTTAGTTCAAAAACGTAACAACTATCTAAATTTAAATTTCTAACATGCACATCCGAATTTTTGCCAACATTTCAACATTTTAAGACAAAATCAAAGAAGGCAAGAAGAGCAAAAATTGAATTGCACAAAGCTAGTCAGCATAAATCCTACACCCTTGTCAGGTTTCCAGATAAGTGGCCGAACTTCTTTACCGTTCCAACGCTTGTTTTATCTCGGGGAAGCATCACGTAAATTTTTCTAATCTCGTATACTATTTCTTCTGTACTAAATATGTCCGTTTTGCTAATTGAAATGTGAAACTTTTAAAGTTGATTGTTTTGGTCTAGATTGGTTGATTCGGAATGTTTGATTGCAAGTTCAACTTTAGATTAATAATAATATTTAATACTTTTGTTATAATATTTGAATGCCACAGTGAGAGATTTCCAATTAGATATATCGGCAATAATGGTCGATATATACAATTAGAAAAGAGGAACCAGTAAAGAATAATTACATATGCATTTATATATATTTTTATTTATAATCCCGCTATAAAACGATAGGCAAAATGGCCCTCACTTAAAATAATTGCTTGATTTTAGAACTATTATATATTCTTGAAATTTTTAGTAGTTTAAGTTTAGAATTCTCTTTAAATTTCGTCTTCACATATACACACTAAAATGCAAAAGTCACTTTGTTTATGACTCTAATATGCTTGCTTCTAAATAGTTTGATCAAACTTTAATCTTCTACTTTGCATACATTAACATACTGCACTCTACACCGTGCGTCATTGGCTAACAAAAAATATATCCTTTAGATAAAGTGATATATAATATAAGAAATACATAAATCATTCAAATATATTATTATTCTTATAGTATACTACTAAATAACCCACCTACCTCTAACAATTTGTAAGTTTTGGGTTCGATTCTCACTCGAAGAAAAATGTGTTGAACTGGCAAAATGCGGCGATGAGATCTGTCGGTAATCTGAAATGTCTCGCGAAAAAAAGCTGAAGGTGAAGCTAAAAAAAACTGATTTATTTATTAATTAGATATATCAATGATGGCTCTGAAATATCAGAAAAATCTCAGTACGACGAATTAAGCTAAGGCCATGCTGAATTATAGGATTTGTACGCATCTCGCTTATTATGCTTGTTGAAAAATGTGTTTTAAAGTAAAGACTCTATGGCTTCTTATTACAATATAAATTACATTTATTAAACTTATTTTTGCGGTCGTGCGTGCTTAATTTGTAAGTACGATTATTTCATATTGATACTACCACATGTTCTCGTGATAAATACTACTTTCAGACTGATAAAAAAGATCCTTTAAAAAATCCGTTTCTTGGTTCAAGGCGCGGAACCATAAATTTACTCAAAGCAACGCTACTTCAAGTAGCATGTGAATACTAATATATACTTATATCCGACGAGATGTAACAGCCAAAAAAGAAATCATAACATTTTTATATAAAAACATTGTTTATCATAGTTTATTAAGTTATAACCTAAAAAGAGCCACCAAACTACAAACGTTAGCCTTACATGACTTTCTGTAGTGTTTTAGATTAACATGAAAATTGAATCAGCTGGTCCAGTGAACTTGTTACAAAGCTTTTCTACTTTGGAAAAACTAAAAAAGGTTATCTCGTTGTGTTTTCTGTTATATTATTTCGTATATGAATAATATAAGAGTTGTGAGTTTATAAGTATTTTATTTAATAAGAATTAGCTTTTGTAATGGTTGTTGGTTCGATTTTTATTAGAGGTAATGAAACGAAGAAAAAACGTCGTTGAGTTACGTCATTCATATAATGCTAAGAAAAGTGGGCTAACCTTTGGAAATGGAGTGTCTCAATATCAGGGTCCCTCCGCTCAACCTGCCATGTGCAGGATACAGTGTCGACCAATAAGAAGTTCAAGAAATTTCATTAGGTAATTCTAATATCTTTAAACATATTTGGTAATCGAATCCATTGACATTTATACATTTATATAAATCTCCAGTTTTCTATATAAATTATAGAAAACTGGAAATATTCACATATTTCTTCTTTTTCTTCTCTCGCTAGTTTTGTTCTAAAAAAATATTTCTTTTTAAACATGATGCTTACTACCATTTTTCTAAAGTTTACTATCATTTTTCCAAGTTGTGGAAGTATAAATCTACAACAATTAATTATCTACGTCTCCAGTCAGGCCCCATTCCAATATAGTAAGGCTTTCCAATATAGTAAGGCTAAAAATTGGTTGAAATTTCTTAGACTTTCGCCTTCACTTCTATTTGGGAGAAAAGCGCAAAGCTGAAAACGCTGAAAAAAGTTTAGTATCGGAAGGTATTTATATAATGTACAAAGCTAAATTTTCTATTTTATGGTATACAAAGGAATATATTAAAATGACACACAATATTTGTTCATTTTTTTTTCAGTTTCACGCTATATCCCGCAGATGGCAGTGAAGGCAGAAGAAACTTGGGAACCGTGTTAAGCCCCTGCGCCACATGTGTGTGTGTGTGTATGTTTGAATGAAATCAACCACACCTAAAACCTCTAATCTACATATATATTTACCTTATACTCGTAGCTCAATAAAACATATTTACTATTGCCATAAGCCATTATTTTCAGCAATTCGGCGAGCTGAAGTTAAAACAACGTTCGCGTAATTTACCAAAAAGTTTTCCAAAATTAAGAAATAGAACTTTAAATGGCTCTTAAAATACATGTACTTTTTCTTTAGGGATTATTCAATAAATAATATTTATTTGCGAAAGAAAAGATCAAAACAATTTAATTGAAAGAAATAGAACAATGAAATCAATCACACCTAAAACGTCTTGTCTACATATATATTTACGTTATACTCATAGCTCAATAAAACTTATTTACTATTGCCATAAGCCATTACTTTAAACAATTCGGCGAGCTGAAGTTAAAACAACGTTCGCGTAATTTACCAAAAAGTTTTCCAAAATTAAGAAATAGAACTTTAAATGGCTCTTAAAATACATGTACTTTCTCTTTAGTGTTTATTCAATAAATAATATTTATTTGCGAAAAGAAAAGAACAATTGAAAAAAAAAATAAAACTGTAAAAGACATTGTGTGATTGTTGGTACATTGATCGCAGACAGCATGTAACACGATATATCTCGAATTTCGGCAAAAACGGAGAAACAAATGAAATCACAGAGTTGAGTTTCGTCACTCAACACGTAATTCTTCAAACTCAGTATGGAACGGAACGAAATATCTTAAACTAGATTTCCAAGGTCCCTCTGCTTACTCTGCCATAAGCATGATAGAGCGTGAACCAAAAAAGAAACATAATATAAATCATCCACTGTTTTCCAGCTTAGTATAAAATTGCATTTGCAGATAGACAATAAATAAAATTAATTGGTAATATAATTTTTGTATCTACGACCGGAACGAATGCAATTAATTGCTTACACGAAAGATTAATTTTACCATAATTCGTTGCTGTATTTATTGTTAGTAAATATAGTGCGCTTTTTACTTTCATGGAAAAAGAGGGAAACGGTAAGTTTTTTTGTCTGTCTGTGGCACTTTAGCTCCTGAATGAACGAACTGAGTTGAGTTTGTGCAGTTCTTTTCATTGAAAGTTCCTCTTTGTTTCGGAATTTGAACTATTTTATTTTTTTTTATGATTATGGAATCAGCAGTAATTCACCAAAACAGGATAGTGATGTTATGGTATGGAAGTTTTTAAAATTATAATTTTCGTTAATATTATGTGATTTTAGTATATTTATTTTTATATTGATCTACTAATTATAATGACGTATATCTTTTCAAGTATCTTAAAGTTTGTGACTAAATACTTAGACACATGTATGTGCATTCTCTAATGTCTATAAATTAATACAACTACACATATATTCACAGTGGCATAGTTCACAAGAAACTGAACTTAAAACACTAACATCATCACTCTTTCATTTAAAAGCTAAGGGGCTGATGTTAACAGTGTGAAAAAAAACAAAAATAATTTGTTTCTTTAAATGAAGTTGCAGAGCACACAAAAGCGTTCAACTTTTAACAAAAACAAAGTTGCAAACGGGCACTTGTAGCTTTGTTAAATGAATTCGATAACGAATATCGAGTAGCAAATTGATAAACCTAGTTATAGCTTTACGGCCGTCAAGCGTGTATATTATTCATATGATATTACGATATTTATTTTAACTTCTTTTATTATTGTATACGTGAAATAAGGATGTTACTTAAGACCAGGCTGATGTCCGCAGTTTGGAGGTTCAATTTAAATGAAAAGCTTATTGTTTTTCCTTCTGCACTCTTATAATGAGACAAAGCGTGGCGTTGAGTTTCGCCAGTCTGGACTGTGATGAGGTGAGTGTCAGCATAAGTTGCCTCCAACTAGCAGCTACATGCTTGTGCCGCTGTTCTACAAGAGGCCAAAAATACATTCGTAAAATTTTATATTTAAAGTAATAGTAATAAATCTTTTTCGCAGTATACTTATTGCATGATTTTAATGAAATAGTTTTGTCAGCGGTACTATATAACATGGGGGATATAAATATATATATATATATATATATATATATATATATATATATATATATTATATATATATATATATATATATATATATATATATATATATATATATATATATATATATATATATATATATATATATATATATATATATATATATATATATATATATATATATATATATATATATATATATATATATATATATATATATATATAAAATTAAGAAATAGAACTGTAATTGGTTCTTAAATACATATATCTTTAGTGTTTTTTTTTTTGAAGAAATATTATTTATTTACGAAAATAAAAGATCAAAATCTTTAAATTGAAAAAAAAAAAAACTGTAAAAGACATTCTGTGATTGTATGCACAATGATCGCAGACAGCATGCAAAACGATATATCTCGAATTTTGGCAAAAGGGGAGAAACAAATGAAAGCACGGAGTTGAGTAATTCTTCAAACTCAATAGGGAACGGAACCTTAAACTAGGTTCCCAAGGTCCCTATGCTTACTCTACTTGAACCAAAAAAACAACATTATAATATAAATCATCCACTGTTTTCCAGTTTAGTATAAAATTGCATTTTCAGATAGACAATAAATAAAATTAATTGGTAATATAATTTTTGTATCTACGACCGGACCGAACGCAATTAATTGCTTACACGAAAGTTTAATTTTACCATAATTCGTTGCTGTAGTAAATATAGTGTGCTTTTAACTTCCACGGAAAAAGAGGGAAACGGTAAGTTTTTTTGTCTGTCTGTGGCACTTCGGCTCCTGAATGAATGAACTGAGTTGAGTTTGTGCAGTTCTTTTCATTGAAAGCTCCTCTTTGTTTCGGAATTTGAACTATTTTTATTTTTTTTATGATTATGGAATCAGCAGTAATTCACCAAAACAGGATAGTGGTGTTATGGTATGGAAGTTTTTAAAATTATAATTTTCGTTAATATTATGTGATTTTAGTATATTTATTTTTATATTGCCCTACTAATTATAATGACGTATTTCTTTTAAACTATTTTAAAGTTTGTGGTTAAATACTTAGACACATGTATTTGCATTCTCTAATATCTATAAATTAATACAACTACACATATATTCACACTGGTCTAGTTCACAAGAAACTGAACTTAAACACTAACATCATCACTCTTTAATTTAAAAGGTAAGGGACTGATGTTAACAGTGTGAAAAAAAAACAAAAATAATTTGTTTCTTTAAATGAAGTTGCAGAGCACACAAAAGCGTTCAACTTTTAACAAAAACAAAGTTGCAAACTGGCACTTGTAGCTTTATTAAATGAATTCGATAACGAATATCGAGTAGCAAATTGATAAACCTAGTTATAACTTTACGGCCATTAAGCGTGTATATTATTCTTATGATATTACGATATTTAATTTTAACTTCTTTTATTATTGTATACGTGAAATAATGGTGTTACTTAAGACCAGGCTGAATGTGCCGCAGGTTAGGGGTTCAATTTCAATGAAATGCTTATTGTTTTTTCTTCTGCACTCTGATAATGAGACAAAGCGTGGCGTTGAGTTTCGCCAATCTGGACTGTGATGAGGTGAGTGTCAACATAAGTTGCCTTCAACTAGCAGCTACACGCTTGTGCCGCTGTTCCACAATAGGCCAAAAATACATTCGTAAAATGTTATAGTTAAAGTAATAGTAATAAATCTTCTTTCAAATCTACATACTTCACGATAGAATCTTTACATATATACATACAAATATTTAGTTCAAAAACGTAACAACTATCTAAATCTAAATTTCTCTTAGACACATCCGAATTTATGCCAAAATTTCAACATTTTAAGACAAAATCAAAGAAAGCAAGAAGAGCAAAAATTGAATTGCACAAAGCTAGCCAGCATAAATCCTACACCCTTGTCACGTTTCCAGATAAGTGGCCGAACTTCTTTACCGTTCCAACGCTTGTTTTATCTCGGGGAAGCATCACGTAAATTTTTCTAATCTCGTATACTATTTCTTCTGTAATAGATATAACCATTTTGCTAATTGAAATGTGAAATAACTTTTAAATGGAATGTTTGATTGCAAGTTCAACTTTAGATTAATAATAATAAGAAATATTTTTGTTATTCTATTTGAAAGTCACAGTGAGAGATTTCCAATTAGATATATCGGCAAAAATGGTCGATATATACAATTAGAAAAGAGGAACCAGTAAAAAATAATTACATATGCATTAATATATATTTTTATTTGCTTTTCCGCTATAATACGATAGGCAAAATAACTAACATAGTCTGTTTTTATAAATATTATATATTTTCGAAATTTTTATTAGTTTAAGTTTAGAATTTTTGTTTAGTTTTGTTTTCATATATACACACTAAAATGCAGAAGTCACTTTGTTTATGACTCTAATATGCTTGCTTCTAAATATTTTGATCAAACTTTAATCTTCTACTTTGCATACGTTAACATACTGCACTCTGCACCGTGCGTCATTGGCTAACAACAAAGTTATCCTTTAGATACAGTGATATATAATATAAGAAATACATAAATCATTCAAATATATTATTATTCTTATAGTATACTACTAAATAACCCACCTATCTCTAACAATTTGCAAGTTTTGGGTTCGATTCTCACTCGAAGAAAAATATGTTGAACTTGTAAACTGCGGCGTTGAGACCAGTCAGTAATCTGCAATGACTTGCGGAAAAAAGCTGAAAGTGAAGCTAAAGAAACTGATATACTTAATAATTAGATATATCAACAATGGCTTTGAAATATCAGAAAAATCTCAGTATGACGAATTAACCTAAGGCCAAGCAGAATTATAGGATTTGTACGCATTTCGCTTATTATGCGCGTTGAAAAATGGATTCCTGAAATAAAGCTTTAATAAGAGGAAAGTGAAGAATCGATTTCTGTCTTTCCATCTTTGACAAAGATATTCAAATTGATGTCCGCTTATCGCCGAATTTCTTTTATCAAATAAAAAAAACTATCAACTTCAAGAAAGACTACCGGGGGTTCCGCATCAATTTTGTACCAATTATAGGACAGTGTTAGACAAACCTATAAAATTAAACAAATTAAAGTGTTCGAGTGTACATATTGCTTATTTTTAACACCTCAAACGTCTGTATTGAAAAAAAAAATAATATCACCAATATTTATAAAATATGTTTGTATTTTTTTTCTGTAATATAAATGAATATATCCATATTCAGACTGTTTAACTTTATTTCTATTACAAGTTCTCATTACTTAACAATTTTCGTAATTATAGGTCAACGGTAAAGACTCTATAGCTTCTGATTACAATGTGAATACATTTATTAAACTTAATTTTGCGGACGTGCGTGCTTAATTTGTATGTATGATTATTTCATATTGATACTTCTACATGTTCTCGAGATACATACTACTTACAGACTGATAAAAAAGATCCTTTAAAAAAATTGTTTCTTGTATCAAGGCACGGAACCATAAATTTACTCAAAGCAACGCTACCTCAAGTGGCATGTAAATACTAATATATACTTATATCCGACGAGATGTAACAGCCAAAAAAGAAATCATAACATTTTTATATAAAAACATTGTTTATCATAGTTTATTAAGTTATAACCTAAAAAGAGCCACCAAACTACAAACGTTAGCCTTACATGACTTTCTGTAGTGTTTTAGATTAACATGAAAATTGAATCAGCTGGTCCAGTGAACTTGTTACAAAGCTTTTCTACTTTGGAAAAACTAAAAAAGGTTATCACGTTGTGTTTTCTGTTATATTATTTCGTATATGAATAATATGAGAGTTGTATAAGTATGTTATTTAATAAGAATTAACTTTTGTAATGGTTGCTGGTTCGTTTTTTATTAGAGGAAATGAAACACAGAAAAAACGTCGTTGAGTTAACTTTTTGAGACTTTTTTAAACATGATGCTTACTATCTTTTTTCCAGGTTGGAGAAGTATAAACCTACAACAACTATTATCTACGTCTCCATTCAGGCCCATTCCAATATTGTAAGGTTTCATATATATATATATATATATATATATATATATATATATATATATATATATATATATATATATATATATATATATATATATATATATATATATATATATATATATATATATATATATATAATATATATATATATATATATATATATATATATTATATATATATATATATATATATATATATATATTATATATATTAGGGATGCAATTGAATGACAGCCAAGCCTTTATGTCCGTGTGTCTATTGGAAAGTCATTTGATCGATTGGGATAAGCCTTCTGTAAATTGGTAAGGCTTCTGTAAGTGTTGGTGATAACAATTTTTTTTTTTTGTTAAATTTACCTTGAAGTTAGGTCATGAATATTCGACTATAAACTTGATGGTTGTGGGCTTGACCCCCACATATCCAAACATTTATATGTTTCTTAAATATTCCGCCCATTTGTTCAGAAATACGGCATAATATTGTATTAATTTATAATCTGTATATACATATACATATAACAAAATAAATGTCAACATTTGGAGAAACAAATGAAATCACAGAGTTGAGTTTCGTCACTCAACACGTAATTCTTCAAACTCAGTATGGAACGGAACCTTAAACTAGGTTCCCAAGGTCCCTATGCTTACTCTACGTGAACCAAAAAAACAACATTATAATATAATCATCCACTGTTTTCCAGTTTAGTACAAAATTGCATTTGCAGATAGACAATAAATAAAATTAATTGGTAATATAATTTTTGTATCTACGACCGGAACGAACGCAATTAATTGCTTACACGAAAGTTTAATTTTACCATAATTCGTTGCTGTATTTATAGTAAATATAGTGCGCTTTTAACTTACACGAAAAAGAAGGGAAACGGTAAGTTTTTTTGTCTATCTGTAGCACTTTAGCTCCTGAATGAATGAACTGAGTTGAGTTTGTGAAGTTCTTTTCATTGAAAGTTCCTCTTTGTTTTGGAATTTGAACTATTTTAATTTTTTTTTATGATTATGGAATCAGCAGTAATTCACCAAAACAGGATAGTGATGTTATGGTATGGAAGTTTTTAAAATTATAATTTTCGTTAATATTATGTGATTTTAGTATATTTATTTTTATATTGATCTACTAATTATAATGACGTATTTCTTTTCAACTATCTTAAAGTTTGTGACTAAATACTTAGACACATGTATGTGCATTCTCTAATGTCTATAAATTAATACAACTACACATATATTCACACTGGTCTAGTTCACAAGAAACTGAACTTAAAACACTGACATTACCACTCTTTAATTTAAAAGGTAAGGGGCTGATGTTAACAGTGTGAAAAAAGCAAAAATAATTTGTTTTTTTTTAAATAAAGTTGCAGAGCACACAAAAGCGTTCAACTTTTAACAAAAACAAAGTTGCAAACGGGCACTTGTAGTTTTGATAAATGAATTCGATAACGAATATCGAGTAGCAAATTGATAAATCTAGTTATAACTTTACGGCCATTAAGCGTGTATATTATTCTTATGATATTACGATATTTATTTTTAACTTCTTTTATTAATGTATACGTGAAATAACGGTCTAACTTAAGACCAGGCTGAATGTGCCGCAGGTTAGGGGTTCAATTTAAATGAAATGCTTATTGTTTTTCCTTCTGCAATCTTATAATGAGACAAAGCATGGCGTTGAGTTTCACCAGTCTGGACTGTGATGAGGTGAGTGTCAGCATAAGTTGCCTTCAACTAGCAGCTACACGCTTGTGCCGCTGTTCCACAAGAGGCCAAAAATACATTCGTAAAATTTTATATTTAAAGTAATAATAATAAATCTTCTTTCAAATCTACGAATTTCACGATATAATCTTTACATATTCATACAAATATTTAGTTCAAAAACGTAACAACTATCTAAATTTAAATTTCTCTTGGACACATCCGAATTTATGCCAAAAATTTAACATTTTAGACAAAATCAAAGAAGGCAAGAAGAGCAAAAATTGAATTGCACAAAGCTAGCCAGCATAAATCCTACACCCTTGTCAGGTTTCCAGATAAGTGGCCGAACTTCTTTACCGTTCCAACGCTTGTTTTATCTCGTGGAAGCATCTCGTAAATTTTTCTAATCCCGTCTACTATTTCTTCTGTCCTAAATATGTCCGTTTTGCTAATTGAAATGTGAAACTTTTAAAGTTGATTGTTTTGGTCTAGATTGGTTGATTCGGAATGTTTGATTGCAAGTTCAACTTTAGATTAATAATAATATTAATACTTTTGTTATAATATTTGAATGCCACAGTGAGAGATTTCCAATTAGATATATCAGCAATAATGAGCGATATATACAATTAGAAAAGAGGAACCAGTAAAGAATAATTACATATGCATTTATATATATTTTTATTTATAATCCCACTATAATACGATAGGCAAAATAACTGTCACTTCAAATAGTTGACTGTTTTTATAAATATTATATATTTTCGAAATTTTTATTAGTTTAAGTTTAGAATTTTCGTTTTATTTTGTTTTCAAATATACACACTAAAATGCAAAAGTCAGTTTGTTTATGACACTAATATGCTTGCTTCTAAATAGTTTGATCAAACTTTAATCTTCTACTTTGCATACGTTAACATACTGCACTCTGCACCGTGCGTCATTGGCTAACTAAAAATATATCCTTTAGATAAAGTGATATATAATATAAGAAATACATAAATCATTCAAATATATTATTATTCTTATAGTATACTACTAAATAACCCACCTACCTCTAACAATTTGTAAGTTTTGGGTTCGATTCTCACTCGAAGAAAAATGTGTTGAACTGGCAAAATGCGGCGATGAGATCTGTCGGTAATCTGAAATGTCTCGCGAAAAAAAGCTGAAGGTGAAGCTAAAAAAACTGATTTATTTATTAATTAGATATATCAATGATGGCTCTGAAATATCAGAAAATCTCAGTACGACGAATTAAGCTAAGGCCATGCTGAATTATAGGATTTGTACGCATCTCGCTTATTATGCTTGTTGAAAAATGTGTTTTAAAGTAAAGACTCTATGGCTTCTTATTACAATATAAATTACATTTATTAAACTTATTTTTGCGGTCGTGCGTGCTTAATTTGTAAGTACGATTATTTCATATTGATACTACCACATGTTCTCGTGATAAATACTACTTTCAGACTGATAAAAGAGATCCTTTAAAAAATCCGTTTCTTGGTTCAAGGCGCGGAACCATAAATTTACTCAAAGCAACGCTACTTCAAGTAGCATGTGAATACTAATATATACTTATAGCCAACGAGATGTAACAGCCAAAAAAGAAATCATAACATTTTTATATAAAAACATTGTTTATCATAGTTTATTAAGTTATAACCTAAAAAGAGCCACCAAACTACTAACGTTAGCCTTACATGACTTTCTGTAGTGTTTTAGATTAACATGAAAATTGAATCAGCTGGTCCAGTGAACTTGTTACAAAGCTTTTCTACTTTGGAAAAACTAAAAAAGGTTATCTCGTTGTGTTTTCTGTTATATTATTTCGTATATGAATAATATGAGAGTTGTATAAGTATTTTATTTAATAAGAATTAGCTTTTGTAATGGTTGTTGGTTCGATTTTTATTAGAGGTAATGAAACGAAGAAAAAACGTCGTTGAGTTACGTCATTCATATAATGCTAAGAAAAGTGGGCTAACCTTTGGAAATGGAGTGTCTCAATATCAGGGTCCCTCCGCTCAACCTGCCATGTGCAGGATAAAGTGTCGACCAATAAGACGTTCAAGAAATTTCATTAGGTAATTCTAATATCTTTAAACATATTTGGTAATCGAATCCATTGACATTTATACATTTATATAAATCTCCAGTTTTCTATATAAATTATAGAAAACTGGAAATATTCACATATTTCTTCTTTTTCTTCTCTCGCTAGTTTTGTTCTAAAAAAATATTTCTTTTTTAAACATTATGCTTACTACCATTTTTCTAAAGTTTACTATCATTTTTCCAAGTTGTGGAAGTATAAATCTACAACAATTAATTATCTACGTCTCCAGTCAGGCCCGATTCCAATATGTAAGGCTTTCCACTATAGTAAGGCTAAAAATTGGTTGAAATTTCTTAGACTTTCGCCTTCACTTCTATTTGGGAGAAAAGCGCAAAGCTGAAAACGCTGAAAAAAGTTTAGTATCGGAAGGTATTTATATAATGTACAAAGCTAAATTTTCTATTTTATGGTATACAAAGGAATATATTAAAATGACACACAATATTTGTTCATTTTTTTCAGCTTCACGCTATATCCCGCAGAAGTGAAGGCAGAAGAAATTTGGAAACCGTGTTAAGCCCCTGCGCCACATGTGTGTGTGTGTATGTTTGAATGAAATCAACCACACCTAAAATGTCTTGTCTACATATATATTTACGTTATACTCATAGCTCAATAAAACTTATTTACAATTCCCATAAGCCATTACTTTGAGCAATTCGGCGAGCTAAAGTTAAAACAACGATCGCGTAATTTACCAAAAAGTTTTCCAAAATTAAGAAATAGAACTTTAAATGGCTCTTAAAATACATGTACTTTCTCTTTAGTGTTTATTCAATAAATAATATTTATTTGCGAAAGAAAAGATCAAAACAATTTAATTGAAAGAAATAGAACAATGAAATCAATCACACCTAAAACGTCTTGTCTACATATATATTTACGTTATACTCATAGCTCAATAAAACTTATTTACTATTGCCATAAGCCATTACTTTAAACAATTCGGCGAGCTGAAGTTAAAACAACGATCGCGTAATTTACCAAAAAGTTTTCCAAAATTAAGAAATAGAACTTTAAATGGCTCTTAGAATACATATACTTTTTCTTTAGGGATTATTCAATAAATAATATTTATTTGCGAAAAGAAAAGAACAATTTAATTGAAAAAAAAACTGTAAAAGACATTGTGTGTTTGTTTGTACATTGATCGCAGACAGCAAGTAACACGATATATCTCGAATTTCGGCAAAAACGGAGAAACAAATGAAATCACAGAGTTGAGTTTCGCCACTCAACACGTAAATTTTCTAACTTAATAGGGAACTGAATGGAATATCTGAAACTAGATTTCCAAAGTCCCTCTGCTTACTCTGCCATAAGCATGATAGAGCGTAAACCAAAAAAGAAACATAATATAAATCATCCACTGTTTTCCAGCTTAGTATAAAATTGCATTTGCAGATAGACAATAAATAAAATTAATTGGTAATATAATTTTTGTATCTACGACCGGAACGAACGCAATTAATTGCTTACACGAAAGTTTAATTTTACCATAATTCGTTGCTGTATTTATTGTTAGTAAATATAGTGCGCTTTTTACTTCCATGGAAAAAGAGGGAAACGGTAAGTTTTTTTGTCTGTCTGTGGCACTTTAGCTCCTGAATGAACGAACTGAGTTGAGTTTGTGCAGTTCTTTTCATTGAAAGTTCCTCTTTGTTTCGAAATTTGAACTATTTTTATTTTTTTTATGATTATGGAATCAGCAGTACTTCACCAAAACAGGATAGTGATGTTATGGTATGGAAGTTTTTAAAATTATAATTTTCGTTAATATTATGTGATTTTAGTATATTTATTTTTATATTGATCTACTAATTATAATGACGTATATCTTTTCAACTATCATAAAGTTTGTGACTAAATACTTAGACACATGTATGTGCATTCTCTAATGTCTATAAATTAATACAACTACACATATATTCACACTGGTCTAGTTCACAAGAAACTGAACTTAAAACACTGACATTACCACTCTTTAATTTAAAAGGTAAGGGGCTGATGTTAACAGTGTGAAAAAAGCAAAAATAATTTGTTTTTTTTTAAATAAAGTTGCAGAGCACACAAAAGCGTTCAACTTTTAACAAAAACAAAGTTGCAAACGGGCACTTGTAGTTTTGATAAATGAATTCGATAACGAATATCGAGTAGCAAATTGATAAATCTAGTTATAACTTTACGGTCATTAAGCGTGTGTATTATTCATATGATATTACGATATTTATTTTTAACTTTTTTTATTATTGTATACGTGAAATAACGGTCTTACTTAAGACCAGGCTGAATGTGCCGCAGGTTAGGGGTTCAATTTAAATGAAATGCTTATTGTTTTTCCTTCTGCAATCTTATAATGAGACAAAGCATGGCGTTGAGTTTCACCAGTCTGGACTGTGATGAGGTGAGTGTCAGCATAAGTTGCCTTCAACTAGCAACTACACGCTTGTGCCGCTGTTCCACAAGAGGCCAAAAATACATTCGTAAAATTTTATATTTAAAGTAATAATAATAAATCTTCTTTCAAATCTACGAATTTCACGATATAATCTTTACATATTCATACAAATATTTAGTTCAAAAACGTAACAACTATCTAAATTTAAATTTCTCTTGGACACATCCGAATTTATGCCAAAAATTTAACATTTTAGACAAAATCAAAGAAGGCAAGAAGAGCAAAAATTGAATTGTACAAAGCTAGCCAGCATAAATCCTACACCCTTGTCAGGTTTCCAGATAAGTGGCCGAACTTCTTTACCGTTCCAACGTTTGTTTTATCTCGGGGAAGCATCACGTAAATTTTTCTAATCTCGTATACTATTTCTTCTGTACTAAATATGTCCGTTTTGCTAATTGAAATGTGAAACTTTTAAAGTTGATTGTTTTGGTCTAGATTGGTTGATTCGGAATGTTTGATTGCAAGTTCAACTTTAGATTAATAATAATATTTAATACTTTTGTTATAATATTGAATGCCACAGTGAGAGATTTCCAGTTAGATATATCAGCAATAATGGGCGATATATACAGTTTGAAATGAGGAACCAGTAAAGAATAATTACATATGCATTTATATATATTTTTATTTAT
Organism: Eueides isabella; assembly: GCA_019049475.1. Lineage (NCBI taxonomy): Eukaryota > Metazoa > Arthropoda > Insecta > Lepidoptera > Nymphalidae > Eueides > Eueides isabella. Next base: position 2,465,589 of record CM032389.1, on the reverse strand, counting down.
AATCCCGCTATAATACGTTAGGCAAAATGGCCCTCATTTAAAATAATTGCTTAATTTTAGAAATATTATATATTCTTGGAATTTTTAATAATTTAAGTTTAGAATTTTCGTTTTATTTTGTTTTCAAATATACACACTAAAATGCAAAAGTCAGTTTGTTTATGACACTAATATGCTTGCTTCTAAATAGTTTGATCAAACTTTAATCTTCTACTTTGCATACGTTAACATACTGCACTCTGCACCGTGCGTCATTGGCTAACAAAAAATATATCCTTTAGATAAAGTGATATATAATATAAGAAATACATAAATCATTCAAATATATTATTATTCTTATAGTATACTACTAAATAACCCACCTACCTCTAACAATTTGCAAGTTTTGGGTTCGATTCTCACTCGAAGAAAAATGTGTTGAACTGGCAAAATGCGGCGATGAGATCTGTCGGTAATCTGAAATGTCTCGCGAAAAAAAGCTGAAGGTGAAGCTAAAAAAACTGATTTATTTATTAATTAGATATATCAATGATGGCTCTGAAATATCAGAAAATCTCAGTACGACGAATTAAGCTAAGGCCATGCTGAATTATAGGATTTGTACGCATCTCGCTTATTATGCTTGTTGAAAAATGTGTTTTAAAGTAAAGACTCTATGGCTTCTTATTACAATATAAATTACATTTATTAAACTTATTTTTGCGGTCGTGCGTGCTTAATTTGTAAGTACGATTATTTCATATTGATACTACCACATGTTCTCGTGATAAATACTACTTTCAGACTGATAAAAGAGATCCTTTAAAAAATCCGTTTCTTGGTTCAAGGCGCGGAACCATAAATTTACTCAAAGCAACGCTACTTCAAGTAGCATGTGAATACTAATATATACTTATAGCCAACGAGATGTAACAGCCAAAAAGAAATCATAACATTTTTATATAAAAACATTGTTTATCATAGTTTATTAAGTTATAACCTAAAAAGAGCCACCAAACTACTAACGTTAGCCTTACATGACTTTCTGTAGTGTTTTAGATTAACATGAAAATTGAATCAGCTGGTCCAGTGAACTTGTTACAAAGCTTTTCTACTTTGGAAAAACTAAAAAAGGTTATCTCGTTGTGTTTTCTGTTATATTATTTCGTATATGAATAATATAAGAGTTGTATAAATATTTTATTTAATAAGAATTAGCTTTTGTAATGGTTGTTGGTTCGATTTTTATTAGAGGTAATGAAACGAAGAAAAAACGTCGTTGAGTTACGTCATTCATATAATGCTAAGAAAAGTGGGCTAACCTTTGGAAATGGAGTGTCTCAATATCAGGGTCCCTCCGCTCAACCTGCCATGTGCAGGATAAAGTGTCGACCAATAAGACGTTCAATAAATTTCATTAGGTAATTCTAAAATCTTTAAACATATTTGGTAATCGAATCCATTGACATTTATACATTTATATAAATCTCCAGTTTTCTGTATAATTATAGAAAACTGGAAATATTCACATATTTCTTCTTTTTCTTCTCTCGCTAGTTTTGTTCTAAAAAAATATTTCTTTTTAAACATGATGCTTACTACCATTTTTCTAAAGTTTACTATCATTTTTCCAAGTTGTGGAAGTATAAATCTACAACAATTAATTATCTACGTCTCCAGTCAGGCCCCATTCCAATATAGTAAGGCTTTCCAATATAGTAAGGCTAAAAATTGGTTGAAATTTCTTAGACTTTCGCCTTCACTTCTATTTGGGAGAAAAGCGCAAAGCTGAAAACGCTGAAAAAAGTTTAGTATCGAAAGGTATTATATAATATACAAAGCTAAATTTTGTATTTTATGGTATACAAAGGAATATATTAAAATGACACACAATATTTGTTCATTTTTTTTCAGCTTCACGCTATATCCCGCAGAAGTGAAGGCAGAAGAAATTTGGAAACCGTGTTAAGCCCCTGCGCCACATGTGTGTGTGTGTATGTTTGAATGAAATCAACCACACCTAAAATGTCTTGTCTACATATATATTTACGTTATACTCATAGCTCAATAAAACTTATTTACAATTCCCATAAGCCATTACTTTGAGCAATTCGGCGAGCTAAAGTTAAAACAACGATCGCGTAATTTACCAAAAAGTTTTCCAAAATTAAGAAATAGAACTTTAAATGGCTCTTAGAATACATGTACTTTTTCTTTAGGGATTATTCAATAAATAATATTTATTTGCGAAAGAAAAGATCAAAACAATTTAATTGAAAGAAATAGAACAATGAAATCAATCACACCTAAAACGTCTTGTCTACATATATATTTACGTTATACTCATAGCTCAATAAAACTTATTTACTATTGCCATAAGCCATTACTTTAAACAATTCGGCGAGCTGAAGTTAAAACAACGATCGCGTAATTTACCAAAAGTTTTCCAAAATTAAGAAATAGAACTTTAAATGGCTCTTAGAATACATATACTTTTTCTTTAGGGATTATTCAATAAATAATATTTATTTGCGAAAAGAAAAGAACAATTTAATTGAAAATAAAACTGTAAAAGACATTGTGTGATTGTTGGTACATTGATCGCAGACAGCATGTAACACGATATATCTCGAATTTCGGCAAAAACGGAGAAACAAATGAAATCACAGAGTTGAGTTTCGCCACTCAACACGTAAATTTTCTAACTTAATAGGGAACTGAATGGAATATCTGAAACTAGATTGCCAAGGTCCCTCTGCTTACTCTGCCATAAGCATGATAGAGCGTGAACCAAAAAAGAAACATAATATAAATCATCCACTGTTTTCCAGCTTAGTATAAAATTGCATTTGCAGATAGACAATAAATAATATTAATTGGTAATATAATTTTTGTATCTACGACCGGAACGAACGCAATTAATTGCTTACACGAAAGTTTAATTTTACCATAATTCGTTGCTGTAGTAAATATAGTGTGCTTTTAACTTCCACGGAAAAAGAGGGAAACGGTAAGATTTTTTGTCTGTCTGTGGGACTTCGGCTCCTGAATGAATGAACTGAGTTGAGTTTGTGCAGTTCTTTTCATTGAAAGTTCCTCTTTGTTTCGGAATTTGAACTATTTTATTTTTTTTTATAATTATGGAATCAGCAGTACTTCACTAAAACAGGATAGTGATGTTATGGTATGGAAGTTTTTAAAAGTATAATTTTCGTTATTATTATGTGATTTTAGTATATTTATTTTTATATTGGTCTACTAATTATAATGACGTATATCTTTTCAACTATTTTAAAGTTTGTGGTTAAATACTTAGACACATGTATTTGCATTCTCTAATATCTATAAATTAATATAACTACATATAAATTCACACTGGTCTAGTTCACAAGAAACTGAACTTAAAACACTAACATTACCACTCTTTAATTTAAAAGGTAAGGGGCTGATGTTACCAGTACGAAAAAAAACAAAAATAATTTGTTCCTTTAAATGAACTTGCAGAGCACACAAAAGCGTTCAACTTTTAACAAAAACAAAGTTGCAAACGGGCACTTGTAGCTTTGTTAAATGAATTCGATAACGAATATCGAGTAGCAAATTGATAAACCTAGTTTTAGGAATCAGAAGTGTTATTTATAAAAGAAGAGACATTTCAGGATGGATTACAAGCGATTTATTACAATGTTTACTTTACTGACAATATTTCTCTAACTTGACTGACAATGATTCTCTATAATAAGTTAACAATGAGGCAAATTACATAATCAAGTTTAACTAAACAATCGTTACTGTCTTAACCAAAGTTAAACAATATCAAAGTTAAATAAAATGGAACGAACTCACAGTATCAACGCCAACCGCCCTTACGCACGATAACCACCCTGCAAACAGCCCCGAACCCGACTATACGCTAGCTTTTATGTATGTGTACGGTGGCGGTGGGTGTTGGTACTCTTCTAACATTAGGTACTCTTCTAACACTCTGCTCGCACGCAGAACATTCCGCTTACACGGCCTCTCCTGACACTGCACCGTCCTCGGCTGCATTGAAGATTTCTGCTGTTGGAGTTTGCCTGCGTCGCCTGAGTGACACGAAACAGGAACCGCAGAGGCTTGAAGACTTCCTCTGGTGGAGTTTGCCTGCTTCGCCCGAGTGACACGAAACAGCAACCGCAGAGGCTTGAAGACTTCATCTGGTGGAGTTTGCCTGCGTCGCCCGAGTGACACGAAACAGCAACCGCAGAGGCTTGAAGACTTCATCTGGTGGAGTTTGCCTGCTTCGCCCGAGTGACACGAGCAGTACATAGAGTCCCGCGGCCAGTTTTCATCAGATCTAAATAACAAAATAGTCGTTAATTATGCACGACAACAAACAATGTTGCCTATTCTCTCATTCCTCACGCAAACAAGGCCCTCATACAAAAATAGTCTTTCGTAACAGATATAAAACACTCCACTTTCGAGAGCAATCAATCATCATCTTACAAAAGTCTCACTCAAACTCATACTTGAACTTGCAAGCTCCTACATTAATAACGTGAACCAGAATTATGTGTGATGCGTGTAAAACCACGTGTTTATGGGTAATATACGCCTCACGCCTATTATACAGGACTGCGATACAAAACAGGACTGCACCTCACGCACGCCCTACACACGGGACTGTGCTACATAACAGGACTACGCCTCACGCACGCCCAACACACGGGACTGTGCTACATAACAGGACTACGCCTCACGCACGCCCAACACACGGGACTGTGCTAAATAACAGGACTTCGCCTCACGCACGCCCAACACACGGGTCTGTGCTAAATAACAGGACTTCGCCTCACGCACGCCCTACACACGGGTCTGTGCTACATAACAAAACTGCATCTCAGAAGCGTGTCTGCAGCAAGCAAGCGTGCCGTCACAGCAGCACGGTACACGCCTTCAACACGCCTGCAGCACGTCGCAGCAGGAGCGCACCTGCATCGCGCCTCAGGAGGGCGCCTGCATCGCGCCTCAGAAGCGCGCCTGCATCGCGCCTTAGGAAGGCGCCTGCTTCGCGCCTCAGGAGCGCGCCTGCGTCGCGCCTCACGAAGGCGCCTGCATCGCGTTCCACGAACGCACCGTCGCAGCCACACGCCTCAGGAGCGCGCCTGCGGCACGTCGCAGCAGCACGTTGCAGCAGCACGTCACAGCAGCACGCCTCAGGAGGGCGCCTGCGGCACGTCGCAGCTGCACGTCCCAGCAGCACGCTTCAGGAGCGCGCCCACCGCTCGTTCCTCGAGCGCACCTTCGCAGCAGCACGCCTCAGGAGCGCGCCTGCCGCTCGTTCTTCGAGCGCACCTTCACAGCAGCACGCCTCAGGAGCGCGCCTGCCGCTCGTTCCGCGAACACGCCTTCGCAGCAGCACGCCTCTGGAGCGCGCCTGCCGCTCGTTCCGCGAACGCGCCTTCGCAGCAGCACACCTCAGGAGCGCGCCTGCCGCTCGTTCCGCGAACGCGCCTTCGCAGCAGCACGCCTCAGGAGCGCGCCTGCCGCTCGTTCCGCGAACGCACCTTCGCAGCAGCACGCCTCAGCAGCGCGCCTACCGCTCGTTCCTCGTGCGCGCCGTCGCAGCAGCACGCTTCAGGAGCGCGCCTGCCGCTCGTTCCGCGAACGCGCCATCGCAGCAGCACGCCTCAGCAGCGCGCCTGCCGCTCGTTCCGCGAACTCGCCATCGCAGCAGCACGCCTCAGCAGCGCGCCTGCCGCTCGTTCCGCGAACTCGCCTTCGCAGCAGCACGCCTCAGGAGCGCGCCTGCCGCTCGTTCCGCGAACGCGCCATCGCAGCAGCACGCCTCAGCAGCGCGCCTGCCGCTCGTTCCGCGAACTCGCCTTCGCAGCAGCACGCCTCAGGAGCGCGTCTGCCGCTCGTTCCGCGAACGCGCCTTAGCAGCAGCACGCCTCAGGGGCGCGCTTACAGCGCGTTTCACGAACACGCCGTCACGGCCGCACGCGTCGAAAGCGCTCCGTCGAAGAACCTCGTTCACAGCATTGCCGTGGCCCACAGCTTACATCTAAGTCAATTGCTCTGCGACTGTAATGTTAAAAGAAATATAATAAATAATCGCTCGCAAAGAAGGCAGCGCAGCTCTCAGGATACAATTCTCCTTTCTGCAAAGGACGTAACTTCTTTGCTCTTGACGCAACTTCAGTTGTCTTGCCTCTGGCTCCACTTAATAATTTCAGCTCATAGCGGTCACTTACTTTCACGACGCGATATATGACCACCTTATACCAAAATCGAGCTTTCTTGAGGACTTGACTTTGCCATAGATACGATCACTACAAGATCACAGATTCCTTTTAAAGAACAACTTGTCTGCTTTCGCAAACCAGAAAATTGTTTACTATTGCCGATGAGATTAGGTATGCATTGAAAGCACCGCCGTGTATATCTTAGGTTACGGCAGTATTTATATCGCTATTCATTTATTTGTTTTTTTTTTTTTTTTTTTCGCTCGACCATTCCTTACACAAGTTACGTTTATGACGACTTTTTACTGTTATTTTGGGTTTCAAAACGAGATTTTATAAAACAATCCTCCTCTTTGTGTCCTGTTTTCTTACAAATGGAACAAGTAGACCTAAGGTCATTACCTCCATTGTCCGTGAAGTTACGGCTCTTGGTATATTTGTCCCGCAGATGTCCGAGTTGGCCGCTAATAAAACATGTGATTGGCTTTACCGGAGCCGTCAGGGTTACGTTTTTTTTTTTTATCGCTAGACAAAGAAGTCTGTTTGTCGTAATTACGGTCATTAGTTTTATGGGACTTTTTAACATACGTGGATAAAGGTGAACCGTTGCGTGAACTTGTATGTCACCTACGCCATGGACGATTTGAATCATGAGTTCTTCACTTAGGCCTTTAATAATGCGTAATCGTAGTAAAGAACGACGTGCATAATCTGCGTACGATAAATAACTATCCGACGTGGTATTTAAAACCTCTCGAAGAATTTGTACGTAATTAATCTTTTAAGGGCACAGGGACTTAAATTTTTTTACAAAATTAGACCACGAACGATCTTGAGTGCTCCATTCGTTAAGCCAAGTTTTTGCGCTCTTAAGCATTGAGTGACACGGGAAAAACACTTGAATTCGTCCTAATGGTTTACACGCCTCGCTCTCTGCACTTCATTACACCACACTTTAAAGTTATTTATGGCCGGGTCATAGTTTGGCACAAAATAATTGTCAGATTTACCTCTGCCTAGAAAATCTAATGCGTCGACAAGTGTTTGAGTCGCAGAATTATTATTTTTATGAAATGAAAGAGTATTATCGCGAATAAACGATGGTATCTGCAACGGTAACGATGAGTACTGGTCGCGTTCGCCTCTACTGCCGTTAGACGTGACATAATCGAACCTAACGTTTTTTTTTATAGTTTTATCGTCGGAGTAGGTCTTTGATTCACGGTCGTGATTGGATTGATGTGAATTAATGGAGTTAGATCTCGATCTGTTGCGCGACTCCCCGGTCGCATGTTCGCTGCTACGTGAATAAGTAAAACGACACGAACAATCGCTATGATGCGACCGCGAATAATGTTGACGCGACGCACGCGCATTTTATTAAGAAAATTAAGGAAAGACAAAAAGAAACAGTGGAAAGAAAATTGCGACCGAATTCTACACTTTTTCCGACACGCGATACGGCGTTAGCTAGTGCCGACTTGATTGCACCAAGTAATGTACGTAATGTTTAAAGAAAAAAAAAAAATAACGATTGTTTACTTCATAAAAATCTACTAGTGAGCGATAAATCCTATCCCACTTCTGATTTTAGGAATCAGAAGTGTTATTTATAAAAGAAGAGACATTTCAGGATGGATTACAAGCGATTTATTACAATGTTTACTTTACTGACAATATTTCTCTAACTTGACTGACAATGATTCTCTATAATAAGTTAACAATGAGGCAAATTACATAATCAAGTTTAACTAAACAATCGTTACTGTCTTTAACCAAAGTTAAACAATATCAAAGTTAAATAATATGGAACGAACTCACAGTATCAACGCCAACCGCCCTTACGCACGATAACCACCCTGCAAACAGCCCCGAACCCGACTATACGCTAGCTTTTATGTATGTGTACGGTGGCGGTGGGTGTTGGTACTCTTCTAACATTAGGTACTCTTCTAACACTCTGCTCGCACGCAGAACATTCCGCTTACACTAGTTATAACTTGACGGCCATTAAGCGTGTATATTATTCATATGATATTACGATATTTATTTTTAACTTTTTTTATTATTGTATACGTGAAATAATGGTGTTACTTAAGACCAGGCTGAATGTGCCGCAGGTTAGGGGTTCAATTTCAATGAAATGCTTATTGTTTTTTCTTCTGCACTCTGATAATGAGACAAAGCGTGGCGTTGAGTTTCGCCAATCTGGACTGTGATGAGGTGAGTGTCAACATAAGTTGCCTTCAACTAGCAGCTACACGCTTGTGCCGCTGTTCCACAATAGGCCAAAAATACATTCGTAAAATTTTATAGTTAAAGTAATAGTAATAAATCTTCTTTCAAATCTACAAACTTCACGATAGAATCTCCACATATATACATACAAATATTTAGTTCAAAAACGTAACAACTATCTAAATTTAAATTTCTCTTGGACACATCCGAATTAATGCCAAAATTTTAACATTTTAGACAAAATCAAAGAAGGCAAGAAGAGCAAAAATTGAATTGCACAAAGCTAGCCAGCATAAATCCTACACCCTTGTCAGGTTTCCAGATAAGTGGCCGAACTTCTTTACAGTTCCAACGCTTGTTTTATCTCGGGGAAGCATCACGTAAATTTTTCTAATCTCGTATACTATTTCTTCTGTAATAGATATAACCATTTTGCTAATTGAAATGTGAAATAACTTTTAAATGGAATGTTTGATTGCAAGTTCAACTTTAGATTAATAATAATAAGAAATATTTTTGTTATTCTATTTGAAAGTCACAGTGAGAGATTTCCAATTAGATATATCAGCAATAATGGGTGATATATACAGTTAGAAAACAGAAACCAGTAAAGAATAATTACATATGCATTAATATATATTTTTATTTGCTTTTCCGCTATAATACGATAGGCAAAATAACTAACATAGTCTATTTTTGAAAATATTACTTACTTTTGAAATTTTTATTAGTTCAAGTTTAGAATTTTCGTTTAATTTTGTTTTCATATATACACACTAAAATGCAAAAGTCAGTTTGTTTATGACACTAATATGCTTGCTTCTAAATATTTTGATCAAACTTTAATCTTCTACTTTGCATACATTAACATACTGCACTCTACACCGTGCGTCATTGGCTAACAACAAAGTTATCCTTTAGATACATTGATATATAATATAAGAAATACATAAATCATTCAAATATATTATTATTCTTATAGTATACTACTAAATAACCCACCTATGTCTAACAATTTGCAAGTTTTGGGTTCGACTCTCACTCGAAGAAAAATATGTTGAACTTGTAAACTGCGGCGTTGAGACCAGTCAGTAATCTGCAATGACTTGCGGAAAAAAGCTGAAAGCAAAGCTAAAGAAACTGATATACTTAATAATTAGATATATCAACAATGGCTTTGAAATATCAGAAAAATCTCAGTATGACGAATTAACCTAAGGCCAAGCAGAATTATAGGATTTGTACGCATTTCGCTTATTATGCGCGTTGAAAAATGGATTCTTGAAATAAAGCTTTAATAAGAGGAAAGTGAAGAATCGATTTCTGTCTTTCCATCTTTGACAAAGATATTCAAATTGATGTCCGCTTATCGCCGAATTTCTTTTATCAAATAAAAAAAAACTATCAACTTCAAGAAAGACTACCGGGGGTTCCGCACCAATTTTGTACCAATTATGGAACAGTGGGTGACAAACTTATAAAATTAACAAACTAAAGTGTTCGAGTGAACATATTGCTGATTTTTAACACCTCAAATGTCTGTATTGAAAAAAAAAAATAATATCACCAATATTAATAAAATATGTTTGTATTTTTTTTCTGTAATATAAATGAATATATCCATATTCAGACTGTTTAACTTTATTTCTATTACAAGTTCTCATTACTTAACAATTCTCGTAATTATAGGTCAACGGTAAAGACTCTTTAGCTTCTGATTATAATGTGAATACATTTATTAAACTTAATTTTGCGGACGTGCGTGCTTAATTTGTAAGTATGATTATTTCATATTGATACTACCACATGTTCTCGTGATAAATACTACTTACAGACTGATAAGAAAGATCCTTTAAAAAAATCGTTTCTTGTTTCAAGGCACGGAACCATAAATTTACTCAAAGCAACGCTACCTCAAGTGGCATGTGAATACTAATATATACTTATATCCAACGAGATGTAACAGCCCAAAAAAAAAATCATAACATTTTTATATAAAAATATTGTTTTTCATAGTTTATTAAGTTATAACCTAAAAAGAGCTACCAAACTACAAACGTTAGCCTTACATGACTTTCTGTAGTGTTTTAGATTAACATGAAAATTGAATCAGCTGGTCCAGTGAACTTGTTACAAAGCTTTTCTACTTTGGAAAAACTAAAAAAGGTTATCTCGTTGTGTTTTCTGTTATATTATTTCGTATATGAATAATATGAGAGTTGTGTAAGTATGTTATTTAATAAGAATTAACTTTTGTAATGGTTGTTGGTTCGATTTTTATGATAGGTAATGAAACGAAGAAAAAACGTCGTTGAGTTAACTTTTTGAGACTTTTTTAAACATGATGCTTACTATCATTTTTCCAGGTTGGAGAAGTATAAACCTACAACAATTATCTACGTCTCCATTCAGGCCCCATTCCAATATAGTAAGGCTTCAATTTATATATATAGTTAATACGGTTTACAAGTTTTACACTGCCATGTACTGAATGTAGAAAGAAGCTGAAAGAGTGTCAGTGTCGTTTTAATATTTATTTTGCCTATTATAAAATAGAAAAGTTACCTTAATACATCATATAATTACCTTATGTTACTAAACTATAAATTTTATATAAATATACAAAAAACACTTTGTTTTCAGCGTTACGTTTTTCTCTCAAATAAATATGTAGGAAAAAAGTAGGTAGTCCGTATGTTGGCATTACCATTTTAATAAACGACCGTAAGCGGCTTGGGCTTATTCATAATTATTTACTTATTAGTTCCCAAGCAGCACCTGGCGCCGAATCTTTATACGTTTTTATGATAATCATGATAATTTTAATAGAAAGATATTTTTATGCTATATTAAATTGTAAGTTTATTACGATGGATTTGATTTTTACATAGAGATTTTAGTGTAGTGAAATTATTTTTATTTATCCGTTTTAATAGACAGTGTCGTGGTGCAGCAGCACAAGCGTGTGACTGTAACCGACAGGTTTTGGATCGATCCCCACACGAGAAAATGAAACATTTTATATTTTCAATTAAAACATCTAATGTTTTCATTTTTTCGCTCTGGTACAAGGCAAACACGGCGTTGAGTTTCGCCACTCAACACGCTATGCCTAAAATTCGGCGGAAAGTGGGGAACGGGAGTGGAACGGAGTGTCTTATCACTAGGTTCCCAATTTCCCCCTTCCTGCCTGCGTGAAGCTGAGTGAGTAAGTGAGTAAAAGACAAAGCGTGGTGTTGAACTTCGCCATTTCACACCCTATGTCTCGAAAATTAGGCAAAATATGGGGATCGAAATGTTTTACTACTTACTTATAGCGGAAAAAACGAAGTTAAAATAAAAAAAAATATTAAAATTATAAAAATTCATATAAGATTTTCATGAGGTTGTCGTAAAACATACAACGATCAAGTTAAATATTATCAACTGTTCATTTCCTAGTATTGCCTAGTCGTCTATTATTTAAATTCTAGTTCGTGAAAAAGGTTGACGTCAAACAGAAATACTTTCCTCTACAGAGATACGTAGATTCTTTTTATTTTAGGGATGCAATTGAATGACAGCCAAGCCTTTATGTCCATGTGTCTATAGGAAAGTCCATTTGATCGATTGGGATAAGCCTTTTGTAAATTGGTAAGTGTTGGTGATAACATTTTTTTGTTGTTAAATTTTCCTTGAAGTAAGGGCATGATTATTTGACTATAAACTTGATGGTTGTGGGCTTGACCCCCAAATACATACAAACATTTGTATGTTCCTTAAATAATCCGCCCATTTGTTCAGAAATACGGCATAATATTGTATTAATTTATAATCTGTATATACATATAAATAAATAAAAATAAAAAATAAATAAAAAAGCCTTTTATTCCTTCCAGAATTGGTAGTGTTAGTTAACATTAAATAGTTTGTTAATATATATCAGTAAAATGGTTAGTAGTGGTGGTTAGTTAGAAAACAAAGTTTAAAATTGTTAGTAGTGTAGTTACTCTGCAAGGACCCCTCTGCAGGTAAAGGCCTCCTCCAAAGTGAGCCAGTTTTTTCTAGACTGTGCTGTTTGGATCCAGTTTGGGCCTGCTGTGTTTTTAATTTCGTCCTCCCATCTGTTGCAGGGTCTTCCTTTCTTTCTTTTGCCCAAAGGTCCTCTCCATTTTGTCACTCTTATTGTCCACCTCTGGTCTTGGAGGCGTGCTATATGCCCGGCCCATTTCCATTTTAATCTAAGAGCCTGTGACAAGCCATCGCTTACTTTTGTGATGTAGCGTATTTTAGTATGTCTTATCTTGTGTATTTTTTTTATGTCTAGCATGCTGCGCTCCATTCCGCGTTGGCAAGTTATGATTTTATTTCTTATGTTTTTGTTGAATTTCCATGTTTGGCAAGCGTAGGTCAGGCATGGTATAAGGCAAGAGTTCATAACCTTAGTCTTCAGTTTGATTGGCAAGTTGCTCTTAAATATTTCTTTTAAGCTCCAGTACTTATTCCATGTTATCTGGGTCCTGCGCTCAATCTCATGGTAATTATTTTGTTTGTCAAAGCTTATTTGCTTGCCTAGGTATATGTATTTTTCGGTATATGGAAGAGTTTCGTTGTCGACAAATATTTGTACCTTGGTGCTGTTTGTCATGAGCATAGTTTTAGATAAGTCATTTCTAGTCCAGCGCTTTTACTAGCTTTGTTTAGCGAATCTATCATGTACTGTAGTTCTTTTCCATTTTCTGATATCAGCACCAAGTCGTCGGCAAAACGTAGGTGACTTAAATATTCATTTTTATTATTATACCCCGTTTAGTCCAGTCAAGTTTGCTAATTATCGACTCTAGTGTGGCTAGGAATAAAATAGGTGATAATGGATCTCCCTGTCTGACGCCTCTCTCTATGGGGAACCAAGAACCAGCACATTCTAGTTTGACTCTACTTTTACTCTTCCTGTATATACTTTTAATCACTCTTATATACTTGTTTTCTACATTTTGTGTTGTTAGAGTTTCCCATATATAGTTGTGTGACACCAAGTCGAATGCTTTTTTGTAATCTATATATGCCAAGTACAACGGTCTATTTTTCTCTTGATATTTCTCGATGACAAGTTCGAGTGTGTGAATGTGGTCGATGGTGGAGAATCCCTTTCTGAATCCTGCCTGTTCGATGGGTTGTTTCGCTTCTAATCTAGAGCTAATTTTTTTGGTCAGGATTGTTGAAAAAAGCTTATATGTACTCGGCAACCGACTTATCGGTCTGTAGTTCCCTAAATCTTTTGGGTCACCTTTTTTGTACAGCAGAATTATGTCAGACTCAGCCCATTGGGTGGGTGTCTCTCCTAATTCGAGGATAGAATTGAATAAATTTGTAAAGGGTGCGGCTAGTATTGGGGCAGCTAACTTTAAAATTTCATTTGTTACATTGTCCGTGCCAGGGCTTTTGTCTAGTTTGAGTCTGTTAATTGCCTCGATGACGTCGTTTTTTTCAATCAGTGGTCTGTTTGATACGTGGCCTTCGTTGATGATGTCTTGGATCTCCTCGCTGCTGTATGGCTCTCTAACGCTGTAGAGATCGCTATAGAATTTTGTTGCGATGTTGATAACGTCGCTGCGGTTATGTTTATTTACTTCGCCTCGATTTAGCTCTCCTATCCAATTTTTCTTTGTTTTTAACTCTTTGAAGGCTTTTTCGTGCTTCCAGTTTGTCTTAGGTGCTTTTCAATAGTTTTTTGTCTATAGTTTGCGTAATCTCGCCTTATATATTTGTTGACGAATTTGTAAAGCGCCGAGATTTCGTTTCTAATTGCTCTAGTTTTATTTAAGGTTTTTTGTAAATCTTGTCTTCTTTTAAAAAGTTTTAATGTACGGTCTGTATATATATTTTGTGGCCTTTCTTCTTGTCTTGCGCTCTTCGTGTGCTTTGCAAGCTTAATATGATGACACTGATTAGGTTATCGTAGTATTTCTGAATTGAAGTAATTTTCTCGGCTAGCGTATGATCTTTCGATATGTTGGAGTTTAGGTATTCTTTGAACTTGGTGATTTCTTCTTCGCTTGATATTGTATATTTTTGACAGTTGGTAAACTTTCTTCTACTTTTCTTGAAATGAGTATCATATGATAATGTTGCTCTTACTGGCCTGTGATCTGAAGGATAATTAATGTTCAATACCTCTATGTTTTTAAAAAGACATGGTCGGTTTGATAGCACAAAGTCGATTTCATTTTTATATGTTCCATCTGGTGATCGCCATGTCCATTTGTTTTTGGTTTTCTTTTTGAAGAAAGTGTTTAATATTGACAATTTGTTTTCGCTGGAGTAAACGATTAATCTTTGTCCTCTTTCGTTTCTAACTCCATATCCGTATGTCTTCATTATTAACCGTTCCTCATCCCTTGGTGTGCCAATTTTCGCATTAAAGTCTCCCATCAGAATTAGGTCTTTGTGTGCTGCTTCTATTGCTCTATTAACTGTCATATAAAAGTTATCGATTTCATCGTCGCTTGCTTGTGCGGTAGGGGCGTAAACTTGAATGATGGATATGCTGGTACTCTCAAATTTTAGGTTTAGTAAGGCTACTCTTTCAGAAAGACCTAGATAGCTCTCTATGTTATTTTTGAGATGGTGTTTTACTATAAAACCAATGCCATGTTTTCCAGGTGTGTGGCCTGTGTAACAAAATATAAAGTTCTCATATTCTTCAATTTTGTTTCCAACGCGTCTTGTTTCTGCTAATCCTATTATGTCGTATTTAATTTCTTTGAGAGCTTCGATTAATTCTATCAAATATTCGTATGATGAGAGTGTTCTAACGTTGTATGTCAGAATGTACAACGATTTTTGTGAGATTATCTTATTTGTCGGAGGTTTCTTTGGAGGGTTTTGGTCGTGAACTTCCACGGTGACCAACCGGCTTGGAAGATTGATCTGGTGTTTTGATAGAGGTTGTTGTGTGTTGATGTTGCGAGAGGGGGGTGGTAATTGTTATATATTATCGGTTTTATTTTGCTGCGGATCTGGTGGGTTGTTCATGTTTTGTTAATCAGGTAGTTCAGCAAGCCTGGTTTCAAAGCACTTTCCGATAAGCTTGAATTTCTTCTTTTTTCTGTTTGTATTTTATTTTTCTCGGTAACCTGTGTCGTTTTTCGGCACCTGTCGTGATTTTGTTTTCAGGCGAAGTTGAAAGCGTTTTTTTGTTAGTACCCGTTATTTTGTTCTTTTCGCTTATGACAAGCTTATCGTATTTTATTTTTACAAGGTTTCCCTTTTCCTTTTCGATTCTTACTTGTTCTTGAAGCTTTTTCCTTTTTTCTAGAATATGTTGCGGGTAATCTTCCGTTATTTAGTATCCGGTATTTTTCAGTATATTTCTGTTTTTAAGCAAATTGATTTTTGTGCCAAGTGTAGTAAAAGTTACAGTTATCGGACGGGGTCTTTCCCCTTTCTTGCCTATTCTTCTAGCTTCTAGAATATTCCTGCGATCCAAATTTTGAGAGAAATGATCCTTGATAAATTTGACGATGAGATCTTCCAACATAGAATAGGATGCTTCACTTTCCTTGATCCCGAAAAAGACAATGTTATTTTTCCTAACTTGTTTTTCTAGAAAATACAGGCGTTTACCTTGATTTTCACATTTTTCCTTAAGGTGCTCATATTTTTCATTAAAAAGCACAAACTTTTCTTCTAAGATGCAGTTTATATTTTGCGTGACTTTTTCCGTTACTTTTTTCTCCGCTTTTTTCTATGGCTGATTTCTGTTCATCTAGATCCTTAGGAATTTTTCGAAGTTCGTGCATAATTTCCTCCATTTCTTATGATCTTTTAAATTTTAAATTAATATATATAATTTTTTTTAATAATAACGCCCTCTTGTGTACTTGTTCTGAATGACTTGGTAGGACCAATCTTGAGGTAGATCGCAGATCGAAGGTGGTGTGTTAACGAAACTGATACTATTGCACAGATGTCGCTTCTATATTTGTATATATTTGTAAATTGCAAGGCTTGCAAGTCATTCACAAAAGTAGGGTTATTTATCTTAACCCTATTTTCATATAAACGATTCCGGGCGGTTGAAGTCCACAGTTAGCTTCAATCAATTCGTGTTTCACTTAATGTTCAATGGATGGGAGATATATGCATAGAATCACACAATATGAATAATTTTATCGTCAGTCAAGTTTTCACTAGTTACTCAGTTTTCACACTATGTTGCACGTTATCCACAATATATGTTGTAAACCAAGTATTTATTTCATATACATATAACAAAATTTCATATACATATACATATAACAAAATAAATGTCAACATTTGGAGAAACAAATGAAAGCACGGAGTTAAGTTCCGCCACTCAACATGTAATTCTTCAAACTCAGTAGGGAACTGAACCTTAAACTAGGTTCCCAAGGTCCCTATGCTTACTCTACGTGAACCAAAAAAACAACATTATAATATAAATCATCCACTGTTTTCCAGCTTAGTACAAAATTGCATTTGCAGATAGACAATAAATAAAATTAATTGGTAATATAATTTTTGTATCTACGACCGGAACGAATGCAATTAATTGCTTACACGAAAGTTTAATTTTACCATAATTCGTTGCTGTATTTATAGTAAATATAGTGCGCTTTTAACTTCCACGGAAAAAGAGGGAAACGGTAAGTTTTTTTGTCTATCTGTAGCACTTTAGCTCCTGAATGAATGAAATGAGTTGAGTTTGTGCAGTTCTTTTCATTGAAAGCTCCTCTTTGTTTCGGAATTTGAACTATTTTTAATTTTTTTATGATTATGGAATCAGCAGTACTTCGGGAAAAAAGAGTTGTGAGGTTTTGGAGAGGAGATTTTTTAAAATTATAATTTTCGTTAATATTATGTGATTTTAGTATATTTATTTTATGTTGCCCTACTAATTATAATGACGTATATCTTTTCAACTATCTTAAAGTTTGTGACTAAATACTTAGACACATGTATTTGCATTCTCTAATATCTATAAATTAATATAACTACACATATATTCACACTTTCATAGTTCACAAGAAACTGAACTTAAAACACTAACATCATCACTCTTTAATTTAAAAGGTAAGGGGCTGATGTTAACGCCGCGTTTTTTTCTGTTACCAGTAGGAAAAAGAAAACGAAAATAATTTGTTTCTTTAAATGAACTTGCAGAGCACACAAAAGCGTTCAACTTTTAACAAAAACAAAGTTGCAAACGGGCACTAAAGGGCAGCTTTGTTAAATGAATTCGATAACGAATATCGAGTAGCAAATCGATAAACCTTGTTATAACTTTACGGCCATCAAGCGTGTATATTATTCATATGATATTACGATATTTATTTTTAACTTCTTTTATTGTTACTTAGACCAGGCTAAATGTACCGCATGTTGGGGCTTCAATTTAAATGAAATGCTTATTGTTTTTTCTTCTGCACTTTGATACTGTGACAAAATGTGGCGTTGAGTTTCACTAGTCTGGACTGTGATGAGGTGAGTGTCAGCATAAGTTGCCTTCAACTAGCAGCTACACGCTTGTGCCGCTGTTCCACGAGAAGCCAAAAATACATTCATAAAATTTTATAGTTAAAGTAATAGTAATAAATCTTCTTTCAAATCTACAAACTTTACGATAGAATCTTCACATATACATACAAATATTAAGTTCAAAAACGTAACAACTATCTAAATTTAAATTTCTCTTGGACACATCCGAATTTATGCCAAAAATTTAACATTTTAGACAAAATCAAAGAAGGCAAGAAGAGCAAAAATTGAATTGCACAAAGCTAGCCAGCATAAATCCTACACCCTTGTCAGGTTTCCAGATAAGTGGCCGAACTTCTTTACCGTTCCAACGCTTGTTTTATCTCGGGGAAGCATCACGTAAATTTTTCTAATCTCGTATACTATTTCTTCTGTCCTAAATATGTCCGTTTTGCTAATTGAAATGTGAAATTACTTTTAAAATTGACTGTTTTGGTCTAGATTGGTTGATTCGGAATGTTTGATTGCAAGTTCAACTTTAGATTAATCATAATAAGAAATATTTTTGTTATACCTACTATTTGAATGCCACAGTGAGAGATTTCCAATTAGATATATCAGCAATAATGAGCGATATATACAGTTAGAAAAGAGAACCAGTAAAGAATAATTACATATGCATTTATATATATTTTTTATTTATAACCCCGCTATAAAACGATAGGCAAAATGGCCCTCACTTAAAATAATTGCTTGATTTTAGAACTATTATATATTCTTGAAATTTTTAGTAGTTTAAGTTTAGAATTCTCTTTAAATTTCGTCTTCACATATACACACTAAAATGCAAAAGTCACTTTGTTTATGACTCTAATATGCTTGCTTCTAAATAGTTTGATCAAACTTTAATCTTCTACTTTGCATACATTAACATACTGCACTCTACACCGTGCGTCATTGGCTAACAACAAAGATATCCTTTAGATAAAGTGATATATAATATAAGAAATACATAAATCATTCAAATATATTATTATTCTTATAGTATACTACTAAATAACCCACCTATCTCTAACAATTTGTAAGTTATGGGTTCGATTCTCACTCGAAGAAAAATGTGTTAAACTGGCAAAATGCGGCGATGAGATCTGTCGGTAATCTGAAATGTCTCGCGAGAAAAAGCTGAAGGTGAAGCTAAAAAAACTGATTTATTTATTAATTAGATATATCAATGATGGCTCTGAAATATCAGAAAATCTCAGTACGACGAATTAAGCTAAGGCCATGCTGAATTATAGGATTTGTACGCATCTCGCTTATTATGCGTGTTGAAAAATGTATTTTAAAGTAAAGACTCTATGGCTTCTGATTTCAATATAAATTACATTTATTAAACTTAATTTTGCGGTCGTGCGTGCTTAATTTGTAAGTACGATTATTTCATATTGATACTACCACATGTTCTCGTGATAAATACTAATTACAGACTGATAAAAAAGATCCTTTAAAAAATCCGTTTCTTGTTTCAAGGCACGGAACCATAAATTTACTCAAAGCAACGCTACCTCAAGTAGCATGTGAATACTAATATATACTTATATCCAACGAGATGTAACAGCCCAAAAAAAAAATCATAACATTTTTATATAAAAACATTGTTTATCATAGTTTATTAAGTTATAACCTCAAAAGAGCCATCAAACTACAAACGTTAGCCTTACATGACTTTCTGTAGTGTTTTAGATTAACATGAAAATTGAATCAGCTGGTCCAGTGAACTTGTTACAAAGCTTTTCTACTTTGGAAAAACTAAAAAAGGTTATCACGTTGTGTTTTCTGTTATATTATTTCGTATATGAATAATATGAGAGTTGTATAAGTATGTTATTTAATAAGAATTAACTTTTGTAATGGTTGCTGGTTCGTTTTTTATTAGAGGAAATGAAACACAGAAAAAACGTCGTTGAGTTAACTTTTTGAGACTTTTTTAAACATGATGCTTACTATCATTTTTCCAGGTCAGAGAAGTATAAACCTACAACAATTATTATCTACGTCTCCATTCAGGCCCCATTCCAATATAGTAAGGCTTCAATTTATATATATAGTTAATACGGTTTACAAGTTTTACACTGCCATGTACTGAATGTAGAAAGAAGCTGAAGTGAAGAGCGTCAGTGTCATTTTAATATTTATTTTGCCTATTATAAAATAGAAAAGTTAGCTTTATACATCATATAATTACCTTATGGTACTAAACTACAAATTTCATATAAATATACAAAAATCACTTTGTTTTCAGCGTTACGTTTTTCTCTCAAATAGAAATGTAGGAAAAAATCTTATTTTTAACCAATGCCTTTGTCTGATAGTAAAATGAGCGAGGATATTAAGAGTATGTCTAAGCCCCTAAGCATCATATTTACAGTCAATCGCTGTACCTATTTACTTTATTAAAACAACTACAAAATACTATATAAATACATTTTGAACAACAAAATCTTTAAAGAAATTTAATATCATTTTAAACTACATATTTTACTTACAACGGTGAAACTAATATCCTTAGTCCGTATGTTGGCATTACCATTTTAATAAACGACCGTAAGCGGCTGGGGCTTATTCATAATTATTTACTTATTAGTTCCCAAGCAGCACCTGGCGCCGAATCTTTATACGTTTTTATGATAATCATGATAATTTAATAGAAAGACATATTTTTGCTATAATAAATTGTAAGTCCATTACGATGGATTTGATTTTTACACAGAGATTTTAGCAGATTTTTCACAAGCGTGTGACTGTAACCGATAGGTTCGATCCCCACTCGAAGTAATGAAATATTTCATATTTTCAATTAAAACATTTAATGTTCTCATTTCTTCGCTCTGGTACAAGGCAAAACGTGGCGTTAAGTTCTGCCACTCAATACGCAGTGCCTTAAATTCGGCGGAAAGTGGGGAACGGAAGTGGAACGGAGTGTCTGAACTTACTACATACTACCTTCACTCTACTTGTGACGTAAAAAACAAAGTTAAAATATTTAAATTATAGAACAAGGATCAAGTAAAATATTATCAATTTTTCATTTCCTAGTATTGCCTAGTCGTCTATTATTTAACTTCTAGTTCGTGAAAAAGGTTGACGTCAAACAGAAATACCTCTTTCCTCTACAGAGATACGTAGATTCTTTTTATTTTAGGGATGCAATTGAATGACAGCCAAGCCTTTATGTCCATGTGTCTATAGGAAAGTCCATTTGATCGATTGGGATAAGCCTTCTGTAAATTGGTAAGGCTTCTGTAAGTGTTGGTGAATTTTTTTTGTTGTTAAATTTACCTTGAAGTAAGGGCATGATTATTTGACTATAAACTTGATGGTCGACTTTTTAAAGGATATATATATATATATATATATATATATATATATATATATATATATATATATATATATACATATATATATATATACATATATATATATATATATATATATATATATATATATATATATATATATATATATATATATATATATATATATATATATATATATATATATATATATATATATATATATATATATATATATATATATATATATATATATATATATATATATATATGTATATATATATATATATATATATATATATATATATATATATATATATATATATATATATATCCTTTAAAAAGTCCACTCATTTATTTAGAATTACAGCATAATATTGTATTAATTTATAATCTGTATATACATATACGTATAACAAAATAAAAGTCAACATTACAAATAAATTCATTAATTAATCAATTAACTCACAGCTATTTATCTTAAACCGGATCTGAAAAATAAAAAGTAACGTTGTCCGACCGCATCTATCAATATAACGATGGACACTCAAAGGTTAAGGATACTTTTTCGGTTGGGATAATCGCCGGACGAGCGCTGCCCGAATAGGGTGGCAATGCTTTTTTTTTTGTTTTGAAGATATAAACACTCTGATTTTATTTATTAATCGTTTTAATATATAATTATAGAACACCATGAGTTTTATGCTGTACAACGTACATGGTGTTGGTAGAGGGAACTTGTAAACCTAGTGTTAAAATACACCCTTCGCGGCACGATAGTATTGTAAAGTTGGAATATTTATACTTCAAATAAAGAAAATGACTACAAGAATTTTTCCCCGTATAAAATAAGATACTTAAGTTTTCATGTTACTTCGACTCAACCGTTTACGGTCAGCTGTGCACCAGAACGGCCTCAATTATTATATGAATAAACTAAATATTCAGAAAATGAATATACAACCAAACAAACAAAATATGCTGACTTGTGATATGATCACTCTTTCTATAAATGGGGTGTCATTTATATTATGTATCACAAATAAAGAGCAAAGTATTTTTTTTTTCAATTTGATATAAACTGACAGTAAAAATTCCTAAACTCCTATGTTTGTTAGTATTTATTTAACAAAATTTATTTTATCGTTTATTTTCTAATAAAAATCTAAATAAAGAAAAGGTGTTTTTCAAAATATTATTCCACACTATAGAGATTTTCCAAGAAGCGTGGCTTATCATAAAGTAGTTTTTTTAAAAAAAAAAATATAAGACATTTATATCAGGGTATAAACGTTTTTTCCACTCTATACATATTATATGTATTAGAAACATAGCATATATGACTGCGTTGTTTCGTGAAACGCAGTCATTTGTCTTCCAAAACCCAAGGTATTCTGAGGATGAGCTGTGGTACCATCCTACAAATAATTTAGACTTATGATCAGAAAAAAATACCTGATTTAATTTTTATTTTTTCTTTGACTGCACAGTTGTTTCTCGGTCTCCACTTAACTTGATACATTGAGTATGGCAATGGAGGGTGGCAAAATTCAATCGAGATCAATCAGATCACTCAGTAAGGATCGAACTCACAACCTGTCAAGATTATAGTAAAATAATATTGAACATTTTTTTACAAATTGATAGCCTCATGGTCACCCTCGGTCTAGATTTCTCTAACGAGAGGTATCCATCATTCGTGATGTGATCGTTGGAATTGGGTCGGATGGCCGGTGGAAATTGTGAGATATTTTCTACTTTCATGCGATTATGGATTTCGAACTTTAGCTACATGATATGGCAATGCGATCTTTAGTATTTTTGTTTAGTTATTTTTTATATAATGTTAAGTTTATATACTGCTGAATTTAAATTACATTATAATGATAAAAATTTCGAAAACGTCGTAGCGGCTGTTATGAGTTCGATTCCTACTCGATGATTTTTTTTTATTTTCTCTTTTTGGGAAAAAGACAAATCGCCGCGTTACCACTTATCACACGCTGTCTCAAAAATTGGGCAGAAAATAAAGAAACAAATTTAACATTTTAATTTTATCACAATTGTACACAGAACTCGGCAGCCATAAAGATCTTAGATTCTTTTATCTGTGAAGCTGAGAACAACGTATTGTTTATTATTGAACTTGGTTTTTATTTCTCATTTACATTTTTGATAAGATAGGCATATTACACTGCGTTTATTACTTCAATATAAAACTTAGATATAATATATATGTTATAAACATAAATTTGTTGTATTTATGTGATCGCGCATCCAAAGCCGCAGTTCTAGTTAGTAATAATATAAAATAAAATATTTACAAAAACAGTTATATAGTTCTAAGCTAATTGATAAAGTACTTTATCTTTTAATTTATATAATAATTTTAAAGCCATTTCGTATACACTTAGAATAAAAAGTACCATTAAAATCACATGTAAAATTTTACTGGTAGAAAAAAAATGCTGAATTCACAATGAAACACTATGCCACAACACACAAAGCTTTTATTATTCCTGATTGCTATACGGCACAGAGTATATATTTATTAAAAGTTTACAGTATCTCAATTGTATTGTTAAAGTATTATTTATTTTCACGTTGGATCCTGCAAATTGTACAGTCAGCAGATAGAACCTATGAAGTTTAACATTCGGTTTCCGTTAAGATACTTCCGTTCTTCTTCTATTTAAAATTACAATCTATTAATAACAATATATTTTTTAATTAAAAGACAAAATGACTTTAGTTATTTTTGTAACTTAACGCTGTATTTCGCATGTGATATGACAAAACGGAACGTAGAGTTAAGACACTACGCACTTCACTCACTGTCCAATTTCTGAAACGTTACCCCTATCTAAGATATATATTCTTTATTACTAAATGATACGAGAATGTAATAGAATTTACTCCTCTGAGCATTAATCGAACCCACAACCGCTGACGAAAAAAAAAACTAAAGTAAAGATATAGAAATCTCACACATCAAATGTTTTCCTAAAAGGGACATAGACAAAGAATAGACACACACTTTATTACCCACTTGAATTTAAGAGACTGGGCAATTTCAAGTCACATTGGACACGTTATTTCAAAACTCGATAAAAAGCATACAAAATTGTGAACAAAGCAATATTTGAACCCGCGCCTCTTGAAATCCGTTCAAGCGCTCTGACCAACTAAGCCATTCGTTCTCACCAAGCTCCGTCGAAATTCTTATAAGCTTAACCTTATTATAACTAATTTGTGCTGTTAGCATATGTGTAGGGACGATTTTTACAAATTTCCGCTATCTAAATACAACTCGTAACAATTATCGCTTGGCAAGAGAGAATACTATTTATTTAGTATTTTTACTATTTTTTAAAGTATTATTCCGAATAAGTTATAATAAGCCTATAAAAAGCGTTGAGGCCTGTCGTGGCGCAGCGGCACAGGCTTGTGACTGTAACCAACAGGTTCTGGGTTCGATCCCCAGTCGAGGAAATGAGATATTTAATATTTTCAATTTAAATACTTAATGTTTCATTTCTTCGCTCTGGTAATAAGGCAAAGCGCGGCGTTGAGTTCCGCCACTCAACACGCAATGCCTCAAATTCGGCGGAAAGTGGGGAACGAAAGTGGAACGGAGTGTCTTAATACTAAGTTCCCGTGTTCCCACTGCCTCGTGCGGGATACAGGATGAAGCTAAGAAAGAAAGCGTATAAAAATTTCAACGGGGCTTGGTGAGAACGAATGGCATAGTTGGTCAGAGCGCTCGAAGGGTTTTTAAGAGGCGCGGTTTCAAATCCTGCTTCGTTCAACATTTTTATACGCTTTTTAAATTTAAGTGTAGTATTTTCTGTCCTAAGTGTGGAATAACACTTTAAAAAATAGTAAAAATATTTTAACACTTGTCAAATTCCTTCTTTCTTGCTATGTCTAGAATAGAGCTTTAGGCTAAAAAAAAAAGCTTATTTGCTCTCTGATTTTTCTTGTATATGCACAATGATCGATGTACAGAATAACAAAAGAGTTTAAAATATAGATGTCGATGTGCATTAACGAAACTTTGCCTACTGTAAATGTACTGAATATTTAACCAAACTTCATTTGGGAACAGATGTTATTTCCGTTGGAAACAAAGAGTTCGGTGTCAAAGAAAACAAACAGTCTGTAATGTAAATATGGCTCTTAATATGCAAATTTTATTCTTTTATTTAAAGTTGTATTTGTAACGGGTGTATTTCGATTAAAGAAATTATAAAGATGAAAAAGTCCTTTTTTTTGTAATAAAGATATTAAATATTTTATTTTCTCGAGTGGGAATCAAACCCGCAATGTGTAGCGTTTATACGACACGCTTATGCCCATACGCCACGTTAGTCCCCTAGTATTACTTTTTAAGTAAATTATTACGTTTGATTTATATCAAAAAGGAAAAAAAGCTAAATTGCAAAAGTTTCAGAAATACCAATATTAAATTATTTAAATTCACAAATATTCATTAAAGATGTCCAATTCCATCAAAAGTTTGAAGCCTTTATAAAGTTTCAGTTGTTCGTTTAAGGTTGATGTTCGACCGCTGTATTGGTTGATATAAGGTTGTACTACATTCGTAGCATAAATTTCGTATTCTTGAAATTTTTGTACACAATTTTATACTTTTTTTACCTTATTTCAATCAAAACGGCATTGTGTGTAATTTTACTTTCTCTTACAGAGCAACCATACTTATTTTAGAGCGGCAAAAGAACTAATTCCTACGGATTACATTAAAACTCATTATCACCGTGTTCAGAATCGCACTGCACCATAAGTGTCTAAACAAGATTAACAATTACAACAATGTTATGACGCCGTTGTGGCGCAAAAGGACAAGTAGGTCAATGTTAACGCAACAGCTGTGCGTTCGATTCCCACTTTCGCAATGAGATGCCTCGAGAAAACAATGGCAAGTAAGGAACGGAAGTGTATTTATGGGTACGGAGTTTCTTACCATTAGGTTCCCTAAGCTTGTGTGTAGAAAACAAGGTAAACCTAAAAAAATATAGCTATAGCACAGCTTATCCAATTAACTACGACATTTAAAGTGTATTTACTTAGTGTCAGCTATTTATATTGTATTTCCATTGTTTTGGTTAGAATTTGTTAAGAGTTTCATTGTTTCTAATCAACCGTGGCCCTCTCTACTAAACGAATTCGCTGATACTTCAGGACACTTTGTAATTCTGTGATTTATGAAATATAATGGATTGTAATATAAATTGGTTGTTGTTATTAGCAAGATTGTAATAAGCAATTATTTCTTTAGCTCAAAATTAAAAACTGAATTAGAGCGGTTTTAGTAAGTTTTAAGAAAAAGGCTTAATGGGTACACAATGTCTTCACACTAGGTTCCCAGGTTCCCTCTTCCTTCCTTGCTATGTGCGATATTTAGAATAAATCTAAATACCATTAATAAACCAAGCAAGAATTGTGGACTAAAGAAGTAATTCAAGGTCTCGCTACTACTATTACTTTATTCGGAGAAAGCTTAGTATAAACATGTGCCGATTGATTTAGACACTCAAAATGTTGAGTGCCACAACATAAAACAGTTTTTTGTTATATCAGTGCGAGAACTATAAATAATTTAATCAAGTTAAATTCTTTTATGAATCTGGCTACTAAACTGCAAAAAGCTTTTAGAATGAATTACTAACTATACAAACACAATTTTTTATACTTTCTATTTTATCTTTAAAAATATTTTGCTGGTAATTTATTATGAAAAAAAAATAGTCTCTTTTTTAGGCTACATCTAAAAGGCTTAGTATGTTATTAATAAGGATGCCTGGATTCATAAAAATAAGTGGTTTTGGGTAAATGAATATCTCGTTTATTATAAAGGGGTAGTATTTCAGTTTGTCTGAATTCTCGCGTGTTACTAATGGTCTGACCTACATATGCTAATTAGATTTAACTCATTCTTTAATATTTATGATAAAATTATAATAAGTTTATTCTCTATACTATCGATTTTAAATGTTAAAGATTTTACTTTTGAATTGTCTAATATGGCCAAATTAATTTTTAAGGGGTTTCATACCTCAAAAGATAAGACGGAAACGGAAAGATGAAACGTTTGGCTGTCCACATTTGCTATCTATTTTCCATAACCAATATATTATAATGTTTCAAAAAAGAAAACCTTGTTTGACTCAAGACACAAATATTAGGAAATAAACGAGTCGAAATATGTCAAGCTTATGTCAACCTTTGATAGATTTAGTAAATGTATATGGGCTTAAACAGCATAACACTGTAGTTAACAAATCTGACAGAGTACTTGATTTGGTGCTGTCTAATATCCCAACTTGCATAGTCCGTCCAAGTCATTCAATTCTCAGTACTGTTGACCAACTTCATCCTCCCCTAGACGTAGATATTTCATTTGTCAGGGAACCGAAACTGCCGCTCAACCATGAAACTTTCAAATTAGTCTTCCATAAAGCCAATTATATGAGAATTTTTAAGGAACTTGAGAAATGTAACTGGGCAAAGATATTTGGGGATGACGAAAATGTCAACAAAGTTCTTACAACGTTTTATAATACCATCAATGTTATAATTGATAAATTTGTACCTAAACAAAAACTGAAAAAATCACAATACCCAATTTGGTTCAGTAGTCATCTGAAACGACGCTTAAAAGAAAAATACAATCTGAGACGCCGTTTTAAAAAATATCAAAACCCTATGGATGAGTTAGAATTACAGTTACTAAACTCACGTTGTACACGGTTGGCTATCGATTGCTATAATAAATACATTAGTAAATCTGAAAAAAATATCTCAAGGAACCCTAATTATTTCTGGACATTCATTAAAGCGAAACGTGGTGGCACAAGTTCTTACCCAATTTGTATGACGGATGGAATTGTGGCCACTTCTGACGGTAAACAAATTTGTGAAATGTTTGCGTCGCACTTTGCATCCGTATACAATAATAATACCCCTGAACATACGGATTTCAGAGATTGCTTGGAAAATATTGAAAATAACAGTCTCTTTTTAACACTACCTATAATAGACTCTGATACTCTATTAAAAAAGCTAAAAAATCTTGATGAGACGAAAGGTGCCGGCCCTGATGGGATTCCGCCTGTGTTTATAAAGAAATGTGCTACTTATTTAGTTGAACCTTTATTAATTATATACAACGTGTCATTACGAACGGGTATATTTCCATCGGAATGGAAAAAAGCAAGAGTAGTTCCAATTTATAAAGCGAATAGTGTTGATCTTATTTTAAATTACAGACACATTTCCATCTTATCTACTCTTGCAAAGATACTAGAATCACTCATCTGTCCCATTCTACAATATCACTTTAAGCAGAGTTTATGCATTCAACAACATGGCTTTGTACCTTATCGGTCAACATGTACCAATTTAGTTGATCTCACAGAAAATTTAGCGGAGGCTCTGGATTCTCATAGGCAGGTAGATGTTATATATACAGATTTTAGTAAGGCTTTTGACCGTTTGCCACATAACATATTGATAAAAAAATTATATGCTTATGGTATTTTTGGTAATTTCTTAAAATGGATCAAATTTTATTTGGAATGTCGTACATTTTCTGTAGTGGTAAATGGGTTTCACTCTAAGTCTCTGAAAATTACTTCTGGTGTCCCACAAGGCTCTCATCTTGGTCCAGTATTGTTTACCATATTTATTAATGACATACCTAATGCCATACAATTTTCTAAAACTTATATATATGCCGATGATTTAAAAATGTGTAGAGTAATAGATACTATACAAGATTCAATATTGCTTCAAAAAGACCTTGATGCACTCGTCGAGTGGTGTTTGCATAATAAAATGGATCTTAATCCAAAAAAGTGCTTCTACATAAGTTATGGTCGAAAAAGAAATTTCGTCAAATTTCATTATAATATAGTTCAAAATAGCATCCAGGAACTCGAGCAAATGCGTGATCTGGGAATATTATTTGATAGAAAGTTAACTTTTTTACCTCACATTAAAGAAATAACGAACAGAGCTTCAAAACTTTGATTTGTTCTTAGAAATCTTAAAGGGTTGCGGGATAATAAAGTTCGTATACTGCTCTACAACTCTCTTGTTCGCTGCATCCTAGAATATTGTTCAGTGGTATGGAGACCTCATTATGCGAGTCATTCTTTACTTATAGAACTCATACAAAAAAGATTCTTGCGTTACTTATTATTTTCTAATGGTATTTCAAAAAATCGTATTCCTTCCTATAATAAGCAGTTACAATATTTCAAAATGTTTTCGTTGGAAGAACGCAGAAGGCAGCTAGATCTATTTTTTATATCGAAAATTTTCACAAATGGAATTGATTGTCCTCAGCTACTCAATAAGTTTAAATTCCGGGTACCAATGAGGTATCCACGTAATAAAATAACCCTCCTTTACCCACCGCCCCGGAAAACAGTGTTTGGATCGAACTCTCCTGTTTCTAGACTTTGCAAGTTGGTTAATGAGTACAGTGACCTTTTTGACATTAACGCAGGTCCTACCGGCAAAATTAAATCAATATTAAAGACAAAACTCAGATCGTCTTAAGCATGTAGGTACATGTTAAAGTTGATTGGTTTTTGTTTTTCATTTGTTAATTATTTACTTTTATTTTGTATCTTGTTGGCGGCGCTTAGTAGGTTAGTATTATTTAGTCTTTTTTGAGCATGGTGTATCTGCCTATAAGTGTTTGTTGCATCTAGATATAATTTTGTGTATTGTTTATCCATTTTTTGTATGAAGTGATGTAAACAAGCGTTGGTGGATCAATAAATAAATAAATAAATAAAAAAAAAAACAATTGAAGTCCATATGGGGGACGACGGGGGTCTGTCGTTATACAGGAGTTCATATGGGCGTGCAACTGTAACCACAACTATTTGTCGATGGTCACTCGAGACAATTAAATATTTTTATATTCTTGGCCTCACCTTAACTTGAGACTTGGTTTCACTTGGCTCAACACTTGGCTGTACTTCAAATCTCGCGGAAAATGGGTAACGTTTGTGTCTGGTAATGGAATCTTTCCTGCAATTTGCAAAAAGAATAGAAAATAAAAAGTTCCACTTTTAATTGACTAGCCTTAGTTATTTTTCACAAGCAAAAGCTTGTATTTTGTATCGCTTAATAATATAACATTAGCAAAATTTCGTTGTAAATGTTTGAACGGAAGTAGTTCCGTTAAATACTATACCATAGCCGCACTAAATACTGAAACATGCTTTGGGGAGCTATTGGTGTTAATAGTTTGAAATTTCCTATAGTAATAGAGACTTTGACAAGTAAAGTCCTACTTAAAGTTATTAGAGATTAACTTCGAATGTATTCATAAAATTAATTACTTTGTAAAAGTTATTAATATATTATTAGGCAGCTTATTGATCATGTTAAAATAAACAAAATCACAATAAATACACATGTAATAGGCAATGAATATGATGCTTGTGGGTTTAATTTTTCTCTTGCATATCGTGGTATTTAAATTAATTATTATTAACGTTATCTAACGGCGTTAAATTTCGCTTTTCAACACGCAATATATTAAATTGGACGAAAAGTGGAACACGAAATATGATTATGTTACGTTCTATCACGTGATATATACGACTGAAGTGTGAAATAACTAGTAACCAGTCGAGTGGAAGGTAGTTCACCCATTGAGGTATTGATTTCTTAATCAATTTGAGGCTTGTCGTGGCGCATCGGCATAAGAGTGTGACTGTAACCGACAGATTCTGGGTTCAATTCCCAGTCAAGGAAATTAAATATTTCATATTTTCAATTTAAATAGGTATTTCGGAAATGTTTCATTTCTTCGCTCTGGTAATAAGGCAAAGCGCGGTGTTGAGTTCCGCCACTCAACACGCAATCCCTCAAATTCGGCGGAAAGTGGGGAACGGAAGTGGAACAGAGTGTCTTAACACTATGTTTCCGCGTTCCCTCTGCCTACCCGGCCTTGTGCGGGATACAGAGCTAAGCAGAGTGAGTGAGTATCAATTTAATATTTGAAAACGACAGACACAAGACTTACAAAAGATAATCAACTATTTATAGTGGTCTTTGTCTGGAACTTAACTCTAGGTTTGTAATTTTTCTATGATTACACTACTTTTTGAAAATTTTTGTAAAACTTACAAACTATATTAATTTCACCATCTTGAAAAAGGCCTAACTGATATAGACAGATGAACGGTAAAAAGTATAAAGATCTTATAGAATAGTTTCAAGTTATCTTAAAACATGTACTACATAATAAAACTATTTTGAATAAATTAGTTTGAATAATTAAAATAGTTTTTTGAAACGTTTTGTTCCATAATCAACTTACAGTGCCTCGAATAAGCAGATGGTTAGCGATACCAGCAGATAGCGATATATCGAGAGAGAGAAAGAGATTCTTTTATATTTACCAAAACAAAATTACGCAAGCTAATACCTTCTATTCACAAAATAATTACTCCTAATACGGAATGCATCTTGCATTTTCGCAGCTCGATATTCTCTTGGACGTTGTGCCGCTGTCAGACAAATTGACAGCGCAACTCCCGAGACAGTACTCAGCGATGAATGATTATTGCATTTCAATATTCTGTAGTCTGTCGGAATAACGATTTTTATGTTAAAATAGAAATTATAACGATTTAAAGAATTCACTTCTGTAATATATAAGTATATGTTATATTTTTAATTTTGTATTTTCGTGTATATTTCTACTTACTGAACGGAGCGCCGTCTCGGCTTACCTCTTACACTTCGTCCACTGTCATCGACCTCTTCATTATGCCCTCTGGGAGGCATTCATGCTTTTTACGTGACCTTCCATCAGTATTGTAGATACTGTGTGTTCGAAGGTCAAACGAGGTCTTGGTAAGAGAGGGGCTCCATCTCTTACATTAATTGTGATATACTTTTACTGATATTATAAAATTGATGAGTTCGTTTTGTTAAAGGCGCAATTTTTTTTTTGGACACACTCACTCACTCACTCAGCTTCACACTGTTTCCCGCACATGGCAGGGTAGGGAGAGGGAACTTGGGAACCTAGTGTTAAGACACTCCGTTCCACTTCCGTTCCCCACTTTCCGCCGAATTTGAAGGCATAGCGTATTAAATAAATAGGTCGCCTTTTGTACATGTATATTTTATAATAATTATTATTATTAAATATTTTATTTCCCTGAGTGTGGATCGAACCCACAACCTTTCGCTTCAAGCCATTTAAACCCTTAGCTTACATAGAATATTAAATTTATATATATTTGAAATATAATCGTGTTATTTTAAATGGAAACATTTTTCTAATTATTGTCGGTCCTTCTGTCTCTACATATATTTTAAAAATGTTAAACTTACTTTCTGTTTGTCCAGTCTTATTTCCGGAACAGTACATCTGGTTTTTATAAAATTTGAGTAGAAAAGGGGTTGACATATTTATCCTGAAATGGAACTAACGAATTTACCATTTTTTCTTACTCTACAAGTTCAAGCAAGTGAAGCCCTGCAAGAATTGCTGATACATATTTAATTATATCATCTCAAATTATGAGACCTAATTTATTTTATTTTAATATGAAAAGGATAAACAAAGTAATTTAATATTTATATATATATATATATATATATATATATATATATATATATATATATATATATATATATATATATATATATATATATATAGCTATATATATATATATATATATATATATATATATATATATATATATATATATATATATATATATATATATATATATATATATATATATATACATATATATATATACACATATATATATATATATATATATATACACATATATATATATATATATATATATATATATATATATATATATATATATATATATATATATATATATATATATACGTTACTGTAAATATTTATACAAATATATAAATATATACGAGTAAATATATATTACTTTAATATAATAAATATTTGAAGAGTGAATTTGAATCCTATATTTATAACAGTAAAAGTTAAATTCAATTAACTATAAGTGTTACATAAAATGGTCCTTATTCAAGGTTTCGCCGATTAAACGATATCGCTTAGACGATTACAGTGAAATATTGTTTAATTTCAAACCGAACCGGTCTAATGATTATTGAGCGTTGTTGAAATATTTATTCTCGATTTTGAATCTGTTTGCTCAGAATTTTGATATTTATATATTTTTTTTTATTTTCACGTTTTATCACATATATAAGAGACCTGATATCCTCCGTTATATAAGTGCGTGATAAAATGCTAAATTTAAAAATGCACTTAGCTGGTAAGGTAGTGAAGGAAAGAATATTTTTTCGAATGAGAATCAAACAAACTACAGTATTAAAATTGTAATTTAAGAATCGCCGTAATGAACAAGACTTTTTTTTATTTAGGACTTATGGTGCAAAAGACAGACGCACTGATAGGCAAGTCAACACTCCTCTTTTAACAGCAAAAACTAAAATAATATTATTTCTGAAATAAATTCTGACTTGCTCATAAGAATGTTTACGTAGCTCAATATGATATGGCTTAGTTAAAGAGGAACGGCAATGTTAATATTTTTCTGTTTTTAAATATTCTATTATAAGTATGAATAAAATATTAAAAATAAATCTTTGTATTACCAGATCTATACAACTAAATAAAATGTTTAATTTATAAACTTTCCGTTTTTTTTTTAATATATATTCAAAAAGGCGCTTGATTTTCAAGAACATAGTATCAATGACAGTTGAAGGTCACAAAAAACACGAGGACCTCTTGTACTCTCTGTAGAGCTTTATGAAGATGTTGATGACAGTAGACTAGGCGAAAGAGGTATGCAGAGACCATAGCGTTCGATCATTCTCTGTGCTTACTCAGTTAGAAATAATAGGTTAAACAAAGAAAATAAAATAATGAAAAAAAAACACGGCAAGATCGATGATCGAACATCCTCTCATCTCGAATACAAAGCTGTCTATTGGTCTTAAAACTAGAAAGGGGCTGTGTCAGATCGTAAAGTGCCCAAAACCGTAAACAAATAACTTTATATACGGCACGTAAAATTCTACAGCCTGTATATGTTTTATATATGTATGGATATTTCCAGTTTTTTATCTTTTTTTTATTTAAGTTTAGCATATATATGACAGGATATATGACTCTGGCTTTTTTGGTTTTCGCCCGCAAATAAAAGTGTAGTCAGAATGGACTTTTCCCAAGTTCATTCTGACTACACTATATTTTTTTTATTACCTTCACGCTGTATCCCGCATATAGCAGGATAGACAGAGAAAATATTTTATGAAGAAATTCTGCTTTTTATTCATCGCTCACTATGAGATATTGTATAAAGTGGCAATTTTATTTTTATGGCTAGCTCAACAAGTACAATGAACATAATATGTACATACACGCTAATTATTAAATAATGTGATATTTATTTTGGTTTTTTATAAATAACTAATTGATGTTTTTTTATAAATTTATATTATTTCTTAATTAAGCAATAATAAAACGTAGTTACAGAACTCTAAGCTTTAACAAGTTGAGTCGCGATCTTCGTTTTATATTAAACTATTTCTGCAATAATATTTCTTTTTCAAATAACCAACGCCTTGCCCATAAAGATCTATAAAATAACAAAAAAAACCTCATTTTAAATATACTAATATAATAAAATCCATTATATACCAAGCAGCGCCATCTTTCCATTCTTCTACGAACTAAAACACTACATACAACTTTTAACATAAATATTTAGATGGCGATAATGTATACATATCGTACTTATACTTTCATATAGGGTAAGCCTAAAATAATAACTCAATCACAATTTATACTAAGTCTAAAATCGATATCTCATATAAAATCGTGATTAAATCGATAACACGACGATGTTAGTAAAATATTTTAGATTTCACATTAATTCAATATTTTATGGAAAATCATTTTCAGGTAAAATTTTTCATTTTTTTCACAAATTTCTCGATTCAATTTTGTAGCGTAATCCGAGTCCGTGCGAGTCACACACTCGAGTGAGCTTAAAAGCGTTTTTTCAGTGGTGTCTATGCGCTTATTCATTAATCTAACTGGACAGCTGGTGACGAACGCATCACTGGCAAAACTATATGGAATTATGAGTTCTAGATATGATGGCAGAGAATTCCTAAATTGTTTTAATTATTTCTATTTCAAGAACTGATGGTTGTACCAACGTAGCATAGTTTAGTTACGTTTATTTGTTTTAGGTATAAGATATTTCACATTCTATTCAGACAAAGCGAGTTAGTAAGTGAAAAAGTAGGTGAGTGAGGGAGTGGGTGGGTGTGGAAGTGAGTGGGTGAGTAAGTGTGTCTTACTACTCTAAAAGATAAATCTTTAATTTTGGTTATATGCGAAGAATTAAGTGCCTACATACAAGCTTTATGTCTAACTTACTATACCTTTTTTATCATTCATAACAGATAAACAAACAATTATATATAGCATTTTCAGCTCTTCAAGCGCTTCTATTAAACTAGTAGGCAGAGAGAACTTAGATACCTATTATTAAGACACTCCGTCCCATTGCCTTATTTTCATTTTTAAAGCCTATACAGTATACAATTTATAAACATAGTCGGTATAAGAAATAGATGTAGCTGAATTTTACTGTGCGCTTTGGAAAGTGTCCAAGCTTATTACAAGCCAACTTACTATAATTATAGTAAAATTAACTTTGACTACATTATAATAACTTCATAGCGTGAAAGTAGAAAATATTTAAAGAATAAATTAAAAGTTCATTCATATACTCACTCAGCTTCACGCTGTATTTTGCACATGGCAGGGTAGGCAGAGAGAACTCGGGAACCCATCGTTAAGACACTCCGTTCCCCACTTTCCGCTAAATTTAAAGAATTGTGTGTGTTGAGTGGTGGAATTTAACGCTGCGCTTTGCTTTGTTACCAGAGCGAGGAAATAAGATTTTTTATTTGTGTAGGATTGAATCTACAGCCTTTCGTTTACTGTCGCACGTTTGTGCCGCTGTGCCACGGCAAATAATTAATGAATAAGATTCGTAGTTGCTCATGGGCACAAGCGTGCGGCAGTTTGTGAGTTCGAATCCGAGTCGAAGAAATTAAATATATTTTATTTTTATTTTATTGCTCGTAGTAGTTTTAGTAATTAGATAAAGCGCGGCGTTAAATTCCGTTTTCCGTACAATAGAGAGAGATACATATATTTGCCAAAAAACGATGATCCGACGGAAGTGATTTAATGAGAACGTAGTCGCAACACTTGGTCCCCAAATTTCATCTACTTAGCTTGATGTAAGGTTAAAAATAATAAATAATATCAATTCTAGCCGTTTTATATGTTCGAACTGCATTGGTATGCTACGACCTAGTTCTGAACTGCATGAAGATTGATTTAGTAGTTTTGCGTGCGCAAAACCCGCGGAGGTATTGTCTTATTTTAATATTTCATAATATTTTATAAAAAGGTACTATGGTGGAGTTAGGAAACGGTAAGTAATGGATAAAGATTCGATTTCAACTTAACGTAATTTTCATATTATTTAGTTATATATATATATATATATATATATATATATATATATATATATATATATATATATATATATATATATATATATATATATATATATATATATATATATATATATATATATATATAATAATGTAATAATTGTTGAACAAATAACCACAATAATTATCTAATATTATTAACTAATCATGTGAATATAAAAAAAATACTTAGTAAAAAATCCAGTTTAAGAAAAAAAGAACTAAATTGGGAACGTCCTTCGGTGCTTATATCTTTCTAACAGGTGCTTAAGTCGTACCGTTCTCGGTCTATGGTTGATGGGTACACGTGTGTAAATTTTCAAACAAATCGAACGGAATGATGTAGGTCGAAATTTCCAAATAACTTTATTAGAAATGTCTAAGTTGAATGAATCATACGGTTAAGATAATAAAGGCGTTATAAAAAATGTATGAACTAGTCAAGTGCGATCTCGCGCGTCGAATGTTCTGTTCCGATTTCATGATTGATTCTAGGTCTATTGGAAGGTGAATTAGAAAAGTCAATATATTTTTTTATATAATTGATACAGATAAAAGTTTTTAATTGTTTTTTTTTTCTAAGAAAGACAGAAATATTTTATTTAAGTTTTTATTGTAAGTGCTTACGTTTTATCAAATTTCATAACTATTAAACCTAATTAAGTATCCTATAGATTTCACTACTAATTCCATACAAAATGCAGTTAAAACGATGACGACAATGAACTATTGATTTTAAAGCTCTATTTTTTTTTACACTACGGGGCCATAGACACGGATATTTATTGCATTTCAAGTTTATGATCGTCCACGATCATGCGTTCTTGAGATAAAAGGTCATGCCAGGACATAAATAAAGACTGATACAGGGAGAAACAAAATACCTAAAAATAATATTTGCTTAATTATAAATTTCACAAAATATATCGTGTTGATTAGCGCAACTAAATGCATGAGAAGAGAAAAAAAAAAACATTCTCATGGTTTAAAATTTAAATTGCTTACCATAACGCTTATATTTAAACGTATTAAACTTTGCCAATAAGGCTTTTTTTTTTCCGCTTCACGCTGTACCATGCACATGGCAGGGTAGACAGAGAGAACCTAGGTACCTAGTAATGACACACTCCGTCCCGTTCCACACTTTCAGCTGAATTGCGTGGCGAGTGGCGGGTATCATAAGCAGCGTCTTGCCTTGTTACCAGAGCGAAGAAATGAAAATATTTAATATTTCATTTCTTCGAATGGGGATCGCACCAAATACCTGTTAAGTTTACACTCACCACGACAGGCCTCTCTAATTTATAAATTCAATTCATCCATTTTTTACATTTCAGCCATAAAAGTCATTTAAATTGATGGACAATAAATCTGAGCTGGTCAATTTTCATTATATTCCATGGTTACAAGCTAAGCGTGTGTAACAATACACTCACGCAATTTAGATGGAAGCTACTCAACTGTACATGACATGTGAGGCGTATGTAAAATAGAGTCATAGCATAGCTGTAGCTGTAGCGTGTTAGCTCGGCACAAATAGCTATAGATTAGTAAATAAATATTGTTTTATGGTATGTTTTTTTTATTTTTATATTGAATTAAGGTTAGTATGGTAAAGTGATGTTTAAATTAACGGTTCTGGTGGGATAGAGAACGGCGTTAAGTTCCGTTAATTGTAAGAGTTTTTGGGTGGAACTTATTTTTATTGGACGTTGTGTTTATATACTCTCAATTAATTGGAAAAATATAATGGTTTTCTAGTTAAATATTTAATATTTTCATTTCTGATAAAAAGGCCATTGAATTTCGCCACACTTTAATTTGGCAGAAATCAGGAAACGGATCGGAGTGTCCTAACATTAGGTTTCCAAATTCCCTCTAACTACCCTGTTATGTACGGGATATAGCGTGAAGCTGAAAAGAAAATATGATACTTAATTTCTCATAATAATATATAACCAGAGAAAAATTTGGAACTGAGTGTCAAGACACTCCGTTTTCACTAGTTAGGATAATGCCGTTCTCCACTTTCTTACGAATTTGAGGCACTGCGTGATACGTGGCGGAACTCTACGCTACGCTTTGATCTATATCTTAATCCTAAAAAAATATAGGTTTATCTTTTTGACAAAATTTACGCATATAATTCTTCTCCTGAAAATACTTAAAGCTGCAAATTTTACTCTTATCTGGACCATATATGTAAAATATGAGGAACACTCGCTCTGTTAATATAAATGTTTCAGTGCAAATTTTGCGCATACATACAAATGTATTCTGATCATTTTCGAATACTAAAATTCAATAACTACATTGTTGTTATGCCAAAATTGAATTATCGTTTTGATTAGTTAGGACTTTTTTTAAACTGATTTAACATATATACGCCATATCTTATATATATAGGGTCAGCAGCTTTTGTGCCGTGTGGCTTAGAAAAGGATCACCCTGGTACTGATGGTGTCGTAAGAGGCGACTAAAGTACACGTGGGAGAATCAGGTTGTCAGCAATGGCAACGCGTAAGGGCAGACTCCACTGGATTATTACCACCCTCAGCATTTATAACCGGCGTTAAGTAGTGGCTTCGGCCACTGTGTTTCGCATTGGGTGATACCGGAACCCGGTACCCGTCCACCCTAAAGGCCGGCAACGCTACTGTAGCTCCTCCAGAATTACACGGGGACGTGGGCAACGGTGATCACCTACCATCAGGTGACCGTACGCTCGTTTGCTATCTATCCCATAAAAAAAAAGCTTAGGGAACCTAGCGTTAAGTTATGCGTACCATTAATATTCCGACATAGTGCAGGTGTTGGAAATTATCGTCTTGCGTTTTCTCGTAAATAATTAATTCCATTAAGTTAAAGTATATCCCGGAAATCACCGAATTTTTTTTTTTTATGGAAAAGGCAAGGCAAACGAGCGTACGGGTCACCTGATGGTAAGTGATCACCGTCGCTATCTGTGAGAGCGCATCGTCAATAGCCGATTGCATGTGCTCCATGAGCCGATCCGTTTCTGCATTACCACTATGGGACCTGTACAGGCATGCGTAGATTCGGACACGATCGTCCATGTCCACACGGAGCCAGATGGTGGATAGGTCCCGACCTTCAAAATTGACAAGACGACGGAAACTCATGTCCTCCCTTACAAATACAGCAACCCCGGCATGAGGTATAAAATTATGCTCTATTTTGTTTTTGTATACACGAGTTGGTCAGTCTTATAGCCTGTCGTGGCATGTTGTGAGTTCCATTTCCACTTGAAGAAGTGAAATATTTTCAAATAAAATATTTAATATTTTAAAGCTTACGTAACAAAGCAAAACGTAGGGTTGAGGTCCATTTTAAAATTTGGCGGAAAGTGGGGAATAAAATGAAGTGTCTTTACACTAGGTTCCCAAGTTCTTTCTGCCTACTTTATAATTTATTATTCATAAACAATCTATTTATACTATCTGTACAAATATTATTGGTTTTACTTAATTCATTAGATAAAATATAATGTTGTAAAATTTTACGACGCCGAAATGACTTGGGGACGAAAACGCTGATGCCCGCAATAACAACTTTCTGTGTCGTTTAACAGACGTGTCTTTTTGTACATAGTATTGTATTTATTTGTGATATAGATTTTAGAAATTAAATGTACATTTGTAATGATCATAAAAATGAAATTATTCTTATATATTTTTAATGAAAAATATATTTGATATAAAACGCAATATATAAAATCACAAAATGTATTTTTTTTTTCTACTTTATCTTCATCTAAATATTCTCGCGATTTATTACAAGTGATAGACAGATTAAGATAATCTAGCTTGAGTTATTTAATTGATATGTTTATATTATTTATATTGAATTATTGAGAATTTAATTTATAATTTAGTTGGTTTTAGGTTATATAGATATAAAGCCTTTATATAATTTTTCCTACAAATGTTTTTAAGCTTATGAATACCGATCTATTGCAAATTTCTATTACGTCGTACGAGTATTATTATCTTGAATATTTACTGAATTACATATTTTAATGTGTTACGTCCAGAACGAATAAATTTAGGGCAATTTTGTATAAGATGGTTTTGGCTCTGGGTGGAAACGCCATTACACGGGCACCTATCTATAGCTGTGAAATAGTCAGGCGCGGGAGGTTTGTTGGAGTTTATTTGTTAAAGGCTATCTATGGCTCCTCATGCCCCTGTGGTATGACAAGCCCCTCGTATGTCGTTAACGGCATAGGAATTGTAAACGCGACCTGTAAACGAGGCAAGTTTCGGATTTTTAATTCCCGAGTAAAACTATTTTTTTTTATAATATTTTCAAATTAAATATTTCTGTCCACGTAGTTCTACTACTTATTAAAGGTGGTCGCACATACACTGTGCCTTACAAT
Organism: Eueides isabella; assembly: GCA_019049475.1. Lineage (NCBI taxonomy): Eukaryota > Metazoa > Arthropoda > Insecta > Lepidoptera > Nymphalidae > Eueides > Eueides isabella. The sequence continues at coordinate 2,424,295 of CM032389.1, read as the reverse complement.
ATGGGGTGATAATATAATTAATCAATAAATGTACTTGTATTAAACTGCATGACAGCGAAATGATAAAAGCATGTACATTGACCTATCAGTATTAAGTAACGTGAACAAACTGGCGGCAAAGCAAAGGGTAGCCAGTGCCTTTCAGACGCTACGTTTCGAATGTAAATTGCTCTGTAACATAAGATATGCTTCGTAAGTTAGATATAAAAGTTATAGATACGTGTATTAATTCGTAAAAAAGAAACTAGTGTTAATTGATATATAATTTAATTAATTTGTTTTTATGGACCCATGACTGAAAAAATCTGCACAAAGGATTAGACACAAGATTCTAAATTTGCCAAAATATTATAATGAAACTGATATTTAACTCGGTTGGTTTAACAGTTCCTAAAATAAGCGAGCGTAACACAAACGTACAGACAAAAGTAGTATAGTGATAAATGCCGTAGTATATTGATAAATGCCTTTATCATTTTTTTTTCAGGTTCACGCTGTATCCCGCACTAGGCAGGGTAGGCAGGCAGTGGGGAACGAAAGTAGAACGGAGTGACATAACACTAGGTTTCACTTCCTTTCCCTCTGCCTACCCTGCCTCTATCATAAATATTGTATATATGTAGTACATTAGCATTTAAAATTATCGGTACGAAACCCACGTTACGTACAATCGACTCGCACTTACTCGGTATTTTTTAAAGTAGCTTTCACAACAAAAACATTGTGTAAAGGGAAAAAGAGGACAGGGCGGAAAAATCATTGTTTACACCTTTATAAGCAAGCTTTTCGATGGAGCCCGTGTTCGAAAGTAAGTTTATATCAGCGTTGATTGTGCTTATGAAGACTGGGAAACAAAATATGAACCGATAAACTATTTTAAAATTGCAACACCGATATCAAATATTCTTTTTACGTATCTGCTCTGAAAAAATCTTTGTTATATTTATTTCCTTTGTACTTTCCTACGAATAAATAAAAAAAAGCAAATCTCACTTTGCTTTGGGATTCCGAATCGCAAAGAATCCAAAATCTGGATGTACTGCGTGTTGAGTTGTGAAATTCGACACCACTCCCTGATTCGTTAGCAGAACGAAAAAAATATGTATTAAATATTATATCAAGAACAGCGCTGAAATTACGATGTTTCTGCTTCACCCCCTACATTTTCCTAATGGACGTTAGCTTCCAATGAAATGACAAATAGTATTGGATTTGAGCGTGGTTAAAAGACGCAGTGAGACAGATCCTAACGGTTAGAGCAATGGTTATGGATTTGGCCTCCACTTAGGAAAATTCATCATATGTATATAATTTTTATTTTCTGCGGTAGACATAGCCTAGCGTTAAATTCCACCATTCAACACCTAAAATCGCAAAGCCTTTGAATTTACTTAGGACTTTCCTGTTTTGTGCTTTTTCCAAATGTGAATTAAAACATATTGTTTTTTAATTTACCTCAAAAACACCTAAGAGCTATTATTTTAGTGATTTGCGTCCAATTTTGTTCAACAAATAAATAAAAAGGGTTCCCGTTGCATTATACAGTAACTCGCCTTTAACCCTTCGCTCGTAAAATATAATTACGGAAAGGCCGTGTAAGAACTTTATGAAGACTTAATTTGTGTAACAACCTTCCTGTAATATCCCTTTTATACTGGAGTTAATAAAAATATAGTGTTATACCCTAACTAAGAAACTTTTAAAGGTTTTGTTGTTTATCTATCTTTTAGTATCTTTTGAGGCATGTTGTGAAAATAATATATATTTTATTATTTTATTATGCAGATCATGACATAACTACAATATGCTGTAATATTTTTATTCATATAATACTTATATCTACTTGCTATATGTATTTAGAGTTTAGACAGTAATTTTGAAAACGTGTTAGAAAGTGGAGTAGTATACTACGATATGTCATATTATTCACTCTCAGTTTCACACTGCCGCACAAAGGAGTGTGGTCAGAGGAAACTTGGAAACCTAGAGTTAAGACACTCAGTTCGTTACCCACTTTTCGCCAAATTATAGGCATTGCGTGTTGAGTGGCGGAACTCAACGCCGCGCTTTGCCTTGTAACCAGAGCAAACAAATGAAAACATCAAATATTTAAATAGAAAATGTTAAATCGTCAGACCTCAGTCAATCAATTGTATTATTTCTAAATAAAAGTCAAATACAGAGCATTTGATTTCGTTTGTCATATTACTAGAGCAGTGAAATAAGAATAACACTGCCTTCAGTGGGAATCGATGTCAAGACCATCGCTCTTACAGTGTGATCTAGTGCCACTGCGCCACGAATATAAGAAAATGGCATTTTATTTCGTAAAGATCTTATAATTACTTAAAAGTTTAAAACTTGCCCAACTTTTACTACTGTTATAACGATAAAACCAAACGGTTGTTTTAATATTTATATATCAAAATAAACAGTTTACTTTTAAAATATGTTTAAGAGAGAATTAATAAAATAATTTTAATTTATACATTAAATTATATAATATATACATTTTATACCCATTGTCGTAACAATCTGAAATCTCAAATGAAAGCTTGTGTTCAATGGAAGATTATTCATTTTGCATTTTGGTAAAGCTTCGTCCAAAATATTGAACAACAGAAATAAATAAATAATAAATTATGTTTGTTTAAAGAAATAAATTTCATTATAATTTTAAATTTGATCGTTTCTGTTTTTTCATCGGGTGTCTTAAGACTGGGTTTCGTGTTCCCTCTGCCTACTCTGCCATGTACGGGATACAACGTGAAGCTAAATCAAAGCTCGATAGATTTTTTTGTTTAAATAGACAAATTTTATTAATTTTATTAATTTTAAAATGATTAATACGACGTACAGCTACAGACCTCGCTTACTGTCGCAAATGTGTGACTGTTAAGTAACTGCTAAAAAAAATATATTATTATATTTATCGCTATAGCAATACAAGACAAGGCACAACACGGCGTTAAGTTCTGGCACTTAACATGCCATGTCTGGTGAGTGTGTGGAACTAAAGTGTCCGAATGGAAACAGTATCTTAACACAAGGTTCCCAGGTTCGCAGTTCATCTTACTATGGGCACGATAAAGTAAAGCTGACATAAATAAATACGCTTAATACATAAAATACAATCAAGGATATACACAAACGCCCAGCAAAGGTGTCCTACTATTTCATTTCAATGCATTCTCTCTATTGTTTGGTAAACCTGTGGGCGGTATAACCATTGTTGGAAGTTTATTAATTAATTAAGAGCTCTAATCTCGGATATATTTCATTTGAATATAAAAATGATAAGGTTAGCTTTATAACACCTTTGTTGTTATTTAATTAAGAGTACTTTCATTGTCGCAATTGTATTTATTATGTCTTTTATTCGTGTGATTCCGGTTTAGAATAGGATCACCCTGGTACTTATGGTGTCGTAAGAGGCGAATAAAGTTCATGTGGGAGAGTCTCGTTGTCAGCAATGACAACACTCTTGGGCAGGCTCGAACGATCATTACCAACCCCGGCATTAAAAACCGGCATTAAATAGTTACTTTGGTCACTGCGTTTCCCATTGAGTAACGTCGGGCCCCGGTGCCCATCGTAAACCCCTCCTTGAAATATAAAAACGGCATTAAAAGAGAAATAACTCCAGAAGGGTACCAGTATGTCTGATGCTGGAGAAACCCTCACTGAGTCCTTAAACTCGGGCTGCCTGTTGAATTTTGGCAAGGGTACCAGTACCGCGCCCTACATAAGACAAACGAGGCGTACGCTCCACAGTAGTTCTTGCTACTCTTAACGTGACATTTTCCAACGTCAGGGTAGGCACTCAAATCTAAGTGCCGTCCACCACCATCTTGAGATGGCACGGCCGGTTTTGTAATATCTGATGGAAACCACGATTACCCGACCTAGCGAAACAGCCTTTCTTCAATACCCCAGTTCCCCGACAAAATATAACATAATTTTGTACCTCATATCTAAGTTGCTGTGTATGTTAAAGAGGACACGAGTTTTCGTCGTCTTGTCAATTTTGCAGCTCGGGACCATCCCGACTATCCCGCGGTGTTAGAGTAGTACTAATGCCTGACGTTAAATTCAGTCAGAAATTTGTTAGTCGAGTCCTGTCTTCCTTGGACATCCTCATGTCGAATGGCTCAGAGGGCATTTCCCAAATTATTTGAGAAACTTTTTTAATATATGTATGTAATTTCCTAGATTAAGGAAATAATTCCAATTTTGAGCACGTACTACCCATTTGGGTCGGAAGTTAGTTCCCCGTTAGGGGAAATGAAATATTAAATTCATTCTAATTAAATATTTAATGTTATCCATTCTTCATTTTGGATACAAGGTAAAGCGCGGCACTTAACACCCAACTGTTTTAGCACTAGGTTCCTGAATTCCCCCTTTCTATCCTGCCATATGCAGGATAGAATAATATGGGAATACGGGATACATAAAAATGTATTATATTTATAAAACAATTCAAAATAACGTACACAAGGAAAACAATGGACATTCTTTAATAAACAAAAAATCTAATCAAACATTTGATGTTTACTCCGTTCTGAGAACAATCACAATACTCAATTTAAGCAATCGCACCCCAAATTATCAGGCTAAATATACAATATAATGTGAGGTTTTATTTAATCGTACAAACAATATATTTTTTTTTCCTTCTTTTTGTTCACAAACCATTTTCATTGTAAATCATGGAAAAATCTAAACCGGTGATAGCGACAAAATGATTAATCGACATATTATGACCTGCGGCTTAAAATTTGAAACAACAATGGAAATGAAATCACCTTACCCCACTTTATTTTAAATTTATGGGTCAGTATTATGTATTTTTTGGAATTTTTTTAAATTTATGGGTCAGTATTATGTATTTTTTGGAATTTTATTACATTATTCCTCAGTATTATGTATTTTTTGTAATTTTATTGAATATTATAGACAATAGGGGCTCGGATGTTACGGGGTGACATTATTTAATTTTTTGGCTTATCTTTTAATGTGTGTCCTTTTAAATACTTGTATTCAAAGTAACAATAATAAAAATATTATACGCAAATCCTGTCAGAATTTGGGGTAAACCCTTTTAAGCGTTACCGTAATACTTTCAAAAGATCCAACGTTGCAGCGTTCTACACTGTATAGTTACGGTTGCACATTTTCTATTAGCCAGTAGAGTCTTAATTTATAAGACATATAGGCCAATAAATTAATATTTTTGCTATTGAATGAGTATTTGCAAACGTCCTGGCTCATATAAACAAGTTTTTATTTCAAAAAAATAGTTTTTAAGTTTCATTTGAAATATACTGAATAATCTAATCTATATATGTTATCTTAAATCCCAAGCGTTTCTAGAATCTTCTCTGAAATCATAGTTGAAATTAAGAAAAAGATAATTTAAAATTAATTTTATTTAAGAAAAGCCAATTATTAGGTAATATAAGTACATTTATTAGGCTCTAAGCTTACCTCGTGGTTATTTTATGACCATTATATTTTCTTTTTGACTTTTTATATTGATTGAACACAAAAAAATAAAATCAGTACTTTTCACCAATTTCAAAAGAAAAAATATGTTTACTTACGAATTAAGTTAATAATTAATTATTATGTTTACTTACAAATACGTCGTAATAATAAATACATACATACATTTCATAAATATCCAGTTGAATTTATTATTGAAATTGAAACAAGCTTCAGTTAAGATATACGTTTCCGTTTACCATGAAAATGTATTTGTTCTTTTGCGCTCAATACTTTGCGGTAGGTAAAAGCGAAGAAAGAGTTATATTTAAACAAATTATCTTTAAAAGTAAATATTTTCTTACAGGAAAATATACGCGTATTTGACTATTAATATTGAATTATGTAATATTTAAAAGCATTCAACATTAAAAACATGTTTTTGTTTATTTTAATCGTATTTTTTTTGCTTTGGCGCTGTATTAATATTTGTTATGGTTTACTCTGTTAGGGTTTAAAATGAATTAAAGTTTATGTATTCAAAATAAGGCCTAAGAGGTTTGTCGTGGCGTTCGTACACAAGAGTGTGATTGTGAACGTGACAGGTTCGAGTCTAACTGCTTTTTTGTTTTTTTTTTAGTTCTACTCTGTACGAGACACACGGCGTGTTAAGACACTCAATGTCGTTCTCCACTTTCTGCCGAATATGAGGAATTACGTGTTGAGTGGCGGAATTTAACGCCGCGCTGTGTCTTGTTACCAGAGCAAAGAAATTAAAATATTTTATTTCCTCAAATAAGGATGTCATTTTTACTTGAGGAAATGCATTATTATGCAAGAATAATGTCTTTGATTTTCGCGATTGTTACACATTTTAAATGAAACACTTTTAACCGAATTAATCGCGTATATTCAATGGTAAACATTTTTGGGAAACACGACGTTTCGAACACTTGACAGTAGTCCGTGGTCACGGGTAGACTGAGGTGGCATTTGTCTGTCATTTGATATACTCGTAATTATTATATCAAATATTATATTAATTAAATTATAGATTGATGTATTTATATATACGCTTATGGTTAAGGCAAATTTCAACTTTCAATAAAGTTTTTCTTTATTGATATTTCTTTACTATTACAAAAATGTTAATTCACTCTTAGGAAAAAAAAATAGAAAAAGTATAAAATTTTATACGTAGCGGGGTTTGCACCCGCGACATCTTTTGGCAGCGGAAATTTGTAAACATTTCCCTACAGAGGTGCTAACAACGTAATATTTATTATGCTGTTAGCGTCTCTGTGCTACAAATGATTGTAACAATCGTATAAGAATATGGAGGCGCGAGTTCACACCCCGTCACTTTATTATTTTTAATGATTTCTTAATAAGAATTTCTCAGTCAACGCCTAATGCCTCAAATTAAGCAGAAGAACGGAACGAAGTGTCTTAACATTAGATTCCTATATTCCCTTCACCTACCTTAAGGGCCGAAAAATATAATAAAAATGAAGCTAACATAAAAATGTATTATATTTATAAAACAATTTATAAATAACGGAAACAAGGAAAACAAATGGACATTCTTTAATTAACGAAAAAGCGAATCAAACATTCGATGTTTACTCCGCTCTGAGAACAAACACAATACTCATTTTAAGCAAGCGCGTCCCAAAATTATCTGACGAAATATACAGTATAATTCGAGTTTTTATTTAATCGTACAAACAATTATTTTTTTCATTCTTTTTGTTCACAAACCATTTTCATTGTAAATCATGGAAATATCTAAACCGGCGATAGCGACAAAATGATTAATCGACATATTATGACCTGCGGCTTAAAATTTGAAACAACAATGGAAATGAAATCACCTTACCCCACTTTATCTTAAATTTATGCGTCATTATTCCTCAGTATTATATATTTTTTTGGGATTTTATTAAAAATTATAGACAATAGGGGCTCGGATGTTACGGGGAGTTAGTATTTAAATTTTTAGCTTATCTTTTAAATATTTCTATTCAAATTAACAATAAAAAAATATTATACGCAAATCCTGTCAGAATTTGGGGTAAACCCTTTTAAGCGTTACCAGCGTTTGAGCGTTCTATACTGTATAGTTACGGTTGCACGTTGTCGCTTAGCCAATAGAGTCTTAATGTATAGATATATAGACCAATAAAATAATATTTTTGCTACCGAATGAATATTTACAACGTTGTCCTGTTAGAAGCATGCACCTCAATGTTATGATTCCTGTATGATATTATCTTCTTTGCTTTGTGTTTTGATTGAACATATACAGAATACAATACAATACATAAAATTAATCACTACTGTACTTTTCACCATTTTCAAAAGAAATAATTATGTTTTGCTTATGTAATTAAATTAATGACTAAATATTATGTTTACTTACAAATACATCGTAATAATAAATACAAACATACATTTTATAAATATTCAGTTGAATTTATTATTCATATTGGAGCAAGCTTCAGTTAAGATATATGTTTCCGTTTACCGTGAAAATATATTTGTTCTTTTACTCTCAATACTTTGCGGTAGGTAATAGCGAGGAAAGAGTTATGTTTAAACGAATTATCTTTAAAAGTAAATATTTTCTTACAGGAAAATATACGGGTATTTGATTATTAATATTAAAATATGAAAAACATGTATTTGTTTATTTTATTCGTATTTTTTTATTTTGGCGCTCAACGCTGCATTTTTTAATGATGATAGCATAAATTTAGGTAACACTTTAAAAATTTTATACTTATTCAAATGTAGGCCTCTGATTTTTTTCTTACTAGTAATATACATAAATTTAAAAAGCGTTGAACGAAGCAAGATTTGAACCCGCGCCTCTTGAAAACCGTCCAAGCGCTCTGACCAACTAAGCCATTCGTTCTCACCAAAGTATGTCGAAATTTAAGTTTAGTTTAGTAAGAAAAGTGTAGTTTAGTTTTCAAGAGGCGCGGGTTCAAATCCTGCTTCTTTCAAAATTTTTATACGTTTTTTAAATTTAAGTTCTGTATTTTCTGTCGTAAGTGTGGAATAACACCTCAAAAAATATAAAAATATTAAATCAATAGTATTCTCTCTTGCCAAACGATAATCCTTACGAGTTGTATTTAGGGAGCAGAAACTTGAAAATATCTCCCTATGGAGATGCTTACAACATAAGTAAGTTATAATAAGCGTATAAGAATTTCGACATAGCTTGGTGAGAACGAATGTTCTTAGATAGTCAGAGCTGTTGGACGGTTTTCAAGAGGCGCAGGTTCAAATCCTGCTTCGTTTAAAATTTTTATACAATTTTTAAATTTACGTTTAGTATTTATCGTCCTTAGTGTGAAATAACACCTTACAAATAATAAAAATAGTATTATATATATTAGAGAGAGAAAAAAAATATTCCCACGAACGGAAATCGAACAAATCATCATCGTTTTATTCAGAAGCTTATTTTTTTTTTTATTATACTTGTTTGTAGAAAACATAGTGATATTTGCCTTTTTCAATTACATAAAGTAATTCCAGATTAACAAACACAGCTGTAATCCAATTTACATTTCCAAAGTTGCGTTTACCACATTGTGAATAAAAGCAATTTATACTCAACGATAAGATTTTTTTAATAAAAATATATTTAATTCTTACATAACATTGAAGTATAATTTAAATTCAGACGTATATATTTTGTAATAGCTAAAGTTTTTTAACTGCGTTATCACCATTTTTTAATGAGGAAGTTACTTAAAATGTTCCATTTTGCACTCATTTATAGCTATGATGATGCAATCTGTATTTTAGCTTTATTTTCAAAAAAAATATCTTTAAACAAGATTTTGAACCAAAAAAACATAAATCGTATAGTATGCACTAAAAAGTATTCCCAAAAATGTAGAAAACAGTGAGAGTGGTATATACAAGCACTTGGGTAGCTAATTGCTAGTGTACATAAATCACTTTGACCGTCAGACGAAAACAATTTACCACAATGCTTCTTTTGGCTCCTGAGGTTCTACGAATTTTACAGAATCGGCCAAAATTGTACCATGATGTATGGCAGTTAAGTTATAATCTTGTTAGAGACCTCAAAATGGCTAGCCACTTTGGCATACTTTTCGCTTACTTTTAGTTGGTTCGATACTGTAATATCATTGATTTTATCATAAATGCTTCTTGCTCGTCTAGTTTTAAATAGGAAGGATAAATAAAAAGGCACCTCGCTAAGATATAATATGAACATATTAGTAAAAATTGGATTTATTATCATTCCAAAAATGAAATGAATACATAAATTTTGTGATTATGTTCTCTTTGGTAAACTTTCTTTTATTTATTATGGAAATTGATAAAAAAGAATCAGATCAAGTAAGAGTCCGAGAGACTTCCTTAGCGGTTTCGGGATTTTACACCAACTGAAATTATTTTATAGAAAGAAACTTATAAAAGAAAATAAGCTACAAAAGTTGACATAGGTACTTAAGTTTTCAATACAAATTCAAGTTTGTAGTGATATTTTTATGAAATATCTAAAAATGTTCACCTTTTTCAATTTTTCTTCTTATGTGTGTAGTAAGTTGGGATTTAAAGTCACCACGCATGGGCAGACTCGACCGAATTGTTACCAACCCCGGCATTTAAGACCGGCGTTAAGTAGTGTCTTTGGCCACGTCGTTTCGCATTAGGTAATGCCGGGCCCCGTTGCCCTTCCACCTTAAAGGACGGCAATGCTCCTGTAGCTCCACTGGAGTTACTTCGAGTTGTAGGCGACGGTGATCACTTACCATCAGGTGACCCGTACGCTCATTTGCCGTCTCTTCCATAAAAAAAATAGATGGGCAGGCGGAAAACAATATGTTCCCTTAAGATTTCCATTTTCACCTTTAGCAGTACGGAATTCAAAAGATTTTATATAATATTAATAATGAGCTCATACTCAGACTTACACTCGTATATACATATTTCTCGTAGTTCAATATATAAATATAATAAAATTATAAATGTTCATTACAGTAAAACAAAAGAAATATTCTGTATATATTTTAAAACATCAATTGCATTCAAAATCAGTTCAAGTTAAAATTAATGTTGACATTGACATAAGTTTAATGAAACTGAAAGAAGATATGGGCTTATTATGAATTCGAGATTTATTTTTATATACAGTATGTTTATTACTGAGGATTGTGGTCAAATTCGTCGAAAGATGGGAAGGGGAAGTGAAACGGAGCGTCTTTGCACAAGGTTCCCAAGTTCCCTCTGTCTACTGCCTTGTATAGCGTGAGGCTAAAAAAACAAAACTGAAATTTCTCACGTAGGTACCTCAACTAATAGACGTGCATTTTATTCTTACAAACTTTTAATAACCACTTCAACATAATGTTATACTATTATATCTGAATTGGATAAAAATTTAAATGTACGGAAAGTACGCAAGCTTATTACGATAAGAACCCGGTCTCTTATAAAGTTAAGATTTCATTGAGAGACTTGTAACTTATAATATGGTTTAAATTTGTAATTTACCTATAGAATAAAATTTACTTTTATGATTATTTAGCCTACTATGGCACTATGGAACAGCAATTGTCTGTACAACGCTGGCCGTGAGTTTGATTAGTATTCGAATCAGTGGATCATTTTCATATACTTGCTGTGTAAGAAAAAAACGCTAAGTTCTAACACTTAACTCAGGGAGAAAGTTTTTTATCTTATTTTAAGATACCATATTCCCATGAAAATATTTCCGTAACCCATTTTTAATCATTGCTTATTGAGTGGCGGAAATGAACGCCGCGCTTTATTTCGGTTCTTGAACCAATATTTACAAATTATATTAAAGTTATCATTGTATGATGAACTTATTTGATTCAATTCCCGTGTATCCAAAATAATGCTTTGTTGAATTATTCGTTAAATATCTTTTAATTTTATAACGATCCAAATAATAATTGAGTTAGTTCTAAAACTAAACGCCTATTGCACCTGATGCTGATATTACATTAATTAATTTATAGATTGTTATTTCTGTACTATTTCAAAAATGTTAATTCACTCTTAGGGAAAAAAAAAAATAGAAAAAGTATAAAGTAGCAGGGTTTGCACCCGCGACATTTTTGGTAGCGGAAATTTGTAAACATTTCCCTACAGAGATGCTAACAACGTAATATTTATTATTTTGTTAGCGTCTCTGTGCTACAAATGATTGTAACAATCTTATAAGAATATGGAGGTGCGAGTTCACACCCCTACACTTTATTTTTTTCAATATTTTCTAAATAAGAATTTTTCACTCAACTCCTAATGCCTCAAATTAAGCAGAAGAACGGAACGAAGTGTCTTAACATAAGTTTCCTATATTCCCTTCACCTACCTTAAGGGCCGAAAAATATAATAAAAATGAAGCTAACATAAAAATGTATTATATTTATAAAACAATTTATAAATAACGAAAAAAAGAAAAACAAAGGACATTTCTTTAATTAACGAAAAAGAAAATCAAACATTCGATGTTTACTCCATTCTGAGAACAAACATAATACTCATTTTAAGCAAGCGCGTCCCAAAATTATCTGACGAAATATACAATATAATGTGAGTTTTTATTTAATCGTACAAACAATTATTTTTTTCATTCTTTTTGTTCACAAACCATTTTCATTGTAAATCATGGATATATCTAAACCGGCGATAGCGACAAAATGATTAATCGACATATTATGACCTGCGGCTTAAAATTTGAAACAACAATGGAAATGAGATCACCTTACCCCACTTTATCTTAAATTTATGCGTCATTATTCCTCAGTATTATATATATTTTTTGGGATTTTATTAAAAATTATAGACAATAGGGGCTCGGATGTTACGGGGTGTTAGTATTTATTTTTTTTGCTTATCTTTTAAATATTTCTTTTCAAATTAAGAATAATAAAAATATTATACGCAAATCTTGTCAGAATTTGGGGTAAACCCTTTTAAGCGTTACCAACGTTGCAGCGTTCGACACTGTATAGTTACTGTTGCGCATTGTCTATTAGCCAGTAGAGTCTTGATGTATAAGTTATATAGGCCAATAAAATATTATTTTTGCTAATGAATGAATATTTACAAACGTTTTCCTGGCTCATACAAATAAGTTTTTATTTAAAAAAAAATATATTTTTAAGTTTCATTCACAATATAATAATGTGATCTTTATGTCTGTAATCCTAAATCATAGAATTTTCTAGAATAATTTCTGAAATCATACATAAAATTTTGAAATAGCTACTTTTAAATTTATTAATAAATAAATTTAAAAGTAGCTTTTTTAAGAAAAGTTCAAAAAGACACAAAATAAATAATACATTTGGTAGGTTAGAAGCATACCTCAAGGTTATGATACCTGTATGATATTATCTTCTTTATTTTTTGTTTTGATTGAACGTATAAAGAACACAACACAAAAAATATAATCAATCAGTACTGTACTTTTCACTATTTTCAAAAGAAATAATAATATTTTGCTTACGAAATTAAATTATTATGTTTACTTACAAATACATCGTAATAATAAATACAAACACACATTTAATAAATATTCAGTTGAATTTATTATTGAAATTGAAACAAGCTTCAGTTAAGATATACGTTTCCGTTTACCGTGAAAATATATTTGTTCTTTTGCGCTCAATACTTTGCGGTAGGTAATAGCGAGGAAAGAGTTATGTTTAAACGAATTATCTTTAAAAATAAATATTTTCATGCTGGATAACATACTAGTATTTGCTTATTTATATTGAAAAATTAAAACATGTATTTGTTTATTTTAATCGTATTTTTTTTGTTTTAGGCGCTTAACGTTGCATTTTTTAATGATGATAGCATAAATTTAGGTAACACTTTTAAAATGTTATGCTTATTCAAATGTAGACCTCTGACTTTTTTCTTACTAGTAATATACATAAATTTAAAAAGCGTTTAAAAATTTTGAACGAAGCAAGAATTGAACCCGCGCCTCTTGAAAACCGTCCAAGCGCTCTGACCAACTAAGCCATTCGTTCTCACCAAAGTATGTCGAAATTTAAGTTTAGTTTAGTAAGAAAAGTGTAGTTTAGTTTTCAAGAGGCGCGGGTTCAAATCCTGCTTCTTACAAAATTTTTATACTTTTTTTAAATTTAAGTTCTGTATTTTCTGTCGTAAGTGTGGAATAACACCTTTAAAAATATAAAAATATTAAATCAATAATATTCTCTCTTGCCAAACGATAATCCTTACGAGTTGTATTTAGGGAGCAGAAACTTGAAAATATCTCCCTATGGAGATGCTGACAACATAAGTAAGTTGTAATAAGCGTATAAGAATTTCGACATAGCTTGGTGAGAACGAATGTTCTTAGTTGGTCAGAGCTCTTGGATGGTTTTCAAGAGGCGCGGGTTCAAATCCTGCTTCGTTTAAAATGTTTATACAATTTTTAATTTACGTTTAGTATTTATCGTCCTTAGTGTGAAATAACGCCTTAAAAATAATAAGAATAGTATTATTTAAAAAAAAATATTTAAAAAAAATATTCTCACGAACGGAAATCGAACAAATCATCATCGTTTTATTCAGAAGCTTATTTTATTTTTTTATTATACTTGTTTGTAGAAAACATAGTGATATTTGCCTTTTTTCAATTACATAAAGTAATTCCAGATCAACAAACACAGCTGTAATTTAATTTACATTTCCAAAGCTTCTAAAATAGAAATTTTAGGGCACTTCCGTCGGAATCAAAAATCACGTACGTTATAGATAGTTACCACATTGTGAATAAAATCACTTTATACTCAACGATCAGATTTTTTTAATAAAAATATATTTAACTCTTACATAACATTGAAGTATAATTTTAATTCAGATTTATATATTTTGTAATAGCTAAAGTCTTTTAACTGCGTTATCACCATTTTTTAATGAAGAAGTTACTTAAAATGTTCCAATTTACACTCATTTATAGCTATGATGATGCAATCTGTATTTTAGTTTTATTTTCAAAAAAATATCTAAGAACCTACGTTATAAATGATCTTTAAACAAGATTTTGAAACAAAAAAAAGGCACTAACAACTGCTACTAAACATAATATCAACAAAAAAAAACATAAATCGTATCGTATGCACTAAAAGGTATTCACCCAAAAATGTAGAAAACAGTGAGAGTGATATATACAAGCACTTGGGTAGCTAATTGCTAGTGTATATAAATCACTTTGACCGTCAGACGAAAACAATTTACCACAATGCTTCTTTCGGCTCCTGAGGTTCTACGAATTTTACAGAATCGGCCAAAATTGTACCATGATGTATGGCAGTTAAGTTATAATTTTGTTAGAGACCTCAAAATGGCTAGCCACTTTGGCATACTTTTCGCTTATTTTTGTTGGTTCGATACTGTGATATCATTGATTTTATCATAAATGCTTCTTACTCGTCTAGTTTTAAATAGGAAGAATAAATAAAAAGGCACCTCGCTAAGATATAATATGAACATATTAGTAAAAATTGAATTTATTATCATTCCAACAATGAAATGAATACATAAATTTTGTGATTATGTTTTCTTTGGTAAACTTTCTTTTATTTATTATGAAAATTGACAAAAAAGAATCAGATCAAGTAAGAGTCCGAGAGACTTCCTTAGCGATTTCGGGATTTTACACCAACTGAAACTATTTTATAGAAAGAAACTTATAAAAGTTAAAAAGCTACAAAAGTTGACATAGGTACTTAGGTTTTCAATACAAATTCAAGTTGGTAGTGATATTTCTATGAAATATCTAAAAATGTTCACCTTTTAAATTTTTCTTCTTATGTATGTAGTAAGTTTGGACTTAAAGTCAACACGCATGGGCAGACTCGACCGGATTGTTACCAACCCCGGCACTTAAGACCGGCGTTAAGTAGTGGCTTAGACCACTGCGTTTTGCATTAGGCAATGCTGGGCCCCGGTGCCCTTCCACCTTAAAGGACGGCAATGTTCCTGTAGCTCCTCTGGAGTTACTTCGAGTTGTAGGCGACGGTGATCACTTACCATCAGGTGACCCGTACGCTCATTTGCCGTCTCTTCCATAAAAAAAAATAGATGGGCAGGCGGAAAACAATATGTTCCCTTAAGATTTCCATTTTCACCTTTAGCAGTACGAAATCCAAAAGATTTTATATAATATTAATAATGAGCTCATACTCAGACTTACACTCGTATATACATATTTCTGGTAGTTCAATATATAAATATAATAAAATTATAAATGTTCATTACAGTAAAACAAAAGAAATATTCTGTATATATTTTAAAACATCAATTGCATTCAAAATCAGTTCAAGTTAAAATTAATGTTGACATTGACATAAGTTTAATGAAACTGAAAGAAGATATGGGCTTATTATGAATTCGAGATTTATTTTTATATACAGTATGTTTATTACTGAGGATTGTGGTCAAATTCGTCGAAAGATGGGAAGGGGAAGTGAAACGGAGCGTCTTAGCACAAGGTTCCCAAGTTCCCTCTGTCTACTGCCTTGTGCAGCCTGAAGCTAAAAAAAACAAAACTGAAATTTCTCACGTAGGTACCTCAACTAATAGACGCGCATTTTATTCCAGTTAACTTTTAATAACCACTTCAACATAATGTTATACTATTGTATTTAATGTTATACTATTGAATTGGATAAAAATTTAAATATACGGAAATTACGCAAGCTTATTACGACAAGAACCCGGTCTCTTATAAAGTTAAGATTTCATTGAGAGACTTGTAACTTATAATATGGTTTAAATTTGTAATTTACTTATAGAATAAAATTTACTTTTATGTTTATTTAGCCTACTATGGCACTATGGAACAGCAATTGTCTGTACAAAGCTGGCCGTGAGTTTGATTAGTATTCGAATTAGTGGATCATTTTCATATACTTGCTGTGGAAGAAAAAAACGCTAAGTTCTAACACTTAACTCAGGGAGAAAGTTTTTTATCTTATTTTAAGATACCATATTCCCATGAAAATATTTCCGTAACCCATTTTTAATCATTGCTTATTGAGTGGCGGAAATGAACGCCGCGCTTTATTTCGGTTCTTGAACCAATATTTACAAATTATATTAAAGTTATCATTGTATGATGAACTTATTTGATTCAATTCCCGTGTATCCAAAATAATGCTTTGTTGAATTATTCGTTAAATATCTTTTAATTTTATAACGATCCAAATAATAATTGAGTTAGTTCTAAAACTAAACGCCTATTGCACCTGATGCTGATATTACATTAATTAATTTATAGATTGTTATTTCTGTACTATTTCAAAAATGTTAATTCACTCTTAGGGAAAAAAAAAAATAGAAAAAGTATAAAGTAGCAGGGTTTGCACCCGCGACATTTTTGGTAGCGGAAATTTGTAAACATTTCCCTACAGAGATGCTAACAACGTAATATTTATTATTTTGTTAGCGTCTCTGTGCTACAAATGATTGTAACAATCTTATAAGAATATGGAGGTGCGAGTTCACACACCTACACTTTATTTTTTTCAATATTTTCTAAATAAGAATTTTTCACTCAACTCCTAATGCCTCAAATTAAGCAGAAGAACGGAACGAAGTGTCTTAACATAAGTTTCCTATATTCCCTTCACCTACCTTAAGGGCCGAAATATATAATAAAAATGAAGCTAACATTAAAATGTATTATATTTATAAAACAATTTATAAATAACGGAAACAAGAAAAACAAATGGACATTCTTTAATTAACGAAAAAGAAAATCAAACATTCGATGTTTACTCCATTCTGAGAACAAACACAATACTCATTTTAAGCAAGCGCGTCCCAAAATTATCTGACGAAATATACAATATAATGTGAGTTTTTATTTAATCGTACAAACAATTATTTTTTTCATTCTTTTTGTTCACAAACCATTTTCATTGTAAATCATGGATATATCTAAACCGGCGATAGCGACAAAATGATTAATCGACATATTATGACCTGCGGCTTAAAATTTGAAACAACAATGGAAATGAGATCACCTTACCCCACTTTATCTTAAATTTATGCGTCATTATTCCTCAGTATTATATATATTTTTTGGGATTTTATTGAAAATTATAGACAATAGGGGCTCGGATGTTACGGGGTGTTAGTATTTATTTTTTTTGCTTATCTTTTAAATATTTCTTTTCAAATTAAGAATAATAAAAATATTATACGCAAATCTTGTCAGAATTTGGGGTAAACCCTTTTAAGCGTTACCAGCGTTTGAGCGTTCTATACTGTATAGTTACGGTTGCGCATTGTCTATTAGCCAGTAGAGTCTTAATGTATAAGATATATAGGCCAATAAAATAATATGTTTGCTACCGATTGTATTTGTACAGCGTTGTCCTGGCTCATACAAATAAGTTTTCCTTTATAAAAAAATATATTTTTAAGTTTCATTCACAATATAATAATGTGATCTTTATGTCTGTAATCCTAAATCATAGAATTTTCTAGAATAATTTCTGAAATCATACATAAAATTTTGAAATAGCTACTTTTAAATTTATTAATAAATAAATTTAAAAGTAGCTTCTTTATATATTATAAATTTAAAAGTAGCTCAATAAATTTTAATTAAAAGTAGCTTTTTTAAGAAAAGTTCAAAAAGACACAAAATAAATAATACATTTGGTAGGTTAGATGCATACCTCAAGGTTATGATACCTGTATGATATTATCTTCTTTATTTTTTGTTTTGATTGAACGTATAAAGAACACAACACAAAAAATATAATCAATCAGTACTGTACTTTTCACTATTTTCAAAAGAAATAATAATATTTTGCTTACGAAATTAAATTATTATGTTTACTTACAAATACATCGTAATAATAAATACAAACACACATTTTATAAATATTCAGTTGAATTTATTATTGAAATTGAAGCAAGCTTCAGTTAAGATATACGTTTCCGTTTACCGTGAAAATATATTTGTTCTTTTACGCTGAATACATTGCGGTAGGTAATAGCGAGGAAAGAGTTATGTTTAAACGAATTATCTTTAAAAATAAATATTTTCATGCTGGATAACATACTAGTATTTGCTTATTTATATTGAAAAATTAAAAACATGTATTTGTTTATTTTAATCGTATTTTTTTTTGTTTTAGGCGCTTAACGTTGCATTTTTTAATGATGATAGCATAAATTTAGGTAACACTTTTAAAATGTTATGTTTATTCAAATGTAGACCTCTGACTTTTTTCTTACTAGTAATATACATAAATTTAAAAAGCGTTTAAAAATTTTGAACGAAGCAAGAATTGAACCCGCGCCTCTTGAAAACCGTCCAAGCGCTCTGACCAACTAAGCCATTCGTTCTCACCAAAGTATGTCGAAATTTAAGTTTAGTTTAGTAAGAAAAGTGTAGTTTAGTTTTCAAGAGGCGCGGGTTCAAATCCTGCTTCTTTCAAAATTTTTATACTTTTTTTAAATTTAAGTTCTGTATTTTCTGTCGTAAGTGTGGAATAACACCTTAAAAAATATAAAAATATTAAATCAATAGTATTCTCTCTTGCCAAACGATAATCCTTACGAGTTGTATTTAGGGAGCAGAAACTTGAAAATATCTCCCTATGGAGATGCTAACAACATAAGTAAGTTGTAATAAGCGTATAAGAATTTCGACATAGCTTGGTGAGAACGAATGTTCTTAGTTGGTCAGAGCTCTTGGATGGTTTTCAAGAGGCGCGGGTTCAAATCCTGCTTCGTTTAAAATGTTTATACAATTTTTAATTTACGTTTAGTATTTATCGTCCTTAGTGCGAAATAACGCCTTAAAAATAATAAGAATAGTATTATTTAAAAAAAAATATTTAAAAAAAAATATTCTCACGAACGGAAATCGAACAAATCATCATCGTTTTATTCAGAAGCTTATTTTATTTTTTTATTATACTTGTTTGTAGAAAACATAGTGATATTTGCCTTTTTTCAATTACATAAAGTAATTCCAGATCAACAAACACAGCTGTAATTTAATTTACATTTCCAAAGCTTCTAAAATAGAAATTTTAGGGCACTTCCGTCGGAGTCAAAAATCACATACGTTATAGATAGTTACCACATTGTGAATAAAAGCACTTTACACTTAACGATAAGATTTTTTTAATAAAAATATATTTAACTCTTACATAACATTGAAGTATAATTTTAATTCAGATTTATATATTTTGTAATAGCTAAAGTCTTTTAACTGCGTTATCACCATTTTTTAATGAAGAAGTTACTTAAAATGTTCCAATTTACACTCATTTATAGCTATGATGATGCAATCTGTATTTTAGTTTTATTTTCAAAAAAATATCTAAGAACCTACATTATAAATGATCTTTAAACAAGATTTTGAAACAAAAAAAAGGCACTAACAACTGCTACTAAACATAATATCAACAAAAAAAACATAAATCGTATCGTATGCACTAAAAAGTATTCACCCAAAAATGTAGAAAACGGTAAGAGTGATATATAAAAGCACTTGGGTAGCTAATTGCTAGTGTATATAAATCACTTTGACCGTCAGACGAAAACAGTTTACCACAATGCTTCTTTTGGCTCCTGAGGTTCTACGAATTTTACAGAATCGGCCAAAATTGTACCATGATGTATGGCAGTTAAGTTATAATTTTGTTAGAGACCTCAAAATGGCTAGCCACTTTGGCATACTTTTCGCTTATTTTTTGTTGGTTCGATACTGTGATATCATTGATTTTATCATAAATGCTTCTTACTCGTCTAGTTTTAAATAGGAAGAATAAATAAAAAGGCACCTCGCTAAGATATAATATGAATATATTAGTAAAAATTGGATTTATTATCATTCCAACAATGAAATGAATACATAAATTTTGTGATTATGTTTTCTTTGGTAAACTTTCTTTTATTTATTATGAAAATTGACAAAAAAGAATCAGATCAAGTAAGAGTCCGAGAGACTTCCTTAGCGGTTTCGGGATTTTACACCAACTGAAATTATTTTATAGAAAGAAACTTATAAAAGTTAATAAGCTACAAAAGTTGACATAGGTACTTAGGTTTTCAATACAAATTCAAGTTGGTAGTGATATTTCTATGAAATATCTAAAAATGTTTACCTTTTTCAATTTTTCTTCTTATGTGTGTAGTAAGTTGGGATTTAAAGTCACCACGCATGGGCAAACTCGACCGGATTGTTACCAACCCCGGCATTTAAGACCGGCGTTAAGTAGTGGCTTTGGCCACGTCGTTTCGCATTAAGTAATGCCGGGCCCCGTTGCCCTTCCACCTTAAAGGACGGCAATGTTCCTGTAGCTCCTCTGGAGTTACTTCGAGTTGTAGGCGACGGTGATCACTTACCATCAGGTGACCCGTACGCTCATTTGCCGTCTCTTCCATAAAAAAAAATAGATGGGCAGGCGGAAAACAATATGTTCCCTTAAGATTTCCATTTTCACCTTTAGCAGTACGAAATCCAAAAGATTTTATATAATATTAATAATGAGCTCATACTCAGACTTACACTCGTATATACATATTTCTGGTAGTTCAATATATAAATATAATAAAATTATAAATGTTCATTACAGTAAAACAAAAGAAATATTCTGTATATATTTTAAAACATCAATTGCATTCAAAATCAGTTCAAGTTAAAATTAATGTTGACATTGACATAAGTTTAATGAAACTGAAAGAAGATATGGGCTTATTATGAATTCGAGATTTATTTTTATATACAGTATGTTTATTACTGAGGATTGTGGTCAAATTCGTCGAAAGATGGGAAGGGGAAGTGAAACGGAGCGTCTTTGCACAAGGTTCCCAAGTTCCCTCTGTCTACTGCCTTGTGCAGCCTGAAGCTAAAAAAAACAAAACTGAAATTTCTCACGTAGGTACCTCAACTAATAGACGCGCATTTTATTCCAGTTAACTTTTAATAACCACTTCAACATAATGTTATACTATTGTATTTAATGTTATACTATTGAATTGGATAAAAATTTAAATATACGGAAATTACGCAAGCTTATTACGACAAGAACCCGGTCTCTTATAAAGTTAAGATTTCATTGAGAGACTTGTAACTTATAATATGGTTTAAATTTGTAATTTACTTATAGAATAAAATTTACTTTTATGTTTATTTAGCCTACTATGGCACTATGGAACAGCAATTGTCTGTACAAAGCTGGCCGTGAGTTTGATTAGTATTCGAATTAGTGGATCATTTTCATATACTTGCTGTGGAAGAAAAAAACGCTAAGTTCTAACACTTAACTCAGGGAGAAAGTTTTTTATCTTATTTTAAGATACCATATTCCCATGAAAATATTTCCGTAACCCATTTTTAATCATTGCTTATTGAGTGGCGGAAATGAACGCCGCGCTTTATTTCGGTTCTTGAACCAATATTTACAAATTATATTAAAGTTATCATTGTATGATGAACTTATTTGATTCAATTCCCGTGTATCCAAAATAATGCTTTGTTGAATTATTCGTTAAATATCTTTTAATTTTATAACGATCCAAATAATAATTGAGTTAGTTCTAAAACTAAACGCCTATTGCACCTGATGCTGATATTACATTAATTAATTTATAGATTGTTATTTCTGTACTATTTCAAAAATGTTAATTCACTCTTAGGGAAAAAAAAAAATAGAAAAAGTATAAAGTAGCAGGGTTTGCACCCGCGACATTTTTGGTAGCGGAAATTTGTAAACATTTCCCTACAGAGATGCTAACAACGTAATATTTATTATATTGTTAGCGTCTCTGTGCTACAAAAGATTGTAACAAACTTATAAGGATATCGAGGCGCGAGGTCACAACCCGTCACTCTATTTTTTTTAATGTTTTCTAAATAAGAATTTTTCACTCAACTCCTAATGCCTCAAATTAAGCAGAAGAACGGAACGAAGTGTCTTAACATAAGTTTCCTATATTCCCTTCACCTACCTTAAGGGCCGAAATATATAATAAAAATGAAGCTAACATTAAAATGTATTATATTTATAAAACAATTTATAAATAACGGAAACAAGAAAAACAAATGGACATTCTTTAATTAACGAAAAAGAAAATCAAACATTCGATGTTTACTCCGTTCTGAGAACAAAGACAATACTCAATTTAAGCAAGCGCGCCCCAAAATTATCTGACAAAATATACAATATAATGTGAGTTTTTATTTAATCGTACAAGCAATTAATTTTTTCCATCTTTTTGTTCACAAACCATTTTCATTGTAAATCATGGATATATCTAAACCGGCGATAGCGACAAAATGATTAATCGACATATTATGACCTGCGGCTTAAAATTTGAAACAACAATGGAAATGAAATCACCTTACCCCACTTTATCTTAAATTTATGCGTCATTATTCCTCAGTATTATATATATTTTTTGGGATTTTATTGAAAATTATAGACAATAGGGGCTCGGATGTTACGGGGTGTTAGCATTTATTTTTTTTGCTTATCTTTTAAATATTTCTTTTCAAATTAAGAATAATAAAAATATTATACGCAAATCTTGTCAGAATTTGGGGTAAACCCTTTTAAGCGTTACCAGCGTTTGAGCGTTCTATACTGTATAGTTACGGTTGCGCATTGTCTATTAGCCAGTAGAGTCTTAATGTATAAGATATATAGGCCAATAAAATAATATGTTTGCTACCGATTGTATTTGTACAGCGTTGTCCTGGCTCATACAAATAAGTTTTCCTTTATAAAAAAATATATTTTTAAGTTTCATTCACAATATAATAATGTGATCTTTATGTCTGTAATCCTAAATCATAGAATTTTCTAGAATAATTTCTGAAATCATACATAAAATTTTGAAATAGCTACTTTTAAATTTATTAATAAATAAATTTAAAAGTAGCTTCTTTATATATTATAAATTTAAAAGTAGCTCAATAAATTTTAATTAAAAGTAGCTTTTTTAAGAAAAGTTCAAAAAGACACAAAATAAATAATACATTTGGTAGGTTAGATGCATACCTCAAGGTTATGATACCTGTATGATATTATCTTCTTTATTTTTTGTTTTGATTGAACGTATAAAGAACACAACACAAAAAATATAATCAATCAGTACTGTACTTTTCACTATTTTCAAAAGAAATAATAATATTTTGCTTACGAAATTAAATTATTATGTTTACTTACAAATACATCGTAATAATAAATACAAACACACATTTTATAAATATTCAGTTGAATTTATTATTGAAATTGAAGCAAGCTTCAGTTAAGATATACGTTTCCGTTTACCGTGAAAATATATTTGTTCTTTTACGCTGAATACATTGCGGTAGGTAATAGCGAGGAAAGAGTTATGTTTAAACGAATTATCTTTAAAAATAAATATTTTCATGCTGGATAACATACTAGTATTTGCTTATTTATATTGAAAAATTAAAAACATGTATTTGTTTATTTTAATCGTATTTTTTTTTGTTTTAGGCGCTTAACGTTGCATTTTTTAATGATGATAGCATAAATTTAGGTAACACTTTTAAAATGTTATGTTTATTCAAATGTAGACCTCTGACTTTTTTCTTACTAGTAATATACATAAATTTAAAAAGCGTTTAAAAATTTTGAACGAAGCAAGAATTGAACCCGCGCCTCTTGAAAACCGTCCAAGCGCTCTGACCAACTAAGCCATTCGTTCTCACCAAAGTATGTCGAAATTTAAGTTTAGTTTAGTAAGAAAAGTGTAGTTTAGTTTTCAAGAGGCGCGGGTTCAAATCCTGCTTCTTTCAAAATTTTTATACTTTTTTTAAATTTAAGTTCTGTATTTTCTGTCGTAAGTGTGGAATAACACCTTAAAAAATATAAAAATATTAAATCAATAGTATTCTCTCTTGCCAAACGATAATCCTTACGAGTTGTATTTAGGGAGCAGAAACTTGAAAATATCTCCCTATGGAGATGCTAACAACATAAGTAAGTTGTAATAAGCGTATAAGAATTTCGACATAGCTTGGTGAGAACGAATGTTCTTAGTTGGTCAGAGCTCTTGGATGGTTTTCAAGAGGCGCGGGTTCAAATCCTGCTTCGTTTAAAATGTTTATACAATTTTTAATTTACGTTTAGTATTTATCGTCCTTAGTGCGAAATAACGCCTTAAAAATAATAAGAATAGTATTATTTAAAAAAAATATTTAAAAAAAAATATTCTCACGAACGGAAATCGAACAAATCATCATCGTTTTATTCAGAAGCTTATTTTATTTTTTTATTATACTTGTTTGTAGAAAACATAGTGATATTTGCCTTTTTTCAATAACATAAAGTAATTCCAGATCAACAAACACAGCTGTAATCCAATTTACATTTCCAAAGCTTCTAAAATAGAAATTTAAGGGCACTTCTATCGGAGTCAAAAATCACATACGTTATAGATAGTTACCACATTGTGAATAAAAGCACTTTATACTCAACGATCAGATTTTTTAATAAAAATATATTTAACTCTTACATAACATTGAAGTATAATTTTAATTCAGATTTATATATTTTGTAATAGCTAAAGTCTTTTAACTGCGTTATCACCATTTTTTAATGAAGAAGTTACTTAAAATGTTCCATTTTGCACTCATTTATAGCTATGATGATGCAATCTGTATTTTAGCTTTATTTTCAAAAAAATATATAAGAACCTACGTTATAAATGATCTTTAAACAAGATTTTGAAACAAAAAAAGGCACTAACATCTGCTACTAAACATAATATCAACAAAAAAAACATAAATCGTATCGTATGCACTAAAAAGTATTCACCCAAAAATGTAGAAAACGGTAAGAGTGATATATAAAAGCACTTGGGTAGCTAATTGCTAGTGTATATAAATCACTTTGACCGTCAGACGAAAACAATTTACCACAATGCTTCTTTTGGCTCCTGAGGTTCTACGAATTTTACAGAATCGGCCAAAATTGTACCATGATGTATGGCAGTTAAGTTATAATTTTGTTAGAGACCTCAAAATGGCTAGCCACTTTGGCATACTTTTCGCTTATTTTTTGTTGGTTCGATACTGTGATATCATTGATTTTATCATAAATGCTTCTTACTCGTCTAGTTTTAAATAGGAAGAATAAATAAAAAGGCACCTCGCTAAGATATAATATGAACATATTAGTAAAAATTGAATTTATTATCATTCCAACAATGAAATGAATACATAAATGTTGTGATTATGTTCTCTTTGGTAAACTTTCTTTTATTTATTATGAAAATTGACAAAAAAGAACCAGATCAAGTAAGAGTCCGAGAGACTTCCTTAGCGGTTTCGGGATTTTACACCAACTGAAATTATTTTATAGAAAGAAACTTATAAAAGTTAATAAGCTACAAAAGTTGACATAGGTACTTAGGTTTTCAATACAAATTCAAGTTGGTAGTGATATTTCTATGAAATATCTAAAAATGTTTACCTTTTTCAATTTTTCTTCTTATGTGTGTAGTAAGTTGGGATTTAAAGTCACCACGCATGGGCAAACTCGACCGGATTGTTACCAACCCCGGCATTTAAGACCGGCGTTAAGTAGTGGCTTTGGCCACGTCGTTTCGCATTAAGTAATGCCGGGCCCCGTTGCCCTTCCACCTTAAAGGACGGCAATGTTCCTGTAGCTCCTCTGGAGTTACTTCGAGTTGTAGGCGACGGTGATCACTTACCATCAGGTGACCCGTACGCTCATTTGCCGTCTCTTCCATAAAAAAAAATAGATGGGCAGGCGGAAAACAATATGTTCCCTTAAGATTTCCATTTTCACCTTTAGCAGTACGAAATCCAAAAGATTTTATATAATATTAATAATGAGCTCATACTCAGACTTACACTCGTATATACATATTTCTGGTAGTTCAATATATAAATATAATAAAATTATAAATGTTCATTACAGTAAAACAAAAGAAATATTCTGTATATATTTTAAAACATCAATTGCATTCAAAATCAGTTCAAGTTAAAATTAATGTTGACATTGACATAAGTTTAATGAAACTGAAAGAAGATATGGGCTTATTATGAATTCGAGATTTATTTTTATATACAGTATGTTTATTACTGAAGATTGTGGTCAAATTCGTCGAAAGATGGGAAGGGGAAGTGAAACGGAGCGTCTTAGCACAAGGTTCCCAAGTTCCCTCTGTCTACTGCCTTGTGCAGCCTGAAGCTAAAAAAAACAAAACTGAAATTTCTCACGTAGGTACCTCAACTAATAGACGCGCATTTTATTCCAGTTAACTTTTAATAACCACTTCAACATAATGTTATACTATTGTATTTAATGTTATACTATTGAATTGGATAAAAATTTAAATATACGGAAATTACGCAAGCTTATTACGACAAGAACCCGGTCTCTTATAAAGTTAAGATTTCATTGAGAGACTTGTAACTTATAATATGGTTTAAATTTGTAATTTACTTATAGAATAAAATTTACTTTTATGTTTATTTAGCCTACTATGGCACTATGGAACAGCAATTGTCTGTACAAAGCTGGCCGTGAGTTTGATTAGTATTCGAATTAGTGGATCATTTTCATATACTTGCTGTGGAAGAAAAAAACGCTAAGTTCTAACACTTAACTCAGGGAGAAAGTTTTTTATCTTATTTTAAGATACCATATTCCCATGAAAATATTTCCGTAACCCATTTTTAATCATTGCTTATTGAGTGGCGGAAATGAACGCCGCGCTTTATTTCGGTTCTTGAACCAATATTTACAAATTATATTAAAGTTATCATTGTATGATGAACTTATTTGATTCAATTCCCGTGTATCCAAAATAATGCTTTGTTGAATTATTCGTTAAATATCTTTTAATTTTATAACGATCCAAATAATAATTGAGTTAGTTCTAAAACTAAACGCCTATTGCACCTGATGCTGATATTACATTAATTAATTTATAGATTGTTATTTCTGTACTATTTCAAAAATGTTAATTCACTCTTAGGGAAAAAAAAAAATAGAAAAAGTATAAAGTAGCAGGGTTTGCACCCGCGACATTTTTGGTAGCGGAAATTTGTAAACATTTCCCTACAGAGATGCTAACAACGTAATATTTATTATTTTGTTAGCGTCTCTGTGCTACAAATGATTGTAACAATCTTATAAGAATATGGAGGTGCGAGTTCACACACCTACACTTTATTTTTTTCAATATTTTCTAAATAAGAATTTTTCACTCAACTCCTAATGCCTCAAATTAAGCAGAAGAACGGAACGAAGTGTCTTAACATAAGTTTCCTATATTCCCTTCACCTACCTTAAGGGCCGAAATATATAATAAAAATGAAGCTAACATTAAAATGTATTATATTTATAAAACAATTTATAAATAACGGAAACAAGAAAAACAAATGGACATTCTTTAATTAACGAAAAAGAAAATCAAACATTCGATGTTTACTCCATTCTGAGAACAAACACAATACTCATTTTAAGCAAGCGCGTCCCAAAATTATCTGACGAAATATACAATATAATGTGAGTTTTTATTTAATCGTACAAACAATTATTTTTTTCATTCTTTTTGTTCACAAACCATTTTCATTGTAAATCATGGATATATCTAAACCGGCGATAGCGACAAAATGATTAATCGACATATTATGACCTGCGGCTTAAAATTTGAAACAACAATGGAAATGAAATCACCTTACCCCACTTTATCTTAAATTTATGCGTCATTATTCCTCAGTATTATATATATTTTTTGGGATTTTATTGAAAATTATAGACAATAGGGGCTCGGATGTTACGGGGTGTTAGTATTTATTTTTTTTGCTTATCTTTTAAATATTTCTTTTCAAATTAAGAATAATAAAAATATTATACGCAAATCTTGTCAGAATTTGGGGTAAACCCTTTTAAGCGTTACCAGCGTTTGAGCGTTCTATACTGTATAGTAGGGTGGAGTGAATTTTTTTATCATTTAATTTTAAGTTTCCTGCCTTTTCAAACAGTGGTCCGTAATAATGAAAATGTTCATGCAAAATCACAGCGGTCTAACTCAATATCTTGAGGTGGCGCATTAGGTATGAAATTTGTTAAATAAGAAAAAAAAAGGGTTACAAATAAACATTTATTTCTAACATCATTACTATGTATGTAACCGTTTTTTTACTTAAAACCATTAGTTCAATGAATTATTATATAAAATTACCATAAAAATAACATATTAATGTTCAGTATCGGAAGCCTCAGTATCACCTTTTTAATGAAAATACTGAGATATGGTCTCAAAAATGGGTATTTCTTGCCTGGATTTTATTCTAGTGCGAATAAAACCATCTCTAGCATCGGGTCCACATTCAGATGCCGAGGCCTCAGTCACAAGTTTGACACATCTTTCGACTGCTTGAGTGTGGCAAAGGTACTTTTCAATATCCAACAATTTACGTCCAGATGCAATTTTGGTACAAATTTCCGAGTCGCTGTATTTCATAGTAACGGGAGGTTCTGTTATCTTCTGTTTCGCACATTCTATCAAATCATAATAATTTGTCGCATCCATTTTTAGCTCTGGTAACTGGAACTCACGAACTTTCTTGCCTTTGAACACTTTTCTTGCCTTTAAGACTCTCCGAAGAGCCAGCTCTCGTACTTGTTGAACATTATCTTGTAACATAGCCAGCAGTAGATTTTCTGGGTGTACCAAGGAAACATTTCTTTTAATAGTATTTAAGACAATAATTTGAGACATGCTACCAGCCTTAGTTATAATAAATGCGGTCCTTACGACCATCAAAATAAATAGCTGTTAAGGGTTCATTTTTTTCCATAGATTGCAATTCTTTACAAACCTTCTGACATTCTCTGCGTATTTTGCTTCGGTCTACTACTTTTAAAGAGTCCTCAGTACTGATAAAATTTAAGTCAAGCAATGCAGCATTTACAATTAATGCTGCAGATCGGTCTGAAACCCCACACAATTTCTCATTGTTCTTTCTCATTGTTCTATCACAAGTTGTAGCAGGATTTTTCAGCTTATGTCTCATCTGTTGAGTTATTTTAAGGGATGGGTTAGATACTAATTCTCCAGTATGAAATTCATCGTTTTCATCTGATGTTTCAGCAGAACAACTGTCAGACGACCAAACTATAGCTGGGGCAGATGATGATGTATTTGGAATGACGTTAAATTTTGCAGCAAATTCTTCATATTTTCGCTTCCTAATTTCACGACGTTGCAATGATTGTGTTGTCACCTTGTCCACAGAACCAATCTTGCGCTCATTTCGTTGGTCTTTCAAAAAAATTTCCTCAGCAGTGGGTACTTTAATGTGGGTACTAAATGTGTGAACATTTGCATAGTTCTCGGGATAAACATTTGCATGTAGCGATATCAAACAACTTATTTGTTGAATCTTTGTAGAATATCTGGTTTTTAGAATTATTGCGTAACTTTTTCACATTCTTGTACTTTTGATAATACGAAATCAGCCTGGACACGATTTGTTGATGGGTAACTGTAGGGATAGATGCTTTACTTCAGATTGCTTGAATATCGAAAGCAATCATTTCATATTAAGTCTTTGACTGAAGGGTCCTTTCCATTATTCAACTCTAACATTTCGTTTCTTATCCATAAGTAGTGTTTTATCACTTCACAATATGTAGGTAACATATTATCACCTAATTTAATTGGATCATGAAATAAAGGACACAGCAAACCTTTACGCGTTTTAGGTATTTTTTTTATCAAAATATACTTAACTTTTGCACTATTCCAAACCACTTTTTTATAAGAAACCACAAGTTTTATAAGAAAGTACTATTTTTTTTTATAAGAAAGTACTATTATTTGTTCACGAGATAACACTTAGTCGAAGTTAAAAACTGTATATTTGTAAACAAAGCATGTAAGAACAACTACTTTTTGAGTTAGACGTATAAGCAGAAATATTAAATTTTTAGATATTATTTTCTCGATGCGCCACCTGAAAATAAAGTCGTAGACCTTTGATATTTTGCACGAATAAAGCCTTTACATATGGTCACCAATTAATAATACAGGAGATTTGAAAAGAGCAAAAAAAAATTTTTTTATATATTTCACTCCACCCTACTGTATAGTTACGGTTGCGCATTGTCTATTAGCCAGTAGAGTCTTAATGTATAAGATATATAGGCCAATAAAATAATATGTTTGCTACCGATTGTATTTGTACAGCGTTGTCCTGGCTCATACAAATAAGTTTTCCTTTATAAAAAAATATATTTTTAAGTTTCATTCACAATATAATAATGTGATCTTTATGTCTGTAATCCTAAATCATAGAATTTTCTAGAATAATTTCTGAAATCATACATAAAATTTTGAAATAGCTACTTTTAAATTTATTAATAAATAAATTTAAAAGTAGCTTCTTTATATATTATAAATTTAAAAGTAGCTCAATAAATTTTAATTAAAAGTAGCTTTTTTAAGAAAAGTTCAAAAAGACACAAAATAAATAATACATTTGGTAGGTTAGATGCATACCTCAAGGTTATGATACCTGTATGATATTATCTTCTTTATTTTTTGTTTTGATTGAACGTATAAAGAACACAACACAAAAAATATAATCAATCAGTACTGTACTTTTCACTATTTTCAAAAGAAATAATAATATTTTGCTTACGAAATTAAATTATTATGTTTACTTACAAATACATCGTAATAATAAATACAAACACACATTTTATAAATATTCAGTTGAATTTATTATTGAAATTGAAGCAAGCTTCAGTTAAGATATACGTTTCCGTTTACCGTGAAAATATATTTGTTCTTTTACGCTGAATACATTGCGGTAGGTAATAGCGAGGAAAGAGTTATGTTTAAACGAATTATCTTTAAAAATAAATATTTTCATGCTGGATAACATACTAGTATTTGCTTATTTATATTGAAAAATTAAAAACATGTATTTGTTTATTTTAATCGTATTTTTTTTTGTTTTAGGCGCTTAACGTTGCATTTTTTAATGATGATAGCATAAATTTAGGTAACACTTTTAAAATGTTATGTTTATTCAAATGTAGACCTCTGACTTTTTTCTTACTAGTAATATACATAAATTTAAAAAGCGTTTAAAAATTTTGAACGAAGCAAGAATTGAACCCGCGCCTCTTGAAAACCGTCCAAGCGCTCTGACCAACTAAGCCATTCGTTCTCACCAAAGTATGTCGAAATTTAAGTTTAGTTTAGTAAGAAAAGTGTAGTTTAGTTTTCAAGAGGCGCGGGTTCAAATCCTGCTTCTTTCAAAATTTTTATACTTTTTTTAAATTTAAGTTCTGTATTTTCTGTCGTAAGTGTGGAATAACACCTTAAAAAATATAAAAATATTAAATCAATAGTATTCTCTCTTGCCAAACGATAATCCTTACGAGTTGTATTTAGGGAGCAGAAACTTGAAAATATCTCCCTATGGAGATGCTAACAACATAAGTAAGTTGTAATAAGCGTATAAGAATTTCGACATAGCTTGGTGAGAACGAATGTTCTTAGTTGGTCAGAGCTCTTGGATGGTTTTCAAGAGGCGCGGGTTCAAATCCTGCTTCGTTTAAAATGTTTATACAATTTTTAATTTACGTTTAGTATTTATCGTCCTTAGTGCGAAATAACGCCTTAAAAATAATAAGAATAGTATTATTTAAAAAAAAATATTTAAAAAAAAATATTCTCACGAACGGAAATCGAACAAATCATCATCGTTTTATTCAGAAGCTTATTTTATTTTTTTATTATACTTGTTTGTAGAAAACATAGTGATATTTGCCTTTTTTCAATTACATAAAGTAATTCCAGATCAACAAACACAGCTGTAATTTAATTTACATTTCCAAAGCTTCTAAAATAGAAATTTTAGGGCACTTCCGTCGGAATCAAAAATCACGTACGTTATAGATAGTTACCACATTGTGAATAAAATCACTTTATACTCAACGATCAGATTTTTTTAATAAAAATATATTTAACTCTTACATAACATTGAAGTATAATTTTTATTCAGATTTATATATTTTGTAATAGCTAAAGTCTTTTAACTGCGTTATCACCATTTTTTAATGAAGAAGTTACTTAAAATGTTCCAATTTACACTCATTTATAGCTATGATGATGCAATCTGTATTTTAGTTTTATTTTCAAAAAAATATCTTAGAACCTACGTTATAAATAATCTCTATGCAAGATTTTGAAACAAAAAAAAGGCACTAACAACTGCTACTAAACATAATATCAACAAAAAATCACACAAATCGTATCGTATGCACTAAAAAGTAATCACCCAAAAATGTAGAAAACAGTGAGAGTGATATATACAAGCACTTGGGTAGCTAATTGCTAGTGTACATAAATCACTTTGACCGTCAGACGAAAACAATTTACCACAATGCTTCTTTTGGCTCCTGAGGTTCTACGAATTTTACAGAATCGGCCAAAATTGTACCATGATGTATGGCAGTTAAGTTATAATTTTGTTAGAGACCTCAAAATGGCTAGCCACTTTGGCATACTTTTCGCTTACTTTTTGTTGGTTCGATACTGTGATATCATTGATTTTATAATAAATGCTTCTTACTCGTCTAGTTTTAAATAGAAAGGATAAACAAAAAGGTACCTTGTAAAAGTATAACATGAATAAATTAATAAAAATTGGATTTATTATCATTCCAACAATTAAATGAATACATATATTTTATAACTATGTTCTCTTTGGTAAACTTTCTTTTATTTATTATGAAAATTGACAAAAAAGAACCAGATCAAGTAAGAGTCCGAGAGACTTCCTTAGCGGTTTCGGGATTTTACACCAACTGAAACTATTTTATAGAAAGAAACTTATAAAAGTTAATAAGCTACAAAAGTTGACATAGGTACTTAAGTTTTCAATACAAATTCAAGTAGGTAGTGATATTTCTATGAAATATCTAAAAATGTTTACCTTTTTCAATTTTTCTTCTTATGTGTGTAGTAAGTTGGGATTTAAAGTCACCACGCATGGGCAGACTCGACCGGATTGTTACCAACCCCGGCATTTAAGACCGGCGTTAAGTAGTGGCTTTGGCCACGTCGTTTCGCATTAAGTAATGCCGGGCCCCGTTGCCCTTCCACCTTAAAGGACGGCAATGCTCCTGTAGCTCCTCTGGAGTTACTTCGAGTTGTAGGCGACGGTGATCACTTACCATCAGGTGACCCGTACGCTCATTTGCCGTCTCTTCCATAAAAAAAATAGATGGGCAGGCGGAAAACAATATGTTCCCTTAAGATTTCCATTTTCACCTTTAGCAGTACGGAATCCAAAAGATTTTATATAATATTAATAATGAGCTCATACTCAGACTTACACTCGTATATACATATTTCTCGTAGTTCAATATATAAATATAATAAAATTATAAATGTTCATTATAGTAAATCAAAAGAAATATTCTGTATATATTTTAAAACATCAATTGCATTCAAAATCAGTTCAAGTTAAAATTAATATTGACATTGACATAAGCTTAATGAAACTGAAAGAAGATATGGGCTTATTATGAATTCGAGATTTATTTTTATATACAGTATGTTTATTACTGAGGATTGTGGTCAAATTCGTCGAAAGATGGGAAGGGGAAGTGAAACGGAGCGTCTTTGCACAAGGTTCCCAAGTTCCCTCTGTCTACTGCCTTGTATAGCGTGAGGCTAAAAAAACAAAACTGAAATATCTCCCGTAGGTACCTCAACTAATAGACGTGCATTTTATTCCAGTAAACTTTTAATAACCACTTCAACATAATGTTATACTATTATATCTGAATTGGATAAAAATTTAAATGTACGGAGAATACGCAAGCTTATTACGATAAGAGCTCGGTCTCTTACAAAGTTTAGATTTTATTAAGAAACATGTAACTTATATTATGTTTTAAATTTGTAGTTTACTTATAGAATTCTTTAATTAAATAAAAAATAAACTTTACATTTATGATTATTTGGCCTATTATTGCCCAATGGCACAGCACGATTGTGAAAGTTTTTCACGCGGGATTAAAAGTAGGAACAAAGTTTTAAAACATTTCGTCCCCATAAAAATATTTCCGTTCCCCATTTTCAATCATTGCGTACTGAATGGCGGAAATTAATGCCACTCTTTATTTCGGTACTGGAACTAATATTTACAAGTTATATTAAAGTTATCATTGTATGATGAATTTATATAATTCAATTCCCGTGTAGCCAAAATAATGCTTTGTCGAATTATCCGTTAATTATCTCTTAATTTTGTAACGATCCAAATAATAATTGAGTTAGTTCTAAAACTAAACGCCTATTATAGCTGATGCTGATATTACATTAATTAATTTATAGATTGACGTATTTATAGGCTTATGGTTAAGGTAAATTTAAACTATATTGGACAATTACAATACTTGGGATAAATATCTTTATTTATTTACTGCTTTTTATAAATTAATTCACACTTAGAAAAGAAAATACTTATTTTAAAAACTTTGAGGCCTCTAATGCACACCGGCACAAGCGTGTGATTGTAAACGACAGGTTGTGGGTTCGACGAAATGAAATATTTAATATTTTCAAAATAAATATTAACTGTTTTAATTTCTTTGCTCTGGTAAAAGGCAAAACGTGGCGTTGTGTTTCGCCACTCTACACGCAATCCCACAATATCGGCGGAAAGTGGGGTATGGAAGTGGAACGGAGTGTCTTAAAACTAAGTTCCCTCTGCCTACCCTGCCATGTGAAGCTGAATATAAGCTTTGAGGCCTGTCGTGGCACAGGGACACAAGCTTTTGACTGTCACAGAGACAGGTTCCCTATTCGAGGAAATGAAATATTTGATATTTTCAAATTTAATTTAAAACGTTTTCATTTTTTCGTTATGGTAACGAAGACAAGCGCGGCATAGAGTTCCGCCACTCAACACACTTGGCATTAAAATAGACAGAAAGTAGTCTTTACACTACGTTCCAAAGTTCCCTCTGCCTATCCTGCTATGCTGCTTTTAAACGTAGCGGGATTTGAATCCGCGTCTTTTGGAATTCTTCCAAGCGTTTGGACATACTAATTAGCTTTGATAGTGGAAATTTGTAAACACCTTCCTACAGGTATGCTAACAACATGAACGATTGTAACAAATGTATAAGAATATCGAGGCACGGGTTTTCGGTTATTTATTTAATGTTTTCTAAATAAATAAGTATTTATATATTATGATATTTGATCGTTTTAAAATTAAAAAAATATGTATTTAATATAATTATTGCTTATGCCAGATACAACGTGAAGCTGAAAAAAAATGTAGAGTATCGAACATAGGCTATACTATTCTCACTTACACTAGTATTGATCTCCTAAAATGACCTAGGCTTTCTTTGAGTGATGCGTAGTCAAATGCTTAAATTGACACCATAGGTTGTTGTGTAAACACTTTTATTTTTTTATTTCTTAATTTAATGCAGAAGCATTACATTTGGTGTAAGATAGGGAACGGAGTGTCTTAACACTAGATCCCCAAGTTCCCTATTCTTCACCTGCCATATGCGAAATACAGCGTGAAGTTAACAAAAATACTTAAATAATAATCACACTAAGATCAATTATTTGACATAATTATACAGATTTCCGAAGCGCGCTGTAATTATCGTTGGTATTTGATCGATAACCAAAACAATTCGGAGCATTTTCCATTCTCTCTTAAAGGTCAACCCTAAAATACCAAAAATCCCTAAGCAGATTCTCTTTCAAAATTCAAGAGGGATAATCGGAACGTCATAAGTATGCAATGTGTATTATTAAATTAATAAACATATAAACTTATCGAGTAATTAAAAGTATAAAAAATTAACTTTTAGATTAGGGAACAAGCGTACATGATCGTGACAGGCTGTGAGTACGTTCCCCTTTATAATCATCAACTCGAGTTCAATTTTGTACTTCACAGTGGTAACAAAGCAACATTGAGATCGGCCATTAAACACGCAATGCCCTAACTCGGAGAAAAGTGGAGAATGAAAGGGAAGGTCTTAATACTAGGTTCCTGTGATTCTTCTGCCTATTCTGCCATGAGCAAGACATGGGGTAAAGCAGAAAAAAATTATAATTATATATGAAACAATGTTACTTTCGCTCATTGGTATAATATAAGATATTTCTATCAGGGCGAACTATAAAAAAAAATCATAAGCAGATTGTAACAAAATACAGTGTGAATAGAAACAAAAACAATAGTTCTAATATTTAGTTTATGTACTAAAAAATTGCAATAAGCGCTTTGAAATTTTAAATTTAATTTTTACGTTAATCACTATGCCGAGGAAAATGAAGATTGTTTCAAAATTCACAACCGATCATAAAAGTAAAGTAAAAAGATTAAACGTCGTTTGAAATAGGCTATTAACTTTTTTGAAAGAAAACACCGGTTCCGACACTCGCTTAGTGGGTAGTGCAACAAGAAAAAAATATTCTTACCCATCCCGTAACACAGTTAATGACTGGTCTCCCCGTTAAGTCTTTGGTGCAAGTTGTAAGAAAAAGCGAGATTAGGATTTTTGTAATATTTATAGATTTTTTACTATGTTTAAAGTGTTACTCCACGCTTTGTAAATTTAAAAACGTACCAAACTTATACATTTACGATGTGTCTAGCATGCGACTGTTACTGCGAGATTATAGTGAGAAAGTTAAATAGTGAATGTTTTTATTTCTGCAAAAGTGCGGCGTTTACTTCCGTTACTTAGCACATAATGCCTTGACTCCGGCAGAGAGTAGGGAATTAATGTGTAAAAAAAAATCGCTGTTTTCCACATAGTAGCAGAGGCAACCTGGCGTTAAGACTATTTGTTTCACAAATTCCACCTGACTTTCGGGATATTGCGTGTTGAGAGTAGGAAGTTTATACCACAGGAAGAGAAAGAAGACAATAATCTTTTTCTAAAGAGCCCCTAGTGTGAATCCAACACAACCATTCTGTTCAAATTTAGTAGAGCGAACACAGTACCACGACTGTTTTTGAAGGAGGCATTTTTGTGAAATTCTTGTTATGTCGTTGATAATTGTGGGAAGCTGAATTATTAATAAATTTTCTGAGTAAGTTTCGGAATCAATAGATAAAATTCAAATAGCCTATATTAAAAGCTTATTTCAATTTTTAAACCAATATAAAAATAATCCATCCATTCTTTAATTAAACTGGATTTAACATGATATTTAACATGTATTTGTTATAATTCTGTAAAAAAAAATGTCTTGTTAATAAACTTGAATTTAAAAAGCGTATAAAAATTTTAAACGAAGCATTTTTATAGGCTTTTTAAATTTAAGTTTAGTATTTTCTGTCCTAAGTGTGGAATAACACTTTAAAACATAGTAAAAATCTTGTTTATTGTTCTACAATATTAATTTCCCTAAAATGAAATCAAATAATTAAAAGTTGCACATAAATCAATAAAAACATAAAGAATGTGTATTTTCGCTACAGCTACTTACTTAAAGTGCCTTCTGTATATAAGTTCTAGTTAACTTAAATAGACGCATTAAATGTTACTTGCTTGCTGCATTGGGATTAACTCACTGAAACGGTTGTAATCTAGCCTTGATATTAACTTTTAACGACAAATTGGTTGTGCAAATACATTTTTTTAGCTCCACACTGTATCCAGATATACAAAAAGAATCCAGGAACCTAGAGTAAAGACACTGAGTTCTCAAAACTAAGATTAAGTTAAGACTTTCGTTCCACATTTTACGCTGAATTTCAGGTATTGCGTGCTAAATGGCCGAACTCAACACCGCGCTTTGTCTCATTGCCAAATCGAAGATTAGAGATACAAACTATGTTTCATACAGGCCTGAGGCCTGTTGTGGCGCAGAGGCACAAGCGTGTGACTGTAACCGACCGGTTGTGGGTTCGATCCCCACTCGAGGGAATAAAATATTTAATATTTTCACTTTAAATATTTAATGTTCTCATTTCTTCGCTTTGGTACAAGGCAAAACGCGACGTTGAGTTCCGCCACTCAACCACCGCCATGCCTCAAATTCAGCGAAAAGTGGGGAATGGAAGTGGAACGGATTGTCTTAACACTAGGTTCTCAAGTTCCCTCTGTGCGGGATGCAGCGTGAAGCTGAGTGAAAGAGTGAATGTTTCATACAATTCTTTAAATGACCTATGAATAAGATGCTTCTATGTTTTGTGCTGTTGTGATACAGCGATGCAATGTCTTACGGCAAACGATAAGGTTGTATGTTTGATTCCAACTCGGCGTAATAATTATATATAAACTAAAATATTTTTCCTAACCTGTTAATTACATTAACAGATTAATAAAATTGAAGGTGAAGATCAAATGTTACATTAAGTGACAAGGAGGCTCTAAGGCTTTTTACGTAATATCATATTTCCAAATGTAACATAAAATCATAATTTAGAAACTACTGATTAAAAGAAGCTGCTGATGCCGTGACGTATCTCATGGATGGTAAAGCGTGTTATTAACTCGAGTTAAGGCCAAAAAGTGAAGAACGTAATGTCTTAAGAGTAAGTGAATCTTTCCTTAACATTGTTATGTCCAAAATGGCTAGAAAAAATAATAATCAAATCTATCGGCTCAGTCTTATCTTGGCGTACAGATTGTTGGTTCGATCTTCACTCTAAAAGTTTTTTTTTTTAATGAAATAAAATATTTAATATATTCATTTCTTCGCTCTCGAAAAAGGCAAAGAGCGGTGTTGAGTACCATCAATCAACACGCAATGATTTAAATGCGATGGAAAGTGCAGAACAGAACGCAGTGTCTTATCACTAGGTTCCCAGGTTCCCTTTCCTACCCTGTCATGTATGGGATACAGCGTGAAGCAGATAAATGTCATTGCGCTCCTTAAATTTTTATATCCTAACTTTAAACACTCGGTTCGTTCAAAAAACCTGTCAAATTAAGCTAACAAAAAATAAAGTTATGGCACTTTAGATACAAAGATCAACAGACAATTACTTATTGTCTATCTCATTTCGTGAATACAATATGTGGTATACGCACGCTTACTATTCACAAAGTATTGTTCAATGGATTTCTCGTTTTCGTTCCATTTTTCGTTTTAATGAATGCCTTTAACGATGCTCAATTATTGAGACAGTGACTGCCGTTCATTATGGCAAATTTTTTGTTGAAAATGAAGTTTTTTTTTTATATAAATATATAAATAAAGGTTAAAATTATGATTATGTTAATGTAATCTTAATGTCTGGCTGTATATGGGATATACTTATTGATATAACGTATAATAAAAATTAGAACGTGGCGATTTGAACCCGCGCCTTATCTTCCAAGTCTCCTCTACCTACCCTGCCGTCCTCTACCTACTTGCACAACCAATTTTTCGTTAAAAGTGAATATCAAGGCTAGATTACAAACATTTCAGTGAGTTAATAATGTCGACGTAATAGAAATTTCTTGATGTCTTGGAAATTTACTGTATTATTAAGAAAAGGTATAACAATTTTAACGTGGCAGGATATGTTTTCTACAAAATTATTTTTTCCTAAGTGTATTAACACTTTTAAGTGTTAAAATTTATATACAATGGTCCTAAATTAAATATTAGCTTAAAAAAATACCATACCATAAATAAACAATTAATTTATCACTATATTTCCTGCTTTTACGTACATCAAAATTATAAAACAAACTATTTTGTTACTGTATAAAACACTGCAAGTCTCTATATATATCAGATTTACTAAGTAATGACTGAACATATCTGATTTAATAATTAGATTTCCTTAAAATCATACTGGGATAGGGCGTAGCGCAGGCACTGAGAGTACGCATTTTTCCTATTTCGTTAATTTAAATTGACAATATACTGTATAATCAAATAAACACGTTAATGAACGAATGGATTCGTTATTTTACAATGTGAAAAATATATATTTAAAGCTTTTATAAAAATGATGAAGCTTAAGAATTCTTTTGTTAGTAGGTTTTCAATTATTTTCATAATACAATTTATGTGATTTATTATAAATATTGCTTACATTTATTATAGTAACATATTACAGTAGTAAGTCAAATGTGGACAGAATTTAATCTAAGATTTCCGTAAAATATCTAAATTATTTAGTATAAATATAAATCATTACAATGAAGCAATGTTTCATTCTAAGTGTAATACTCCAAGTTCAAATTCATCTTTATTCATGTTTCTTCGCTGCATCAAGACTAACACGGTGTTGAATACCGCCACTCAACACGCAATACCTCAAATTCATACATGAAGTAAGAATCAATATAATGAGTACTGGTAGATAAGAAGAAGAAAATTAAAAATTTAATGTTTACGGTCTCGGGACCTTTTTGTTTTACGTCTTCCATTGTCACCAACCTCTTCATACATATCCTCCAGATACCATCATGTTTTTAGTGACTTTCTTCCAATATAATCATATGACAATGTGTTTTCCAAAATCAACCTAGGTTTACCCTTACCTCTCTTTCCATTCAATTTCCCTTCACCAATCTGTAAGCTGTAAGATATAATTAAAAAAATATGAAAAACGAAATAATAAAACTATATAGAACAACAATGTACTTACACGGAAAATTACCAGCGAAACTAATTTCCCACAGTCAGTTTTAAAATGTTAATTCGGCGGAAGTTTCTGCAATTTAAATAATCATTTTATATACTCGTTATTATACCTACTTATGCACCTATTTATGACTTAATATTAAAAAGGGGATAATAAATTAATACATATATGTTATAATTATCATTATCACGCTGTATCCCGCACATGACAGA
The DNA here is from genome assembly GCA_019049475.1 of Eueides isabella. Lineage (NCBI taxonomy): Eukaryota > Metazoa > Arthropoda > Insecta > Lepidoptera > Nymphalidae > Eueides > Eueides isabella. The sequence goes on along the minus strand of CM032389.1, from coordinate 2,382,907 downwards.
GTAGGCAGATGGAACTTGGGAACCTAGTGTTAAGACACTCTGTTTCATTCCCCACTTATGCTAAATTTGAGGCACTTCGTGTTGAGTGGCGGAACCCAACGCACACTTAGCCTTGTTGAATGAAAATATGAAATATTTAATTTGAAATATTAAATATTTCATTTTCAGTTTACAGTACGTACGTACGTCTGTGCCCCTGCAAACTTGGAAATCTAGTGTTAAGACACTCCGTTCCATATTCGTTCCCCACTTTTCACCGAAATTGAGGCATTGCGTGTTGAGTGGCGGAACTTAACGCCACAACAAGGCAAAAGCTTTGTATCAGAGCGAAGAAATAAAAACATTATATATTTAAATTGAAAATATTAAATATTTTATGTCCTCGAGTGGGAATCGAACCCACAACCTGTCGGTTACAGCTTGTGCCGTTGCGCTACGACAGCTCTTTGAGTATAACATAATTTCTGAATAATATAAATATACATAAACTGTATAAACATATAAAGAACGTAATAGGAACCTACCTGTGCCACGACAGATCTGGTCTGCTTTTTATGAAGATACAATAAGCAAAAGCAACATTTACATTCGTTATCCATCTACTTCTTCTTCTTAGCTTCACGCTGTATCCCGCGCGAGGCAGGGTAGGCAGAGGCTACCCGGGAACCTAGTGTTAAGACACTCCGTTCCAATTCCGTTCCCCACTTTGCGCCGAATTTGAGACATTGCGTGTTGAGTGGCGGAACTCAACGCCGCCGTTATCCATCTAGAGCCCATAAAAGTAGTCATCCGGCATTAATACACAGATACTATTTAATATTTACAACTCATTAATAAATCACCAATTCGAACATGTTCTGTACATTTGTTTTATGCATTATATTGACTTTCTATTGAATAAATGAATGTTGATGCCGTATCGAAATGTAAATTTTATGAATAATTACTACTTAAATAGTATTTTACTTAAAAATAATTTATTTGATTTGTTTGAACGGATAACGTATGAAACATAATTTAGTAGTACATTAAGTTTTAAATAATCATCCAATAAATTCAAATAAGACAACATTTTAACAATGTATTCATATTAGCTTTTTATATGCAATAACGTCTCAAGTAAACGTTATTAAGGCTGTAAATGGTATTGTACGATGAGCAACGAAGAGATAGAGTACTCTTATCTGTTGTTATGTTTTGATAGCGCTCCACTGCCAGTATTACACGCTCTAACCACAGCTGCGCCTTGAACAGTATTTAGAGTGTACGACACGATATTATTTATAGCTTCATATTTGAAGTCTTCGTGGAGCGGCGTAATCCTATATGACTGTAAATATATATTTATCAAAACAGAGTAGACGAAAATGATGATTCTGCTCATTAGTTATTGTCTCAGAAATTGGGCGGGAAATGTGTTTTTTCTGCTTAATTTGCATTATGAAAAAGATCTCAGCTACTGCTTCACACTGTATGCCGCAAATGGTATGGTAGGACAGAGGGAATCGAAACCAATATTACGGCACTCCGTTTCCATTAATACATTTCATTGCCCTATTTACCTCCGTTTTAAATGGCGGATAAGCTATCTCTTATCTTAGAATGATACTCGAACCCACGACCTCTGGCGTTTACACGCTTGTGCCCCTACACAGCAACAAGCCTCAAGGTGTCAAGCTGCCCTATACATTTAATAATATGTAAAAAGGCAACGCTCAATGCTTTACCTTAATAAGATATTTGCTTATATAATTCATTAATACATTTCTTCAATTATGGCGTTTCGAGCGTGCCAGTTGAGTACAGTTCACTTCGCTTCACTTTACAAACATAAAAATATATAAAAATATACACATACAAAACATTATGTTAATAATAGATAATATTTTACATAAATGTTAGTTTATAATCTAATTTTTTACATGTAATATAAGTGTGCCGTACTGGATGGTTTACTTGGCTAAGTTGGCGTAACTTTCAAGCCATTTAGATGGCATGAATACAATTCTTCACGAATCCTTAAAACATTTGAAGATATTAATCTACTATGATACTGATTTCCCTTCAATGCCATTAAGCAGGTCAGTAAAAATAACTACCTGTGTAAAGTTGTGGGAGCGTGTAAACAGGACTGCTTGCTTCTAACAAAGCAAGTGTCTCTTCTATGAACACCGATGATTCAGGGGGACATTTAAATTGTAAAATAATTTTGAATTTTGGTATCAATTAACAAGTTCAAAAATCAAATAAATTTCTCAGCTCTCCTTGGAAAGCTTTTATGCATCAGTGAATATGAGAAGATGATATGGCCAAAGTAAATGAGGTAATTCCTTAAATTTTTTGCTGGTACTAGGATCACCTTTGGCCAAGATTTGTGAAAATATATAAAGGATGGACCAGGGCTTTATATGACGTCATAACAAGGGGATTAGATTGATGACAAGACAGAGTTAGGAAGAGAGGTAAATCTAAGGAAGCTATCCAGAAGATAAGGTAACGGTTTACCTCGGGGACAAGCTGCAACATTTTACTCACAAATCGGTCAGCAAGGAATTGTCGGCAAATAGAAAATCGAGGATTAACGCAATCCACCTGCAATGCATTGGTGGACGTAGACTTCATTACACCTAGAATAATCCGAAGGCATTTCATATTGGACTCAGTTTAACTTTTCAGTAGCTACTTTATTAAAAGGATCTAAAGCACTTTTTGCTTAGTCTATGTGACTACGAACTACAGCGTTATATAGTAGTTTAAGAGTATGAGAGTGTACATGAGAGTGTACACCCCACTACACACCAGACACGGCTCTCAGAGGATTAATGCCTTTTTCACATTTCCTGTTGAGATATTCAGCATGGGCAACCCCCGTTGAATCGTTTATCGAGAATCATACTAAAAAAAATAACATTTTCCGTTAAGTGTATTGGAATGTTATTAGACATAAAATTAAAATTTGGAATAACTTTCTTTTCAGTAAATATTATAGTTTGACATTTATCAATAGATAAAGCCAAGCAATAATTAGAAAGCCAGTATTTAAGCGAAATTTTTATGTCCTCTACCGAATTTGAGCTGTAATAGAGGACGATGTCATCAACATACTGAAGGATGTTACAAAAATTATTTACAGATAGTTCGAGGTCATGAGTATATATATTATATAGCAGAGGACTAAGAGCTGAACCTTGAGGTAGGTTCTTCCAGCCAAGTCTAGAAGTGGCAGTAAGGAGTGGATGTTTTACAGATACCGAACGACCGGTCAGCAAATTACAAATGTAATTGAACAACTTTGGCGGGATACTCAGCTGATGCAGTTTCTGCCTGAGCACGGGAAGAAAGACATTATCATAAGCTGATGCAACATCTGGAAAAACACCAACTAGATAATTTCCCTTGGCAAAAGCTCATCTAATATTTGTAGTAAAAACACTAAGACTATCTATAGTACATATTAACCCTTTTCTAAAGACAAACTGAGAGGGTGCTAAGATATTTCTGCTTTCCACTATAAATTCCAGACGATTTTTCAACAGCCGTTAAATAATCTTTGATAACGCAGATGTATCTATAAGAGTTGAGATCAGATGGACAATTTCCAGGAGGATAGGAATAACAATTTGAGACTTCCATGAACTAGGGATAGTGCCTGATTGAAACATATTATTAATTAAATTTAAAAAACACAAAAACACCGCCATCACCTGGACTGGTTTCCTTTAAATTCACTAAGATAATTTCAAGCTCATCAGAGTAAAAAGGCAGATCTATTTCCTCCGACGAATCAACCTACATGGATAGAAAGAGGTCGAGAGACGGTACAGAGGGACGAGCCAATTTGTTCGTAAAATCGCTAAACCAAATTGAGGGATTAAAAATGTTAAATGATCGGCGAAATCTCTTAACATTTGTCCACATAAGAGAGGAAGAGAAGCGGGGACTACGGGACTCACAAAAATTTAACCAACCAAATTTTTTCTTTTTCCAAATGCACTTTCTAAATTTTGCATAACTGCCTTTATACTCAACGTACTTCTCCATCGTCATACGTATGATGCTTCTGCAAATGTTCACCGATCGACAGAATCAAGGCATTCCTGATCCCACCAGGGATTGAAATACATCCAATTCTGAATGGAGTGTTCTTTAGGGATATGTAAACCAGCCGCAGATAAAAGGGCAGAGATAAACTGATCATAGTAAACTATAACATTCTTATAATTTCCAGACTCAGAAATATTCCCCAACATGCAATCGATACATATTCCCCAACATACAATAGCTGTCCTAGGATCCTGATTTGGATCAACCCTACGAGTCGGCGAACCATCATTGAGAATGCAGAGATCAACATCAATCATTGAGAATCATGTCCAACATGTTCTTGCTGTGTGATTTCGGCTTAGAATAGGATCGCCCTGGTACTGATGGTGTCGTAAGAGGCGACTAAAGTGCGTGTGGTAGAGTCACGTTGTCAGCAATGGCAACACGCATGGGCAGACTCGACCGGATTGTTACAACTCCCGGCATTTAAGACCGGTGTTAAGTAGTGGCTTTGGCCACTGCGTTTTGCATTAGGTAATGCCGGGCCCCGGTGCCCATCCACCTTAAAGGATGGCAACGCTCCTGTAGCTCCTCTGGAGTTACTTGGGGCCGTGGACGACGGTGATCACTTACCACCAGGTGACCAGTACGCTCGTTTGCCGTCTTTTCCATTAAAAAAAAAACAACGAAGGAGAATATCCATCGAATTCAAATTCAAATTCAAATTCAAAATATTACTAAACTTAAATTTAAAAAGCGTATAAAAATTTTGAAAGAAGCAGGATTTGAACCTGCGCCTCTGGAAAACCGTTCCAGCGCTCTGACCAACTAAGACTAATGAACGAATGGCTTAGGTGGTCAGAGCGCTGGAACGGTTTTCCAGAGGCGCAGGTTCAAATCCTGATTCGTTCAAAATTTTTATACGCTTTTTAAATTTAAGTTTAGTATTTTCTGTCCTAAGTGTGGAATAACACTTTAAAACATAGTAAAAATATTCAAAATATTATTTATTCAAATAGGCGTTAGCGAGTACTTTTGCATCGTCACAAATATAATATTACCACCGGCTCGGGATGCGGTTCTGCTGAGAAAAACCGGCAAGAAACTCAACTTTTCAATATTGAATAAAGTTACAATTTCATTGTTTAATACAATAGTGACTATCCTGCATGAAATTCAAATGACCCTAATTAAATACATTTTTATAATTCAAATATTCTTTTACAATGTAGTACGCTTTCTTAATTAACATTACTTTAACATGTACTTTAAACTTCTCTAGTGGCAAATTCAAAATACACTGCGGAATACTATTGCAGATACGTATACTCAGACTCATAAATGATTTATTTACTTTTTGGAGGCAAAAACTAGGCGTCACCAGTTTGTCCTTGTTTCTCGTCCTAATCGTGTGTCTGTCACTGTATTTGCTATGGCACTGAATATGTTGTCGGACAAACAAAATATTATAAAAAATATATTGAGAAGCAACCGTAAGAATACCTGTATTCTTAAAAACATCTCGCAGAGAATCTCGAGCTTTAAGATTATAAATCACACATCACAGAAATAACACCCCCAAAGAGTGTGATGAGTGTTAAAATCACCCAGGAACATTACAGGACTTGAGAGTGAGGAAATAATAGCCTTAAGCTCTAGGAAGATGGAGTTAGAAGGATGAGGAAAAAAAACAGAAAGAAAGGAATTTTCAAGTACCCTCACAGCAACAGCATTAATCTATTGACCGTGACCAAGAAGAGAGATATGGGAATAAGAATAGGAGTGCTGGATAAGGATAGCACTACCTCCATACCCGTCATTTCTGTCCTCCCTTAAAAAAGTGGAACCTGACATCCTGAAAGAGGATTCAGGCACCAACCATATTTCCGAGAGGGCAACAATGACAGGATTATACAGTGAAATAATATGAAGTAATTCAAACTTTTAGCACAAACACATTTACTATTCCGCTGTAGAAAGCTTAGTCGAACCATTTCTAATAATGACGGACGGTATTGGGAGTTCACCAGCAGTTGAGATAATGCTCATGAGAGTGTCAGTCAGAGCAATTAACGGATCTTTTGTAGATTCTGATGAAATAGCAGCCTCATGATTAAGGCAACAACCGACTGTCTTACGATATAATTTAGTTTCGGTGTCGGGCGACCTGCTTTGTTGGGTATGGGACTGTGGGAAAGTAGGAGAAGAAAACATTTCCTTAGCAACATCTGCATAGGAACGTTAAACAGATGGAAACCGAGAAGATGCTTCCATATAAGAAATACATTCCTCGGACATAATAGCTTTAATATTCTGTTGCCTTACATACCCAGGGCACCCTTTATCAGTTGCGAAATGCACACAGACAGATTTGTAGGAGAATACTCTTTCAGGCCATTGTTGGCCACGTAATGTAATTACCACTGTCTGAGTGGTGACCTATGTAATTACACCCTCACTTACATTCTTCAGATTCATTCTCGCTTTTATAACTTCCCCACAAGTAGTAAAGACTGCACTAAAAAACACAAACACAAATTCTTCCAGAGACCAGTCAACGGGAACTCCTTTTACAATCACCAACCATGTGATATTGAAGGTCGGAATTACACAAACAAGAATGGAATAGCTTAAAAACTTATTTGTCGCTTCAACAGATGTAAACTAAACACTGATTTTATTGCGACCAACATTTTTTACTCCATCATTGACAATATAAGTAATTTTAGTTGTATGGAGAAACTGACCAAAGTTAATGGCTCTTCTTGAGGTTTCTGCTGAAGGGTCAGGAGATTCCTTTGACGCATACACAATGAAGCACCTTTATCTATACTTATGTAGGATTTTGGGGCTTCAGACATAGAAGGGTGAGTCCAGACATTTTGAATAAAAGGAGTGGCAGTAGACGGGTTAATAATGTTTTTTTTTAATGATACTTATGTTGTCATGGTTTGAGGTAGTGTCCTCACCTAGTCTTTTTCTGGATGATAATTTCCTTACAAAACCTCCTCCAGGATAAGGGGGGTCAGGTGAAGGAACAGGATCCATTTATAATTACCCTAACCTAATTATTATTAAATATAACTAAACTACTCTATAAAACAACACAAATACTTACTATAACTAAATCACCTTGTTAGGAAGAACCTATTTACACTATTATATATTGTTTCCACTATGTAAAATAAAAAAAAATAACACTGAAATATAAAACTCTCACTATCACGTATGTCCATACAAACGATAGCAGAGTCGATATAATTCATACAAAAGCTTTTAATATGAGGAGGAATGTTGCAATACAATTTGTAACAAAATGTATGTAGATAAATAAAAAATACTTTTTAATTAATATCATAATTTGATTAATTTACTCACAGCGCTCAATAAAAACATACGAGCTTTTAAGAATAGTTGTTTCAAGTATTTTGTATGAAATTCTAGTAATGAAATTTGTCCAAAAATTAAATTTTATAATACAAATAAATGAAAAAGTGAAAATGTTTATAATTTATTACATTATATAAAATGAATACGTTATTTAAATTGTACCTTCTGTTAACATGCAGTCCTAAACTTAGCCCAAAACTCTCAATTGACGAAAAAATATCATATTTACTGTGTTAAAATTATTTTTTTAATATTACCTAAAAATATATTTTAATTATTGAATCCAATTATGGAATATAATTAATTCAACTATATTCAACGCTAGTATGGTATGGAATAAACAAACTGAGGCCTGTTGTGGCCCAGCGTCACAAGCGTGTGACTGTAACCGACAGGTTCTGGGTTCGATCCCTACTCGAGGAAATGAAACATTTAATATTTAAAATTTTAAATATTTCATATTTTCATTTCGTCGCTCTGGTACAAGGCAAAACGCAGCGTTGAGCTCCGCCGCTCAACACGCCATACCTTAAATTCGGCGGAAAGTGGGGAACGAAAGTGGAACGGATTGTCTTAACACTAGGTTCCTAAGCTCCCTCTGCCTACCCTGCCATGTGCGGGATACAGCGTGAAGCTGAGTTCAAATAAAATGAGTATGCTGCGAAATTAAGCTTTTTAAATTGTTTTAGTAATAAGTACTACCTGTTGACCTATAATACTCATATTTTAACATAACTAGCGCGAGCTTAAAAATAATCCATCAGATATCGTGTCGTATAGTATAAACATACATTTCACAACAATACAGTGCTATTCGAGTTAACTTGTGGTATAAAGGCGACGCAGCACAATCATGATTACAGAACCGTGCTGGTTCGATTCTTATTGCTTTGTATATTATGACTGATGAAAGTCAATGTAATGTACTAATATAAGCTTTTGTATAGTAAAGCTTTTATGTGTTTTGATTACAAATTCAGAAATATACATATATAAAAGATAGAAGCCTGCCGTGGCGCAGGGGCACAAGCATGTCACTGTATACGTGAAAGATTGTGGATTCGATCCCCACTCGAGGAAATAAATATTTAATATTTTCAATTGAAATATTTAATGTTTTTATTTCTTCGCTCTGGTAACAAGGCAAATCGCAGCGTTGAGTTCCGCCACTAAACACTCAATTCTTAAAATTCGGCCAATAATGGGGAACGGAATGGAGTGCCTGAACACTAGGTTCCCAAGTTCCGCCTACGCTGTCATATGACTGATTTTATTGCGACCAACATTTTTTACTGACATTGACAATATAAGTAATTTTAGTTGTATGGAGAAACTGACCAAATTTAATGGCTCTTCTTGAGGTTCCTGCTGAAGGGTCAAGAGATTCCTTTGACGCATTCACAATGAAGCACCTTTATCTATACTAATGTAGGATTTTGGGGCTTCAGACATTGAAGAGTGAGTCCAGACATTCTGAATAAAAGGAGTGGCAGTAGACGGGTTAATAATGATTTTTTTAATGATACTTATGTTGTCATGGTTTGAGGAAGTGTCCTCACCTAGTCTTTTTCTAGATTATAATTTGCTTACAAAACCTTCTCCAGGATCAGGGGGTCAGATGGAGGATCAGGATCCATTTATAATTACCCTAACCTAATTATTATTAAATATAACTAAACTACTCTATAAAACAACACAAACACTTACTATAACTAAATCGCCTTGTTAGTAACAACTTATTTACACTATTATATATTGTTTCCACTAGGTAAAATAAAAAAAAATAACACTGAAATATAAAACTCTCACTATCACGTATGTCCATACAAACGATAGCAAAGTCGATATAATTCATACAAAAGCTGTTAATATGAGGAAGAATGCTGCAATACAATTTGTAACAAAATGTATGTAGACAAATAAAAAATACTATTTAATTAATATCATAATTTGATTAATTTACTCACAGCGCTCAATAAAAATATACGAGCTTTTAAGAATAGTTGTTTGAAATATTTTGTATGAAATTCTAGTAATGAAATTTGTCCAAAAATTTAATTTTACAATACAAATAAATGAAAAAGTGAAAATGTTTATAGTTTATTCCATTATATAAAATGAATACGTTATTTAAATTGTACCTCCTGTTAACATGCAGTCCTAAACTTAGCCCAAAACTCTCAATTGACGAAAAAATATCATATTTACTGTGTTAAAATTATTTTTTTAATATAACCTAAAAATATATTTCAATTATTGAATCCAATTATGGAATATAATTAATTCAACTATATTCAACGCCAGTATGGTTTGAAAAAAGAATTGAGGCCTGTTGCGGCCCAGCGTCACAAGCGTGTGACTGTAACCGACAGGTTCTGGGTTCGATCCCTACTCGAGGAAATGAAACATTTAATATTTAAAATTTTAAATATTTCATATTTTCATTTTGTCGCTCTGGTACGAGGCAAAACGCGGCGTTGAGTTCCACCACTCAACACGCCATACTTTAAATTCGGCGGAAAGTGGGGAACGAAAGTGGAACGGATAGTCTTAACACTAGGTTCCCAAGTTCCCTCTGCCTACCCTGCCATGTGCAGGATACAGCGTGAAGCTGAGTTCAAATAAAATGAGTATGCTGCGAAATTAAGCTTTTCAAGTTGTTTTAGTAATAAGTACTACCTGTTGACCTATAATACTCATATTTTAACATAACTAGCGCGACCTTAAAAATAATCCATCAGATATCGTGTCGTATAGTATAAACATACATTTCACAACAATACAGTGCTATTCGAGTTAACTTGTGGTATAAAGGCGACGCAGCACAATCGTGATTACAGAACCGTGCTGGTTCGATTCTTATTGCTTTGTATATTATGACTGATGAAAGTCAATGTAATGTACTAATATTAGCTTTTGTATAGTAAAGCTTTTATGTGTTTTGATTACAAATTCAGAAATATACGTATATAAAAGATAGAAGCCTGCCGTGGCGCAGGGGCACAAGCATGTCACTGTATACGTGAAAGATTGTGGATTCGATCCCCACTCGAGGAAATAAAATATTTAATATTAACAATTGAAATATTTAATGTTTTCATTTCTTCGCTCTGGTAACAAGGCAAATCGCAGCGTTGAGTTCCGCCACTAAACACTCAATTCTTAAAATTCGGCCAATAATGGAGAACGGAATGATGTGTCTGAACACTAGGTTCCCAAGTTCCGCCTACGCTGTCATGTGACTTTTCAATTGCCTACTTGGGGAATAATCATATTAAATTTATTTCCTTTCTCTACAGACACTCATGTCTCGAAAATGAAACAGAAACGGAATGCGTTAACAATACCTAGCTGCATTATTTTGTATTCAGTTGTTTCATACTGTATCCCGTAGAAGGCAAAGGGAACCTAAAGTCATTTCATTCTCAATTTCCGTCATTTTTTTGAGACGATTATATCAACTTCTTTCGTATAGAGATTTATTTCTGTTTGTAACGGAAACTTTGAGTGTGACTTTGGCTATATTAAAATACAATCGTAAAATAACAAAAGAAAACTTTCTGTGATAAAACAAATTAAAAGTAAAAAACTTTTTATATAATATTTTTAAGCAAGAATTATGTTAAAAATATGTAGGGTACATGGTGCCACAGGATCACTTGAAAGCATCTTTTAAACTATCATTTAATGAGGGCTGTCGTAACGCCGGGGTAGAAGTGTGTGACTGTTAACGTGACAGGTTATGGGGTTCGATCTCTACTTGAAGAAATATAATATTTAATATTTTCAAATTAAATATTTAGTGTTTATTCTTTTTCACTCTGGAAATAAGGCAAAGCACGGCGTTGAGTTACGTAACTCAACAGGTAATGCCTTATATTCGGTGGAAAGTAGGGAACGGAACGGAATGTTCTAACATTAGGTTCTTAAGTTCCCTCTTCCTACTCTGCCAGGTACGGGATAGAGCGTGATGTTTAAAAACACACAAGTCTTGAAAGGCGGAACTCAACGCCGCGCCTTGTGCACTCAACAGACAGTATACTGAAAATCTTAACACTTGATCACCTTCATCTCTACTGTTCAATGGGACGTTTAATTTCCTATTTCATTAGTAATATTTATATTACGTTTTTATCATTATATCTATATTTAGTTGGCTCATAATTTTATTACTAGAAAAGCACTAAACTTTATAAAGAACACGGCTGGTAATAGTTCAATAACAAAGTTATATTTGGTCCGCTCTCGACGTGTTGATTAGATTTGTTAACTTCTCTATTACTTTGACACCTTGTTAGCAGTTTTCGATACTTTATTACGATATTTATAAATAATTGTTAGTTTTTAGTGATAGTTTTTAGTATTAGTGACTTAATTGAGGTAAGGATGAAACAGTACATGAATTTAATTGCCACTTGTGGAAATTATGTATTTGATGACTTAATATCCTCGTTCTAGGAACGACGGAAAAGGTTGAATTCCGCTACTTAGCATACAGTGTCTTAATAATTTGAAAGTGGAGAACGGAAGTGTATTCGGCAAATGTTTTTACAACTCTTAAGAACTCTTATTGTGGGTTCGATTCCCATCCTAGAAAATGATTATTAATTATATTTTCTCTTTTAGATAGACAAAGCATTCGGCGTGCATGACGTTGAGTTACAAACGGAAGTAACGGAACGTAAAGTACTGAGTGCCTTAACACTAGGTTTTCTCCACGGTTCCTGTTTTACAGAAAAGAGTCAAATCCCTATTTTTAATTAATATATTAATAAAAATGTCACAAAGTAAGTTTCTCTATCAACAAGAATCTTTATATCACTAAAGAATAAAAGAATAAAAGATTCTGTAATAAAAGATAAAAAAAAGTGTATGTAATTCCCTGCGACACACGTTCCACTAAAGTTACTTTGTGGGACTTTCTTAGAAAAAAAGACAATAAACATTTGGATGTGGTATTTTATTAATCTGTTTTATACGAGAAGAAAGAAAAAATATTGGACTTAGCGTGACTTCAAATTTCGTTTTGGTACCCAAAAACGAGATATTACGTAACTAAACTCAATGCCAATCATTTTGTAAGAATAATACAATGAAAATATTTTAAATCTAATCGTTCATTTAAGTGAGAATCAAACAATACTCACGGCAGACTAAGCAGAGGGAACTTGGGAACATAATATTAAGAGACTCCGTTCCCATTTAAACAATTCTGTATCTCTGTATACTAGATGCTATAGAAGGATTGATGCTAATACTTTTACCAGTTAATTATAATGTACTCGATAATTAATTACATAAAGTATCAAATTTCAAAGACAAGGGAAACGAGCCTACAGGTCACGTGATGGTAAGTGATTACCATCTCCCATGACCTCGTGTAACTCGTAGGACGGAGATAGACGCGATTTTTAATGGTACCCGTACTGTATCGATCTGGAAACACTGCCGCAGGTAGGCCATTCGACAGATATGAGACGCGTGGAAGGAAATTCCTTGATATAATAGTGAGAATGCAATCTGAGCTTTTGACGTACTGTGCTGTTACAATTCTACCCCGTGATAAATGCAGTAGAGAAAGCACAATAAAGAGAAGTCTGTACGCAGGACCAAAGTGTCCTAGCGCCCTATAGATCATTGAGTCCCCAACGATTCAAATGTTGTCTCTACGTTGTATGCGATCAAATGCGTTCAAGCTGATACTGGGGTGCACCAGCCCAGGGGTGGGTTCGATTCCCCCTTGTAGAATTGAAAAAATGTTCATTTACGTGTTTGGATATCAAGATAAACCTGTGGCGATAGAACAGAATGTCTTAACTCTAAGTTTTCTCTGGTTTAACGAGTTACAGTTAATATAACTGTTAAAGTAATTTATATTAAGAAAAAAAAAACCGTTTTAAAATTCATATTAAGACTCAGTACAGTCGACGTTGAAACTAATTTAATATTAGTAGGAGTTAACGAATGTACTGATCAAGTTTTCAAAGTGAATACGAAGAAGGATTTGCTGATTTCAAGCGCTACTTATTCGAAATATACTGACATAAGATATATATATTTAGTTTCTGTCTGTTTACATTCAGGTTGTATGCCGCGCATAACATTTTAGTAACCAGGGACCCTAATGTTAAAACACTTTCTACTAAGACACTCTCGTCCCCCATTATTGCGTTGAATTGAGACATTACGCGTTGATTGGCGAAACTTAACGCTGCGTTTTACCTCAAAATCTTTATGACTGAAACCGCCATGTGCTAATGCTATGCCGTTATAGTTTGTCCTCAAGATGGGGAAATTATGGAATTTTCCTGTTTTTATTTTCTTACTGAAGATAGATAAAAAAATAGAAGAAATCCGTGGACTTTGGTGAGCTACTCGGAAAATAAAGTATAATGCAGAAAGTATGGTAACGTTATAAAGAACATATGTGATGAAAACGTAGTGTAGATTTAAACCCATATAACCCGTTATTTCTCAAATTCGACTTCGCTAAGAAAAATATATATATTTTGAGAGCGTATATATTTTTTTTCTTAAATATTTCACAATACTAAAAAATGGTAAATATATATGAGTATAATTAATTATCTTTTCTGATCGTTTGGACCCATGTGTCGACGTAAAGTTTTTTTTATATTTTTAAATATATTTATTTCAATAATGATTTTTAAATATTGCATAAATCTTATCCAATTTTTCTAACATCTGTAATCTAAAGATTACTGGAACTCAAGTCTCATAAGAAAGTTATCTCATTATACGGTAATCCCACGTAGTGGTCAGTACCTATGCGTTGTTAATAAATAGAGATTATGACGGTCACACGATTGTAATATACTTTATTATGAAATATTAAATATGATATTTATGACCTATTAAGATATATAATTAGTGGATATACTAGATTCACAGATTAAAGTAATGAAATACTTAATATGGAGGAGGAAATAAAATATTTAATATTTTTAAATTAAATATTCATTGTTTTCTTTTCTTCGCTGTGACAACAAGACAAAGCACGGCGTTGAGTTCCGCCACTCGACACGCAATACCTCAAATTCGGTGAAAAGTAGAACGGAGTGTCTTAACACTAAGGTCCTAAGTCTCCTCTGCCTACCCTGCCTTGTGTGGGATACAGAGTGAAGCTAATACAAAAAGGTAAATGTGTTTGTGGAAAGTGAGTGTCTTCCATATACCACACTCATCAGGAAAAGCACAGGGAATCCAAGTGTTTAAATACTTCGTTCCCATTAAAACACTTCCATTTCGAAGTTTCCACTGAATTCTAAAAACAATGTGTGTTAAGGAATTTGATTCTATTTTTAGCATACTTATTGCCTCGATCGAACCCACAATCTGTCGTATTTACAGTCGCAAGCTTTTGTCCTTGCGCCATGATATCTCTGTTATAGGCAGATTTTAGAATTTGCAAAAACCGTTAAATATATTATCTTATATATAATGAGGCCCGTCGTGGCGCAGCGGCACAAGAGTGTGACTGTAACTGACAGGTTCTGGGTTCGATCCCCAATCGAGGAAATGAAATATTTAATATTTTCAATTTAAATATTGAATGTTTCATTTCTTCGCTCTGGTAATAAGGCAAAGCGCGGCGTTGAGTTCCGCCATTTAACACGCAATGCCTCAAATTCGGCGGAAAGTGGGGAACGGAAGTGGAACGGAGTGTCTTTCCACTAGGTTCCCGGGTTCCCTCTGCCTACCCTGCCTCGTGCGGGATACAGCGTGTAGCTGAGTGAGTGAGTAATATATTTTCTTTAGGGTAGAGTAACCAACTATATAACTACAATTGATTTTTTGGAAAAATATTAAAATTTTAATTTGGTTCACTTTAGTAAAGTCATTTTCAAATAAAATGCGGCGTTAGATAAAACACTTAACATGTGTCTCTTTACAGTTTGCTATTTTCTTACAATTCACTCTAATTATTACAACTAATATACACTAACCGAACTTAATTCGGTTGTAGCCTGACTAGGTCGTATGAAGTGTCATACGACCTAGTCAGGCTACAAGGGAGAAATCCCAACACTCACCTTCAATTAAGCAATTCAATATTCATTCAATTGCATATCTAAGTATATATTAATTTCTTTTAATACTAATCTAGCTCGCTTGTCTTCATCGTTCGTTTATTATAATAACTGGTTCGCTCAAACGAATTTCAACCATAAGTTAACCTCACAAGGTTTATTTTCTATCCAGCACTTATTCAATGCAAAATTGGCTAGGATTCGAATAGGGCTGAGATTTGTCGATAATCGAATTTCGATCTTGTAAGTTCATTATTTACGGTAGTATTGAAGGAAGGAAAGCCAATACGGTATATACTTTGACAGCCATGCTATATTTTTGTATTGGCTTTGGGAATTTGCTAGTTGAGTCTTAGATTTTTAATATATTATTTGTTAATAGATTTTTAATATATAATATTTTTAATATATTATTGGTAAATATTCTTTGTTTTTTATTTTTTATTATAGGAATAATAAGTTGTTCTTTTTTTTTTAATTTTAATGCTGTGCTGGCGCAGGAGCATAAACGTGTGACTGGAAGCGCGACAGGTTGAAAGCTGGATGCCATCTTAAGGAAACATTTTCATTTCTTCGCTCTTGCGACAACACAAAACAGGACGTTGGCCTTCGCCCAAAGACAATAGGTTCCAATGTTGATATGTGGTCAAAATTACATGTAAGCAATTTATGAAAGATTTTCCTTTTTAAATTTCTTTTTTTTTTCGTTTTTCATTTGATCTACTTGTCAAGGCAAGACGGAGAGAACCTAGAATTCAGATACTCTGTTATTAATTTTTCGAGCGGCACTCAACGCCGTTCTTTGCGTCATTGCTAGAGCGAGGAAATTTATATACTGTACCTATATATATCGATAAAATAACATCACTAACCACCAATAAAGCAACGACTCATCACTGTCTTCGTTTTGCGAATATATCTACCGTCTTATTATCGCAGCTTAATAAGCTTTTCATTTAAGCATCCTGCATATTGGATGAATGATAAAAAAGTGAAAGTTGGTTTGCACCTTCACATATTACTTAATCTCTCTCTCTCTCAGCTTCACGCTGTATCCCGCACAAGGCAGGGTAAGCAGAGGGAACCCGGGAACCTAGTGTTAAGACAATCCATTCCACTTCCTTTATTATTATTACTAAATGTTTATATTTATATCATTTCTATATTTTTTACATTTTAATGGTCTGTTGTGGTGCATGGTTCGAGCGTGTGATTGCCAATGTGGACAGGTTGTGGGTTCTATCTGCGCTCGAAGATTTTTTTTTCTTGCTCTGGTAACAAGGCCAAGTGCGTCGTTAAGTGCCGCCACTTGGCAAACAATGATTTTGTTTTAATGGGGGCGGAATGTTTTAACACTAGGTTCGATGGCACAGAATTCTATTCTCTAAAATTTTCAAGCTTAATTTAAGTCACTTTATGAACGCTTGAACTTTTCTACTAAGACAACCATAACATTAAATTATAGAAAGTATTATATAAGCAATACTGATTTTTATAATTAAGGGTATTATTATTGAAATCTATCGCGGCACAGAAGCACTAGCGTGGGACCGTAAGAACAACGTGGTCGTGGCTGCGATCCCCACTCGAAAAAAAAAAAAATTTTTTTCGCTCTGAAACTAAAAGTACAGCGTTAAGCTCCGCTACGTACACGCAATGTATCAAGTCCTGTGTCAAGCTGTGGCATGTAATCTCCTTTTAGAGTATAGCAAAAATAAAGCGACTCCAGTAGTATTATGCGATATTACATAAGAAAAGTAACATCATAGTTATTATTATAATTTCCCCATTTTTATACCATTTATATACAAAATCCTATTAAAACGAGCATTTCACGCAACCCAGTTAACTTTTTTATTTTGTACCATCGTCTTATAAATTTGAAGCAACCTCATTATTGTTAAGATAATAACATAGCGGTGTAATATTCTTGGAGTTATTACAGTAAAGCTACATTTTTTTATTGCTAGATGACAAAACATTATGAATATATTATATGCTGTATTTGTATTTACTTAAATTTTGTTTGGAAGAACATCAAGATTGTATGCGCAGTTTGCTTTTTCTTTTATTTTAACAATTTCTGTGTATATTAGTGACTTTATTTGCTTCTCTAATAATTTGAGTGATACGTCGTTTGACTTACATTTCGCTTTTGCGGGACCGAATTAATTTTATTTTCTGAATTTGAAATGAAATACTCCTATAATTTTGTACTAGATTTATTTGCAGTATAAATTAAAATTATTTTTTTCGAAATATCTCCTTTATATTTACTTTAACTTTTTCCCAAATGTCATAATAGAGGATTAACGAATTACGAACCTATTATAATATATAAAGTTTACGATTATTATATGCACTCATTTTGTATTAAATAAATTGCAAGCATACATTTTGTATAAAATATTATAAAAATGTTCGTATGTATTGATTGTATTTACCTAGAAGCTTGATTTATACTGCCTTAAAAGATGTAACAGTAGACTCTTTTAGTAAATATTAATAATTTTAAATTAATATCACAACGTAACATCGAGATAAATAATGATAATGAACAGACAAACAACAAAATAATCTTATAAGAATTCTTACGGAACCATAAAAACAGAAAAAAAAAATCGCTATAAAGACGAAACTCCATACAAGAAAGTTCATCTAAATTGCCACAATGCCTGACATTCAGCTGTACACAAGCAGCGTACAAACAAAAGTTTCTACTTCGAACTACAATAATAGTTAGCGCAGTATAAACTTTAACTCATATTTCAAGGTTATGAGCGCAGTGTTATATGAGTTGCATCGAAATATGTGTATTAACGTCACAGAATTTATATAGAACATTTTTTTAGGGATCCGTAACTCGTCGTAAGATAAAAAGACAACTTAGTAGGATTATTTCTTTGTACATCTATCTGCCTAGATTTATCTCAAGATCACATGAAGATCAAGTTGAAGTTTTTTTTTCAAAAACGGCAAATGTCAAGGCTAATTATGGTGGCATAATTCGAGACATTCCGTATTGCCATATCCAACACCGGGCTTAAAATGAAAAATATAAAAAAAAAAAAATTAAAATAGATTATTGTTGCATATTGCCTTAAATTTAGCGGAAAGTGGGGAATGTATGTAAAACGGAATGTCTTAACAGTTGGTACCCAAGTTACTTCTGCCTACCCTGCCATACTTGTTGCATATTAGTTGGTGAAACTTAACGCTGAGCTTGGTTACATTTCCATTCATTCAGTGGAATGTAAGGCAGTGGCCTTACATTTGGAGTAAGGCATTATTCAACATCACCACGATAGCCTCAATGATTACGTTATCACTAATATCATCAGAATTTAATATTTCACATTTTCGTTCTTGGTTCACAAATTTTTCAGAGTTTTATTATAAGGCCTGTGTAATTATTATAATACAGTACATAGGCAAAGTCAGACATATACAACTTTTTCAGTTTCACGCTCATTACATATGGATATTTCAAGGAACGGAGGGAACCTAGTGTTAAGTCAAATTAACCTCCAAGTTTCGCCAAAATTTGAAAAAATGTGGTGTTAGTGGAAATAATTGAATCTTTAGAGCGACAATTAGTCATGTAGTGATCGCGTTCACGACAATTTAAAAGTTAAAGTTTTATAAAAATCGTACTTTTTTTTCTTTTTTTTAGCTTCGCACTGGATCATGCACATGGCATAGTCAAAGGAAACTTGAGAACCTAATGTTAAAGATACTGATCGACGTTCTTATTTAGAGTTAAATGGTGAAACTCAACTCCACACTTTGCCCTAATACCATAAAGAAGAAATTAAAGTTTTGAATATTTCGATTTCAATCTTTCGCATTTACAGTCGTATGCTAGTAGCCCCTGCATCAAGTCAATGTATTAAAGAAACATTTCAATATAATTTACACGGATTATTGCCCTCTGATGCATCCAAATTCTTCATCCCCCTACCCTTATTTATATAGCACTTTGCTTTAACTTAATGGGTTTTCACTTCTTAAGGGTAGCAAGAGGGTTAAAAGATTTACAATAGTATCATAATGTTGTTTGTATACATACGTTGCATATAGACGTCCAAATATTTTTAAATTAAATTTAAATGATAACTTCAAGCTTTATCCCGCACATAGCGTAGTAGGCAGAGGGGACTTGGGAACGTAGTTTTAAGATACTGTATACCGTTCCCATCTTTCCGCAAAATTCGAGGCATTCCGTGACTCAACGGCGGAACGCAACGTTGCGTTATGCTTTATTACCAGAGTAAAGAAATAAATTATAAATTATATAGTGTTTACTATACATAATTAATTTTTCAATTATATAATATAAAATATTTCATTTCACCGTGTAGGGATCGAACCCACAACCTGCCTGCGTTTACAGTCACATGCCTGTGTAGCTGCGCCACGCCAGATTTCTAATAAATTTCAATTATTGTATAGTGAGATATTTATTTACGTAAAGATTCATAACTTTTTCTAGTATCACACTTTGTTTCTATACCAGATAGGCATCTGTTCTGTTGTCTCATCATCCAATTTGATGTATTCAGGAATTAAGCACGTATTTCGCTATTCTTTACTTTCCAAATTTATAAACATTGAAAATTTATAAATTGCATTTTATTTGTTAATAATGTACAATTCCATACAAAAAATTAAAATAGGTAGGTATATTGTGGGATTGTTTGACCCCATGTGTCGATTTTTAATACTACATACTGGTGAAGTAGTACTTAATTCCATAACAATTAAGAAGATTTCTAGATCTTTACATGTGTATACAATAAATAAAATGTGTCATTCATCTTTTTTTGTAATCTTGATAAATAATTTGTTAATTTTCACTCGTCCAGAAGAACAAAGCGCAGCGTTGAGTTCCACATTGATGTATAAGTTGAAAAAAAAAACCTATTTATACCAATATTGGGTTGATTAAACATATGTATTTAAATCGTGATTTTATATTGGCGGCCATCTTTTATTTAAGCTTTTTAATAATGTATTGTCACAAGTTAAGCTCTTTCATTGATTATTGGGTTATATCTGAAAAAAAAAATGCCTAATTCCA
The DNA here is from genome assembly GCA_019049475.1 of Eueides isabella. Taxonomy (NCBI): domain Eukaryota; kingdom Metazoa; phylum Arthropoda; class Insecta; order Lepidoptera; family Nymphalidae; genus Eueides; species Eueides isabella. The sequence continues at coordinate 2,362,342 of CM032389.1, read as the reverse complement.
ATATGCCTAATTATAATATATTGTTTTCTAGAAGTTAAGCCCTATTAAGTAATGCCCCTATTGGGTAGATTATTTTGAAATACGCGTACGCCGCCATTTTGTTTCGGCGGCCATATTGGATTGACATGAAAACTAAATTTATATGATTGTATTAGCTATGAGCAATAAAGATATATTTCAGCTCAACCACTGGGAAGTGGATAAAATTTAGCTTGCAATTTTTTTTTGTTTTTTTTTGTTTATTTAATTGCCAACAAATTAATAAACAGACATCGTCACAAGTAAATATAAATACAGTTTTACTATATAAAAAATACTTCCAATTTTGGTTACTTAACTTTTCGTCTACAGCTCGAATTTAATTAAAACCACTAAGCAATTACAGCTATTCTATACAACTGAAATCAATTTCATCTATTTAGTTTCAACTACAAAGTATGTACAAGTCGAATAGTTCAGACTAAACTACGAGTCAAGTTACTAACAGATGAGAAATGCTATCGCTGGTGCTAGTGTAAAGTTTTTAATGAACCAGAAGTAGCAATATTATATACTGGCATGGCATATGGATGCGCGGCGTTAAGTTCCGCCACTTTTATCATAGCTTACAGCTGGAAACAACGTGAGGGTAGATTATCACTGGAAAATATGAAATATTTTATACTTTCATTTCCACGCTTTAATTTCACCATACAACGCACAATGTCTCCAAAACTCTGTGAAAAGTGTGAAACAGGTTCCACCTGACTACCATATTATGTTTGAAATATAGCGTAAAGCTACAAAAAAGGTGAATTTTACTTGATTTTATTGTTATCTTTTAATATGTTTCTTAAAATTATACTCAAGTATTACAATACTGAAATTATGAGTATAGGAGGACCCCTAGTGTTAAAATATTCTGTATTCCACTTTCCGAGTAATTTGAATATTAAGAGGCGGAACTCAACGCCACGTTTTGTCTCCTAACAAGAGCGTAGAAATGAATGTAATTTATTGCATCAAGTAGAAATCGAGCCCACAAACATCAAATTAATAATATTTAGCTAATCTTTGATATTAGAACACGATAATTGAAAAAGTATTAATGGAAATATTAGAGTTATATCAAAATAACTCTCTACTTACTATCACGAATAAATTTGTATTTTGTTTATGCAAATTTAATATATATATATATATATATATATATATATATATATATATATATATATATATATATATATATATATATATATATATTGTGCATTAAAATAAAAAAACGAGTTTTTAAAAGATACCTCAATTACAAAACGCGACAACGTTGTTCACCGCGTCGGGTGTCATACGCCATATGAAGCATGGGCGTGTATCATACGTACTTACATACATAAACATACATATATGTATACATTGCTAAATGTAGACTTCATTAAGAAAGCAATGTTAAGTAACATATAATTTTTATTACCTATTTTAATTATTATATATAAAACGTACTCTTCTGATAATTTTCTGGTGTTAATTGAAAAAAAAATCTGTAAGATATATAAATATATTTTTTTGGAAAATATACTTATCACCGAAGGCTATAGACTATATTAATGGCGGTTAATAATTGCTATGTAAACCACTGTCTTTGTCAGGGTTAACAAGTTCCTAGAATGTGATTGTGTCATATATGACTTAATTTCTTCGAACTTTTAAATATTCTATCGAGCAGGCGAAGCCGCTGGTGAAAGCTATTTTAGTTTGCTATTAACGGAACCTAACGCCGCGCTCTGATTAATAGGACCGAAGAAAACAAAAATAATCAAGGTAGCGAACCATTATACACAGTTAAATACTGTTCCACTTTACAATAACATCCCATCTTATCATTCTTCCCACTATCTCAAGATACGATTAAGATTTTCTCCCTAATCTTAGGCTTCAATAAAATTTATTGCTCAGCTTATATATCTTCAAAATGGAATGAGATGGTTTGGTGTGATGATAGTGATTTGCGGTAACCATTATATGGGTTAAGTCAGCTTATTTATTTACTAATTCTGCTGTATGCTTCAAACATGGAAGGAATCCAGAGTCAAGACACTCTGTTTTCCAATTTTATACTAAATTCGAGATATTGGGTATTGAGTAGTAAAAAAAACGGTTAAATAAAAATAATTTACTTCTAGGTCCCCACGTGGCATCGAGTCTACAACTGGTGTGGTAACAGTTAGCTATCTTGCTTTTTCACTATAGTTTTATTTTATGGTAAACGTTATTCTCCTTTAAGAATAAGCAGAGCTCGTGACGGGTGTGTGTTAAATCCCCGCTCGAGGAAATGAATTATTTAATATTTTCATATATTTCATGTTTTCATTTCTTCGCTCTGGTAACAAAGCAAAGCGCGGCGTTGAGTTCCGCAAGTCAACACGCAAAGTGAGAAACGGAATGGAGTGTTTTAACACTAACTTCCTAAGTTCCTCACTATTGTGCTTTCTGCGGGATACAGCGTGAAGCTAAAAAACACAAGTTATCTTTCTTATATAATAAATGAGAAAGTTTTTCAGTACATTTTTGACATTATATTTTTCTTCTACTTTTCCACAAAAAGTAGTGAATTAATTTATATAAAACTTTACAGTAATATAGTATATAGTACATTTATATCAAAATGAATTCTATTATTTATTAATTTAAATGTTAATTCCACACAATAAAAGAAGAGCTGTTAAAGAGAAATTACGATTTTTATTTATATATATATATTTATTTAAACATAGATTTCATATTAATATCTTAGCCGCATAGCGCAAAGAGGTCAGAGGTGGGCGTGTCAAGTGGCAGAAAATGGTTTAGCTCCAGAACAAGTGAATTAAATGAATTCTCTCCCACCAATAGGAAACAAATCAGCGATCTGTGTGATTGTTAAATTTATTATTAAAATGACTTTAATTTATTTTAAATCATATATTTTTCGGTAAACTAGTAATATAGAACGGCGAGTTTAATTTGCGATGCCTCAAATCGGTGGATAGTGGGAAACGGAAGTGGAACGGATTGTCGTAAAACTAGGTTCCCAAGTCCCCTCTGCCTACTCTGCCGTGTGCGGGATACAGCGTGAAGCTGAGTAGAGTTGAGTAAGTTCATTTTAAAAATCCAGTGATGCTAAATCTACATACATATTTAATGGTAAGGTTCGAAATACTCGTAATTGCGCTTTGTTATAGAATTTAAAAAAATATATTTTTGTTAGCTTCACGCTGTATCCTGCACATAGCAGAGTGGAAAGCGGGAACCTGGGAACCCAGTGTTAAGATACTCCGTTTCTATTAAGACTCCGCCAACTTTACACCAAACTGAATTATTATATGTTAAGCGAGGGACGGAACTCACGAAACTCTCTCGCGTTTACAGTCACACGCTTGTACCTCTCAATCACGACTGGCCTCAAATATTTATTTTTTCTATATTTATTGTAGTGTAAGGTTAAATAAAAGTACAGATTATTAAAAAAATTACACAGATTTTTATTTACTCATACAAAAAATGTAAGTTAAAATGTTTTATACAATGTTTACGAAAATCTAACTGAAATATAAAAATTACAACATAACTTATTGCTAGCGATCATCACACAATGATTTAAAAGTAAACATCGCGCATTTGCTGAACAGCGGGCAAGTCAGAGGGAAGTCTCAGTTATTTTATTTTTTGAGACATTGCGTGTTGAGTGGCGGAATTCGACGCCGCGCTTTGCCTTGTGCCAGAGCGAAGAAATGAAAACGTTAAATATTTAAATTTTAAATATTAAATATTTAATCTCCTCGATCGGGGATCGAACCCACAACCTGTCGGTCACAGTCACACGCTTATTGTCGCTGCGCCACGACAGGCCTTGAAATATTAATATATAATTTTAAACAATCCAAATAATTTATTTCTTAACATAATTCTATTTGTTCATATGACTGACTGACTTATGATGATAAATATAATTTAATATATTAGATAATGATAATAAAACAAATTTTGACACCACTCGGTAATTGAACCCACGTTCGTCAACATTAACTATTTTTAGCTTACTTTGAACATACATAAATTAATATATTCATATTATAGCAAACACATTTGTAAACAAGGTAATGAAAACATTTATCCTAATTAATTGTTCTTCCATTAGGATGAATGTTTACATATTTCTAAATTATGTGAAAAAGTATAAGTGCAGCGTTGAGTTCCGCATTTCAACACGTAACATCTCGATCATTGTGCGGTGGGCAGATCTGCCTTTTGTTTACTACGACAAGTTCTCCCTTTAACAATTTAAAACGTTACACTTACACTTACTACATACTTTTTGATAGCGTAAATCAATACATAAAAATACATATAAACATATATCATAGAAAAAAATCAAATGAGAATTGAAACCCCGACAATTTTATTAACTTACAGCCACTTTTTAAGGCGCTACTAAGGTTATATATATTTAAAATAATAATATTTCCCTACATGGGCTTTATAGTTATGTGTCCCAATTGTATGACGAGGGTGTGACATTGAAAAGGTTTATTCAAAAAACAAAAATAAACTATGTGAAACATGTCAACTGTAAATATTACCTTAAGCTAAATAATTAATTTCAACCATAAACTATAATATGTGTGGGGGATGGAAGTGTCTTAATGGGAACAGAGTGACTTAACACTGCTTTCGAAGGTCCCCATGATCTACTCTGCTGCTGCTTTAGAGATATAAACTACCTAATTCTGAATGTATTTTTAATACAGTTTATATGAAATGATAATTTAATTTATTATATCAATTGATGCTTTAAGTTTTTTAAGTGGGGACTGGACTTGCATGTTAAGACACTCCGTTCCGCTTGGAACGGAAACATTAGGTTCCCAAGTTCCTTCTGCCTACTCTTAATTTTTAAGACTGTGTATTTATTGTATGTGCATTATTTGCCAGAGTGCTATAACGAAAACGCACTTCTCTGAGTGGCAATAGAACCCACAACCGCTAGTCTCACAGTAAGGTGTATTTTCCGGTGCGTCACGAAGGCAGTTATTTTTTTCACGCTGTATCCCAGGCACATGGCAGGGTAGACACAGGTAATTTGGGTACCTAGTGTTAAGACATTCAGTTTTGTACTTTCCGCCAAATTTGACGCGTTACATGTTGAGTGGCGGAACTCAATGATGCGCTTTGCCTTATTATTACCAGAGCGAAGAAATTAAAACATTAAATATTTAATTTGAAAATATTAAATATTTAATTTTCTCGAATGGGGATCGAACCCACAATCTGTCACGTTTACAGTCACACGCTTGTGCCACTTCACCACGACATGTCTCAAGGCCTCAGGCAGTTACTTACTTTGTGAGACATACAAAAAGAGAAAGAAGATAAACAAAAAGCATGGTATCTTCATTGATTAGACTATTTATGCTGGATTCCACTTACAGCAGTACACTGCTGTTTTGTCTACAGACAAATGGAACCTCGTGCTAAGAGACTACGTTCACTGCTTTCCACTCAATTTTCAAGACTCAGTTTACATAGCGATGGAAATTAAGATCGAATTTTCTTTTAAAAAACATAACCCTAGTAGAATTGAATCCAAAACCACAGTATTTTATCCAACATTTCCAATGACTCAATTGAATCAGCAATCATCATATACCCAAGCATTCTCAAAAACACTTTAACTTAAACTAAATATTATTTATAAAGAAATTATTTAATAACTAATTTCACACTAAATTATACGAATACAAAGTTATATAAAAGAATTACAACTATGCAGTTATGACTAGACTTCAATAATTTACAACATTGATTGTGTGTTTATAATACAATTTATTTTGTAGAACTGTGCTCACTTAAAATTACTTAAGCCTTAGTTAAAATGCAATTTGAGCTGATAAGAACGTATAGAATATATATATATATATATATATATATATATATATATATATATATATATATATATATATATATATATATATATTTGCTAATAGATAAAGAAAATATGAAAAAAAATATAAAACGTAAACACTTGTAATTATCTTTTTAGCTGTATGCTGTATTCAGCAGCGTAAGCAGAGGGAACATGGGAACCTATAGGATTACTTCCGATCCCTTTGCAATACTTCCATCCTTTAAAATCCGTCAAAATTGACGCATTGCGTAACTCAACATCACGCTTTGCTTCCTACCACAGCGAGGAAAATGAAATATTTCATTTCCTCAGGTACAAACAGAACCTACATCCTGCCACGTTAACAGTCTTGCGTTTGTGTACCTGCGCCCTGACAGATCCTAATGTTGATATAGAATATGTAAAATATGAATTTATTTTGTTTTAGTTATACGCTTTATTCTACATGTAGCTAGCTAGGTAGCTGGATAGACAGGGCTTTGCCTTGACAGTGTTAGAAATTTAAAATAATTGCAACCGCAATGAATCCATAACCCATCGCGCTCGAATTTGTCCTACTATAATATGAAAACGAAATTGTCTTGTCTTACTAAATTATGAAAACGAAATTTGAAATTAAATAATAACTAGAAAAAATATTTTTAATTCAACTTTTTATATCCTTTTTTGAAACATTTTGAAATTTTAAAACATGTAAAAGTATTTATTAATTAATCTATTTAGCTGGAAACGAGCTTAGCTTTGTTTGTACAAATATGGCGAAAAAAAAAACAAATTTTTTTTTTAAGTATATAGAATACAAGTAATATAGTAGGCATAGGGAACTTAGGAACCCAGTGTTACGACACTCCGTTCCATTCCTCACTTTCCGCTAAATTTGACGCATTACGTGTTTAGTGGCGGAACTCAACGCCGCCCTATGCTTTGTTACCAGAATAAAGAAATTAAAATATTAAATATTTTATTTCAAAATATTTGTTACTCGAGTGGATCAAAGCCTTTAAATATCACGGCTATAGTGACGCGCTTATACCCTTGTATTTAATTTTATATAGAAATGATTTGTTTAGTACAGAAATAAAAATATTATTATAAAATTGGCTATTTATAATATACAACTATTTAGTCAAAGTATAGAACTTGAATTCAAATTATATAGGCATATCCTTCTTACAAAGCAAAACAGAAGAAAATATAAAGAACGTTTTACAACAAGAAGTTCATATTTATGTTAGGGATTTCATATCCAAGATTGGGCTAAAAATACTTCTTTAATAAACAATCACTGGCTAAACGTTTTTTTTAACGTAACATGTGTTAGTATCTAGTATTTATACAGTAGATTCGTATCCATGAAATATGTTTTTTTTTTTATTTCTTCGCTCTAGTAACGCGCTGAGTCACTTCTCTCAATACGCAATGGTTCGAATTCAGTGGTAAAGGAGTGCCTTGATGGGAACGGAATACTTTAATTCTAAGTACCTCACTGCCCTCTGCCTAATCTGCTATGTGCGGAATACATAGCGTTTAGCAAAATATGAAATAAAAATATATATATTATTGTGACTAAAAATATTTTTTTAAATTAACAAAATATGATATATATTACATACATATATAATAAAATAGTACAAATGTAATGATAAAGAAAAATCGTACAATACGCTAAAATATACAATAAAATATAATTTTTCTAACAACTAAAGCACTTATTATAATAACAAGCTCAAATTGCATTTATAAATCCAACTTTAAAATTTAAAATAGTCTGTTTCTCCCTTACAATAGCCTATCTTGGTAGAATCCAAGAACCTAAGTGAAGAAAAATACAAAACAAACACTCCATAATACTAGATGGTAGACAAAAGACATCTTGTGCGCAGCATTCATCTCTTGGTACCTAAACGTCTTCATTTCATTCTGAATTGGAATAACGTGATCTATTATGTAAGGTATTTCAGTTGTTTTCTTCGTTTCCACGGGGCAGGGCAGCGTTTCTGGAGGAATTTTTAATACATTCCTTTTAGCTGGTCTCTTGGAGTTCGAATCGCTTGACGTTTCTTTTAATTCGTGAACTTTTTTTGTAGAATTCGTTTTAGCTAAATCTGGGAACGTTTTCTGTGCATTTGTCTCTGCGTTCTCATCCGGCATTTTGTTGTACGCTGAACTGACTATCGGTGGATCCATTTTGCAAGTGACACCTTCCAAAGAATCTTTAGTATTTTGACTTTTGGTTTCGTTTCTTAGGGAATGCATCCATTTTAATCTGCAGTCGCATACGAAGTTGTTTTCTGTGGAAATTGAAAGAAGATTTACTTAAATATTTATATATATATATATATATATATATATATATATATATATATATATATATATATATATATATATATATATATATATATATATATATATATATATATATATATATATATATATATATATATATATATATATATACATATATATACGTGGCATATGTATGCATATTATATTGCGAAAGGTAGGAAAAAGAAACGTTGGCTTTCTTCCTGTCCACTCAATTTTCGAGCGATTTAAGTAGGAGGTGTAATATATTTCTAGGAGTAGGAATCGAACCCACACCCTCATCTGCTATAGTAAAATTTCAATTGATATATTTATAGCACATGTATGTTTACCATAATATTTCAATACAAAAAAATGAAAAAATATTTTTTTTTCAGCTTCACTCTGTATCCTGTACGAGGCAGGGTAGGCAGAGGGAACCCGGGAACCTAGTGTTAAGATACTCCGTTGCACTTTCGTTCTCCACTTGCCGCCGAATTTGTGGCATAACGTGTTGAGTGGCGGAACTCAACGCCGCGCTTTGCCTTCTTACCAGAGCGAAGAAATAAACATTAAAAAAATATTAAATGTTTTTTTTTCATGTTTATAAAAATATATAAAAAAACCACTAAAGAAATAGTACGTTTACATAAATCTACTCTGTAATTATACTAATATTTTTCAGAAAAACAAATAAAAAAATAATTATATTCAAAAATACAAAGGGCACTCAAGGAATTTCATTAAATGCGACCATTAGCATTCCAACATTTAGCGAGTCGCGAACAAAACAGAATCATTTACATGTAAACCTCGTGTCTCTATTAAAGAGAACTGCACTACTGGATATTTCTCGCTAAGAAACTTTGCTACGGACGAGCACGATAATCCCAAAGATAGTTCTATACGACTTAAAACGCCCTGCGGTATAATAAGAACACGCTAAGTAAATTTGAGTTGCCGAAACGTTTCTCTTTCTCGTTAGAAATTCAAAATGCTCTTTGAGATTATCATGACACTAAAAGTGACTATTAAATATTCATTGTTACCTTCCAGTAGCAAATTGCTGTCTAAAGGCTTCAAATTATCCAATATGGGTTTGATGTTGTCGAAAGTTAAGGCGTGTAGTTCGTTTGAACGTAAGTCTAGCGAGCTCAGTCCCCTCACACCCTCGAACAAACCGGAGGGGAGAGATGCCAGTTTATTATCATCTAGGGACAACTTTTGCAGTTGGGATAAACCATCAAACGCTCTCTCCGATATATATTTTAAATCGTTCTTTCCCAAAAGCAACTCTTGTAAGTTCCAGAGCTCAGCGAATGTAAATTCCGTCAAGTTGTAAATACGATTACGTCTGAGATCCAATCTTTTTAAATTGGCCAATCCGTCAAAAGTATGGCGATTCAAGTTAAATATATTGTTCTTGTTTAAATCTAACTCCACAAGATTAAAAGCGTGCTGAAACGCGCCGTTGCTAATTGTCGATATATTATTCTTTGTGAATATTAGCTTTTGTAATTTTGGTACATCAAAAAAGGTATCCCTTCCAATCTCCAGGATCATATTCTCCTCCAAATTTACAACTGTTAAGTTAGGGAGGTGTGCGAATGCATATTGTTGCAATGTTTCTATTTGATTTTGGGATAGCGTCGCCTCTTTTAAGCTGGTCAGATTGGCAAAAGCATAAGATCTGACATCCACAATGTTGCCGTATTTAATATTTATAGATTTAAGTCTTTGTAAGTACTGAAGCGCTTTGGTCGGCACGTAGCCGAGCGCGCCATCGACGCGAACGTTAAAAGACAAAGTTTGTAAAGTTGGTTGCGATGCGAAACTTTGCCAAATGAGGTCGTCACGAGGTATACCGCCGTTGAACACCCAGCATTCAGCTTTTGTAGCGTTTCGAGGTTCTCTCGTATTCTCGCAGTAGCAATGAACTTTGGAGTCTCGGTCGGTGATGTCGCATATATTTTTTTGAAAACCACCAGATTTTTCTTTAGAACGCCTCTTGTTATTGTCGCGTACTTGTACAGCGACCGAAATTTCACTCAACACCGAAAATATAATTAAAGTGTAAAATATCTTCGCTATTCGTCGCCCCATTTTCATTTATCTGAAACAAATAAATACAACTGTTGAAATTGACAAACTATTTACGTAAGCGCTTAAATAAAAAGCGGCAAGTGTAAAGTTCAGTTATCGATGACTGATTCCCAAATACGTTTTGTTAATGAAGTGTGAATAAATTTCAAAAAAAAGTAGGTTTTTGTTCGCATTTATATATATACATATATACATATATACATATGTAATTAAATATAAATTCTACAAAAAGCTTGGACTGTATACAATAGATTATCGAAAAAATATTTGACCTACTTACAATGTATTTCAGATGTGTATGTAATAAATGAAATAAGAGGGTAGTTCCAGTTTTTATACCTCTCATGGCGAGTTAATTATTAAAGAACTCCTCGACGCTGCTGTTGTGTCGGAATTGCCAATAATTACTTTGATTAAGCTCATTAATACGAGGACAAGAGCCGAAATCAAAAATGTTGATAGACATGCCATTACAGTTAAATCAATAAACAATTTTAATGTAGAATAAATTTTATGTGTATTTTTTGACATACAAAAAAAATAAAACAATATATATTATCCAGTGAATGAGTTTATTATCGTGGCTCAGGGGCACATGCGTGTGTCTGCTAACATGATAAGGTTGTGGGCTCGACACCCACTCGGGGACATGAAATATTTTATATTTTATATTTTCATTTCATCTTAAGACATTTGTTTCCATTCACCATTTTCCACCGTACTTTATTTAAATTTAATGAAAAGTGGGGAACAGAACGGAGTGTCTTACCATTAGGTTCCTAAGTTCCCTCTGCCTATTTTGCCATGTGAGGTATACAACATATAGCTTAGTTAATTTCTTAGCTCTTGCCTCAATAGGAAGTAAAGTAAAAAGGAGTGTCATTAAGCTAACGTAAATACACATCACTTATACACTCATTTTAAAATGTACTTAAATGAATAAACTTTTAAAGTAAAAGCTAAAAAAAAGGTAAATCAATAGTTATGGGTTCGATTCTCGATCGGTAAAATAATGTTTTCACTATAATAGCTAATATTGAGTTCACCCGCACAATATGTAATATTTTTTAAATGTTGCAGAATTACTTCCAAAATGGAGCGTAAAACATAAATTATTCTTTGGGAAAACTGAAATAAGTTGTGAAATACAAAATTCTCACGTTTCGTCAGAAATATATATATATACTAAATTCGACAGAATTAGTCTCATGTCTTATCTTAATCTCTTTAAAAGCTTTCGGGAATCTGTGTTTTTCAAAGACAGCATTATTATTATTAATAGATTAATGTACCTAAGTATATACATGTACATTGATGTGCATTTAGTATTTTTTATGTTATTATATACAACTATTTGGTAAAAGTCGTTATGATGGGTTGTGGATTCGATTTCTATTTGAGGAATTGATTATATCAATATACATAAGATACAGTTGTGGCACAGTGGCAGCAACATGCTGCTGTAAAAACAATAATCGTGAGTTCCATTCTCCCTTAGGGGAATTTCAATTTTCAAAGTTAATTTTCTTAATCTGGTAACGAGACAAGGTGCGGCATTAAGCTCTGCTACGAAATGCATTGAATATTCAACGGAAAATGGGGAACGGAGTGTCTAAATACTAGGTTCCCAGGTTCCTTCCGCCCACTCAGCTATGGAGAGAAGACAGTGGCAACATACGCGCAGTCTTAAATTAGCTAAGAAAACCAAATTCCTTCGCTGTATGGTCACTTTGTCTAACCTACGTTGTACTATTTTGTATTAAAATATGTGAAATGATGTAACTATAAAGTTTCCCGACTTCGGCGGTAATGGAAGGGTGTATTGTTTTTTGAGCATATGTATGTATTATGTGTGTATGTATGTCCGTCCCCTTGTTCCTTTATGGCCTGTCGTGGCGCAGCGGCACAAGCGTGTGACTGTTATCGACAGGTTCTGGGTTCGATCCCCACTCTAGGAAATGAAAATATTTAATATTTTCAATTTAAATATTTAATGTTTTCATTTCTTCGCTTTGGTAAAAAGGTCAAGCGAAGCGTTGAGTTCCGTCGCTTAACACGGAATGTCTCAAATTTGGAGGAAAGTAGGAAACGGAAGTGGAACGGGAATTTCTTAACACTAGATTCCCAAATTTCCTCTGCCTACCCTGCTACGTGCGGGATACAGCGTGAAGCTGAGTAGAGAAAGTGAGTGTTCCTTTGTAAATGTTAAACCCGTCGTTGGATTTGCCTTAATGGAGTGGGCGCTACTATACTATTAATATCATTTATGAAGTCAATTATATGTTTCAATTTTAATTTGCTAATTAAAAAAAAATGTGAAAAATGTGTTTACGAACAAAGATTATTTACTAACATGTTGAGTGTTTTCTTATTTTTTTTTCAAATGTATTCCGCTCGAGTAGATTCGAACCTGGACATATCGTTTTTGCTCTGATGCTTAACTACTGTGCCGCTATAGTGTTTTGGTATCTGGCGTAGCTTATTATTGATGTGCACAAACAGGATTACCGATCCAAATTTATTGCCAATAAATATTAACTATTGATTTTGAAATAGAGTATGTTGTGGCGTTATATGTATCATATATTAAGCAAATTTATGGATTTTATATTAAAATATTATGCGAAACAAATTATTTCTATATTTATAGAGAAATGAATTAAATTAATGGCTATTATGGCTCAGTTTGACTACATGCACAATGGTTTTGAGTTCGATCTCACATCAAGGTAATAAATTAGTTCAATCGCCCTGGTCTGCTTTACCAGGGCGACTGTTACTACGCTGTGGTAGAGCTCTACCAATTATTTTAAAATGTCTCTATATATATATATATATATATATATATATATATATATATATATATATATATATATATATATATATATATATATATATATATATATATATATATATATATATATATAGACACTAGCCAGTAAAATAAACAATTTTACTATATTCGGGTTACAAAATTTGTTATTAAAGTAAACGATACTAGAGTGATGAGTGGCACTCAACGTTCGACATTTCATGTTATTTCTATCGTAATTAAAATATAATTTTCAATTTATTATAGCGCTGTAAATAATGTCTGACTCTACATATGTGAAAGTTTCGATTATCAGGAATATACATACATTAGAAAATAACAAAGGAAGCTTGGGTACCCTATGTGGGGAACATTAGGTTAATTTCCGTCTAATTTTAGAAAAAAAGTCTTTTCTATCTCCAATATTGCTAAAACTTTAAAAAATTCTTAAATAACACTTATTTGAATGTATAAATCTAATCACCAAGATCACAAAGGTTACTCTACAAAGACGTCATACATAAAAGTTATTAGCTTCTGTAATATCCAGAATGTAGCCTCAGATAAGGATTGTGAAACATGCGTTTATAAATTTGAAATTCAAAGCGGGTCGCAAGGCGCGTCACACTATCTGATCCCACTGGCCGGATTAACAATGAAAAAGATTTATTTCCCACCCCTATATGTGGTTTTTTGGTTTTAAAATTGCACAAATATCTACAGTTTGTATGTAAAAGCCGACGGGTGGCGAGTTCGATTTCCACTCGAGGGAATAAAAAAATAGATTTTTTTATGCTGACATTCTGGTAACAAAGAAAAGTGTGACGTATTGCTTTAAATTTAGCGAAAAGTGGGAATTGGAACGGAGTGTCTTAACACTAGGTTCCCAAGTTACCTCTGCCTATCATGCCGTGTGCGGGATACAGTGTGAACCGAAACAGAAAATTAAAAACAAAAACAAAGAGTTATTTACTTAAATTCTTATAACATTTACAATTATAATAAGTTAGAAAAATAAAAGAATAATTTAAATGTGAAACAGGCTTAGCAAGTAAGCGGAAGCTCAAGTGAAATTATTTCAGTAACAGCACACTGTCACACCGCGCTGTAATATTTGCTAAGTTTATATTCAAATGTATGAGAACCGTGGAATTTTTATCCGGAATTCTTAACATTAAACTAAGTTTCACGTTCACCTTACATTATGTAAAGAGTGTTGGTCTGAGGAAGAAATTTTATATTATCGTATATTTTTTTTTAGCTTAAAGTCGTTTTAACAGGAGTAAGATAGTGTTAATATATATATATATATATATATATATATATATATATATATATATATATATATATATATATATATATATATATATATATATATATATATATATATATATATATATATATATATATATATATATATATATATATATATATATATAATATATATATATATATATATATATATATATATATATATATATATATATATATATATATATATATATAATTATATATATATATATATATATATATATATATATATATATATATATATATATACAGTAATACCCCGCTTTACGCGAAGGATACGTTCCAAAAAAAATCGCGTTAACTGAAATTCGCGTATAACGAGGTTTATGACAAGCAGGAATTTTCTCTCGTCTAATGAACTCTTGAAACTTGTCTGGAAACTCAGCTGCAGCTTGAATGTCAGCGCTGGCCGCCTCGCCTGTTATGTGGATATTGTGAAGATTAGAACGCTGTTTGAACCGATGGAACCAGCCTCTGCTGGCAGCAAAAGTCGGAGTGGCACTCGCTTTTCCTTCTTTTGTTTTCAGCATCTCATACAAAGTTTTTGCTTTTGTGCATATCAGATCTTGACTTAGTGTTGTGTTCTTCTTATTCAAATCTTCGATCCAGACTGACAATAATTTCTCCATTCTTTCTAAGACAGATGATCACGAACGAGAAAGTTTTGTTGCACTTATAGATGTTGCTGATTTTATTTTTTTCCTGATTTTTATAAATCGTTCTCACAGTCGATTCCGAGAGTCCAAAATCTCTCCCAACAATTGTTACTTTGCCTCCATTTTCCATTCTTCTTAACACTTTCATCTTCAATTCCAAAGTGATGCTTTTACGCTCTTTTTTCTTTACAGGCGGCATTTTTAACGTAGGGTTAAATTATGTATGTATCTTCAATAAATGTTAAAACACAACTGCCTGAACTAAGAAATCAACAAACGAAACGAACTAGGAAATCCCCGTAGAATAAAGTCGAAGGACTGGGAATTCCCGATTCTTCAAGGAGAATATACAGAGGAAGCGGGGATCCCGCGACCATAGAGAAGTTGATGACTACATTATATTTATACACACTCTTTCGCGCAATTCGAAGCATTTGCGCGCGAAATTTGCATCCGCGTTATAGTGAAACCGCGTACAACGGGGTCGCGTAAAGCGGGGTATTACTGTATATAAGTTCCCAGGTGCCTTTTCTACCCTGCTATGTGCAAAATATAACAGCGTAAAGTTAAAATTATTTTATAATATAATCATGGCAAATTTATAAAAGTATTGATACAAATTCATAATTATATTTAAAATTGAAGAATTATTAAAATTATTCATATTAAAAATCTCAGAATACTTAATACGTTAAATTCAAGAGAAACAGTGCTATAATTTATAATGAGGTATTCATTATCATCTCATAATTAAAAAAATATATATGAAAATGATATCTCCCTCTAATCAGTGTTAAAGAGTCTTCATGCTTTTAAATTGGCGTCTATTTTTTCTTATTTTTTGTATTTTCATATTAAATACTACTTCTTCTCCAGTAGCAGACTCTCCGACAAAAGAAGATCAGATAGTCAATCATCACCATTTTTTTCCAGCTTCTTGCTGTATCCCACAGGCAGGCGCAGAAGGAACTTCGGAACCTTAAAGTTCAGTTCAGTTCAGTTCCCCATTTTCTACTGAATTTGACGCAACCAGCAATCCAACACACAAGTACTAAGCGTTATGACAATAGGTGCTACCTGCCTAACGTCATGTGCCGAAAAATGTGAAAAAGTGAAAAATCTAGAGATTATTCACGTTTCTATTACGTTTACTGTCCTTCAAAAATTGTAAGATGAATTTTACCGTACATTCTCTTTTGATTCTTTTCCATATAACGTGACATTAGTTAAGTAATTAGTGATTAACTGGCCTGCTCTAAGCCTAAGCATACCAGTATAGTATCTTTTGGTATTGTACGGGGTCATTGGTGGCAGTGTTTTATTAACTTGAGGTGATTTGTACATTTATTTGCCTCGTTTTTTTCCATAGGAAAAGAAATATTAGACCTTTCTTAGGTGATCTTGGGATACGAAACGGAGTGTCTTAACACTAGGTTCCCAAGTTCCCTCTGCTTACCCTGCTCTGTGCGTGATACTGATAATAAAAAAAGATTTTAGTGTCAATAATTTATATCCAAAAACGAATTTCACCAAACAAAATCGAGGAACAACTTGTAAAACATATTCAGGCGGTCCAATAAATCATTTCCTACTGACAAATACATTGCCAACGTAATAATAACTACAGTTCTTATTCAAAAGAATTTATCTGGACGAAACGTTTGCTACAATAAATCTTTCTATCTCTGGGACCTTTGTGCCCTTTTATCAAGATTTAACGCCAAAACCTAAAGCTTGACATTTTTTGTCTCAACTTTTATATTCCCATGGGATCGTTTAGAAAGAGATAGAGTATATCTGATATTATTTAAGAAACGATTAAGCTTGGGTAAGGGTTTGATTTATACGTACTGGTTACGGTGTGAGGCAGTTCTTTCTAAAATGTTGACTTTTACATGATATTTTAGCACTGTTTCATGTTTTACTGACTTACTGACTTACTCATAGTAGAGATGTAAGTTTTGTATTTATTTAACTTGTTTTCTTTAACTGTTCAATGTACCCCCGAAGGAATATATCAAGGTTATATAATGTACCAGTGTATAAGAAGGTTGCTTTTAATTATAACAAAAAATGATATTACAGCTAAAATAATGTTTAATATTATGGGAAGAAATCTTTAGTGATAAAGACTTTCTTTCTTTATATTAAAGGGAATTAAGAAGACACTTTTAAGGAATGATCAGAAAGCAGCGTTTAATGAGTGCATGAGAAAAGAGGTACGAACTTTTACCGTCGTGGCAATGACAAAGCCATTAACTTTCTTTCCACTGGATGTAAAAGACTTTGATTTTTGGCACTCGACGTAAGGTATCGAAAATTATACGGAAACGAAAGTTTCAGTACTGTGTTCTCTGCCTTATCTACCTGCTACTTGCTGCATACAGTAGAAGAAAAACGCTTTTTTTTTTTCATTATGAAATATGAAATATTAATAAAAAATCTAAAAGTTTTCCAGATTAAAATACTACTAATAGCATAAATCTTAAAAAAATCTAAGGATATGTCTGTCGACATTTACATAAACAGAGACATATTTTTTACTTACTTATTTACTTACTTACTTAGCTTCACGCTGTATCCCGCACATGGCAGAGTGGGCAGAGGAAAAATATAAACCTAGTGTTAAGATACTCCGTTCCACTACCGTTCCCCACTTTCCGCTGAATTTGAGGTATTGCGTGTTGAGGTGCGGAACTCAACACCGTGTTTTGCCTTGTATCAGAGCGAAGAAAATGAAAACATTAAATATTTAAATTGAAAATATTAAATTTTTCATTTCCTCGAGTGGGGATCGAACCCACAACCTGTCGGTTACAATTACAGGCTTGTGCCACTGCGTCACGACAGGCCTCAAATTTAGAGACAGATTTCAATGGACATTTAATAATACAAACAGCTAATACTTCTGAACAACACATAGTATACAACTAATGTGTTATTTTTTTATGGAAAAGACTGCAAACGAGCGTACGGGTCACCTGATGGTAAGTGATCACCGTCGCCCACGGCCCCGAGTAACTCCAGAGGAGCTACAGGAGCGTTGCCGTCCTTTAAATTGGAAGGGCACCGGGGCCCGGCATTGCCTAATGCGAAACGCAGTGGCCAAAGCCACTACTTAACGCCGGTCTTAAATGCCGGGGGTGGTAACAATCCAGTCGAGTCTGCCCATGCGTGTTGCCATTACTGGCAACGTGACTCTACCACACGCACTTTAGTCGCCTCTTACGACACCATCAGTACCAGGGTGATCCTATTACAAGCCTGAATCACACGGCAGAAATGTCAAGATTTTGCATTTAAAAATAAGCTTAAGCGGGCGAAGCTGCAAATAAAATGGTATAATATAACACCGCATTATAATCACCAATAAAAATCCAATCATGCATTACATGAAATATAATATTCTATTAACATAAAGGCATTTAAATATTTACCATTTAATTATTGCCAGTCGAATTTCAATAGAGGCTTTCATTTTTGTATGCAATTTGTACCAAAATACTAAATGTAAATAACATATGCTGTTAATCTCTTTGAGGATTTTGCGGAAAATTGCGGGGCCACTCTTAATTTAATGGAAACGTAAATAATCCTAGTGAATGGTGTGTAAAAAATCTTGTCATTGTGAACAGTTTTATTTGTCTTGTATTCCAGATTGTCCGAAACCGCGGCGTTAAGTTGCGTGGATTGTTCGAAGTTGGGGGCGGAGCCTTAATAAATATTAGATATCAGAAGAAAACAGTCGTTTTTATAGAAAGAAGATCAAATCAGCAACATTAATATTGTGAACATTTTCATTTAATGCTTTTAACTCTGTATTTCATTACTTCCAGAATGTTATATATCAAAATTAAAAATAAAAACACTATTTATTAAATTAATTTATTGGCTTCTCTCTCAACTTCCCGCACATGGCAGGGTAGACAGAGGGAACTTGGGATCCTAGTGTTAAGACACTCCGATCCACTTCCGTTCCCCACTTTCCGACAAATTTGAGTCATTGCTTGTTGAGTGGCGTAACTCAATGATACTTCTAGGAAAATATTTTAAATAGATTCCATATATAATAGAGAAGAACATAAACTGTACTAAACTGAACACAAACCAAAGGGAGATCGAATTTACAAACGCGCTTACATTCATATAATTTTTTTTGATAGTGATTTAATTTTAAAAGTACGAAATTTTCTCTTATATAGACAGAATTCACTGTCATTTTTTTAAAACAAACATTTTTTAAATTCAAAAAGCCATCACTCGTCTTGTCAAATACTTTAAAGCTCTCAAACTGCCAATCCAACTTCATGAAACTATACAAGTCTTTCATTTAAAAAATGTCACACTCAAATCAGTTCATTAATTTACGACTTTCTTACCACACACTCTATAGTGTGTTCATTATTTCACTCTAAAGCTAATATTATATTTATACTTATTATATATCAACTTAAGACATATATATATACATACAGATACATATGATATGCTATAACAATAATTAATTCAGAAATTACATTCAACCACGAAAACTTTCTGCCGACCCCACATTTAGATTCCGAGCGAGGCCCGCGTGTAAATTCGACAAGGTTTAATGAATTTTCTACAAAACGAGCCCTAACTTTGCTGATAACTCAATCTGATAGATAATTTATAGGAATAGGGTTACCTGAGTTTCAGAGGTTTTCAAATTAAGTGCACCAAATTAAAGTGTACGCTTGGGTGACAGTATTACGTTGTTTTATTGTATTACTATGGCAATTGCGCGGCTTCGCCCGTTCACAATTACTGTCATACAAAAGATAAATTATAGAAAATCTTGATATAAATTTGATCTAAATATATTTAGTACTTTTTTAAATTAGAATAAATAAGCGTCCTCGCAAAATTCATATTTTTGATATTATTTATTTTATGGAGCCGTCTGTATATTCTAAGAAGCCACTGATAGCAAAGAAATACAAGTGTGCTACTGTAAGCTCGATAGATCATTAGTTTAATTCCCACTCGTAGAAAACAAATATTTGATGTTTTCTATTCCATTCTCTGGTAACGAGACAAAGCTTTGAGTTCGCCGCTTTGTTTTCAATTCGTTTCTCTGGTAACGTGGTAAAATATTTTGCCTCATTACAAGAGAATGGAATTGGCGGATTGGATGGCGGAAAGTGGGAAATGAAAGTGTCTTGATGGTAACGGACCGTCATAATATTAGGTTCCCAAGTACTCTGTGCCTATCCTGTTAACGTGGGATACAGCTTGAAGCTAAAAATGGCTAAGCCATCAGTAAATACGACGTTTCGCTTCCCAGACTAAGAAATTAGTTATGTTAATTTCCTAGCTTTGGTAACAAACAGTTCAAGCAAGCTCCGTAACAAGATAGAACGCAGCGTTCAGCTCTGACACTCAACACTAATACTACATAAGAATTTGTTTTTTTCAGAATCACGCTGTTTCCCGTTCATGGCAGAGTAGGCAGTGGGAGCTTGGGAACTCAGTGGTAAGACACTCCTTTCTGTTCCCCACTTTCCTCTGAATTTCAGAAACTGTATTATGAGTGGCGTAACTCAACGCCACGCTTTTGACTTGTATAAGAAATATTTCTTCGAGTGGGGATCGAATCCACAGCTTGTTTCGTGTACAGTCACACGCTTGATCCCCTGCGCCACAACAGGCCTCTTATAATACAACCAATAAAAATCCGCTACAATATTTATTAATATTAAATTTATTGATATTACATCAAGCACAATTAAGTACTTATACCAAGTAGTAAGTAAAGTAAAATAAGTAACTTATACCAAGTTTGAATAAAAATTTATGAATAACTCTACCTATATATATATATATATATATATATATATATATATATATATATATATATATATATATATATATATATATATATATATATATATATATATATATATATATATATATATATGTATATATATATATATATATATATATATATATATATATATATATATATATATATATATATATATATATATATATATATATATATATATATATATATATATATATATATATATATATATATATTATATATATATATATATATATATATATATATATATTTATATACATATATATATATATATATATATATATATATATATATATATATATATATATATATATATATATATATATATATATATATATATATATATATATATATATATATATATATATACTTATTTTATCAAAAAACATAAATAAATTTATTTACAATTTCAATTTGCTATGAGAACTAATTATTCATTAAGTGGAATTTTTAATATTTTAAAATTAGATATTTAATTTAAAATTAAATAATTTATATAATTGAGGCCTGTCGTGGCGCAGCGGCACAAGCGTGTAACTGTAACCTACATGTTCTGGGTTCTATCCCCGGTCGAGGAAATGAAATATTTAAAGTGGAGCGGAGTGTCTTAACACTAGGTTCCCGCGTTCCCTCTGCCTGCCCTGCCTCGTGCGGGATACAGTGTGAAGCTGAGAGAAAAAGATAAAAAATATTTAATGTTTAATTTCTTTGCTCTGGTAACAAGGCAAAGCGCAGCGTTGAGTCCGTATTGAACACGTAATTCCATAAATTTGTCGGAAACTAGGAACGGACTTGACACTATGTCCCCAAGCACCCTCTGCCTGCCCTACTATATGTAGAATACAGCGTGACGCTGAACAGAAAGACCAGAAAAAAAATACATACATATTAATTTCGTTTTTTGTCTGGATGAACCAAAAACTATTACGGTTATGGCAAAAAAAATTAAAATAGAAAATTAAATATATTTTTATCTTTATATTAGCATTTTCACAAAGGATTACAATATTTAATCCAAGATGTAGTTAAGCAGACCAACGGGCTAGTTATTCTCGGTATTTCTCGTTAGTTTTAGCGTTCCGTAGCGAAACTTTTAAATTAATTTAGTTTTTGTATATGTAAATGTAAACGGACGTATTCAAATATTAACTTAACCAAAATTGTGTATTTGTAAATTCTAATTTAAAAATGAAAGGCAATCAAAAGTATTTAAATATTTGAATATTTATTTAAATTAATAGGTTACAAGTACAGGTACCATCTCATTTTGCCTGTTTACCCTACTTCCGGAAAAAAAACATAAAGCTTAAAAAAGAACAATCTATATACAGAACACAAATTGTACTTAGATGTGGCTTAACTTTGCTATATTTTTAATATGAACAAGCAAGAAACGGCCATTCGAGAAGAGCGTAATAAGTGTAATCCGATTTATGAACGTGCTGTATTTGAAAAATAATGATATTTTTTATATTATATTTTCAAATCTGCTTACGCAACTCTTGAAAAGTCTTATGGGAAAAAAAAACAAAGATATATCATGCAGTAACATAATTAACTATAAATTGAATGTTCCAAAGGGCGGCGTTGAGTTCCGCCGCCCAATATTTAATGATTTTAAAATTGGGGAGACTTTTTCGTGGTGACTGTAAGAAAAAACCCATAACTATTCTACTCTACTCAGCTTCACGTTGTATCCCGCACATGGCAGGGTAGGCAGAGGGAACTTGGAAATCTAGTGTTAAGACACTCCGTTCCACTTTCTATCCCTACTTTCAGCTACAATGCTTCCCGCAATAGACGGAAAGTGGAGAAAGGATTTTTTTAATGGGAACCTTGTATGAACACTACGTTACCAAGTTTACTCTGCTGACCCTGCTACGTGAAATTATAAAAAATAAGCGTATTATATATGCTGTTTCATTAAGAATTCGTAATCATAATTAGGCCACAAAAAATATTATGTAAGTATTTTTTGTGACTTAATTATGATTTTGAGTAAGGTTTGTTTTGTTTGATTTCTCTCTTCTCTTTCGAGCAGTCAAACAGATAGGCTTATGTGAGTATATTATTTACCTTATATTAAGAATTCTTCAGAAAATACTTGTCTGATGCAGAGATAAACTCTGCAGAATATTTTTAGAGTTTCCATATTCCACAAGGTACAAACGGAGTTTTTATAAGACGAGCACTTTGTATTCCGTTAAATATGTTACGCTTACATTATATCAAATAAAGAAATCTACGTTGCCTTCAAATATAGAAAAATCAAACGTCTAAGTCAACGATATCAAAGTGCATATTTATGCAAGTGACAATTTGTAACAAAAAATTTCTACTATCTTTTATTTGTACTATATACCATACAAAATGAATGATACGTCCGATTTATGCTATAACATTATATGCCGATCAAACATTTAATTTCCACGAGAGGAGATTTAACTCTCAATAGTACTTTGGTTAAATTTCAATGGATACAATTCTGAAGTTGCAATCCTAAGTAGGCGTGTCTGACTCGCACTTGTTTTTCTTTTTGATTTATTTTCAGTGTCTCTCAACGAGTTTGTGATTTTTATCCTTTTGATATTATTTAATTGTAAAAGGCAGAAATGTCTTTTATAAGTATATACTTTTAATAATTGTTTCTACTTCTAACGATACTGACGCGTTTCGATGATTTCTTGTAATTTGTATAAAAAAGTCCTTTTGAGGCCTGTCGTAGCGCAGCGGCTCAGGCGGGTGATTGTAAACGACAGGTTGTGGGTTCGACCCCCACTCATAAGAAGTGAAATATGTAATATTTTTTAATGAAATATTTAATGATTTCATTTCTTTGTTCTTGAAACAAGGCAAAGCGCGGCTTTGAGTTTAACCACACAATGACTTTTTTTCTATTGTTCTTGGAAGAGATGACAAACGTGCGTACGGGTCACCTAATGGTAAGTGATCACCATCGCCCACGGTCCCCGGCCCCGTGTAACTCCAGAGGAGCTACGTTGCCGTCTTTTAAGGTGGATGGGCACCGAGGCCCGGCATTACCTAATGCGAAACGCCACTACTTAACGCCGGTCTTAAATGCTGGGGGTGGTAACAATCCGGTCGAGTCTGCCCATGCGTGTTTGCTGGCAACGTGACTCTCCCACACGTACTTTAGTGGCCTCTTACGACACCATCAGTACCAGGGTGATCCTATTCTAAGCCGGGATCACACAGCAAAAAATGATTCACTAAGTTCTCAAGTTCCTTCTGCGTACACTGCTATGTGCAGGATATAGCTGAGAGAAAATATATAAAAAAAGTTATATAACAAAATAAACAGTTATATAAAAAATAGCCCAGCTCTGGACTAAAAAATTAAATAATCAATAGTTATTAGTCGTCTCCAATAACTAAATTAGTTCATACAGCAACGCTCAGATTTCCAATACTACGGTTACATCCACTTACTAAAATAGAACTATTCAGCTCAGAAAATAGAATTGAAATATACTACAGAATAATCATTTTACATTCTATTAAATATTTAATATAATGACATTTAGTTCTAGTTTTAAATAATAAATTTGTATACTGCGACTGTCTTTTTGTATATGGTATCGCCTATTGAATATATTTGTGGCCGCGTGGCGTGAAGTATTAAATCCCCTAAAAAGTTCAGTGTCCATAGGAAATTTTCCGATTTTGCTACTTTCGCTTGATAAAAATAGTGTCAGGTAACTCTGTTCCCATTGAAATACTTTTGTTTTGTGAATTTAAGACATTGTGTATACAGGTATTGGAACTCAAAGCCTTACTTTTTTATCTAAGCGAAAAATAAATAGTTAATAATTAATTACATCCAGTGGAGATGGAACTCACTATCTGTCGCAACTGCAGTCGCACTACTGTGCTTCTGCTCCACGACAGGTTTCAACAATATCACTAAACGTTATAATGACCTAAGACATCTTGATTATCTTCTAGAAGTGTACCTTAGGATGGCGTGAATCGCGAGCAGATATCCTTACTAAACTTAAATTTAAAAATAGTAAAAATATTAAAATACATAGTATTCTCTCTTGCCAAACGATAATTCTTACGAGTTGTCTTTGGGTAGCGGAAATTTGTAAAAATCTCCCTACAGAGATGCTAACAACATAAATAAGTTGTAACAAGCGTATAAGAATTTCGACGGAGCTCGATGAGAACGAATGGCTTAGTTGGTCAGAGCGCTGGAACGGTATTCCAGAGGCGCGGGTTCAAATCCTGCTTCGTTAAAAATTTTTATACGCTTTTTTAAATTTAAGTTTAGTATTTTCTGTCCTAAGTGTGGAATAACACTTTAAAACATAGTACAGATATCCTTACTTTAGAGCCCCTGACCAAATGGCTATTATATACTAAAACAGGCTAGAGTTTGATCAGATCAAAGCAGATGTTAACTGTTGATGCGCACCTGAATTTTAAATACCTATTTCCTCCAATCTTGACCAACACTACATTAATAATAATAAATCTTTATTTTCATCTTCATAATTTTAATGAAGTTAAAACTGAAACCGGTGACGAACAGTAAAAGTAAAATCTAATTTGACATACTGGATATACACGTGTTTCACAGATCACCAGGCACTCCCATCCTTATAAATAACATTAAGTGCGGTTCGTTAAAGAAGACTAGAGAATGAATAATTAACAGTATTGATTTACACATATATATATATATATATATATATATATATATATATATATATATATATATATATATATATATATATATATATATATATATATATATATATATATATATATATATATATATATATATATATATATATATATATACATATATATATATATATATATATATATATATATATATATATATATATATATATATATATATATATATATATATATATATGCTACAGGAGCATTGCTGTCTTTTAAGTTGGATGGGCACCGGGGCCCGGCATTACCTTATACGAAACGCAGTAGCTAAAGCCACTACTTAACGCCGGTCTTAAATGCCGGGGGTGGTAACAATCCGGTCAAGTCTGCCCATGGGTGTTGCCATTGCTGGCAACGTGACTCTACCACACGCACTTTAGTCGCCTCCTACGACACCACCAGTACCAGGGTGATCCTATTCTAAGCCAGGATCACACGGCAAAAACTACTATTTATTAATAAGTATCTATTATTTTTAAATTTGGGTATGTGCGTGTCTGTGTGTTTGAGTATGTGCGTATGTGTGTATGTGTGTGTGTTTGTACTCAACACGCAATGCCTCAAAGTCGGTGGAAAGTGGGGAACGGAAGTGTAACGGAGTGTCTTAACACTAGGTTCCCGGGTTCCCTCTACCTACCCTGCCTCGTACAGGATACAGCGTGAAGCTAAATAAGTACGTAAGTAAGATAAGTGCTTATTTAATTTATTATATAAGAAATACCCAAGGATTGGATGAAACTTTGTGAGAAAAGATCGTTTTTAAATTACTCAATGTAGAAACACTTTTTGTTCTTCTGTATATTAGGTATATGACTTAGAAAATACAGACGCAGGCAATAAGCTCCATTCTTTGGCTGTGCAAATGAAGGATGTAGACTTAAAGAATTTCGTCCGTACCTTAGGAATTTAACCTGCCTGGACCCTTCTCTAACGACATAAAGATTATTTAGTAGTTTAAAATAAATAATACAGAGAAAATTTTAACCCATTTGTACCTAATATGAAAATAACTAATTAGTCAATTACGCACGATTTATACATACGAAAATAGTTAAACCATAAACATATTAGTCAACTACAAAACCTTTAATTTGTTTTACAAATTACAAACCGCAAATTGAAATAAATTGAAAATTCATGCCAAAGCGACCAAAACCCATTTAATAGGTCCAAAATTAGGGCATTTGCAATAATAGACAGACATAAAATTAATTAGAGACTCAATGAATCTGTTCACATTTATTATATTTGATCACATATGTGTATTTTATGTTTAATCAGCCGTGTTATATATATGATCAAAGAACAAAAATCATGATTATTTATTTTGATTCGTTGTTTTTTTTATCACGTTGTATCCGCATAAAGTAGGCAGACAAAACCTAAATGTATTCCCCACTTTTCGTCTAATTTCCATAAAATATGATATTGACCGTTGAAATATAACATCTCATTTTGTCTATTATGTACGAGAGGAATAAAATGAAGATGTATATTCACCCGAATGGGCTCCGAATCTTCAATTATCGCCTGTCGTTGAATTGTTGCGCCACGTCAGCCTTGCTTTTTTAAAATTATCATAAATATAATTTTTAAGCATTTTTTTTAATATATTATTCACTTAATATTGGCTACTAAGTTTTGGACATCTTTAACTCCTGGACACCTTAAACAAACCACAGCACGGCGTAAAGTTCCGCTACTCGATACAAAATTTCCTTAAAAAATAACCAGGTAGTGAAGAACGAGGTGTTTTAACTATAGATTTCATCTACCCTAATATATGTAAAATGATAAGTAAATACACTATGCCTCTTTTTCCTACTAAAACAATCAATTCAAGGTAGGTAACAATAAAATCACAAGTTCTGCTATCAATCTTACAACAAGTAGTATGTTTTCAATTAGGTATTTGGATACCCTCCAGATATAACTGAATTGCAGAAGTAAAATTGTGAAACCATAACGTATATTACTTATTATAATAAAAATGTGATACATTATAAAAATTATGTCGTGATAGTTCTGGCAAGGATGACCGGTTCGAATGCCAAAATGGGGTAAGAGATTAAAAAAATGTATGGAGAACGATTGGTTGGTGTGTTCAAGAAATTGGTTATAAAGTTGCTGGTGAGGTCAGTTGAGTCGTTATTTATAGTTTAAATTTTTTGTATTGAATTTTAGCGTATAGATTGTTTTAATATTTTCAAATTTGTTTTTTAATTATTTCATTTCTTCGCTTTGGTAGCAAAATATGACAAAGCGCGAGGTTGAGTTCCGCCACTCAACAAGCAATGTTTCACATTTGGCATATAGTGAAGAACGGAACGGAGTGTCTGAATACTAAGTTTCCAAGTTCCTTCTGCCTACCCTGCCATGTGCGGAATACAGCGTGAAGCTAGAAACCAAAATTATTGAATTTGTAATTGAACCCTAGTGTTGAGACACTCCGTTCCACTTCCGTTCCCCACTTTCCGCCGAATTTGAGGCTTTGCGTGTTGAGTGGCGGAACTCAACGCCGCGCTTTTGCCCTATTATCAGAGCAAAGAAACGAAACATTAAATATTTAAATTGAAAATATTATATATTTCATTTCCTCGACTGGGGATCGAACCCAGAACCTGTCGGTTACAGTCACACTCTTGTGCCGCTGCGCCACGACAGGCCTCAACTAGTATAGCAGTAGATTAAAATTAAAAATACTTTTAATAAGCAAATTGGGAAGCATTGTATAACATGAATTTAATCTTGAAGAAAATGGAAACAAATTTTCCTAGATTTTTTTATTTATATTTCTACCTTATGTATTTTATTATCAAAAATAAAGACTATGGTTATTTATTTTTTTTGTATTTTAAAACTAAGATCTTTTTATCTGATATTTTTAAGCTAATTATTATCGTCCGATCTGGTACAATAAATCGTGGGGTTAAGTTATGACCGTAATTCTAAGTTACGTCATAAAAAATTAAAGCTGGACAATATATATGCTTAATATTACAAGCACCATATAAAAAGTTAAACGTACCTAGAAAACGTATAAAAAGTTAAACGTAGCAGTATTAGAACTCGCGCCTCTTGAAAACCGTCTAAGAGTTCACGTTTCTCGTAAATAAATAGTTTACTTTATCTCTATTTTGCTAAATTTAAAAACAGCACATCATCTTAAATAATTTTTAGTAATTTTACTTTAAAATTTAAAAAAAAAAAAAAGACACAAAATCTGAGCAACGACTCGATCGTAACAAGTAGTTAATGTTTGGCACATGACGTTGCGGCACTTGCCAATCCCGTGTTTGTGTACCGCATATTGGTTGATATAGCCCACGCTCGTATTATATTGAGCGATGTGTATTGTGTACGTTCTATTCAAACAAAATGGAGATAGGTCAGTTTGCTCGGTGGACGCAATAAAATTTTGCTTTACGTGACTTAGAATGGCTGTGGTTGAGTGGACACTTTTAATTAAATTTGATGGTAGTCTGTTCAAATTTGAATTTGAGTGATTTTAAAATTATATTAAATACTCTACTCAGCTTTACGCTATATCCCGCACATGGCAGGGTAAACAGAGGAAACTTGGAAACCTAGTGTTAAGACACTCCATTCCACTTTCGTTCCCCACTTTCCGCTGAATTTGAGCGGAACTCAACACCACGTTTTGCCTTGTACCAGAGTGAAAATATTAAATATTTAAATTCAAAATATTAAATATTTCATTTCCTCAAGTGGTGATCGAACCCACAAACTGTCAGTTACAGTCAAACGCTTGTGCCGCTGCGCCACGACAGGCCACTAAGTCACTTCGATAACTTCTCATATGCAATGAAAGTGGGGAACTGAGCTGTGTTACCACTAGGTTCCCAAGTTCCCTCTACCTTCACTACCCTACCATGTGTAATACATCGTGAAGCTAAAAGAAAATTCAACATACTATATAATCAGAAAACACACGAATAGTTTCAAACAAACAAACTTAGTTCGTCCAATTGCAATTTAACGATCGTTTCAACCATAAATTTACCAAAGGATAGCAATAGAAGACACAAATTTTCGAATTTGGATGGCACTTTGTATTAAAACTAATTCAGGGCTTACAAATGTACTATGTTATTAACGAGCAGGTATCTTGTAAGTCGGTGTGATGTGGACTTAATCTTTGCATAATTTTAGCGTTGTTTAGTTCTAATTTACGTGTGAATCTGAAATATTAGTTTCTGTTTTCTCCTATTGTAATATTAGTAAATGATGAGTTGTTTATAGATGGTGTAACTTTATTGTAGACTAGCGACTTGCCCACTTGAATTACACAATTAATATCTTTACTTATCTTAACTATTTTCTTGTTCTAATAACATTATTATTTTTACGTGAATGAAATTTCTAATTTTAACTAATTTAATTTAGAAATATGTATTAAATATTTCACTTCCTCGAGTGGGGATCGAACCCACAACATTTCGTTTCACATGCTCGTGCCTATGCGTCACGGCTATATATTAAATATTTGCTTTACTCAGCTTCACGCTGTATCCTGCACATGGCAGGGTAGGCAGAGGGAACATGGGAACCTAGTGTTAAGACACTCCGTTCCACTTCCGTTGCCCACTTTCCGCTGAATCTGAGGCAATGCGTATTGAAAGGTGGAACTCAACGCTGCGTTTTACCTTGTACCAGAGCGATTCTTGATTTCGTACGTAAATCAAATAATAATATACATTAACTAACAAAATGAAACAAGAATATTTTCCAATTTCAATATTAAATATTTTATCACACGTTATCCAGTGTAGAGCTTGGTACTTTACTAGACATATAAAAAAAATCATACCATAAACATAAATAATTTGACAAAAATGACAAATATCATGACTTTATTTCAACTTTCATATGTAAATGTATCCAGAAATAGAGAAATAGATAAAATCTTATTCAGAATACTCCAATAAAGTACTTTTATAAGGGAAAATGTATGGACTTGGCGAGCGAGCGTTGCTAAAAGATGACCGCATGCGTTTTAGAGCTCACATCATCCTATCTGTGAATGATAGCTGACGGCAGTTTTGTCAACTTAGCATATTCAAATTGGATTGCCTTGAAGATGAAATATTTAAATTGCCCTAGGACATACTGATCGGCATAAATTTTATATACTACCTTATAGATATATAATAAAAAAATATTTGCTCTATACAAATAAAATTAACATAGAAAATTAAATTATAGTACTGAGGTCAACAAGGTAACTGTTAACACGACACGTACATTTGATACCAACTTGAAAAAAAAAAAGGAAGTATTTAATATTTTTGTTACTTCACTATGGTAACGGGGAAAAAGCGCGGCGTTATGTTCTGCCACGCAATATGCAACGCCTCCAGAATTTGACGAAAATCGATTGATAATTTGATTTACTTTAAATAATAACTGAATATCTACAGTGAAAAGATATAATAATAAGTTTCTATTTTTGCATGATTAAAGCTTAAAGCTTCCCAAGTAAACTAAATATATTTTAAGTATAGACACATTATACAAAATCTAAAATGGCGGAAAGTGGGGATGGAAATGGAACGCAGTGTCTTAACACTATGTCCCCAAGTTCCCCCCCCTGCCTACCCTGCCTCGTGCGGGATACAGCGTGAAGCTAAAAAAAAATACAAAATCTAAACACGCACGCAGTGATATAACTATTAGTGTGCATAATTAAAATCACTTATGTGGGTACGTTAATTATGTCTTTATATTTAATATTCTTTGATAATATGAATAAGGGCTACACATTTTTTTTCAGCTTGACGTTGTACTGCAAGCATGGCAGCATGGTGAGGCGGAGGAAATCTAATGTTAAAACTACTCCGATCTCATTTAGAAACTTCCGGTTGAGTAGTAGAATTCAAAGCAGCGATTTGTTTTACGGAAAAAATTAAAACATTTTTTTTAATCCCCTGAGTGGGATTCGAAACCACAACCGATCGCTCTCACAGTCACACTCTATTGCCCCTGCGCCACGACAGGCCTTATACACGATGTTAAGTTTTCATAATATAATAATTCTGAAAAATGAATCCTCTGGCAGAATACCCAATTGTCTGTGCCAAGAGAAGTGCCCCAAATCATAGTTTAAGATCCATCAAAAAGTTCTTACAAATCTCCCCTACTTAGTAACGTAAGCCAAATTTTGCTTATTAGTATCAAAATACCTGCATTTTTCAAATAAATTTTAGTTTTTTTGAAATTGATTGCATATGCGAAATTTAATATAGATTCGATTCTGAAACGTGTAAAATAATAATAACTTTTAATATGCTGATACATATTCGTAATGGGTTAGCAAATTGGTAAGACATATAGAAACTTTTTTTTTATGGATAAGACACGGCAAACGAGCGTAAGGGTCACCTGATAATAAGTAATCAGCGCCGCCTACGGCCCTGTGTAACTCCAGAGAAGCTACAGGAGCGTTGCCGGTCCTTAAAATGGAGGGGTACCGGGGTCCGGCATTACCCAATGCGAAACTCAGTGGCCAAAGCCACTACTTAACCAGCTTCACGCTGTATCCCGCACGAGGCAGGGTAGGCAGAGGGAACCCGGGAACCTAGTGTTAAAACACTCCGTACTACTTTCGTTCTCCTCTTTCCGCCGAATTTGAGACACTGCGTCTTGAGTGGCGGAACTTAACGCCGCGCTTTGCCTTATTACCAGAGCGAAGAAATGAAACATTGAATATTGAAATTGAAAATATTAAATATGTCATTTCCTCGACTGGGGATCGAACCCAGAACCTGTCGGTTACAGCCACACGCTTGTGCCGCTGCGCCACGACAGGCCTCATCTTAACCACTTAACGCTAATTTTGCGGGGGTGGTATAATTCGGTCGAGTGTTGCCATTGCTGACAGCGTGACTCTTCCATACGTACTTTAGTCGCCTCTAACGACACCATCAGTACTAGGATGATCCTATTCTAAGCCGGAATCACACGGAATAAAACATATGTAGACTACAGTCTTACGCTTGTATCCCATCCCATTCTTAATTTAATTCAAATTTATAAGAAATATATTAGTTTATAAAAAATAGTACTTACTTAGGTTGTTTTTCCAAAGCTATTAGATTACCCGCATAATTCAATATATTACATAAAAATACCTAAAAGTAATTTATGCTTACACTGTGTTTAAATTAACGTAGCTTAACGCCTCGCTTTGCCTACCAGAGTGTAGTAAATAAAATAAATTAAATATTATCGTATCCACAAGTTCACGTTCACAGTACAAGTCTGACCCACAGCGCCATGACTGCCCCATGTCAGAAACGCGTCCATATATTATTAACACAATAAATTTCTTGAACACTTGGCGACATTGACAGAAACACATGATGTCCATCCCATATTTACGTCCCAAATCATCCGAACAGAAATAAATCATCCCCTCACTTCAGTGAAATTCAATTGAATTATAGTGATGTGCAAATATTTTCGATACATTTGTCGATATTTCCTTTCAGTTCAACGCATTGTTTTATATAAATAGCATTGCGGAGTTAATGTAGAGTCAAAACACTCCGATTTCATTTTTTGTAGCTTTACTCTGTATCCAGCACAAAGCAAGGCAGTCTGAGAGAGAGATCTAGTGTTAAGAAACTTGCGTTTAAAGTTTCCGCAAAATTCTCGAGAAAATGTATGTTAATTGGCGCAAAACAACAGCGTGCTCTGCCTCTTTACCAAACCGAGGAAATAAAATATGTTATGTCCAAATAGGAATCGGACCAACAACTGTCACGTTCACAGTTTTCCGCTCATATTCAACAAAATATTTATCGACTGGTGGAGCTCACGGAGCTCAACACCGCGCTTTATCTGCATATTGGTTAGAGATAATTCGTAATGTAGCATTCTGTACTATTTTTAATGAAAAAAATATATATAAAATTATGAAAGAAGTATTTCAATAATTTCACAACAAAACATTACGTCCTCTTCTTACTTATATTTAAATATTATTAGTTATGTGGTGAAGTCTGTATATTTATTACCTATACAATCAATTTTACGTAATATGATTGATGATTTTTTACAAATTTGCAAATATTTTAAGAACTTGAATAATATATTGGAATATACAACTACACTAGTTCTTTTAGCTTCAGGCCTCCATACGATTTGTACCGTCCTATGGCTTGTCTTTTCCATAAAAAAAATTAAGTGACAGTAGCTTTAACTTAAAAAAATATCTATATAATATTTGATCGTACTATTGTATAATTCCGAATGCAAAACACACAGACAAATAAAATTAAGGATAATTCAATATTAAATTAACTTATTTTTTGCTAAGAATGTCAAACGTTTTCTCCAAAAATCTACAAATATTTACGTCAACACAGAAAATGATGATATCCAAAAAGGATCCGTTATTTATAACCCTAAAGGAAATAGATCATCCTTCCTAGAAATTCAATCCAGTGATAGTGAAGGGGAAATTTATCGATAAAATTGTTTATTTTAATTCAAATTGAAATAATTGTAGAGGCCTGTCGTGGCGTAGGGAAAATAACGTGTGACCGTAAGCTGACCGGTTATGGGTTCGATCTGCATTCGGAGAAATAAAACATATAAAAAATTCATTTCTTTTCTTTAGTAACAAAGTAAAACGCGGCGTTGAGTTCCGTAACTATAGCTATAACACAATGTTTCAACTTTGGCGGAAACTTTTTAACTTAAGAAGCCTGTCTCAGAAGTACGATGCAAGAAACACGGATTATTTTTTGTGTGCTTTGTCAATCAGAGCAGGGTCATAAAAAATCTATAGAATTATTGTAATTGAGAAAACGTATAAAAATTAAACTCAGCTGGCTTTGACCCGTGGTTCTTGAAATCCGTCCAAGTAATCCATATACGCCTATAGTAGTTATTTTCAAAAGAAAATTAAACCAATGCATATTTTCATATAATCCTTGCTAATTTTAACATAGATTTTTTTTCATTTCAACTTAATTCGGTGAAGTATTAATTGAATCTAAGTAGAAATTGATTTCCACCATTGATAGTTTTGAACCTACAATCATGAAATTTATTGTCAGTGAGGAAAACGAGATAGCCACTGCGCCAGGATAAGCGAATTTGAGACATTGCGTGTTGAGTAACGGAACTCAACACCGCGCTTTGCCTTGTTACCAGAGCGAATAAAAGAAAAGATTATACATTTGATTTGAATATATTAAATATTTCATTTCCTTGAGTGGGACTCGAACGCACAACCTGTCGCTTACAGTCACACGTTTGTGCCTTTGAACCACGCCAGACCTCATAGTGTTCTACAAAAGTTGTTACATTTATTTAAATCTTTTAATATGTACATTCTTGCAAATACAACTTGTTTGAAATACGCTTCTAAGTAATGAAATGATAACATTACTACGTGAAACTTTATTCTTTTAATTCTGAAATTTGTCTCGCATAGGTATTGATTAATAGAAGTCTGGAACTTTCTTTGTGTAGGATTGAAATGGAAAATTTAGTTTTTTCCTGTTCCTATAGAAATAATTTTATACTTAATTTATTTCCAGAAATTCTCTTGTAGTCTTTTCCATAACTTTAATGTTAAAATTTTACATTTAAGAAAAATGACTTTACATGTAAAATTGTTACTTTGTAATTCCAGTCCATTGGCAAAACCACAGATAAAAATATATTTTCTTTTAAAAGATACTAATTAACTAAGTTTATAAAACATTATATAGTCTTTTGTTTCCTCTAATGGAGCTTAAAATTTTTACACTACTTAGCAGGGACACACGAAACAGAATATTAATCCATTCCCATACAAACACTTCCAGTACCCATATTCTGTCAATTTCTGGAGGCATAACGGTTTGAGTGGCGAAACATTTTCAAAATTAAATAAGAACAACTTAAAATAAAATATTTTAAAGAAATTTTAATTAATTAAAATTTCTCTGGGAAATACTTACATTTGTTTATTTCAGCCCTCTGCCGAACAAAGGGCTTTTTGAGGGCTGAAAAATGACAATGTATAAACACGACAATTTTTCAATATACATATTTCGATAAAAAGTATTGTTGAAAAAAAAGAGTGTTGAAAAATGAAAAATCATTTTTCAGCTTTACATAGTATGCCGCACATAGCAGGGTGGGCAGAGGGAACTAGTGAACGTGAACTAGTGTTAAGACACTCCATTCCTCACTTTTTGTTAAATTCCAAGCATCAAGCATTGTGTGTTGAGTTACGTAACTCAACGCTGCCCTCTACCTTGTTACCGTGAACTTTATTCTTGTGGGTAAAGAAAAAGAAATATTTAATAAATGTATATATACATATATATATATATATATATATATATATATATATATATATATATATATATATATATATATATATATATATATATATATATATATATATATATATATATGTATATATATAAATATATATATATATATATATATATATATATATATATATATATATATATATATATATATATATATATATATATGTATATATATATATGTATATATATATAAATATATATATATATATATATATATATATATATATATATATATATATATATATATATATATATATATATATATATATATATATATATATATATATATATATATATATATATATATATATATATATATATATATATATATATATATATATATATATATATATATATATATATATATATATATATATATATATATATATATATATATATATATATATATATATATATATATATATATATATATATATATATATATATATATGTATATATACATTTATTAAATATTTCTTTTTCTTCACCCACAAGAATAAAGTTCACGGTAACAAGGTAGAGGGCAGCGTTGAGTTACGTAACTCAACACACAATGCTTGATGCTTGGAATTTAACAAAAAGTGAGGAATGGAGTGTCTTAACACTAGTTCACGTTCACTATTTCCCTCTGCCCACCCTGCTATGTGCGGCATACTATGTAAACCTGAAAAATGATATTTCATTTTTCAACACTTTTTTTTTTCAACAACACTTTTTATCGAAATATGTATATTGAAGAATTGTCGTGTTTATACATTGTCATTTTTCAGCCCTCAAAAAGCCCTTTGTTCGGCAGAGGGCTGAAATAAACAAATGTAAGTATTTCCCAGAGAAATTTTAATTAATTAAAATTTCTTTAAAATATTTTATTTTAAGTTGTTCTTATTTAATTTTGAAAATGTTTCGCCACTCAAACCGTTTTGCCTCCAGAAATTGACAGAATATGGGTACTGGAAGTGTTTGTATGGGAATGGATTAATATTCTGTTTCGTGTGTCCCTGCTAAGTAGTGTAAAAATTTTAAGCTCCATTAGAGGAAACAAAAGACTATATAATGTTTTATAAACTTAGTTAATTAGTATCTTTTAAAAGAAAATATATTTTTATGTGTGGTTTTGCCAATGGACTGGAATTACAAAGTAACAATTTTACATGTAAAGTCATTTTTCTTAAATGTAAAATTTTAACAATAAAGTTATGGAAAAGACTACAAGAGAATTTCTGGAAATAAATTAAGTATAAAATTATTTCTATAGGAACAGGAAAAAACTAAATTTTCCATTTCAATCCTACACAAAGAAAGTTCCAGACTACTATTAATCAATATCTATGCGAGACAAATTTCAGAATTAAAAGAATAAAGTTTCACGTACGTAATTGCGATGCTTTTTCAAATATATTACAATAATGTTATCATTTCATTACTTAGAAGCGTATTTCAAACAAGTTGTATTTGCAAGAATGTACATATTAAAAGATTTAAATAAATGTAACAACTTTTGAAGAATACTAAGAGGTCTGGCGTGGTGCAGAGCCACAAGCGTGTGACTGTAAGCGACAGGTTGTGCGTTCGAGTCCCACTCAAGGAAATGAAATATTTAATATATTCAAATCAAATGTATAATCTTTTCATATATTCGCTCTGGTAACAAGGCAAAGCGCGGTGTTGAGTTCCGTTACTCAACACGCAATGTCTCAAATTCGCTTATCCTGGCGCAGTGGCTATCTCGTTTTCCTCACTGACAATAAATTTCATGATTGTAGGTTCAAAACTATCAATGGTGGAAATCAATTTCTACTTAGATTCAATTAATACTTCACCGAATTAAGTTGAAATGAAAAAAAATCTATGTTAAAATTAGCAAGGATTATATGAAAATATGCATTGGTTTAATTTTCTTTTGAAAATAACTACTATAGGCGTATATGGATTACTTGGACGGATTTCAAGAACCACGGGTCAAAGCCAGCTGCGTTTAATTTTTATACGTTTTCTCAATTACAATAATTCTATAGATTTTTTATGACCCTGCTCTGATTGACAAAGCACACAAAAAATAATCCGTGTTTCTTGCATCGTACTTCTGAGACAGGCTTCTTAAGTTAAAAAGTTTCCGCCAAAGTTGAAACATTGTGTTATAGTTATAGTTACGGAACTCAACGCCGCGTTTTACCTTGTTACTAAAGAAAATAAATGAATTTTTTAAATGTTTTATTTCTCCGAATACAGATTGAACCCATAACTTGTTGGGGTACGGCCACACGCTCGTATCCTACGCCTCGACAGGCCTCTACAATTATTTGAATTTGAATTAAAATAAACAATTTTATCGATAAATTTTCCCTTCACTATCACTGGATTGAATTTCTAGGAAGGATGATCTATTTCCTTTAGGGTTATAAATAACGGATCCTTTTTTGGATATCATCATTTTCTGTGTTGACGTAAATATTTGTACATTTTTGGAGAAAACGTTTGACATTCTTAGCAAAAAATAAGTTAATTTAATATTGAATTATCCTTAATTTTATTTGTCTGTATGTTTTGCATTCGGAATTATACAATAGTATGATCAAATATTATTATATTTTTTTTTTAAGTTAAAGCTACTGTCACTTAATTTTTTTTATGGAAAAGACAAGTCATAGGACGGTACAAATCGTATGGAGGCCTGAAGCTAAAAGAACTAGTGTAGTTGTATATTCCAATATATTATTCAAGTTCTTAAAATATTTGCAAATTTGAAAAAAATCATCAATCATATTACGTAAAATTGATTGTATAGGTAATAAATATACAGACTTCACCACATAACTAATAATATTTAAATATAAGTAAGAAGAGGACGTAATGTTTTGTTGTGAAATTATTGAAATACTTCTTTCATAATTTTATATATATTTTTTTCATTAAAAATAGTACAGAATGCTACATTACGAATTATCTCTAACCAATATGCAGATAAAGCGCGGTTTTGAGCTCCGTGAGCTCCACCAGTCGATAAATATTTTGTTGAATATGAGCGGAAAACTGTGAACGTGACAGTTGTTGGTCCGATTCCTATTTGGACATAACATATTTTATTTCCTCGGTTTGGTAAAGAGGCAAAGCACGGTGTTGTTTTGCGCCAATTAACATACATTTTCTCGAGAATTTGGCGGAAACTTTAAACGCAAGTTTCTTAACACTAGATTCTCAGAATATCTTGCTTTGTGCTGGATACAGAGTAAAGCTACAAAAAATGAAATCGGAGTGTTTTGACTCTCGATTAACTCCACAATGCTATTTCTCTAAAACAATGCGTTGAACTGAAAGGAAATATCGACAAATGTATCGAAAATATTTGCACATCACTATAATTCAATTGAATTTCACTGAAGTGAGGGGATGATTTATTTCTGTTCGGATGATTTGGGACGTAAATATGGGATGGACATCATGTGTTTCTGTCAATGTCGCCAAGTGTTCAAGAAATTTATTGTGTTAATAATATATGGACGCGTTTCTGACATGGGGCAGTCATGGCGCTGTGGGTCAGACTTGTACTGTGAACGTGAACTTGTGGATACGATAATATTTAATTTATTTTATTTACTACACTCTGGTAGGCAAAGCGAGGCGTTAAGCTACGTTAATTTAAACACAGTGTAAGCATAAATTACTTTTAGGTATTTTCACATAGATAATATATTGAATTATGCGGGAAATTGAACAGCTTTCGAAAAACAGCTTAAGTAAGTAATATTTTTTATAACCTAATATATTTCTTATAATTTTGAATTAAATTAAGAATGGGATGGGATACAAGCGTAAGACTGTAGTCTACATATGTTTTATTCCGTGTGATTCCGGCTTAGAATAGGATCATCCTAGTACTGATGGTGTCGTTAGAGGCGACTAAAGTACGTATGGAAGAGTCACGCTGTCAGCAATGGCAACACTCGACCGAATTATACCACCCCCGCAAAATTAGCGTTAAGTGGTTAAGATGAGGCCTGTCGTGGCGCAGCGGCACAAGCGTGTGGCTGTAACCGACAGGTTCTGGGTTCGATCCCCAGTCGAGGAAATGACATATTTAATATTTTCAATTTCAATATTCAATGTTTCATTTCTTCGCTCTGGTAATAAGGCAAAGCGCGGCGTTAATGGAAACTGGATTCTCAAAAATAATTTCATACAAATATCGATGACCGTAAATGCCAAATTATTCAAGTCGACTTACGAAAGGATCCGACGCGATCTGAATATATACAATAAACGGCTTACCCACAACTGATTCTAAACGGGGGCTATCGAATTACGTTGTGATGTTTTTCAATGTATCAATCGGTTATTTTGATTTTTTGATTCTTTATTTGAACCTGTATACTTGAATTAATAATTCATAAATTATACATCTGTGCAATTAACACCTGACTTTGAGGCCTGTCGTGGCGCAGCGGCACGAGCGTGTGACTGTTACCGAGAGGTTCTGGGTACGATCCCCAGTCGTCTAAAATGAAATATTTAATATTTTTAATTTAAATATTTCAATTTAAATATTTAATGTTTCATTTCTTCGCTCTGGTAATAAGGCAAAGCGCGGCGTTAACACGCAATGCCTCAAATTCAGCGGAAAGTGGGGAACGAAAGTGGAACGGAGTGTCTCAACACCAGGTTCCCGGGTTCCCTCTGCCTACCCTGCCTCGTGCGGGATACAGAGTGAAGCTAAAAAAAAATTAACACCTGGTAAAAGTAAAATGGAGTATGAAACAGAGCAAAATGAACACGCAAATAGACATGCAAATAATGCTTCCTATATTACACAAATTCCTATATCACTTTCTCCTACGTAAAATCTTATAATTTTATGTACCTTTATCCATTTACTGTCACTTTTTTATTCAAATAAAAACAATGTTAAAGAAGTTTTCACTTCAGAAGAAAGCTATTTTAAATGTTCGTAGATATGTATGTTTGTTCCTTCAAGTAACAACTACTGAACGAATTGAGATGACTCTTTTCTGTAGACATATTTTGATAATGTAACTAAAAAAAAGTTTTTCCAATAAGCTCCAAGCTCCAGTATAAAATATAAAAATAAGCTTGAGCAGACAAAGTCGCGTTTTAACCACTCGTAAATTCATATATTAGAATTGGATAATTACCTAATTAATACCTTTTGATAAACATATGGTTGAAAATTCAAAATTCGGAGAAGGGTAAATAGTAATTATAAGTGTTTCTTGGAACAGTCAATATAATTAACTCAAATTTCCATTTCTTCCTATAGGTATATACGATACTAAATAAACAATAATTAAAACATAGAGGCCTGTCATGGCGCAGCGGCACAAGCGTGTGACTGCAACCGACAGGTTCTGGGTTCGATCCCCACTCGAGGAAATGAAATATTTAATATTTTCAATTTTAAATATTGAATATTTAATTTCTTCGCTCTGGTACAAGGCAAAACGCGGCGTTGAGTTCCGCCACTCAACACGCATGCCTCAAATTCGGTGGAAAGTGGGGAACGGAGTGTCTTAACACTAGGTTCCCAAGTTCCCTCTGCCTACCCTGCCATGTGCGGGATACAGCGTGAAGCTGAGATGAGATGAGAGATGGGTACCCAGCAGCATTAAAAAGGAACTGTGATACTAATTTTGACGTATACGCAAACGTCGTAGGATTTAAATCTTGGAAACCTCTTGGATAGTTTTCAAGAGGTGCAGTTTCAAATCCTGCTACGTTCAAAAATTTTTTATACGTTTTTATAATTATTTTTCTTTTCTAAGTGTGAAATAATACTTGAAAAATTATAAAAATAAGTTAAGTGTTTTTCGAGCGCAGTGACACTCGCGTATACTCCATGATTACGCATTTTAATCTCACATAATATAAAGGTCCCAAGTCCCAAGTCCCAAGTCCCCTACTTGCAATTGCAACATATGATTTACTATTTCTCATTTTTCGTCCTATTTAAGACATATTGTATGATACGTGGCGGAACCCAACGCCGTGTTTCACCTTGGAACCAATATTACGTGACAATCATTTCTTAAATAAACACAAAAAAAATCCCAAATAAAAAATACATATCTTGGCTATAATCTAGTAATACATGAGATATACCTTCCTAACTTCAAAAAAGATACATTTAATTGTTAAAAGCACATACAATTTTCTGTATTTATATGTAGTAGGGTAGTCTGGGGAATCTGGGAATTTAGTGGCTAAACACTCCATAAAAATAATTTCAATCACGACTTTCCGCCAAACTCAGGATGCAGTAAGAGTTGATTTGCGGAATTTAACGCTGAATTTGTTAGAATCAATCTTTTCTTTCGACAGTTTCACTAGACGTTTCCAGTATACAAATTGAGAAACAAAAATATGTACTTAATTAATATTACAACTATAGTACAATAGACCTCATCATTCTCACAATAGACTTCAAGTAGTTGAAGTAACGAAAATTAAGTTTCAAACTTCTAGGAACGATTACAATTTTGTACAAACTTCCAAGTACAAAATGTTTATCCCTTCACTAATTACTATGTAAGTATCTTTATAATTTGCTTACAAAATAAACTTGTCTAAAGCTTACGCTTAAGCTAAGAGCTTTTTATTATATTTAACTTAAGAATATTTTAATATTTTTTGTAAATAATTTAGAGGCCTATCGTGGCGCAGCGGCACAAGAGTGTGACTGTAACCGACAGGTTCTGGGTTCGATCCCCAGTCGAGGAAATGAAATATTTAATATTTTTAATTGAAATATTTAATGTTTCATTTCTTCGCTCTGGTAATAAGGCAAAGTTCGGCGGTGAGTTCCGCCACTCAACACGCAATGCCTCAAATTCGGCGGAAAGTGGGGAACCGAAGTGGAACGGAGTGTCTTAACACTAGGTTTCCGGGTTCCCTCTGCCTACCCTGTCTCGTGCGGGATACAGCGTGAAGCTAATAAATAATTTGTATTTGATTAATTTGGATTTGTAAGTTCGATTTCTAATTAGAAGAATAAAATATTTAATATATTCATATCGTCACTTTAGAATGAAGTTAATATCAAATATCGGTTTTTCATTCTACTAGCCAACACGTAACGCCTAGAGAATGTGGCGGAAAGTTGGGAACGAGAGTGTCCTAATTGGAATGGAAAGTTTTAACACTAAAATTGAAATTTAAATTTTAACAGTACAACTATTTTATATTTAAGTACTAAGTTTTATTACCGCCAAACACGTGAGACGAACGTTAGTAAAAACACAAAACATTTACTGTTATTAAAGTGTTTTTGAAGAGCTTTAGACACGCTAAACTATTCTGAAGCACTTTTTTAGTTAGCAGGTTATTCTATTTTTATAATATATTTTTTATAGAGGCATTACGCTTAGATAATATTTTTAATTATAAAAACAGTGGTCGTCGTGGATTTGATTACAGCTTGAATAAGAGGTTGTTTTTAGACTCACTCTACATTTCGCAATGACTATGGGAGGCAGGTGGAGGCTGAAAAACTACTATTATATAAAAACTACTATTATATAAAAACTACTATTATATAAAAACTACTATTATATAAAAACTACTATTATATCTATTTAGACTTATAATATTTTACGGTATTAGGCTCTGGATTCATTAATAGAGTCGGCCGAGTATCCAGCTCGAGTGTCCGCCGGTCATAACCATATAATTTATGATATTCCACTGTGTCACTATGGTCTCATTTAGATATTTCTGATTTTTAAATTATACCAAAGTTCACGGTGAGGGAACTCGGGATCCAAATTTTTACATACTCCGTGTCAATTACAATTCCTTTTGCCTGCCTTACTATATGTGAGATATAATAACAACCTAAAATATAAATATATTACATAAGAAACATTTATCACAATAAAGAAGAGGAAACCTTTTATTAAGACACTTCCTTCTTCACTATACAATATACATGTAACATTCGAGACATTGGCTGGAGAGACTCAACGTCACGCTTTGTCTACGGACTTAATATTAGAAAATTATTCAATAATTCCCACGAGTGGAAATCAAACACAAAAACAATGTTTTTACAGTCCAATTACCCTACTACAGCCTTTACACTAATAATTAATGCATTATTATTATTATTATTATTACTAAATTCGTACAAATAAATTGAATTAATTTAGTACCACAAATAAACCTTATTACTACGTGACACACGACCACACTCCAACCGGAAATAGAACGCAAATGTGTGAACATTGTATCAGTAGGGCAAACACTGTTTATGCCAGGCCTATATAGGGCTGCAGTGAACCATTGAAGTTGAATAAACGTTCATGTTTATATGTTAATGCGACTTTAGTCGTTTCCGTAACTATTTCTATTTGCAACTGCACTACATTATATAAAAAATGTGTGTGTTTTTTATGTTATGAACGTTGATACCTACCTCAAAAATGAGCAAGAATTTCGTAAAAGGTCAGGTAGCCTTTTACGAAATTATTGTTTATTTGTAGGGTTCCATACCTTTAATGTAAAAAACGGTACCTTTACAAAATCACTTTGTTGTCTGTCTTTCGAGTTCGTTAATTTTGAGATTGCGAGAAGAAATTAATATTGGTAATAATATTTAATCCAAGTCTATGGTCCCTTGGAGCACAGAAAATATAAGGTAGAACTCAACGCCGTGCTTTGTTTTGTTACTATAGCGAA
The DNA here is from genome assembly GCA_019049475.1 of Eueides isabella. Classification (NCBI taxonomy): domain Eukaryota; kingdom Metazoa; phylum Arthropoda; class Insecta; order Lepidoptera; family Nymphalidae; genus Eueides; species Eueides isabella. The sequence continues at coordinate 2,317,632 of CM032389.1, read as the reverse complement.
AAAAAAAATGTAAGGAATTTAACACATCGTCATAGCTTTTACATCTGAGCTACTACATTACAATGAACTCAGGTCAAAGTTTCTTTGATTCAGTAATCACAATGTTCTGAGATTGAAAATATTATAGACTGAAGGTAGTGTTACCAGGTTTACATATAATGTGACCAAAATATGAGGCCTGTCGTGATGCGTGTAATCATGAATTTGATCCCCACTTGAGGAAATATATACATTTCTTCGCTCTGGTAACAAGGCAAAGCGCGGCGTTGAGTTTCGTCACTCAACACGTAATGCCTCAAATTTGAAAGAAGATGGGGAATTTCTGCGGGATACAGCGGGAGGCGGGAAAAAAAATATTCTACATATATTATGATTTTCAATGAACAAATGAAATGAAGTCTATTCCTAAACATTCTTCACGATCAACAAAAAGGCATAAAATAAATATTTAAAAATCATTTTGAGTATTTTTTATACCATTCATAAATCAATTTTATACGAAACGATCATAAAACAAAGCTATAGTCACGTTGTCTATTGTAAATTGTGAGTGTGAGGAAAATAAAATAGCCCCTTAAATGGGAATCGAAGGTGCAACCAACGTTTTTACAGTAAAACACTGCGCCACTGCACAAGGACAATCGTAGATCAAGCCGTAGATCGAAGTATCTAGACGAAAAAAAAATTGTGGGTACAGCCCACAGTTTTTTATCATAAGCATCTTTGATTTGCTGTGTATATGTACTTAGATAGGAAAAAAATATAGCCAAAAGGTAGTATTATCAGTCTTGCCCATTCAAGTTGATTCGTTCAATCGTTTTGTATTAACGTGACGATAAAAAAAAACTTATGTACATAGCAATTTATTTATAATATACATAAAGAAAAGTTTTATATTCTTAAAAAAATCTACCATCATTATATATTAGGTGAAAAAAGAGTTTGTGGGAAGTACAATAATGTCTTAACACTAGGTTCCCATGTTCCTCTGCTTATCCTGCCATGTACGGGTTAAAGCGTGAAGCTGAGCAGGAAAAGATGAATATTTGAGACATGTTATAACATAGTTATATTAATTTCACACGAATATCACAAAACTAAGCAATAGCACGTCGCCTATATTAAACTATTATAGAAATAACCTCCAACATAAAAATTGATTTTCGCTGAGTGGACATGTCTCTACATTTGGATGATATCCAAGCTCAATACTACTTTTTGTGATCGTATAGAGAATTTATATAATGTGTCATAAGTTATATGTCCTTCTTATGGTAACATATTAAGTTGGGAACTTTCTATGTTCGATGGTTCTGATATATGACATACAATGAATTCACACTGATTTACGCTTTTATTGATGTTAAGCTGTAAACTGAAGTCATATATATATATTTTTTTTTTTACTTTCATACCTTGAACTTTTAAGACTTTAAAGGGCACTTTTGTTCCCTACTTTCTGCTGAATTATCAAAGCATTGCGTGTTTAGTGGCGGAACTCAACGCCGCGTTTATTCTTGCACGAAGAAGAAAAAAAGCTCTCCAGAGCGCGAAAATCGAACTTACGACTGTCACATTGATAGGGGACGTATTACTATTATTAAAGCATTATAATCTTAATACTAAGTAAATTCGAAAAAAGCACCTTTATAACATTTTATTTTCCAGTTCAATTCAATTTACAGCGCAACCCTCTACAGCAAAAATGTTTATAAATAAAAAATAAATGTACCTTCGCATTTTAGTACAAAATATTTATTTACTCAATAAACGTATAAACTATTCAATTTCTTAGACGAGGTCTTCTCGAGAATACTAAGCAAGCTCCTTTTTTATACTCCCAATATATCAGCTCCCTCTCATCATAGCGAACACCTATGCGGTCCCTAGAGTTTATAAAATACTGTGCTCCGAAAATCTATTCATGCACAATGTTCATTGTACACAGCGTCTAGATGTTATATTTGTTTTATTAATTATTTTATTAGTTAATAATAAAAAAATGGGAAACGGAAGTGGACCGGAGTGTCTTAACACTAGGTTCCCGGGTTCCCTCTGCCTACCCTGCGTGAAGCTGAAAACAAAAAGTTAATAATAAATAATTAAATTAATATCTAGTTTAATTAATTGTAGGTTTTGTTTTTCATTGAAAATGAATGTAATATTTAGTATTTTTGTTTCGAAAATTCGGTTGAAATTAGATAACGGGATTGTTTTAAAATTATATTTAAAAAATATAGGTATATTGTACTCGTATATATAAGTATTGTAAAATGGTATTCTTACTTAACTCAACTCAGTTTCACGCTGTATTCCGCACATGGCAGGGTAGGCAGAGGGAACTTGGGAACCTAGTATTAAGACACTCCATTCCACTTCCGTTCCCCACTTTCCGCAGAATTGGAGGTATTGCGTGTTGAGTGGCGGAACTTAACGCCGCGTTTTGCCCTGTACCAGAGCGAATTTATGAAAACATTTAATATTTGAATTGAAAATATTAAATATCTCGTTTCCTCGAATGGGGTCGAACCCAGAGCCTGTCGGTTACAGTAACACGCTTTGCCGCTTTACTTAAGTTTAATATAAAGAAAAAGATAAACTCCCTTAGGAATTACGTCTTTTGGGAAAATTAATGTCTAGTTTTTAACAATGTATTTTACACGTGGCAAAATAGGCAGAGCGAATTAGCAACTTAGTATTAAGATATTCCGTTTCGTTCCCCACATTTCGGCGAATTTGAGATATTTCATGCTCAGCCGCAGTACTCCACGCAATGCATTGCCTTGTTACCAATGCGAAAATTTCTTCACTCTGGTAATAGTAATAAATTATTGGATATTTAACATTTTAATTTGTAAATACTAAATATTTCATTTAACTTATTGTTAATAATAATTGAATAGTATAATAAAAAATATAGTAATTAATAAAGAAAAAGTTAGGTTTTCGTACCAATTTTATTGTTTATTTCTAGCTGAAAAAATAATGCTGATTTTTTGTTGTATATTTTCTAAAAAAAAGTAGACACTTTCTCCAGCCATATCCAGTGACTCTACATCTATGTAATATTGCTTTGAAACCCTAATAATAAAGATCATGTTTTACGACCTCAACGCGACCCCCAGCGAGTTTGATTGGCAAATACTTTATGTTGACTCTACCGGATATTAGGGTTATTACAAGCAAAGCCACTTGTAAGTAAGCAAATTACAAAAGTTAATTTTTCAGCAGGATATTGAATTTTATTGGAGCTTTTTGATCTTTGATGTATGTATATGTAAAATTATAATTAGTTTTTCATAATCGTTTTTTTAACACTAAGTTAACTTTGTTTACCTACGCAGAAGGAACCTTAGGTTCACTTTGTTCCCCACTTTTTGATTTAGGTGGCATGTTAAGTGACGGAAATAAAATGTAGAGTTCAGAGCTAATTTTATTAAGAGTTTAGTTGAGAAAAAAGTTTGTCTAGGGAGAGTATCTAATAGGGAAATTAATTATTTTATATTATTTTGTTTGCGTTTCAAGCTCAACGCCGCGCCTTGTCTTGTTGCCATAGCGAAAATAAAAATATTAAATATCGCTCCCATAGCAGTTTCAGTCGCATACTTGCGCCTCTACGCCACGACATACCTTAAAAATTAGAATAATCATACAAAAATGAAATTCAATACACATATATATAGCATAGTACCTGTTACAAGGTAACAGCATCTATTAAGCCACGTATCGCTCTCGCACACATTATAATGACACGGCTTCGGGCACCCGAGCGAGGAAATGAATCGGGAAAGTTTAAATGTAGTTATGGTTAGGTCAGAACGAATGTAAGGGCCTTTTACACTGTGTTGTTCATTTTATGTTTTTTTTGTTAAGGTTTTTTTGTATATAAAACGCGGCGTTTAGCTCTGCCAAGCAACATACAATATCTTGTGTAAACGGAATATCTTAACGATAGGTTACTTTATATGAAAAAGCTTTTTTTGTAGTAATAAGTTTCATAAAAGAGGTATATCAGCAGTAACCTTGCTAAAAAATATTAGAGCTGTCACGGCGCAATATTACAATCGTATGACTGTGATCACGATTATCGCGGGTTCAATTTCCAATCGGGGGAATAAAATATTTAATATTTTAATATCCTCGCTCTGGTAACGATGTGATATTTAGTGATTTTCGCCGAAATCCCTTTCCCCCCCTTTCGAACCTCACGAGATTAATGGACGGCCCCAAAGTGGTTTACACGTAATCTAAGAAAATCTTAACGCCATCACCATACCACTCACTATAGTGTCCCATGGTTCCGACGAAGTATAAAGCATAAGATTAATCATAATGCAATTAGTGAGGTGAAAGGTCATGTCAAAAGCGTCCGACTGTAACCGGAACAGAATGTGGGTTCGATCCCCACAGAAAATGAAACATTTGATATTTTCATTTCTCTCATTGGCAACGTTGAGTTCCGCAATTCAACACGTAATACCTACCAATAGGTTCCCAACTTCCTCTACCTGACCAAACTGCAATACGTACAGATGGGTGAAAATGTTTTATTTGGTTTTTAGTGCATAGTTACAAGTTGACCTAATAAATAGTGTACAAAAGTTATTTCATTCTTTTGTAGCCATCAAATATTTTGATTTCTTTGTTTGCTTTATACTTGTTGATATACTCGTACTGTCATATGTGTCAACCGCTTTATTTGGTATCTGACTCTGTAGTAATTTTGAACTTCTACTATAGAGTAGCCAATGTTAATTAAGTTTATTATAAATTCAATACAAATTTTATTCCGATACAATTATATGTTATAATTGTGATTAAGAATATTAATATTATTAACAGCACCTGCTTAAATTTAAAAGTTGAATTGTGAAATGTTAAAAAAGTAAATATTTATTAATAATTTAATATCTTCATATGAAACATGTCGTGGCGGAGGGCCCAATCGTGTGATTGTAGCAGTGTAACGCAGGCAGGCTGTGGGTTCGATCACCACTCTCGGAACTGAATTATTTAATATTGAAAATATTAAATATATTAATTTCTATGCTCTAGTGATAACGGCAAACGCGACGTTAAGTTCGGTGGAAAGTATGAAACGGAGTGTCCCAACACTAGGTTTCCAAGGTACCTCTGTCTACCCTTCCACGAGCGGTTGTGCCCGAGCTGAAAAGAAAAACAGTTCTTCATTGTAGATAAAGAAAATAGTGGGTGCCCAAATTTTTTAATCACATTCTATTTTTTACTTTTCACCCCATCTCAAGACATATTGTATGAATTACGGAGTTTGACAAAACTGGTTTAGATACTAAATGGATGTTGAAAGGCGTATTGCTGCTGGTAACAGAGTTAACGGGGCCTTAGCTACATTGTTGAAAAGGCCAAACGTCAGTATAGATGCACGTTTGGCCGTACACAATGCAGTGTTGGTACCAACACTGTTATACGGCAGTAAAACATGAGTATTACATAAGAAGAATGTAAGAAAAATGAATACTATAGAGATGCGATCTCATCGTCGGATATGCAGAGTCAGTTTAGCTGATCGCATACCCGATGAAGAGATACACAGAATGGTAGTTACTAGCGTTCATGTCACAGTGAGAATGAAGAACATGCTCAAGTGATTTGGGCACGTCGAGCGAATGAGTGAAGAAAGAATGGAAAAAAGATTTATGAAGGAAAAGTGAGTGGTAAGAGAGGGAGGGGGAGACCTCGGCTAACCTTCGAAAACACAGTATCGACGATACTGGAGGAAGGTCACGTAAAAGGTACGAGGACCCCCCGGAGTGTATGTATGAAGAGGTTGATGACAGTGGACGAGGCGAAAGAGGCATGCCAAGACCGTAGCGTTTAGCGTTCCGTTCTCTCTGCCTACTCCGCTAGGGATATAGGGTGAAGCTAATTAAGTAAGTAAGACAAAGGTGGTTTTTAAATTCATATAAGGAATCATCAAAAAAATATCATTATATTCCTTATACCTTTCATCCAAAAATTATCTAGTCCACATTGAGAAAATTATTGTCAGAAAAATAGAGATCTAAGATATTAAATTAACTATTAATTTTTTATAAAGCACTTAGCTATGTTTTGCGTTAAATAAGACTTTAAATTGAAGAAAACCGTACTCAAATCAGTCCAGTAATTCTAGAGCTACGGTGTCACAGACAGACAGCACTAACCCCCTTTTTAACTAAGGGGGGAATAGAAACAATCAACATATATACATATATAATGTTGATTACATTATAGTAAATTGATGCTATCACTCAATACTAACAGTTTAGCATAATTGATTCAATTCACTGAGGTGTTAAAATACACCACAAAGCCGTCAAATCTTCATCCCTCAAACATTAGGTTTTGTTGCAACTTAATTAATATGTAAACTAGCTATTTACTTTGGGTTTGCTTATTTTATTATGTACAGCCTGATGATAGATATAGATAGACAAATAGATAGATGGACAGCCCATTATTAACAATAGGGGCTTGTAAAGCGTATATCAGAAGGACCTAGTGAGAACATTCTTAGTGTAACTACTACTACTAACGAGAAAGTCTCTTAACATTGGGCTCGTAATCTCTCTTTACCTAACCCGCAATGTGCGGGATAAAACGTGAATATAAAAAGTGATAGCCTAACATAAACCAATGTAGCTTATTTTAAATGAAACAAAGTTAAAGTAACTGTAAAGTATTCGAGACAAAAGGTTTCCAAAAATGTATAAAAATCAACTTACGCGGCGTTGATCCACTCAACACGCTTTAACTCAAATTCGGCGCTAAGTGGGCAACGGAAGTGGAACGGAGCTTCGTAACAATAGGTTCCCAAGTTCCCTCTGCCTACCATGCCGTATGCGGGATACAGCGTGAAGCTGAGCTGAGTACTAAGTATCAACTTACGCGATTAATTCAGTTCAATTTACTTCATTTATATATATATAAAAAAATATATAAACGCCAAAAAACAAAGATCTTATTTATTTTAATTTAATTTCTTATAACTCAAATACAAGCCTTAAGCACTACACTATGAGTTAATTATCGTCAAATTACGTACTTATACTTAACGGTGACGTAACTATTGCCTCACGGAGACGTAACTATTACGTAACTGTTGTGTAATAATAAAGGAGCCATTGCAGCGCATCGAGTCGTGGATACGATGTTGATTTGGGGCAGCGAGTAATCCTTATTTAATTTCTGCAAGAAATTCTTGCTAGTCAAAGCTAATTAATAAGAAAGTGAGGATTTCAAGTAATATATGTTGAGATGCAGATTTAAACGCCGCTTTGTAAAAGAATAATTTAATTGATCGTTCATTGAGACTTAAATCTTCGTGTTTAGTACATTTATTCCAAGATGGTCAGAATATGAGGCCTGTCGTGGCGCAGCGGCACAAGCGTGTGACTGTAACTGACAGGTTCTGGGTTCGATCCCCACTCGAGGAAATGAAATATTAATATTTTCAATTTAAATATTTAATATTTCATTTCTTCGCTCTGGTAATAAGGCAAAGCGCGGCATTGAGTTCCACCACTCAACACGCAATGCCTCAAATTCGGCGGAAAGTGGGGAACGAAAGTGGAACGGAGTGTCTTAACACTAGGTTCCCGGGTTCCCTCTGCTTACCCTGCCTCGTGCGGGATACAGCGTGAAGCTAAAAAAAAAGAAAATGGTTAGAATATTCCATACAATTACATTTTTTTTGCCACCATCGATTAATATCCTATCAATTTTACTTATTGCATTCATATAAGGAAAGTGAGAAACGTAACGTTATCAAATTTATAATAGGAAAATTTAAGAAGAAATGGAAGATATGGAAATAGTTACAACTGCTTCCATTTCTTCTTATGTTTCTCTTCCTTATTTAATTCTCAATCTGAACTACTCAAAAATACATAATATTTTATCGTTAAAAAAATGTTGATTTAAATTTTAAACATTACTAAACCAAATCAGATCCGATCTTAACCAATAAAATTACTTTTATTTATCATAAAGATACAATTCCAAGTAGATAATAAAACAGTAAGTACTCCAAGGACTAACCGAATGAGAATAAAACCAGTCATAATGTTAGGAGCATAGCTCGTAAACTAAGAGTGCATTAGCTATACCGATGAGGAACTACGGCTTAGAATTAGTATAAATCTTTATACTTCTCTTTTTTTGACAAAGAAATATGTGTGAAGTCACGTGTTTGCCCATTTTTTTTTTAAATTTGAGGTCGTTGAAAGCCTCAATCGGGAATAGAACCCACAATTGTTTTAATTTTAGTCAATCTGTCGTTGCGTCGGTGCGAAATGGACAAAATGGAGAGACGAATGAGAGCGCTTAAAAGTTTTTTTTTTGTTTTTTTTTTGCTTCACACTATATCCAGCACGACGCAGGGTGAGCCAGAGGGAACCCGGGAACCTAGTGTTAAGACCACTCCGTTCCACTTACGTTCCCCACTTTCCGCCCAATTTGAGGCACTGCGTGTTGAGTGGCGGAACTCAACGCTGCGCTTTACCTATTACCAGAGTGAGGAAATAAAACTTAAATATTTAAATTGAAAATATTAAATATTTAATTTCCTCGACTGTGGATTGAACTCGAAATCGAATAGCCAGCTTGTACCGTTTGCGCCACGACAGGCCTCAAAAAGTTATTATATTATATATAAAATTGAATAGAAAAAACACAGTAGATTATGTGTTAAATAAATCTATTGCTTTAGAAATAAACACTGAAATTTATAAAGGCATTTTCGTTAATTAAAATAAAATATGAATGTAGACCTACTCGTAACTATAAAAACATATATTTTTCAAGTAATAAAATTATGTATTATATCTCTCGGTAAAACTCAACGCTGATATATTTCAACATTTATAAAATTTAAAAGATTTCCACATATTAAAATAGACAGGATGATTCAAGGGTTGAGACACTTTTAGACATTGAATGGCGAAACTTAACGCCGTATTATATCGTTGCCTGAGCGACGAAATAAAAGTACTTTTTCTTTTAGCTTTTCACTGTGTCACACATGGCAGGGTAAGTAGAGGTACGTTGTGAACCTAGTGCTAAGATGTCTTAGATGTTTCGAATTCAGCGGAAAGTGAGTAAAGGAATGTTTCCTTTACTCACTTTCCGCTGAATTCGAGACATTGCGTGTTGAGCGGCTAAAGCTAATGTTACACTCTTCCTTGTTACCAGAGCGAAGAAATGTTTTTTTTTTTATTTCCTCAAGCGGGGATCGAACTCACAACCTATCAAGCTACACGCTTGTTACTCTACGCCACGATCTAGGCCTTATATGGAAATACTTTAAAACGTAGCGGGATTTGTACATTAGTACCTTGTGGTGACCATCTAAGCAGTCAAGTGCAAGTGAGCATGTGGCACGGGTAAAAAATTGTATACGTTTTAATTATTTTTTTATTCTTTTGTATGGGATATTACTTTAAATATATCAGATATGAAAATAATTCATTATGTTAGGTGAGAATAGAAAACAACCTTTGCGTATACAGCCTTGCTCTGCCCCTTAGTTGGCGTTATTCCGAATATTCAATAAAAGAGAACTGAGTGGTATAAGGGAACAAGCGTACTACATTTTGGTAACTGGGCAAAGCGCGGCGTTGAATTCCACCATTGTAAAGGCAATTCTACCATAATTTGTCATATTGAAATTGGAGTATCTTAACACGAGGTTCCCAGGTTACCTCTGCCTACCCTTCTATGTTCGGGGTACAGTGTGTAGCTAAAAAGGAAAAAAAGAAGACTACTGCTTAGGATTCCTTTGATTCAATGACCACTTACCGGGCTCATCGCGTCGTTGTAATTTATTTACGATTTTGCCAAGATAAATGAAATAAAGATATAAGATAAAATTTAATAGATAGAAGATTCCTTTCTTGCAAAATAATGATATTAGTATAATTACGGGATACAGCATGAAGCTAAGTAGTGAGAGCAAAATAATTATTATTGATTTTAACTGAGTGCAAAAAACCAACCAAGTCTCGATGAAGCCGCTTGTTTTTCTATAAAAATAATTAAATCTCTAAGTAAAGCCAAGCTAAGTCTAAGATTCTTCACTGCGATTTTATTCTGATTATTTAAATTGTATGTGACCAACGGTGGACCATTTTTTAAGCCAAATTAAAATTATTGTTGGTATACACGAATCAACAGCCAAGTTCACATGTTTTCGTGAATTCATCAGTGTTTTGCTTAGTTCCTCATCAAAGGCACATAAAAAATCCTTGCTCCCACATAAAAAATCCATACAAACATAAAATTTTCTTTCAAGAGTTAAAAATAACTAAGTCATTTCCAAACGACTAACTCAATTATGTGTTCAAAGCTTCACGTAACCTATTTACCGCTACCCTCATATTAATAATATATATGCATAAGCTCACTAAGTATACGGCTTTGCTTAGATTTCGATTATGTACGTATATTTTATCTAGTCATAATAATTTTCTTATTTTATAGTAATGTACTACATATTTCTATTACTGAATCATGTTTCACGCTGTTTCCCGCTTATAGCGGAGGGAAGAGGTCGAGTATAAATATTTTCTCAATTTCCGCCCTTACATCGATTATTTTCATCTTGACACTGTATACTGATCATGGCAAGGTAGGCAGAGGGAACTTGGAAACCTAGTGTTAAGACACACAGAGCCAAGAAATGAAAATATTTAATGTTTTATTTCCTCGAAAGGGGGTTAAACTCACAACCTATTGTGCTTACAGTCGCACGTTTATGCCCCTGAACGACAACAGGCCTCAATTTTGTGAAATATAACTTGTTAAATGGCAAAATCAATCTTGCGCTTTATTATTTAAAAGGAGCTAGTTGAAATCGTCGAGTTGAAATCGTCGAGTTAATAATCAGGGTTAGTTATGTACTTAAAAATTAAATGTTTTTTTTTAAATCAAAACATAAAAGCACAACAGCTAACATAAAAATTCGATACAAAAAAAGCTCGACAGTACATACATATTCGTATAAAGGCTTATTACAATACGTAAGAGGTTTGCACGAATCGCTTCCGGCGATCTTTATACAATGAAAGAAATGCAAGATGAGATGTAAAAAATGTGAAAGCATTTTAATATCTTGTATCGTACCTTTAAAACTTTTATAATAATATGCTGAGTTTACGTCTGTCTTTTTCTACGTGACACTTGTGTATGTATGATTATTTTAGTAGAACATCTTCTGTAGCAATTTCTTTTCTCAGCTTCACGATGTAACCCGTAAATGACAGGGAAGGCAACTTATGTATATATGCATGTATAAGTATAATATGAAACTTTTAGACTTCTTCAGACCAGCATATAACCGTTGTTTCCGGCAAACGGTCGCAGATGTACATCCTGTTGTCAACGCTCTAGTGACTTTTGTTGGCTCCAAATAGACTGAAGTAAACCTTACTTCAAGCAAAGCTTTATTTATATGTCCATGTTTGTACTTATTTAGAAAACGTATAAAAATGTTAACATAGAAGGATTAGAACCAGCGCTTCTTGGAATCCGTCCAAGGTCGTACGTCCCACACATGGTAGGATAGGCAGAGGGAACTTGGGAACTTAGTGTTAAGACACTACGTTCCCTACCCTTAATTCCAGAATTTGATGCATTTTGTGGTGGTGACGGAACTCAACAAGAGTGAGAATAGAACCCACAACCTGTCACGTTAATACTCCCACAGTTGTACCATGTCAAGCCTAAAATAGAAATGCTCATACAAATAAAACTTGTAATAACAAAAATTTCGTTACTTACTTTAACTAGTTTATTATTCCAAATTAATGTTAATTACCTTACGAAGAATTTTATACACAACGTATAAATTTGTATAAAAATTATTTAAATATTACAAATTTTTTTGTGGCGCAGCGAATACAGTCACAAGCGTTTGACTGTTACCGACAGGTTCTGGGTTCGATCCCCGGTCGAGGAAATGTAATATTTAAAATTTTCAATTTAAGTATTTAATGTTTCATTTCTTCGCTCTGGTAATAAGGCAAAGCGCGGCGTTGAGTTCCGCCACTCAACACGCAATGCCTCAAATTCAGCAGCAAGTGAGGAACGAAAGTGGAACGGAGTGTCTTAACACTAGGTTCCCGGGTTCCCTCTGCCTACCCTGCCTCGTGCGGGATACAGCGTGAAGCTGAAAAAAAAAAATTATGATTCTGTATATAAAAATAAAAAAAAAACCTACGAAATTCACTCATACTTAATTAAACAGCTGAAACATTACACTATGTCTATATCAGTAGACTCATTAGTTATTTGTGAGAAAATCTCTATTTTAATCGCAACGTTATCCCTAAAGACCGCGTATTAGTTCACAATGTTTTCGAAGCTATTAAGCGCATTGTTCGCTAAGTTAATTACATTGGGGCCACGTTTCAATACCGGCGGAGCGGATTTTTTAAAATTTCGCTCATCCCCTTTGAAATTTATCTTCGGCTTCCATTGGAAACTAGAAGCGGAAATTAGTAATTACATTAGTAGTTCGTTGCGTTATTATGTTGAGTCATTGATTTATTAGATTTGCGTAATTCGGATTTCCTTCTATTTGTAGAGTAAGTGACGGAATGTTCTAATCTCTTTTTTTTATATAGCTTTACGCTGTATCCCGCACGAGGCAGGGTAGACAGAGGGAACCCGGGAACCTAGTGTTAAGACACTACGTTCCACTTCCGTTCCCCACTTTCCGCCGAATTTGAGGCATTGCATGTTGAGTGGCGGAATTCAACGTCGCGCTTTGTCTTATTACCAGAGCGAAGAAATGAAACATTAAATATTTAAATTGAAAATAATAAATATTTCATTTCCTCGACTGGGGATCGAACCCAGAACCTGTCGGTTACAGTCACACTCTTGTGCCGCTGCGCCACGACAGGCCTCTCTCTAATCTCTACAAAACATTTATTTTTAGCTTCACTCTGTATACCGTACATGGTAAGTTTGGCAGAGGAACCTTGGGAACCTAGAATCCAGACATTCCGTACCGTTGCCCATTGTTGGCCGTATTGTGTGTTGAGAGGTTAGCGAAAAGTATTTAATATTTAATTTCTTAAATCAATCACTTTTACGTGTAACATCAATAAGTTGTAGGCTTGATATCTACTTGAAGAGGCAACATATTTAATATTTTTATTTGCCTGCAGAATATACCGCAAAAGTCAAGCAAACGGAAGTGTTTTAATGGTAACGAGTACCTTAATCCTAGGTTCCCAAGGTTCCTCTACTTGGTCTATATCCGTTCATAACAGGATAGGCAGAGAACGTGAAGGTAATTGAAAGGAAAATAAGAAAAATATTTATATTTTTTTGTAGCATCACGCTTTATTTCTAGGGAAGATTTCAGAAAAAATGGAGTGGCAGACGCTCCCAGCAAACCTTTATATTTTAGTTCTCCACAATCATTGATACTGTAATCTCAAAGATCAATCGAGATATCCTTATCAAATCATCATTATTGTTGAAGAACGCTACCAGAATCTACTTTAAATTTAAAAATTCAAATAAATTTCATCCCATACAAAAAACTTTGGTAAAAAACCATGCAAATCCTTCAAGCAGCAAGCATTAATGCTTTTGTTTGTATATTTTATAATAATTTTTGAATTGCTCATATTCATATGAATAACATATACTTGTATTTATAAATTTGTTGATTTTTTGTACAATTTTATAAAAAACTTTATTTTATTCTATCAATTTTGTACCTATTCTCCAGTTGTAAATGTATTGATTGAATTCAAATGTCTAGATTTAGACATGATACCTGGATTTAGTATAGATTTATCAATGTCAGTAGGCTTATAGCCTCCTAAAGTAATTTCCAAGGTACAAAGAAAACTACAAGTTATAAAACTTTTACTTTTATTTCCAACTTATCAGATTTTAATGAAAGAGATCGAAACCTAAATTTGTACCATAATTTAGAAGCGAATTACTTTTATTTCAGATATTTAGAGTAATAAATATAACATGAACAATGTATGTTCAAGTTACTTTAAGAGTTGCCCCCCTTTTTTACTAGATAATTGTAAAAATATATGTCAACTTTTTGAAATCATTAAAGTGCGGAGACATTTTGGGGTCTATTGATTCATAATTTAAAATAAATATTTTCGAGACCAGAATAAATGAGGCTTCAATTTTCAACAAAATACATAGTATTTCTAAAATAAATCTTAAACAAAAGTACAAGCAGCAACACATAACTTAGTTCGTTTCAGGGTTGCAAGGAAAGTTTTAAAGGAAAGGACATGACCCTTATCAGGATCATTTTGTTGCCCGTCTGACCGTCAGTCAAAACCATATATCTCGATAGTGCGTAAGGATATCAAGATGCACCTACCGCTACTACAGTTGTGATTTTTTTTTCATTAAGTAAGAACTTACAATACAAATAAATAACTCATCTTAACGCTGTATCCCGCACATGGCAGGGTAGGCAGAGGGAACTTGGGAACCTAGTGTTAAGACACTCCGTTCCACTTCTGTTCCCCAAATAAATAAAAAAAGAAAATGTAAAACATTTGTAGGTAAAAAAAATATGATAAAAATCGTTCGTTCGTTTTTGGTTAGACCTTTTAATCGTTTGTTTGTTTGTTAGTTTGTTTGATAGATTTTTTTTGTTTGATTTTGAAATGACTTAATTTTAGAAACTTATTTTACGTAAAAAACAAATACAAATGAGCACATTAGACACCTAATAGTAGATGATCCAGAATAGCTACAGGTGCGTTGCCATACTGAAAGTGGAGGCAGATGTGCTCTTTGAAGTGAATCAACATTATTTACTCAAGCTCATTTATTGAGGAAGGCTGTTGTCTATATAATATCACAATAATATTTTCTATACTCCTAGAAGACTTATTAAAAAAAAGCATAAATCTCATAATTAATCTAGGCCGTTGAATTTTTCATCAAGCATATGTCTATCAAGCATATGTTCATCGTAATGTAAACAATTTTGCAAAATAAAAAAAAAATAAAAGAAATTTTCGACAATGTTTTCCAAAATGCCATATTATTCGTCGTTCAGTTGTAGATCCATTTTGCATTTTATATGGTTCAAAATTGCTTTTTACGGTAGGTATATGTCTCAGCTTCACTCTGTATCACGCACATGGCAGGGTATGCAGAGGGAACTTGGGAACCTAGTGTTAAGACACAATAAAAGTACATAAACAAATATTTTAGAAGATATCATAGTTTTGAAATTCGCAAGCAGAGTTATAGCCGTCGTAGGTACACTTAACATCTACTCGTATATGATTTATAACCAAGCGCGTTAATCTCAGAACCTTCGGCTTGGTAAGATTATCCAATTATCGAGAAAGGCAATATTACGCGGTTAATAATTTTCGATATAATCCATTGTATTTGCGGTAAAAATGAAATGCTTCTTAGAATGTCGCAATATATTTATTTTCATTCCACCACACGAACGAAGCCGCAGATAAAAACTAGTATAAATATTGTCTTTTTTGGTCGTAAATGCTCATTAATTCGTTTTATAGTAAAGCATATTAATAAGAGGCCTGTCGTGGCGCAGCGGCAAAAACGTGTGACTGTAACCGATGGGATGTGGGTTCGATCTCCACTCGAGGAAATGAAATATTTAATATTTTCAATTAAAATATTTAATGTTTTCATTTCTTCATTCTGGTACAAGGCAAAATGCGGCGTTGAGTTCCGCCACTCAACAAGCTATGCCTCAAAATCCGAGGAAAGGTGGGAAACGGAAGTTGAACTTAGTGTTTTTACTCTAGGTTCCCAAGTTCCCTCTGCCTACCCTGCCATGTGCGGGAACCTGAGAGGGAGAGTAAAAATTAATAAGGTCAATTATTATTGAACCAAATAAAAATATATTACTATATATTTTTATACTCTATATATGTTTAAAGTCACAATTCTTACGTGTCATTATTGTGCCATTTCAAGCTTAAAACATTTATTTCAACAAATATTCTCAACACGCGCGTTAATTTAGACTAAAATCCTTGATCACATCGTTCACGTAAAATTGGCTTACATATCCTTTCAAGATTGCCTATCTCTCGTAAGATCGAGAATGAACGTTATTTGTATACCGTTTGATGCCACGTCTTTTGATGGCTCGGAATATTTTTCATATTTAAGGTGAATTTATGGTGAAATTCACTCAAATACATCATTTCGTACTTGTTTTTGATGTGGAATAGGAAATTTTCGACTATAAGATTGATATCTTATGTATTTGCTATCTTTTATATATGTATCTATGATTTATGCTTTATACTTGGTGACAAGATAAGCTAGAAACCATCTCAAGATATAGATTCATGGCTTATTTATTTTTAAGTAAGAACATTTCATTTACTTAGCCTTATTTTTAACCGTTAAGGCTGTCGTTTGTTTTTTTTTTTTTAGAAAGATGCAGATTGAATTAATTTCAAATCAGTCTCTCATGTTTTACCCACTTTTTTATATATGTTTTTACTATTTTTAAAGTGTTAATCCAAACTCAGGAAAGAAAATGAAACACTTTTAAACGGATTAATCGCGTATATTGAATGGTAAACATTTTTGGGAAACCCGACGTTTCGAACACTTTACAGTAGTCCGTGGTCACGGGTAGTAGTAGACCTGTAAAGTGTTCGAAACGTCGGGTTTCCCAAAAATGTTTACCATTCAATATACGCGATTAATCCGTTTAAAAGTGTTTCATTTAAAATGTATAACAATCGCGAAAATCAAAGACATTATTATTAGGAAAGAAAAATTTGAAAAAAAAAAACAAAGTTAAATCCAAATAAGTAATGAAACAACTTCTTCACCTGACGCTTCAACCAGTACTAGTTAAATAAGTAGTGTCTCCAAAGATAAAGATGACTTTTTTATTCACGACCAAATTTATTAGGCACTGGGCATCGTTCCTACCAGTCATCAATAATACCATAAAAATAAATATAAAAACAATCATATATTATATTTCGGCCAGTCGTGGTGTAGGTGCACAAGCGTACGACTAAATGTAACAGGTTGTCGGTTTGATCCGTACTCCAGGAAATAAAATATTTCATATTTTCATTTCTTAGTTCTTGTAACAAGACATATCGCGGCGTTGAGCTCCGACACTCAACTTACAGTAACTCAAATTCAGTGTAAAGTGACATACGAAAGTGTCACAATGGGAAAGGATATCTATGAACAATTTTATAAGTAAATTTACAATATAAGGTATTAAATTTAAATCATTTCCACGTGACCTTTTTCGTGCATAAAGACTTGTTCACATCAAACAATGCAAGTACTTTACAGTTCTAGACTCCAGTTCCACTCTAAACACTTGGAGCACTTCACAAATAGCTGTAACTGTGAGTGGCAAGTAACCCACGTTGGTCTCTTAGTGGTACTAATTAAATTTTAAATGCGAGATATCATTATGAAAAATGGACTATTTTTTTGCATTTACACGCTTATTTTTGTGTAGGATAGGTAAAGTTTTCCATTTTTTAGGCAGTTCATTCTAGGGCAGGACTGATTGCTGTACTTTATCTTGTTCTTAGAGCGGAGAAATGGAATTAATTTCTTTATACCCTTAAGTGCAGTGTTTTCCAAACTTTTTTAGTCCACGCCCCCCGTTTGAATTTCTATAACCACCATTTCCCTAACCTAAACCAAGCGTTGGCTTAAAATGTCTTGGCGAGAGGGTCATTTTTCTTTGGTTAAATCATTAATTGCCTCCCTCCAATTGCCAAAATGCCCCACTTTGGGAAACACTGCTTTAGCGTGATCCGAACCCACTATTACCGCATTTAAATTTGTTTTGTTTGACTATAAACACTCATTATGAACTACGCTCAAGCGATATCAATAATAACACGTACGCCCATAAGTCATACCAAAGCTAACCATGTTTCTGCTTAACGCCATATAATATTTTTGTGCAAGACATATTTATGACAGATACGGGAATATGTGACCGAGATAGTTACTTCACATACAGATTTCATTTAATGTGAGTGCGTGACTGAACTAAGTAGCTGAGGCTTTATAATGTATGAAATGAGCTTTTGCGTGCCATTTTTGTCTTAATACTTTTATTTAGTTTCATTTTGCACACGGCCCATGGAAGGCAAAGTCAACTTGGGAACCTATTGTTTAGACACTTTGATTCATGAACTCAACTCCACGTTTTGTTTTATTATCCGAGCGAGAAAATGAAAATATTATATTATTTCGTTTCTTTCGCGATAAACAAACTAATTTTTCGGGAACTTAGGAACCTTCTCGGTGCAAAAGTGTGGAGCCTAGTTTATTCCCCACTTTCCGCCCGGTTTGAGGTATTGTATGCTTAGTGCTGGAACCCAAAGCCGCGCTTTGCATTGTTACAAAAGCGAAAAAATGAAAATATTAATTATTTTATTTCCTGAAATATTTAATTTTTCCTATTTACATATTTAATGTTTCATTCCTTCGCTCTGGTAATAAGGTAAATCGCGGCGTTGAGTTCCGCCACTCAACACGCAATGCCTCAAATTCGGCGGAAAGTGCGGAACGGAAGTAGAACGGAGTGTTTTAACACTAGGTTCTCGGGTTCCCTCTGCCTATCCTGCCTCGTGCGGGATACAGCGGGAAGTTAAAAAAAAATATTTCCTCGATTGAGGTTCGAACCCACAACCTGTCACATTTGTAGTCACATGCTTGGGTCCCTACGCTATGTCAGGCCGCCTTACTACAAATATACAAGACAAAATTATTATACGAACTCTATCATCATTTTCCTTAAGGCTTATCCTGACGTAGCTGACACTCAAGCTTAAATAGCCCCAAATATAGCCAAGATTAGGCCAAAATGCATTCTTGCATAAAATAACACCATGTACTGTTATGTCCCAGTTACGCAGTGACCGTGTAGTACACACTGGGTAGTTTCACAAGGGGTTGAATTTGACAAAGAAATATTTATGTTTTTATTAGATAAGTTTCGCTACAGCGTCATGTTTTATTTAAGTTCTTTGGAAATACGAAACAGTTGCAAAGTTAGTTTGCGATATCATATATTATATACTGTTTATATTGATCGTTTGGTAAAGTTAGTCGTTTTGATTATTATGATCATGAGACAAAATGTATAAGCAAATGTAATTGCCATGGTGAAATCTAAAAATTATACGTGAACATGACTAGGCTAGTCATGATTTTTCAATAAAGTTCTTGATATGTTATTTGTATATATAATAATTATTTGGTAACGTTCCTAATGATATCAATGAATATTTTGCCTAAAACATAGTTTTTTAAATATCTTATTAAAAAAAATTTGGCTGGGAACTATCGTGGCGTAAGAGCACAAGCGTGCGACTGTAAACGGTAGGTTTTACGTTCAATCACTATTGAAAGAAATGAAATATTTAATATTTTCATTTGCTCGCTCTGCTCAAGCAAAACACATTATTAATAGCCACAATTCAACACGGAAATATCTTAAAATTTGTCACAAAGTGAGAAATTTTTAAAACAAGAAAGCAAAGATTTTTTAGCGAAAAATAAAATATTTCAATTAAAAATTTCAAACATAATCTAAGTACTAAATTTTAGAAACAACACAAAAAAATCTCTTAACAAAAATTGCCCAAAAGGATGAGAATATATTTCACACCCTTTTAATTAAACCGTATAATGTACGTTAAATATAAAAACCCTTAACAATGAAAACACAGACTCGTACTAAACCCTAGTTAAAATTGTCACATTTCCACCGCATGTGAGCATTCGAAACGTGTCGAAAAGCAAATGTTAAACATCAAACGATTATAACTTTTATTAAAATAGTATTAAAAGTCATATTTCTTTGCAAAAAAAACTCAACGCGCTCCAATTTTATTCAAAAATCTCTGGTTTGGGGACGTTTAAGACTGTTTGTCATCTTTTCTTGTCATTTAGGGATGTTTTCGGATATTAGACGGTTGAATATAAAAGGTTTGCGGGAACGTGTATATATCTTTGAAATGTTTGTACTTTGTTACAGGAACAAGCTACGATTTACAATGATTTATAAAAATCATTAAAAAATTAAATATGAAAAAATTAGGTAAGAAATGAAAATGAGGCCGGTCGTGGCGCAGCAGCACAAGTGTGTGACTAACCTGTAAACGATTATGGGTTCAATCTTTACTCGAGGAAATGAAATGTTTAATATTTTTAAATTAAATATTTAATGTTTTCAATTTAAATATTTAATGTTTTTGTTTTCTTGCTCTGGTTACAAGGCAAAGCGTGGCGTTGTGTTCCGCCACTCAACATGCAATCCCCTTAAATTTGGTGGAAAGTTGCGAATGGAAGTGGACGGGGTGTCTTAACACTAGGTTTCCAAGTCTCCTCTGCCTACCCTGCCATGTGTGAGATACAACGTGAAACTAAGAAAGAAAGAAAGAAATGTAAGAAAATGAACAGATCTTCGAATTTCCATTGATTACAGTAAATTTTGCTGGAAACATATCTCAAACACTACTGATATGATTATGATGAAACTTAAATTGTACTGCCTTTAAAATATTTATTTTATTCTGTTTTCATAATTATTTATAGAGTGATATACAATCTAATTTATTTAGAATTATTCAATTATAACTGTTCATGAGCCTATTGGTAGATGAACAAATAGATTGACAGACGTATGGACAGACGGCGGCGTCTTCGTTATTCGTATATCATACCCTTTTACCCTTTTGGTAGCGTACCCTAAGTACCCTAAGCTCCAAGTCCAATAGTCAGTTAATGAACAGTCAAAGGAGCGCTTACATTTTACAAAATTCCTTAGGAACATTTACTTAAATTAACTGTACTTCATCTGAATGTTTTTTGCAGTAAATGGTAACGGTAGTGTTTTATTGGGAACGAATTTTAGTGGGAAAGTTCCCAGTTACACTCTGAAGCTTAACTAATAAATAAGATTAATTTAAAACAAAATCAAGAATATTAAATGTCTTAACGACACATATATTATTACTATAAAAAGTTACCGTATAAAGTACTTTATAGGCACTGTTTATATGTTGGCTGTGGTTATAACTTTTGTGATCGTAAAATAATAGTTCAAGAACGAATTTAGTTATACAACTTTGACATTAATGAGAAAGTAATTTAAAAGAAAGTTAGTTAATATGTTTTTTGGCTTATAAATATTTAATTAATATTAAGAAAACGTAGAGTCTATTCATATACAGTTGTGAATTTCATTTGTTAGAGCTAGTGAAATATTTTATATTTTTTTCGCTCTAGCAAATTGGGCGGAAATTAGGGAACGCAAATGTCCTTACGGGAACAGAGTGTCTTAACACTTAGGTTCCCGGGCTACCACTGTCTACCCTTCTATACGTAGGATCGGATAATGGAAAAAAACCTTACTGTTAGCGCCATATTGTTTGATTAATATACCCACTTTGGGAATTAATTATAAATCGGAAGTAAGCTCTATTGTATACTTCCTATGCGGAATAAAATGTAAAAGTAAACTAAATAAATACAGTTTATTTATATACCACTACTAGTTCAAAGGTTCATTTCAATTTAAAGGAAATTTTTAAATACGTGTAAAACTATTTTAAGGCATGTAATTGTCAGGTGAGTGAGTGACCCAGTTGCATTTCCATAATAGATCGATTTTCACTTGAGGAAATGAAAAAAAATGTTTTATTTTTCTTGATTACGTTCTTGTATAAATAGAAAAAAATAAGTTTTGTATGAAACTCTTATTTATATAAATGTATATAAATGTATATAAATTTTTATCATCTTTTTGAAGTATGTCGTAGCGCAGGGACGCAAGTGTGTGACTCTAAACAAAAGATGTAAACGAAAGATGGTGAGAAAGTGAAATAAATAATACTTTCATTTCTTTGCTCTGCTAATAAAGCAAAGCACGGCGTTGAGTTCCGCTACTCAACACGTAATGATTCAAATTCGGCGGAAATTCAGAAACGGAATGAATTGTCTTATCACTAGTTTTTCAAGTTCCCTCTGCTTGCGTTACCATGTGCAGGATTTAACGTGAAGCTGAAAAATAAATTTGTTTAAAATTTTTATTTAATTATTGATTTTCTTTTCATCAGCACACTTTGTTCCTATTTAATGTCGAGTTTTATAACTGGAGGTCCACATAAAGTATTTTATAGATTTTAATTACATGATAAATTCATACAAAATTCAGCAAAACCGGTGAATATTTAGCTCGTATCTTTAATTGCGCTGTTGTAGAAACTTGAAATATTAAATTATATATTAATTTTAGCTTGATATTTCCGCACACTTGTGGGATATATGGTTGTACCACACTGACGAATGCATAAAAAAGCCACCCTTGAAGGGTTCCCTTTTTTACTTTTACAAGCTACACTTACTACGCTTCACGCTGTATCCCGCACGAGGCAGGGTAGGCAGAGGGAACCCGGGAACCTAGTGTTAAGACACTCCGTTCCACTTCCTTTCCCCACTTTCCGCCGAATTTGAGGCATTGCGTGTTGAGTGGCGGAACTCAACCACGCGCTTTGCCTTATTACCAGAGCGAAGAAATGAAATATTCAATATTTAAATTGAAAATATTAAATATTTCATTTCCTCGGCTGGGGATCGAACCCAGAACCTGTCGGTTACAGTCACACGCTTGTGTCGCTGCGCTACGACAGGCGTCAACAAGCTATGGAACCCAAAAATATTTTTTTAAATGTTACTTTCTTCTAAAAAACTATAATGTTACCCTCAGTAACCTTCAATAACGAAGTGTAGTATTAATTGAAACACAACACCTCGATTAATTTTAATTAGTTTATGTAAGCAAATTGAAGCAGTAGAACGTGTAGAACGTCGTGTTATCATATATCATTGGACATTGTAATAAATTGTTATCAATATAGCGCTAGAGTATAAGTTATTGGAAATGAAAAGGCAGAAGCTGTTAGAACAGCACGAGAATGTGCCTGTAAGTGGTTGGATCCCCACTTGAAGAAATTAAATATTTTTAAATTAATATTTAGCTTTTTTGTTTCTTCGTTCATTGTTTTGTTTTTCGTTCAGGCAACAAGACATAGCGGGTCGTTGAGTTCCGCCATACAAATTCGGCGGAAAGTGGAAATCAGTATTAGTAGGCGTATACTTAATTTCGACATCATATAATATATATATATATATATATATATATATATATATATATATATATATATATATATATATATATATATATATATATATATATATATATATATATATATATATATATATATATATATATATATATATATATATATATATATATATATATATATATATATATATATATATATATATATATATATATATATACCCACTTTCCATTGCGTGTTGAATGGCGGCACTCAACGCCGCGCTTTGCCTTATTACCAGAGAAATACATACTATACATACTATAAATATAGTTAAATTGAATTTCTTATGTATAGTAAATTGTGAATGAAATAGTGAAATATATACATATTATATATAACTTCAGGATATATCCCGCACATAGCAGAGGGAACTTGGGAACCTAGTGTCAAAATACTACGTTCCTATATGGATCCCTTCCGTTACCCACTTGACATTGAGGGGTAGAACTCAATACCTTGTTTTACTCCATACCAGAGCGAGATAATGAAAATATGAAATATTTAAATCATTTACAATTGCCAATTAGAAAAGTTACTTTGGTATAATATATTAATCTATGTATATACATATAAAAATATTTGTATCTTTCTCAACTATGTCTGGATTAACACTGTACAATTATCAAAAATATAAAATATTTAAATATTCCACTCTCTCTTAAAGCAGCGAACAAAAGAAGATAGCAATTAGATACATTACGGAAGAGGCGAAACTTAACGTTGCACCTGATCTACCAGAACAGGATAACAAAAATAATTAAATCACTTCAACGGGAATCGAACTTGCAACCATAATTTTCAAAATCTATTGATCTTAAATAAATAAACTAGGATTTCTAAATTAACTCGTAATTTAGCTTACGTAAACTTCCTCAAAATAATATGATATAAACTTCAAACTTGTTAAGTCCACATAATAAGCACAAAAGCATGGTAACAGGCATCACGTCAAGCGATACTGTTACCATTTGCATTCCTCAAAAGCCCATTTCAATGGACGCAGTCAAAGTTACTACAAAGAGATGTTACGATAGCATTGACTATTTATGTCCGATTTGTACAATTAAATTTATATTATAAATTTGATAGTAAATAAAATTAATATTTGTATAAGAAGCTTTAATATAGAAGATGAAATTATCGTCATTGTTGTAAGTTTTACGCTTGATTTGAGAATGTCGTGGCGCAGAGGAGAAATAATACGACTGTTAACGCAACTGTTGTGGGTTCAATTCCAACTTGGGAGAATAAATTATTTTAAATTTTAATTGGTGCCTATCGTAAGGCCCATCGTGGCGACGCGGCACAAGCGTGTGACTGTGAACGCGTTAGTATGTGGATTCGATTTCAACTTGAGGAATTGAAATATTTAATATTTTCAAATTAAATGTTTGTTGTTTTTATTTCTTCGCTCTAGTAGCAAGGCAAGAGCAGTGTTGAGTTCCGCCACTCAACACGCAACGACTCAAATTCTGTGCACCGTGGGGAACGGAAGTGTAACGGAGTGTCTTAATACTAGGTTCGCAAGTTCTCTCTGTCCATGAAATATTCCATTATATTGAGTGGGGATAGAATCCATAAGAGATGTGCCGCTGAGTTCTGACAGGCCTCTATCTACATACATACATATATATACATATATATATATATATATATATATATATATATATATATATATATATATATATATATATATATATATATATATATATATATATATATATATATATATATATATATATATATATATATATATATATATATATATATATATATATATATATATATATATATATATATATATATATATATATATCGTATTAAATAGAACTATTTTTTGTACCATTGTATAGCTTTTTGGTACTAAGTCAGTATCATATTATGCGAAATAGAGAAGAGAAGAAAGAAAAGAAAAGGAGAAAAGAGAAGGTTGTGGGCTCTTTACCGTTTCTCCGGCACAAGTGGATAAGCGCTAGGACGGCCACGGAACAATTGTTTTCTACTCTAGTTTTCTTGTTAATATTTAAACATCGTTATTTCTATATTAAATATTTTTTTTATTTAATCACTAATTATATATATATATATATAGATATATATATATATATATATATATATATATATATATATATATATATATATATATATATATATATATATATATATATATATATATATATATATATATATATGTATATATATATATATATATATATATATATATATATATATATATATATATATATATATATATATATACATATATACTGCGTGAATTCAGCGAAAGCCGAACATTTCCACACAAGCGTCGCAACGGACAAGGAACATTCTTTGTAGTACTCGTGACTTGACAGTGACATGTCACAGCACACAGCCCGTGTTCTGAAGTGGAGCTCTCATACATTAAGACCGCTTTTGCTTTATTTAGAACTTTTTGAGAGTTGTTTTGATATTTGCAGAATATATTTTTATTTAAATGTTATGGTTTGAGTGAATTTACATGTGGATAATGCGAAAACAATATATCTACTAAATAACTTTAACTTTTTAAATATACATATAAATTTTAAATATGCCAGGGTAGACAGAGGGAACTTAGGAATCAAGTGTTTAGACAGTCAGTTCTGGTCCCGCTTACAACCTAACTCCACTAGAGAAGAGTTATTAAATAAAAAAAATACTTAATATAGAAATAACGATGTTTAAATATTAACAAGAAAGCTAGAGTAGAAAAAAAATGTTCCGTGGCCGTCCTAGCGCTTATACACTTGTGCCGGAGAAACAGTAAAGAGCCCAGAACCTTCTCTTTTCTCCTTTTCTTTTCATTCTTCTCTTCTCTATATCACATAATATGATACTGACTTAGTACCAAAAAGCTATACAATGGTACAAAAAATAGTTCTATTTAATACGAAAAACTGCTAAACATAAATCCCTTGCGACATTTCCTTTTGTTTCAGTACAGCCTCTTTACGTTAACATTTATTTGACGTTGCCTATCACACGCTACGGTAATATGTTGAAACCACAAAGCGACATCGTTGACAAAAAAAAGACAAAAATGTTTTCTGTTTTAGCGATCCGTGACTCAAAATTGAAGGGAAACCTTATAGGATTATTTTGATGTCCGTACGTCTATTTGAGGCGTAGAGGCGTAAGCTCTACTCGAAAAATGAAATATTTCATATTTTCAACTCTTCACTCTGGTACAAGGCAAAGCGCACGGAACTTAACACGCAATGTCTCAAATTTGGCCAAAAAGGAGAAACAGAACGGAGTGTCTTGATAGGTTCCTAGGTTCCCTATGTCTACCCTGTTGTGTGCGGGATACAGTATGGGGTCAAAGTATCTGCCTGTTTGTTTGTCAATATTATTTTCTCAAGATTGATTGAAGGTATTAAGCTGAAATTAATACTTAATACCTAATTCTAGCATTCTGTGGAGCACAGAAAGTATTAAACTTCTTTGTTGATGCAATCAAAAGATACGAATATTTCTGCTTTACTAAAGACTAGTTTGGTTCTCCTTGATTTTTTCACTTAATTTCATATATTCCCTATTTTATTGTCAAATTATCAAGATATCGCCCAAAATATCAAGACATCGCCCAAATTATCAAGACATTGCTCAAATTAACTCTTGACATCTCTTGTTACCAGATTGAAGAAATAAAAATAATTCATCCCCTAACTGAAAATCCAACCCAGAACCATCGCGTATTATAGTTAGACGCTTCGCTACTGCACCCCAATGACCTACATACGAGTACGTACCTAATATATAAAAATTATATCGTACAAGCATATTTATGCAATTTGTACAATTGTACCGATTTTCAAGAACTCATCAGATTTCCTCAGCTTTGTATTGTGTTCTTTGATTTATTGCCATTGTTTCTTACTCAATTAATGTAAAATGGGAGCAGACATTTTTTATTGCTTAACAGTATTTGATAAAATCAAAATCAAATCAAAATCAAAATATTCTTTATTCAATTAGGCCATTTAAGCACTTTTGAATCGTCAAGTTACATATAAGTGTCTGTGGTGTCAGTCCTTACAGGAAGCTACATATATCGTAGCTTTTTAGAAATACTATATGTATCTAATATATATTTAAAAATATCTACACAAACATATTATCGATGGTTAATACTTTAATATGTAAAAAGTGTAAAACCAATCATGAAGACTTTAGATTTTCTCCCAACCTTGTTTTTTTTTTATTTCTTGCTCTGGCACTAAATACTGCGGGAAATTCTGTTCAAAATAAAGTGTAGAGGCGAAAAATAACAAAAAACCCTATTAACAAATTCCATTAATAAACAAGTTTACCTTGAAACAAAAATTAATATTCAAAATACTTCTACATATATAATTTTTCTATATGCCTCAGCGTTACCCAAAAAAAAAATATATAATTCAAAACAAAATTCGAGAACGCAAAGTATCACATACTTACCAAACGAACCACAAAGGCATCGCTTTCACCATAACTACACCATTATCATACTGTTTACAAAGACCTGAACGTTTCAAAGGAAAACAACATTGAATAGAATTTTAATTCCTAATTTTTACGTAACACGTCTCGGTATTCATTAATCAGATACTGTAGCCGTATGGTGATACTTTAACACCGCTCTGTACTGTGAAGCTTGGTTCTTTAAACGCTTTACCGTGTAAACGGATTTTTAGAGGACTGCCTTTGTAAGTTGCTGTAATTCTGATTCCTTTGTCTCCAACTCAGCCGCTTCGAATGTTTGCTGTTGGAATTTAAGAATTTGATTCGTTTTTTTTTTAATTTTATGGCGGAATCACTTTGTTGTAAGAGTTTTTAGTTTATTTATCTCGTGGTCTCGTTGAGGTATCAAGATGATATTAACAACAAATATTTAGGTCTACTATCCAGTAGAGCACTGAATAAATCAAGCTTCTAAGTCAATTCATTAAAAAAAATATATAAAATATTTTACCCAGCTTCACGCTGTATTACAGGCAGAGGGAACGTGGGAAATTAGTATAAGACACTCCGTTCTACTGTCGTTTCCCACTTTCCGCCGAATTTGAGGCATTATATATAAAGATAAAATATAAAATTCATAATAAATAATTAAAATCTATTGTGGGGTATAAAAATATATTTTAAATAAAGTTATATATAGTTTATAACACAATGTCACAGTTCAGAAACAAAAAAAAGCTTGTTTCGAATATGTAAGAGAATTAAAGTTTACTTATTTAAACCAGTACCTCTTCGATGTGACCAAGTATAATTTCAACATATTCGTAGCTTGATCAGACCATACGGCATGACTGACTGATACCAGTGGGCTTAGATGATTTTCAAAAGATGTGATTTCAAATGCTATTGTGAAATTTTACTTTATACTAAAATTTTAAGACACTCCGTTCCCCACATTCCGCCGAATTTTCAGGCAAAGAATGTTGAGTGGCGGAACTCAACGCTGCGTTTTGCCAAAACAATAAATATTTTAATTGAAAATATTAAATATTTTGTTTCCTCGAGTGGGGATCGAACCCACAACCCATCGGTTACACGCTTGTGCCACTGCACCACGAAAATAACGCGAAATACATTAAATGTTACTATGTATGCGCTGATTATAACAAGGTGGTATAAAAAAAATACTAGGCAATTAACTTAGGTTTTCGGTTTCATTTCAATTAAGAGTGAATATTTAATATGAGTATGTGGGTATATATGTATAATATATTTTTTTTTAGCTTCACGCTGTATCCCGCACTATGCAGGGTAGGCAGAGGGAACGAAAGTAAAACCTAGTGTTATGACACTCCGTTCCCCACTTTCCGCCGAATTTGAGACATTGCGTGTTGAGTGACGGAACTCAACGCCGCGTTTTGCCTTATTACCAGAGCGAAGGAATGAAACATTAAATATTTAAATGGAAAGTATTAAAAATTTCATTTCCTTGACTGGGGATCGAACCCAGAACCTGTCGGTTACAGTCACACTCTTGTGCCGCTACGCCATGACAGGCCTCATGTATAATATTGTATATAAAAGACGAATAGGTAAAAAAGCATACTACCTTTCAATATAACGAAGATACTTCCGAAAACACTCAAGAAATTGTAAACAAAACAAAGTCTAGCACTATAGCTAAGTATAGCCAAAAATAAGAAAAAAATCTAAAAAGCAGGTCAGACGCAAATAGGTCGTGAGAGGCAGATGTTATATCTAAGTACTTTGGTTGAATTAAATTTAATATAATTTTTTTCTTTTTTTTAAATAAAAAGATCAGTATTTTACTTGATCTAATGCATTTTCATCTGCAATTCTCTTTTGAATCTTGAGTTTGGAATTAAAATATCTTTTTAATTAATTATATAAATGAGGCATGTTGTAGCGCAGAGGCAAAAGTGTGAGATGCAACAGGTTGTGGTTCGATGCCCACTCAAGGAAAGGAAATATTTGATACTTTCATTTCTTTGGTCTGGTAACAAGGCAAACCGGGGTGTTGTGTTCCACCAACGTAATGCCAACTCAACACAAAATGCTTCAAATTCCGCTGAAAGTACGAAATGGAACGGAGTGTCTTAACACTAGGTTCTCAAGTAACCCTGCCGTGTGTAATCAGAGATAACACCTTAAAGCTGGGAAAGAATAATAATTCAAGTAACGAGACTTCAGGCGGAATTGAGTTCCGTCACTCGTCTTAACACATTTTTTTTAGCTTCACGCTGAATCCCGCACTAGGTAGGGTAGGCAGAGGGAACCCAGGAACCTAATGTCAAGACACTCTGTTCCATTTCCGTTCTCCACTTTCCGCCAAATTTAAGGCATTGCGTGTTGAGTGGCAAAACTCAACGTGTTAGCACTAATAATAATAAATCAGCATGAGGCAGTAACTGACTTGGCGGAATGAAATATTTGGCTGCTTCTACTTGGCAATAATATGCCTTACGGATCTTACCGTATCTTTTCCATTACCTCTTATATCTAACTTACTTTACGACTTTCAGTTAACTCTTCTTTGGTCATCTAAGGTCATCTTTTTTGAGGCAGACACACCAAGGCACTTCCTTTGGACATAGTTTCTAGGCCAGCGATAAACGTATTTACATCATATTTCGCTTAACAAAGAGACGTTCTTGAATATTCGAAACATACGCAAACAAGTTAAAATTAAACAGAAATACAAAATAATAAGCCGTTTTAGGTCAGGCTGATAAATATACAAACATCGTATATAACTTACAACTGATTAGAAGAGTTCCTACAAAATCGTTCGAGAAAGTATCGACGATTTCTTAGTGGGCAGCAGAGCGTGTAATCGTCTTAACGGATTACGTTTGGTATCAATAGATGTAAAAAAAGTAAAATTTGCTTGACTTTATTTATTTATATATTTTAAGTATTTATATATATATATATATATATATATATATATATATATATATATATATATATATATATATATATATATATATATATATATATATATATATATATATATATATATATATATATATATATATATATATATATATATATTTTAAGTAATAAGGCAATAGCGCGGCTTTGAGTTCGGCCACTCAACACGCAATACACTCAACACGCAATAATATATATATATATATATATATATATATATATATATATATATATATATATATATATATATATATATATATATATATATATATTAAGTAATAAGGCAATAGCGCGGCTTTGAGTTCGGCCACTCAACAGGCAATGCCTCAAATTCGGCGGAAAGTGAAGAACAGAAGTGGACCGGAGTGTCTTCACACTAGGTTCCCGGGTTCCCTCTGCCTACCCTGCCTCGTGCGGGACACAGCGTGAAGGTAAAACAAAAAATATTTATGCATTCTTGACTTGCACTCTGTCTTTTAAGTTTTTTTTTTTCAGCTTCACGCTATATCTCGCACAGGGCAGGGTAGCTAGGGGAAACTTGCCAACCTAATTTTAAGACTCCGTTCTGTAAACCCACATTCTGCCGAATTTGAGATATTGCGGATTGAGTGGCGGAATTCAACGCCGCGCTTTGCCTTGTTATCAGAGCGAACAAATGAAAACATAATACATTTAAATTGAAAATATTAAATATTTCATTTCCTCGAGTGGAAATCGAACCAACAACCTGACGTTTCAAAGTAACTTGCTTTTGCCCCTGCACGGCAAAATGCCTCAGCAATTAACTATAAAGGAATCCTTATTAGATTTTATAGGTTAAGCGATAGGCCAACTTGTTGACCTGTGATAGATCATTATAGTTCCAGTACTTTAGATATTAGAGACTTATAAAAAATCAAGGTACTAAGTTCAATTTTATATATTTTATTTCTACTCACTTTGGGAAAAACAAATATTTTTTTATTACAATTAAGAATATTTAATTTAAATTGGACCCTTCAGATCTATACTTATGAGTAGGCAATAATTTCTTTTAATTTATCAATTTTATTAATTTTAAAGTACTTACTTAGTTTTACCCTTTATCCTTTACGGGATAGTCCATGAAACACTAAAAAGGTACACGAACAGGTAAAATCGTTTCGTTTTTTTTTTCACCTCGTTCACTGTTAACAGTACAGTAATGTCTATGCTGTTGATTTTGATTTTGATTTTTAATGTCTATGCTGACATTTTTCTGTCTCACCAATGCAGCTAAAGCGCCGTTATCTCGCTCATAGCGAGGTAGGCAGAAGAAACTTGACAAACTAGTGTTAAGACACTCCGTTTAGTTCCCAACTTCTACCGTGTTTGAGGTATTGCATGTTGAGTGGGGAAACTTAACGCCGCAGTTTGCCTTATTACCAAAGCGAAGAAGCGAAAATATTAAATATTTCGTTTTCTCGTGTGGGCGATGAATCCACAACGTGTCGTTTTTGTTGAGCGGCGAACTTGTCTTAGTACTTGTGTCCAATTTTTAATATAACATGCGCTTTCATACTTAGACGCTGTGCTGTTGTGCAACGTTGGTCACAATATTGTATTACGTATACAGATGAGCTAAGCTATGTACATGTACATATAAGTAACGCTTGTAGGTTTTTATTGACATCGGACCGAATTTTTTTAATAAAAAAAATACATTATAAAATATTTCTAAACCTGAGATATTTTTACTATAGTCGTAAAGATCTTGTGATATTAACATTTCAATGTTTAATTTACTTTTAATGTTGGATAATACCAAAAAATAGCCGGTCTATGTTTGAAACTCACATGGTCTGAAATGACCCATTTCATAAACACACATGATTTTTTCCCGCACTTAGCAGGGTGGGCAGAGGCAACTTATGTTAAGAAACTCTGTTAAGTTCCCCATTTTTACTAAAATTGAGGCATTGCGTGTTGAGTGGCGGAATTCAACGTCGCGCTTTGCCTGGATACCAAAGCAGAAAAAAAATAAATATTAATTATTTTACTTGAAAATATGAAATATTACATTTCTTCGAGTGTGTGTCTACAGTAGCACGCTAGTGCCGCTGCGCTACGACAGATCTCCATTCAATATATTTTTTTATACATATTTTTTTTATTCCTAATTTATATTGTTAATTCTCACTTCCTTATTGCCACGAGAAGAATCCAATAGGTTCTGATAATGTGGCGAATAACATACAAAATGCAATCTAATAGCAATAAAATAGAGACAAAACTTTTTTTTCTAAATAGATAATATATCTGTAGATGATATCTTTATGATACATACTAGACAAACGAACAGACGGTCAACAAAGTGACTCTACAAAGTCTTCCTCTTTTCCTCTTGAGCTACATAACCACATTGAATAATAAATAGCATGAAAATTATATTTTTAACTTCATTATTTACTTAACATCTCAAGTCCACATAAAATAAATATGAATTATGTAACGCAAAATAATACGTTTGCTTCTGGGAATCAGGTTTGAGTGTGTTTTATTTTCGAAATACTTTTTCTGATGTGATATAGAAATGAGCGATACATTTCCCTAGCGGTGTTTCTGTACTTATATCACGGTGTTTCTGTAACTAATAGTACATGAATAAGTCTATATTTATACTCAGCTTCACGCTGTATCCCGCACGAGGCAGGGTAGGCAAAGGGAACCCGGGAACCTAGTGTTAAGACACTCCGTTCCACTTCTTTTCCCCACTTTGAGGTATTGCGTATTGCGTGGCGGAACTGAAAGCCGCGCTTTGCTTATTACCAGAGCGAAGAAATGAAACATTAAATTTTTAATAATGAAAATATTAAATATTTCATTTCCTCGACTGGGGGTCGAACCCAGAACCTATCTGATACAGTCACACGCTTGTGCCGCTGAGCCACGACAGGCCTATATTCATTAAAAGTTTATTTTGAATGGAAACTGTATCTTAATGACACAGTGTGTCTGTAAGTGCAATGGTTGTGGTCTCGATGCCTAATTAGGGGACAAATGATTATTATTATTATTATTGCTTTTATAAACATACTAAGCTTCACGCTGTATCCCGCACGAGACAGGGTAGGCAGAGGGAACCCGGGAACCTAGTGTTAAGACACTCCGTTCCACTTCCGTTCCCCACTTTCCGCCGACTTTGAGGCATTGCGTGTTGAGTGGCGGAACTCAACGCCGTGCTTCGCCTTATTACCAGAGCGAAGAAATGAAACATTAAATATTTAACTTGAAAATATTAAATATTTCATTTCCTCGACTGGGGATTGAACCCAGAACCTGTCGGTTACAGTCACACGCTTTTACCGCTGCGCCACGACAGGCCTCAAGTAAGTAAGTAAGTAAACATACCAAGCGCGATTTTGAGATTTCTGCTACTAAATATGCAATGTCTTAAAAAATCGGCAGTGCTGGAACTCAACGCCGCACTTTGCTTCGTCTGCAGAGTAAAAAAAGTTATATATTTAAAAATTTCATTTTCACGAACCATGTACCTGTCGAGGTTACAGTCGCATGCTTGTGTCCCTGCGCCACGACGAGTGTCATTAATAATGTCACTAATGGCACTATATTACGTTTTTTTTCGGTTCCTCCACATATGACTAAATAATCAGAAAAAAAAGTGGGGAGCGGAAGTGGAACGGAGTGTCTTAACACTAGGTTACCGGGTTTCCTCTGCCTACCTTGTCTCATGCGGGATACAGCGTGAAGCTGAGAGAGAGAGAGAGAGAGAGTAATAAATATGTAATACTTTATTGTTCTTATCAATTTATCTATTTAAAGCTGCCTATGTTAAACACGAAGGCGCAGCGGCACAAGCGTGTGACTGTAACCGACAGGTTCTGGGTTCGATCCCCACTCGAGGAAATGAAATATTTAATATTTTCAACTTAAATATTTAATGTTTATTTTCTTCGCTCTGGTAATAAGGCAAAGCGCGGCGTTGAGTTCCGCCACTCAACACGCAATGCCTCAAATTCGGCGGAAAGTGGGGAACGGAAGTGACACGGAGTGTCTTAACACTAGGTTCCCGGGTTCCCTCTGCCTACCCTGCCTCGTGCGGGATACAGGGTGAAGCTAACAAAAAATAAGGAATATTTTCAAAGCAGAACGTGATGTCGAGTTTCTGAACTGAACACGCAATTTCTCAAATTCAGCTAAAAATCGTTACAGATGAGTACCTAATGGGGTCAAAATGCAATGGGTTCCCAAGTTTCCTCTGCCTACCTTGCCTTGTGTGGGATACGGTGAATTAAAAAAATGTAATAAAACGAAGAAAAACCATTCAAGGTCTATACAAAAATTTTAATATCCATAATAAACTCGAGTGAGTGGTTTAATAAAACGACAATTTCCATAAAGGGCCCACAAAAATTAATAATAAGATTCAGATTGAAAAATAAGTAGATTTCATTTTCATCTACGGTGGAACTTCACAAAATTAATATTCTTATTTACAATACAATAAAAAATTATATCGCATAAGTATTAAAAGGGCGAAGAAAATGTGTCGTTTTTGTGTTTAAATAGGCATATTATTACGATATTTAAAGTAAAGATTTTTTTTTATGGGAAAGACGACGTCAACAAGCGTTCGAAATTGACTGATAGCAAGTGATCACCTACGCCCACGAACGACCCTGTGTAACACCAGATGAACAACCATAATTGGCTGGCGTTTTTATTTCTTTCGGACGCAGATTTGTAGAGTTAGGTATACGTATCCAGGTACTGAAGCATTTCTTCGCTCTGATAACAAGGCAAAGCGGCGTTTAATACCGCCACGTAACTCGATAGTGGGAAATATTAACACTAGGTTTCTAAGTTCCAACCCTGCCAAGTGTGAAGCTGAGAGTGAAAGATAATTTTGTTTCGGGCATTCGGTGCTATGTTGATTGAAAATAATATTGTGGTGTTTTAGCCTTTAGGCTATCAATAAATTGTCTACGTCGATTTTTTTTTCGAACTAATTGTTTCTAAGATATGACCGTACAAGCACACCAACTACTTCACTCTATAGCATTATAACAGAGTTAAATCCAATATATTTTATAAAGTGATATTAAAGTTTGCCACAATTCCCGAGTTATAAGAATGTATACAATATTAGATGGCGATATATCAGTTCACAAAATGAAAATGCTTTATGAATTTTCTGTACACTTTATATATTTTGTGTTAAGCCTGTGGCGTAGGGGCACAGTGATTGCAACCACGACAGGTTGTGGGTTCGATCTCCATTAGTTGAAATGACGTGTTTAATATTTTCAATTTATATATTAAGTCTCTCTAGTAACACCGTGAAGTGCGGCGTTGAGTTGCGCCACTTAAAAGGCCTCAAATTTGCCAGAAATTGGGGAAAGGAGTGGAGTGCCATGACGTGGGAACCTAGTGGGTCCCAAGTTCCCTCTGCCTATCCTGCCATGTACGGAATACTGCGTGAAGCTGGATTCTATTAGTTGTTTAAATATTTATTTTGAATTGACCTCACCTGCTACATGTTGGTTAGTAAGTAAAAGTTAGACCATAAGGGTTCAGTGGCGCAAAGTACGACTTTAAACGCTACTGTTATGAGTACGATTTCTATTCCTGAATGATATTTTTTTATTAAATATTTCCACTTCTTGAGGCCAAAGCGACGGGTTAAGTTATGTCACTCAATACGCAAATATGTCAAATTGAAAAAGAACTTTACTTTAAATTATTATTCATACATAAATTTAAATTAAAAAAAACTCTTTATAAAGAACCAATTTCAAAAAAAATACAACAAACGATGAATCTGTGATAGTAAATTTCTCCAAGTTTAAAGAAAAACTTTTGAATCATACTGATCTTTGTGATATATGATACTTCTAATTCAGCCTCCTTGGACTCGAGCCAGACCTGCCCATATAGGAGCTTGGTATATACAAGTATCCACTATGTATATTGGTACGGTACTGGGATTTAATAAATTACATGTAAGCCAGCTTAACCTATATAAAATACTATTTTATAAATGTTGTTGATTTTTTTTAAATTTTTCATGTGCTTAGAAGCTATTTTGGGCTAGTTGTGGTACAGAAGCATTGAGAAAGGTTGTAGATTCGATTCCCAGTCGATAATTGGTAAAATTAAAGATTTTATGTTTTCATTTCTTCTGTCTGCTAACAAGATAAATATCGTAGCATTGAGTTCCGTCACTAAGCTATGCCTCAATTTTAACGGAAGGTGGAGAACGGAAGTGTTTAATTGAAACACAATGTCTTAACATTAGGTTCCCAAGTTCCTTGTGCCTGCCTTCCCATGTGTGAAATAACTTGGCTATTTAAAAACTGTTGTACCGGAAGTAGTTTCATACATACTAATGGTAAAAAAAATTTTATCGACTTTTGGCTGTCATCTCGTAGCAGTAGCCATTGTGGAAGTATCAAAGATAGGGATTGCAATCCGGTCCGGCGGATCCGGTAATCCGGCGGATCCGGCGTGTTTTTGGACCTACCGGATCCGGTGAGTCGGCGCCGGATCCGGTGGCGGATCCGGTAAAGCAAAAAATACGCGGATGATAAGCAAGGTGCAACAGATTTTATGAGAGATTTTATGATCTGAAGGTATGCATCGAAAAAGCATTAATAGACATAAAATCTGAAATAAAATTTACAGACCACGAGTGGTCAATGATGAAAGATTTGATCACCAGTTTGCAACCTTTTAAACTTGCTGTCGAGACATTATGCAGAAGAGAATCGACCCTTCTTACTGCTGACACTGTACTTAAATTTATTATAGATAAGTTGGGTCAACAAGATACTGTTCTAAGTAAGGATCTATCAGACGCACTACGTGTAAGAATAAAAGAACGTCACACAATAGTGACTGGGATATTGACTTACTTACATAATCCAAAAAAATATGAGGTATATTTGAGGCAAGCTGACGATACATTTTTTATGCCTAAAAAAAATATCATACGACAGGAAATGAAAAAAATAATAAGTGATGAAAATGTGACAGAAACAGCAGACGAAAATATAGATTCCAATTCCGATTCTGATTCCATGTCATTGTTGCCAAAAGAAAAAAGCATTACATTAAAAGAGGAACTAGAAAATCAAATCCTGCAAGAAAAAAAAGGGTATAGGGGGAAAGTTAATGCTAAAAAAGAAACAGATTATGAGAAAATACTTAAAAAAGAAATGACTGCGTATGAAGTAGAAGGAGTAAAAGGAAAACACATTTCGCTGATCTACAGTTACTTGATGGCGATTAGGCCAACCAGTGTTGAGGCAGAAAGGGCCTTTTCTGCCGCAGGTTATATTGTAGTGCCATCAGAAGCAGACTTCCTAGTCTCCTGACAGTACAATAAACACTATTTGTTTTCTTAGATCGTTTTTTCAGGCACAGAAATAATTTTCATTTGCATTTTGCATTGCAAAAAATAAATGTTTCTTGTTTTGTTTCTTAGGATTATGAACTGAAGTTGTTGATTTTATAAGTACAAATTTAAAAGACTGTTTTGTTATATAACTGTGTAGATTATTAATAAGAGTTAAATAGTATTATTAGAACTTAAGTACTTTCAGATACTTACATAAATAGGTACAGCAATAAGTGAGAGTCAGACTGATTACTTTATTATTAAAAATAGTTTCAAAATTTGATTTAGTACAAATAGTACCAAAAATTACAATTAATACCAAAAAATATAATTAAAAGTGATTTTATTTTCCATAAATACGTATTTTATTTTCTTTTTATACATTATTATCAAAACTAAAAACCACTAAATACTAGGCCCTAAGTAACTTTAAAATCCGGCCGGATCCGTCCGGATCCGGCCGGATTAGCATTAATCCGGTGAAATCCGGCCGGATTGAAAATGATACCGGATTGCAATCCCTAATCAAAGAGTTCTATTGTATACACGTATATTTACTATACCTCACTTGGCTTCACACTGTATCCTACAAATAACAGGGTAGTCAGAGGGAACCTAATGTAAAGGAACTTGGGAACCCAGTGTAAAGGTACTACGTTCTGTTTCCCACTTTCTGTCGAATTTGAGGAATACGCAATACCTGAATATTGAGTGGCGTAACTCAACGCCGCGCTTTGCTTTGTTACCAAGTATATTGCATACTTCTATATGAATTGAATCTGAATGCTTTCTTGCGAATAGTGTAAACTAAGTTATTTGAAGTGGAATGTAAGTATTTTTTTGCACCAAATATGCAACAAATCCAATCCACATATCGTAAATTTCATCACGATGGTATAATTATCTACTTATTATAATTTTTAATTAATTAATACGCTCTTCCCTTGCAAATTAAGTTAATTAAAATAATTTCAGCCGCTAATTAATATTGATTCAGAAATTTGTTCATGCAAGTGTTTTGTATATGTACTTACACAAATTGTTGTCATATATTGAAAAATAATTGTAGTTCTAGGCGTGATTTTCGATCGTGGGGATATAGAAACTACATGTACAAATATAATTTTATAGTTTTTAGGCAATATTTTCTATTATTTACTAAGTTTCACGCTGTATCCTGCACATGGCACATTATTCAGAGGGCACTTGGGAACCTATAGTTGAAACATTCCGTTCCAGTCCGCACTTTCCGCCGAATTTGAGGTTAAGTGGCGGAACTCAACGCCGCGCTTTGCCTTGTTACCAGAGCAAGAATTGAAAATATTAAATTTTGAAATAGAAAACTATAATTTTTTCATTTCCTCGAGTGGGGACAGAACCCACAAACTGTCGCTTACAATCACACGTTTTTGCCTCTACACCACTACACGCCTCACTCATTTTCTATTACCAATTCTAAGAAAACCACCAAAATAATTTTATTCCAAAAATATCATAAGCTTTAACGAATTTTCTTTATAAAATATTAATTAATTTATATATGAAAATCATAAATAACGCGACATTGCAAAGAACAGGTTCCGTATACACAATTTTACTTTGTCCTTTACTATTATGTTCCTAGCTTTTGTATGGAGATCTTTCATAAATGATATATGAGAAAATTGGGAAAGTAATGAAAAACATGTTAAATGTAAAGACTTATAGTGAAGTTAATGAGAAAATACTCTTTATTTATTTTTTGTGAATATTTTTAATATGCCTCAACACTTTGAGGCATGTCGTGGAGAAGTGGCACAAGCGTTTGACTCTAAGCACAATAGATTCCGGGTTCGATCCCCATATATATATATATGATCCCCATCCCCTAATATTTTCATTTCTTTGTTCTGGTAACAAGACAAGTCGCGGCGTTGAGCTCCGCCACGTAACACGCGGTGGCTTTTGAGTGTCTTTACACTAGTTTCCCAAGTTCCCCCTGGCTACCGTGCTACGCGAAGGATACAGTGTGAAGCTAAGTAAGTATATATTTGCCCTAGTAGCGCAATGACGCAACATCTGTGTATAAACTTGACAGTTGTGGGTTCAATTATCACTCGAGAAAACTAATTTAAAAAATAAAAGATGTTGTTCGATAAAATTGTTACAAAACAAACGTTTTACTGAATATGTTGAAACTTATTTTTTTTTATGTATACATATTAATTAAGAACACGGAATTATTCTAACGGGCAAAGCCCCGAGCGGGTCGGTAGTACTCTTCGCCACTTTTCGTCGAATTTGAGGTATTGTAAGTTGAGTGGTGGGATTCATCGCCGCGCTTTGCCTGATTATTAGAGCGAAAAAATGTAAATATTGAAATTGAAAATATTAAAAATGTTATTTCTTCAAGTGGGAATAGAACTCACAACCTGCCGCGTTTACTGTCACATGCTTGTACGCCTGTGCCACAACAGGCTTCAATATAGAATCAGAGATTCTATATATATTTATTTATTACTACAATCATAGCACCACCGTTCATAATTTTAATATAAATTCCCTCAACTTCTTAAAAGAACTCTTTAAAAGAATCCCAAAGTTCCATCCAAGAAAACGAACACAACAGTACCTCGCAAATAAAATAAAATAAGCTCGTCATGGATAATTAAATAAGCTTGGCAAAAAACTTGTTTACCATTTACCCTATTTCTAACGATACCAAAAAGTTTTTTCTTACAATGTTTTCGTCGAGAGCACTGGAGCAAGAAAGATATATGCCACTTTCATTCCGCCTCTTACCTGCGGATGACCACAAAGGCGAAAAAATATTTTCACAGAAACAAAGTTATCCAACTTGACCGATAAACTTCTGGGTCCTTTCGTGTAGTGCGGCAAGTTTTAAATAAGATTGCCAATTTTTCTCTAGTTCTCAGATAAATCTTTCGAGTCAAAGACGAAATGGTCTTTCTTGTTATGGGTTTGGGTTTTTTGCATATCGATATCTGGAATTGTTTTTCCAATTCGTTTCTGAATTACGTATTTTAGCAGGCAAAAGAAAATTTAGCATTAGTAAGTGATTAGGTTCCCGGAAACGGACGTAAATATTGCTCCAAATGCATCGTCCAATTTTTGAGTCCAATGTGTGTTTAATGGCGCAACTTAACGCCGCGCTATATCGTTCTATTAACTTATGACAGTAAATGTGACGGTTGTAATTTTGATTCTGTCTAAGAAAAAAGAATTATTTTCTTTTTCCTCACTTCAATAATTAAATTATTGCTACACCGAACAAACGAGAAAATAACATACGTAATGAATATAAATTTCATTGTTAAATTTTAATACGTATCGTTAAAAAAATGCTATATTTTATGAAAAATATATAGTTTTCAAATGTAACTCGAAACAGATGAAAGAAAAGTATAATAAATGAGTTATTCAATTGAATAAGGCCATTGTGGCGAAATAAAACAACGTTTGCCTTAATATATTCGATGAATGAATATATTCGATTCCTGTTTGGGGCACTTTAAATTTGCTCTTTTATTACAGCTTTCGTGTTCGATAATGGATCAAAACTGTCCATTAATAAATAAAATATTTAGAGATTTCATGACGTTAACATGCAATGGCTTTGGATTTTGGTAAAAAGTGGGTAACAGAACGAACGGAAGTATAAGAGAGAAAAAAGTTTATCCTAGAACGACCGTCACGTACATTCTAACGCAGAGTGTATCGTACTGACAAGAGGATCATGAATATGAAAACCTCGTGT
The DNA here is from genome assembly GCA_019049475.1 of Eueides isabella. Taxonomy (NCBI): domain Eukaryota; kingdom Metazoa; phylum Arthropoda; class Insecta; order Lepidoptera; family Nymphalidae; genus Eueides; species Eueides isabella. The sequence continues at coordinate 2,275,874 of CM032389.1, read as the reverse complement.
TAATAAAATTCCTAGTAAGATACTTCCATACCACACTTTCCGCTGAATTCGAAGCATTGTGGGGCGAGTGGTATAACTCAACGCCAAACGCCTCGTTACCAAAACAGAGAAATTACAGTATGAAAATATATGAATAGGAACACAAGGTTCCCTTCATCTACCTATCCTGCATACGCAGCATGGGGATTCGGCGTAAAAAAAAACTCGTAGAGTCCGAGTGGGGACGGAACTCACAAACTGGCATGTTTACCGTCGCACGCTTGTGCCCTTCGGCACGGCAGTACTTATAAAAATATTTTAATGTATTAAATAAATTAATATTCGAAAATTGTGGGTAATATTTCCATTTTTGTGAGTGACGTCGCGACAAATAAAGTAAAGTGCTGCACTAAAGAATTCTGATGAATATATTGCTTATTCACGTTCAGATGACGTTAGACCGAGCTGTATATTTCAAGGTGTATAAAAATTTCATGTAGTTTATTGAATTTAGAAGAGAAGAAAAGTAAGAGAGAGTTCAGAGGGAAACTAAAAGAGAGTTCAGAGGGAACTTGGGAACCTAGTGCCAGAACACTCCGTTTAGGTCGTATTTTGTTTGTGCAATCTAAAAGAATTACTTGCACATTGTGTTCTGTTTCACGTTTTTTCTACAAGGACGAACCGACTCAACCGAAATTATTGCGCGTAAAATGTATGATAGTTAACTCAAATATTTCCTATATTAATAAAATTATCTAAGACTTAGTATCAAATATTGGCAGCGTTTCACTGTAAGCGAGAGGTTGTTGGTAACAAAGAAAAGTGCGGCGTTTTCGTTTGCCACTGAAGAGGGAATGCCCCAAATGTATTGGAAAGTGGGAATGGAAGTGTCTTAACAGTAGGTTCCCAAAACCCTCTGACTTCTCTAGCATGAGTAGGAGTGAGGCTAAAAAAGAAATACTTAATTTAATATAATATTTTTTAGCAATATAACTTTAACTAATAAAAAAAATGAATAGTCTAGTATCTTTCATGACAAAACATTACCCCTGTATCTGATGCCTTTTAGAATTCACTGGATACGTCTTTAAATTAAAGTAAGTCCAAGAGCTTTGAATTTACTATTCAACACGTTTTAATTATTTTATACGAGTGATGAGCAAACTAGAGCTTGATAATATTGAATTAAAACAGCCGGGGCTTAATATTTGTCACGTTTCTACTTAGTATATGCTTAATAATTTAAAATATTATATAACACTGTACTTAAGCTTAATTGAGGCGTAGTGGCGCAGTGGCACAAGCGTGTGACTGTAAACACGACGGGTGGGTGGATTATAGGTTCAATTCCCACTCGAGGATATAAAATATTTTCAAATGATTTATTTCATATTTTTATTTTTTCGCTGTGGTAGCAAGACAAAGCGCGGCGATAAGTTCCGCCACTCAATAATGCCTTAAATTTGGCCAAATGAGAAAAATGGAATAGAGTGTCTGGATATTAGGTTCCCAAGTTCCCTCTGCGTACCCTGGCACGTGCGGGATACAGCGTAAGGCTAAAAAACATTATAGCCCTTGCGCAGTGAAACTACGACCGCCTTAAAATAGAATAGTTGTGCTGGTTTTTTTATATATATTCAAATTTACGCAACAAAAAATCTTTAGAATTAAATTGATAAGTGGAAAATGGAATATATAACACTAGGATCCCATTGCCAATAGTAATCTTTAAATTGTAAACGACGAAGCCCGCCGAGGCGTCGGTGCTTAAATGTACGGCTGTTAATTAAATCTTTAATGGTATCATTTCTTCGTTCTTGTAACTAAGCAAAGAGGAGTTGGGTTCCGATAAAGAGAATGGCGGAAAGTAGGGAATAAAAATGTTTTAATACACTAGAGGGAAGCTGAGAAAGGTTCCCGCTACCTTCCTTGCTATGTGGAAAATGTAAACAAAAAAACACAAACACACTAACATAAATAAGATTGAACTTCGCACTTTTCAAGGTGTCTTTTAGATTAGATGTTTTGCTTTTAAAATTAGTTTATTGCTTCACGTTGTATCCCTTGCGGGGTAGCCAGAGCCATAATATAAATAGAAAATATTAAATATTTTATTTCCTCGAGTGGGGATCGAACCCAGAACACGCTTGTGCCGCTGCGCCACAACAGGCCGCATCTTATGCATCAAAAGTTTTTAAAATATTTTTTAATAGTAACTTGTTTGGCTTAATGTATAAATAATTCATTGTGAATTAATTAAGTAAAGTTAAACATATTATCATTTATCAATATTATGAACTTTGGGTCGCTTTGTAATTTTAATTCAATAATGTTTGTTCTGTAACGCACGAACGACTCTTAATTTGTCTTATACAGAGTATGAATAATAACATTATGCCCGCTCACCAATACTTGATGACTTTTATATAATTTGCATAGTTTTCTTTAGTTTCTTTTATTCTTAGGCAAGAAAAAAAATGTTTTAGTATAATCAGTTACTAACGCAAGTACTTGTTGTAAATTCAAAAAGGTGACAATAAATCTAATCGAACCAATAACTTCATCGCATAGTATTCAAGTTTTTAGAAAACTATGTAATAAGCATAAGCCATCCATAAATTATAATAAAATGTTTGCCAAAAACGTTGATGTTTGGGCTGTAGGTTACTTGAAGAGAGAAAAACGACAGAAAACAGGTTTAATCCATGCAAATATTTATAGTAATATATAACTGAATTTCGAATAAAAAAATAAGGAAAAGTGGAACAAATTAAAATATAATTTACCGCAAACCGCAAACGTCAAACACAGAAGTGATCAGTATAAAGCAAACAGAATGTGATTGAATATATTGAACTCCGATATTATTCCTGATAAGAATGAAAATTTCTTTGCTTATAACATATTGTATTTCTACAAATGGAGTGTTAAAATATATGATTGGTTAATTTTCGTCAATTTTAACAATATTATGTGTGAAGTTGCTGAACTCAACGCCGCGCTATGTCTTCTCAGACTGAATTAATGTTTTTTTTTCAAAATAAATCTGACTAACGTCACCTTATTCTAGCTTTTAACTCTAAGATTAAAATATAAATATACTAAATTATTGATGTATCTTTACCAATTAATTGGTTAAAATATAAAGAGAAGAAAATATAGAAAAGAAAAAAAGTTTATTTTATAAAAAACTTTACTTTTATACAAATAGCCATTTCTGGTATCGATTTTAGCTTTGTTCGGTATCGATTCGTAAACAACCACCTTCATTTTGAGGTATGGTCTTCGGATATTACGGATCCGAAGCATTATTTACGAGCTTCGGGCGAAGTAAACTGAACTAAGAAATTGATGTTTATAGCTTACACAGTTTTGTAAATAATATATGTCAAAAGTATATTTTAAAATATATTTTTTCTAGATAATTTAGCAAAAATAGGAATTGAATTAACCCCAGGTTCCCTCTTCCTATGTAAAAAAGAGTAGACTGTTTACATTCTCATTATATATGTAAATAAATAATTTAAATATAATACTATTCAGTTATGCTAGTATAAAAAAAGATTTTAGTTGGAAAACAAGAATTAATATATGTTAAAATATTTTCAATATATATTAAAATATTTTTAATAAATAATTTATATATGTAAATAAATAATTTAAATATAATACTATTCAGTTATGCTAGTATAAATAAATATTTTAGTTGGAAAACAAGAATTAATATATATTAAAATATTTTCAATATATATTAAAATATTTTTGAGGCCTGTCGTGGCGCAGCGGCACAAGAGTGTGACTGTAAGGTTCTGGGTTCGATCCCCCGTCGAGGAAATGAAATATTTAATATTTTCAATTTAAATATTTAATGTTTCATTTCTTCGCTCTGGTAATAAGGCAAAGCGCGGCGTTGAGTTCCGCCACTCAACGCGCAATGTCTCAAATTCGGCGGAAAGTGGGGAACGGAAGTGGAACGGAGTGTCTTTACACTAGGTTCCCGAGTTCCCTCTGCCTACCCTGCCTCGTGCGGGATACAGCGTGAAGCTAAAAAAAAAATGACTCCCAGTCATAATTTTGACTCAAGGAATCTGCTGCTTGGGAGTTAGACATTTTTAAGCCAATGTATCCCGCATGGTAGGCATAATTTGATAGAACGCCAGTAATGTTTTAAATCCTTGAGTGGCGATTAACCCCACAAACTGTCTTGTTTACAGCCGTAAGCTTATGTCCTTGTGTCTTGTTGGACAAAGTTCAGGAAAATAATAATAATGAACAAGACATCATTATCACTCTACGCTTCCGTTTGGTGTTTACATTTTCAATGAGATCTTCATTAGGATAGAATAGAATTTCATACAATGTCCTTAATGAGATAGTATCCTTATAATATGCCAGGTTCGCTTTCTTTCCATACATATAATTAACCAAACGTTACTTTGGAAATATTTCTAATTTTGGGATTTTTTCCAAATTTGGAATACAGTAAGCTTTATTACCAAATAATCCTCTACAATGGTTATATCTGATTTAACTTACCAGATTCGAATTCTGGTACTGTGTAGCGGGATCTTCGATTTTTCTTAGGTAGCGTTATAAATATATCACATGTATTATAGTTGAGGCCTGTCGTGGCGCAGCGGCACAAGAGTGTGACTGTAACCGACAGGTTCTGGGTTCGATCCCCAGTCGAGGAAATGAAATATTTAATATTTTCAATTTAAAATATTTAATGTTTCATTTCTTTGCTCTGGTAATAGGGCAAAGCGCGACGTTGAGTTCCGCCACTCAACACGCAATGCCTCAAATTCGGCGGAAAGTGGGGAACGGAAGTGGAACGGAGTGTCATAACACTAGGTTTCACTTCCGTTCCCTCTGCCTACCCTGTCTAGTGCGGGATACAGCGTGAAGCTGAAAAAAAAATGTATTATAGTAGGCCAGTCCTAGCGCAGAGGTACAACCGTGTGACTGTAATCACGAAAAGTGGTGAGTTCAGTCCCAACTCGATAAAATTAATTTATTACATATATTATAGACGTTGAGCTCCATCACTCCAGAATTCGGCGGAAAGTTGAAAATGAAAGTATCTTAATGTTGGACGTAGTATCTTAACGCTAGACTGTTATGAACCCGCTGCCAACCCTCTATTAGGATATGTGCGTATTAAACGGAATGATAAACGTTTAAAACATACTAAGGACACAATGTCGGGTAATCTTACTTAACGTGGTATTGAGAAGGTTCAATTATATTTTCTATTACTTAACTTACACTAACGCTCACTGTTAGTTAAGTAATGGAATTCCAGCCCTAAGCACTAGTATGTTACTATACTGTTACGATATAAGCCATTGTTTGTGTCTAGATGGTGACTATTATATCGTTTCATGGGTCTCCTAAAACCCTCTTAACAATGTCACGTGCTTCTCGATTTGAATGGAGCTTCTTCAAAATACTGGGGTAACTGTTTTGAAAGAAAGATATATAGGAACAAAAATATTGCATTTTTTTATGGCAATTTGATATGAGTATATAGAGCGAGTGCCATCGTGATCAAATGGAATATTCTAAGAGTTGTGCTATTTTAAATGTCTGTGGTAACTCTGACTGCAGTTACATCGAAATATTTTTTTGTAGCTTCCACGCTGTATCCCACACGTGACACGCAGCGGCACAAGCGTGTGATTATAACCGACAGGTTGTGGGTTCGAACTCCTGTCGAAAAATGAAACATTTAATATTTCATTTCCCCACTCTGGTAACATGGCTAAGCACGGCGTTGAGTTCTCCCACTTAACACAGAATGCCCCAAAAACAAAATATCTCCAAAGGAACGGAGTGTCTTAACACTTCATTATTAGGTTGCCTTTAACTACCCTGCTATGGACGGGATACAGTTAGATACTGAAAAAGTAGATACTGAAAAAGTAATACTCAGCTTCAGCAGTTGAGTGGTGGAACTCAACGCCGCGTTTTGCTTTGTACCAGAGCAAAGAAATGAAAACATTCAATATTTAAATTGAAAATATTAAATATTTCACTTCCTCGAGCGGCGATCGAACCCACAACCTGTTGGTTATATCGGCCTTAGATAAAAGTAATGAGTCAGCTATAATAATAATATCTTTATAACAATAAACGTAAAATTCACTCCAAAGTGCAGATTCTTGAACATTACAGTAGATAATACATTTCTATTATGTCTTGTTCTGACATAAACCTCTTCGTAATATGCTCTTGCAATTTGTATGCAAAATTTTGATGTATCTATTCACTTTAAGTATCCAAAATCTATAAATAATTGGGTGTAAACATGCTTTTAAATATTATATTACGGTAACCTCGAAACTCAGGCAATATAATTTTATTAGACGATTCCCGGTCGGATAAAAGAACTTACTTAGCCCAAAACAAAATTATTATACATTTACTGAAGAATATTCATTAATCCTAGGAGGAAGTAATTTCAGTCACTCAGTCAGGTAATATAGAAATTTTATTCGTAAAATAAAAAATACGTAAAATAAATCTTGAGATTTGCCTCGTCAATTCCCAAAATGGGGTATAATGAAATGTTACGGTAAAGCTAATTATATAATTATAAGGGCCAGTTATCCAGTGGTAAACTGGCAACATAGTACCGCATGGCCTTATCTACCAGATAAGCAATATCTTTTTCACATTGTGATCTCGTCACCTATTGCGTGGGTGATTATTTTCTATCAGATTAGTTGTAAGGGAATTTGATGGTGATAGACGTACAAGCAGCCTCTGCCTGTGAGATAGCATTAATTGTCTAAGTTCTGTTTAAAACTTTATTCGCAACCAATTCAATTTATTATTTAGGGGAAATTATTGAAAACAAGAAAACATGGAATCCAAAAATCACAAAATGAACCTAATGTAGGGTGGGCCGGAAAGGCCGAATTTTAAAATTAGATTGATTGTGAGAGGATCGCGTTCCTCTCACAATCAATCTGATTTTAAAATTCGGCGAGCGGGTTACAGAGTACCGACCACATTGCCCGGCGTCTATTTCGCTATGAATTTAGTTTACATGATTTAAATCAATTGAGGCCACACTTGGCGCAGCGGCACAAGAGTGTGACTGTAACCGACAGGTTCTGGATTCGATCCCCACTCGAGGAAATTAAATATTTAATATTTTCAATTTAAATATTTAATGTTCGATTTCTTCGCTCTGGTAATAAGGCAAAGCGCGGCGTTGAGTTCCGAGTTCCGCTACTGATCATGTAATGCCTCAAATTCGGCGGAAAGTTGGGAACGGTAGTGGAACGAAGTGTCTTAACATTAGGTTCCCGCGATTCCTCTGCCTACCCTGCCTTGTGCGGGTTACAGCGTGAAGCTGAAAAAAAAATCAATGTCCTAGTTAAAGTACAATCAGATCGTGGGTCAAAAAGTTTGAGTCTACGGGTTTGACATTGAATCAAAAACATGCGGGGTGTCCGAGGTTAATAATAGACTATGGAGTCCTGAGTCCGTATGGCGCGATGCCCAGTTATCCGCCCGATAACATCATTAAGGCGTACTTTGGCAAAAGATTTTACATTTCACCCGTATTAACATCAATTAGTCCAGAAATTGATACCAAATGACCACCGTCTTCGCCGTCGTTTTTCCGAAAGAATGTTACTGCGTTTTCTAAGCTTGAACCATATTTTCCTCTCGGATGAAGCTCATTTTCATTTAAATGGATATGTCGATGATGATTTTAGAGCAAGAAAATAAAACTGGATGTTATAGATATGTAAATTACTTTATTGCAAAATTAGTTTAGCACACAAAGACGCGTTCACAGTATTGACGTGTATATAGACAAAAAGAGTGGGGCTACCACAGACTATATATGTGATTGCGTTCACAAATCTCTAACACTCCCCACAGAACGCAATCCCATTTTAGATATACAGTATGAATGTTTCTCAAAAGTGGTTCCTTTAGTTAAGTTATCAGCCACCATATTACAACTGTTAACAAACAAAAATTTTATTTTACATTTAACAATATTCTCTCTAATAAAATGCCACCGAATGTCTATGTGCTTAGTTCTTGGTTTGTAACAATCCGTTGAAGCCAGCTTGATAGCACTTTGATTGTCACAGTATATAAGAAGCGCACCATCGTTGCCTTGGCCAAGCTCTGCTTGTAGCTGCTGTAGCCACAAAGCTTCCTGGGTAGCCGACGCCATTGCCATATACTCAGCCTCGGCAGTAGAAAGTGCTACTGTCTGTTGTTTACATGAATTCCATGATATAGATGCATTCTGAAACAGAAAAGTATAACCCGCGCATGATCTTCTATCCAGGGAGTCGCCAGCCCAGTCAGCATCGCAGTATCCTGTTATGCTGTGAGACTCTTCCCCTTTATAGCACATCTTTAGGTCCTTTGTGCCCTGGAGATATCGCATAACTCGCTTCACTCCAAGCCAGTGTTGATGTCCTGGATTGTTGCAGAATTGACTCAGTTTACTCACAGCAAAGGCAATATCAGGCCTGGAAACATGTGCAAGGTATATTAGACATCCTACCGCCTCTCTGTATGGTATATCAATATCCCTGTCTTCAGAATTCTTTTCGAATTTTTCATTTACTTCAATGGGAGTACGGACTGGTTTACATTCAGACATGCCAAAACGTTCCAACATCATGTTAATGTACTTCTCTTGATCTAACAATATCACATCTGTTTTTCGATTCCTGCTTATACTCATTCCGATGCATTGCTTCACGTCTCCCAAGTCTTTCATACTAAATTCTGCTTTCAATTTTTCTTCAATTTCTTTTCTAGTTATAGTAGAACTGGTGAATATTAAGAAATCATCTACCCAGACTGCAATGAATATCATTGTTGAATGACTTGGTGAACAAGTGATACAGACAAGGATCAATCTTTGATCTAGTCAATCCAATATTAAGTAGTGCAGAAATCAGCTTAATATTCCATTGTCTGCTAGCCTGCTTGAGTCCGTAAATTGATTTATGAAGGAAACATACCTGGTTATTTTTCCTGTAGTTTTCGGGTTGTGACATATAAATCTCAGTGTCTATGTCACCCTGTATAAATGCACTTACAGCATCCATTTGTGACATTTCCAGATCATATTTTGCAGCTAGGGCTATCAAGTACCGTATAGATGTATATCTTACCACTGGTGCATATACCTCCTCATAATCACTACCTTTCTTCTGAGCATACCCTTTGATGACCAATCTTGCCTTAAAGCGTATGACCTCTCCTATCTCATTAGTTTTAGTTTTAAATACCCGTTTGCAGGGCAATGCCCTTTTATCTGATGGTAAGTCAACCAATGACCAGGTTTTATTTTGGAATAAAGAATCATATTCTTCCTGCATGGCCTTCTTCCACTGGTCAGCATGGGAAGATGAAAGGGCCTCCTCCAATGTCTTTGGATCATTTAGATTAATATAGGACAAAAATTACTCACATCAGGCTCGTCTTCTTCTCTGTATTCGACATTTCGCCGTGGGCGTAGATTTATATTACGTGTAGGTGTCTCCAACTCAATCGATTCTTCTGGTAAATAGGTTCAACCTATTCATTATTGTCGCCAGACTGGTACTCATCATCAGAAGACTCAGGTAGGTTTACTTCTATCTCCTCTTTGCAGGTCTCCTCAGGTAGCTGTACTGCTGTTGGACTACTGTTAGACACACAAGGTAGGTAAATGTTATTATTATTTCCTTCAATGCTTTCTAGGAACACCACATCTCTACTTTTAATTATTTTATTTGTGCTAGGATCAAGTACGCGGTATCCTTTGGTGGATTCGCAATAACCAACAAATATTAATTTTCTAGACTTAGCATCCCATTTCTGACGTCGTTCTTTAGGGATTTGTACCATAACTTCAGAGCCAAATATTCTCAAATTAGACAAGTTTGGTTTCCTGCCACTCCATAATTCCATTGGGGTTTTACCATCAAGTGATTTTGTTGGACTTCGGTTAATCACATAGGCTGCTGTTGCTATCGCCTCAGCCCAATATTGTTTTGACAAATTGGCATCAAACAACATACACTTTGCTCTTTCCACTAGTGACCGGTTCATGCGCTCAGCTAGTCCATTTTGCTGCGGAGTATACGGAGTGCTAGTCTGATGTTCGATACCATGTTTGCGCAGGAAACCTTCAAAATCAGTACTGACATATTCTTTACCGTTGTCTGAACGAATAGATTTAATCTTTCTGTCAAGTTCATTCTCTACCCTACTCTTGAAATCTTTAAAAACATCAAGCACACTCGATTTGTTTTTCAATAAATATACATACACTTTTCTAGTGTAATCATCTATGAAAGTAGCAAAATATTTCATACCTCCGAGTGATACTTGTTCCATGGGTCCACAGAGATCGCTGTGGACAAGCTGTAGGGGCTCCGATGCTCTCGTACCTTTATTGTTGAAGGGCAGTCTGGATTGTTTTCCCGTGATACAGGTGGTGCATGTGATCGAGCTTCTACTTTTGTCAGGGAAAAGATTGACACCCTCTGCACACTCTGGTAACTTGTTAACATCTGTAAAATTCAGGTGGCCCATCCTTCTGTGCCACAAAACAACATCATTTAGGTTATTAGAACACGTAAGGTTGCAATATACTTCTCGGTGTGTGTCTAATTGGTATAAATTATTCACTAATGTTGCTGAACACAAGAGTTTATTATTATAATCATAGATATCACAGCTTTTGTCTCTAAAAGTTACTTTACAACCACCTTTTACCATGGCACTGACAGACAACAAATTAGCTGCAAGTTTAGGTATGTATAGCACTTGCTTTACCTGAATTTTACTCCCTTCATCACCTTGCATCAATAAATTTACCTTTCCCATACTTTTAACGGGTAATGCTGTCTTACTGGCAACTGTTATTGATGGTATCGGTGGACTTGTGACATCATACATAGATTGACAATTATTTGTCATGTGCATCGAAGCACCTGAGTCCACATACCATAAATCAGAATGCATGAACTTTGAAGAAGCTGAAAATGCTACAATAAAACCTTTCTCCTTGCTTTCTTCTTTATTTTTACTTTCCAAATTCTTCTTATTCCCATTGCTATAGCAATTCTTTGCAATATGGCCATGTTTATTGCACTTATAACATCTGGGCCCTTTGTTGAACTTCGATATATTGTTAACATGGCTCACACCCTTCTTCCTTGTGAAGAACGCTGAGCTCTCTGAGCATTGTACTTCCTGCAGGAGTTTTGTTTTAATGGCATCTGCGCTGATCTTGATTCCGGAGCTTTCCAATCCCATAATCATAGGCTTATACGTCTCAGGTAAGCCTGCCAACATCAGCGTTCCGAGCCATTCATCATCAATATTGAACTTAATATTTCTAAGCTTGTGTGCACTCGACATTATCTTGTTAACGTAGTCATCAACATTTCTTGAAGAATCCAAAGTAGTTGTTATGAGGTCTCTCAGCAAAGCTACCCTCCTGTACAACCCGCTATCGTCAAAAGCTTTCTCCAAATTTTCCCAGACATCTTTACATGTAATTGCGTTCTGTACATGCACATAATTGATTGGATCTAATAACAAGATTAGCTTTGACTTAGCTTTTGTTTCCTTCTTTGCATCTGAGTTTGTTCCAGTGACGCAGCACCACAATTCTTCCAGCTCGAAATATGCCTGTACAGCGAATTTCCAACTAGCATAATTGTCTCTTCCGACAAGTCGATCGATGTGGAAAGGATTGTGTCCGGGATGCGACATGATTATTTTTGCAGTGTGCTTTCAACAAAAAATTGCTGTAGCCGGTATTTTTCACGCGGCAAACTTCTAACCTCAAAAAAAAACTGACAGCACAAAATACTTTCACGGAACAAAACTAATATTTTCTTGCTTGGTAACCACGCTCTGCTACCATGATGATTTTAGAGCAAGAAAATAAAACTGGATGTTATAGATATGTAAATTACTTTATTGCAAAATTAGTTTAGCACACAAAGACGTGTTCACAGTATTGACGTGTATATAGACAAAAAGAGTGGGGCTACCACAGACTATATATGTGATTGCGTTCACAAATCTCTAACAGTCGATAAGCATAATTGTCGGTATTTCGCAATCCCAAATTAAAAATATCAAAAACATCAAAGGCATTCGCTTAAACTGATAGTTTGGGCAGCCATGTCGGCTGAAGGAATCATCGGACCCCATTTCTTCGAAAATGAGCGAGGTCAAAGCGTAAATTCTGATCACTATACAGACATCTGTGCAATTTTGAAGCCTAGTAGGCACTGGTTTCAACAAGACGGCGCGACATCTTATACATCTAATGAGTCCTAAGCAGTTGTAAACGAAATGTTTACTGGAAAACTGATATTGCGTCAGGGGGACTGGATTCTTTTCTATGGGGGACCTCAAGGGCCACGTTTATGCGAATAAACCAACGATAATCGCTCAAGAATAACATTTGCGGGGAAATGTCTGGTATCCCACGAGCGATGTGCCAGCGAGTTTTTACAAATTTGAAGTCCAAATTCTAGGAGTGTGAACGTTTGGATGGTACAAATCTTAGTATTTTTTTTTTTAATAAAATAATCACAAATTTTTACTTTATAATTAATAAAGACCATATTTTCTAAGCCTTGTAGCTTTTTTCTATGATTTTTTAAAATTCGCATAATCACAAATTTTTACTTTATAATTAATAAAGACCATATTTTCTAAGCCTTGTAGCTTTTTTCTATGATTTTTTAAAATTCGCATAACTTAATGGCCCACCCCTGCATTTCAGTGTAGGCACTTAAAAATAAGTACTTTTATAACATTTTAAATATAACGTTGTTGGATTTTATGTAATTTAGGATCTTTCGCGTTGATTTTTCTTTGTGATAGCTGAACAATATTTTCAAAATACGAAAACTGCCTTTGAATTCTTTTGATTGAACCCTTAAAAATAGATTGACATTTGATCGAGTCTGTCAGTCGCTTCTAGGATCGACTAGTCACGCCCGGAACAGATTTTTTGTTTCAACATTTGACTAAAAATTTGGAAACAGAAACAGGAACAAGCTTGGGACAGGAATAAGGTCTACTAAACATACTTTAGTCAAGGGCCAAAAATAATAAATTTAAATGTAGGATTTACTATTCATACTGGGAATGGCATATCTTTGAATATAAAACAAAGCTTGTCCGTAGCTTCACTTGCACTTACGAGTACATCAACTCTGAAATTCATTAAATATGTCATAAACATATCTTAGGTATTTAATACTTATCGTAGAGCGCTTCGTCACTTATCCAAACCTATAACCAAGCGAGAGGTACTTCACTTCAGTATGAAAGTTAACTTTATTGCTATATATTTGGAAGATATAGATACAATGCCACCTTCTTCTTAAGTTATTGTGGGTTTTGTTCCCTTTTGGAGGCAATGATGTACTTGCCACATTTTATTTACTTATATACGTTTTTGTATAAAATAACTGACCTTTGTGACACGACACTCCAGTGTTGTAAATTAATATTTTAAAGCTTTTATATATCCATTACCAATATGATATTTAAAGAAAAACTGTATATAAAAGTCTATTAATTTCTCAATTCATACAAATACACTGCTTATGGTGAATAATATAAAACAAAAGTATATAATTATTTCTTACTTTGAAAAATATGAACATTATCGTCTATATGTAATACCGACTTATTAATTTTCTCATACAAATAAATGCTCACAAAAAATACCATTCAAATGTTCATCAATAATTTTTACGTACATTGAAAATAGATAATAAACATTCATCTTTGTTTTATTTCCATAATGAATATGAAAAAATAAGTTTTTTCTCTAACTTTAAATATATATTTACTACCATTTCAGGGCGGAAATTGGATACGTACAAACGGCAGTATATTACTAGACCACAATAACGGTAAAATTATGCAAAACATTCTATTGATATGTGTTTGGTTTGTTTTGTATCAAACTAGTTTATTGTTCTGGTTTCATTTGATTATTGTAAATATTCTGAAATTAGGGTTTTATAATGGAACGAGGTTCCCAAGTTCCCTACCCTGCCGTGTAAGGGGTACAGCGTGAAGCTGAGTGAGTAATGAAACTAGGAAGATCTTATATTACATAAATATCTTATATTACATAATAGTTCTTAGCTAAGTTTTATGAAAATTGAATCTATAGCTTAAGACTTACAAGAACTTTGCTGAGATGAGGCAGTGATTTTTAAGATCAGGGGTACTTTTAAATTAAACATTTTGTGTTATTAGCTTTATTAGGCTATTATAGCCCACAGGCACGAGCATGTGTAAACGCGATTGATCTTCACTCGAGAATACGGAATATTTAATACTTTCAAGTTAAATATTTAATTTTTTAGTCAGTTTTTCAGTCTAGTAACAAGTGTTGCGTTAAGTTCCGCCATTCAACACGTAATGTCTCAAATTCGGCTGAAATTGGGGAACGGAACGAAGTACCCTTTGCTTACTCTGCCCCATGTTCTCAATACAGCGTGAAGCTGAAAAAAAAATAATTCATAATAGCGTAATATAGCTTAAAATTTTACCCATTTAAGATAATATACTTCGAAATCACTTTCATAACATTTCTAAGCATACTATATCCCAAATGTATGAGTTAGGCCGAAGGAATCTAGGGTTAAGATACTCAATTACCCACTTTTCGCCTATAGCTTCATTTCTTCTTTCAATTTTCAAAGGAAAACTACAGCATAAATAAATATTATAAACACCTTAATATCTCTTATCATTTTCCACCACAGCTCTATAATAATATCAAATATTTTAAAAGATTACAGAATCCAGTCCAAGCTTAAGATAACAATCCCATATTTTATGAGGATCAGTGGAGTTCCTCGTTATTCAGCTGATATTTGCTTTACTGCGTTCGACTTCAGCGTTCCATAATAATTGATGTTACGGGAACTTTTATTGTAGTATTGTACTATAGTATATATACTAAAAATAATTTAACGTGAATAATATATTATATTTATATTATAAAGTACTTGTCATCAGAAACTTTATTGGCATGGGTTTTAAGAAGTAATTTTCATATTTTTCCGATTCTATAATAATTTCGAATATTCTCTTAGTATCTATTGTAAGTCGAGTATTTTAGTGGTATATTGGTGGGCTTTCAGTACTTAAAGTATTATGCTTAAGTGATTTGTCTCTTAAATATATATATATATATATATATATATATATATATATATATATATATATATATATATATATATATATATATATATATATATATATATATATATATATATATATATATATATATATATATATATATATATATATATATATATATATATAAATTTATTAAGATGACAGTCACAAATCAATTTTAGTAAGTAGATAGAGGTAAGCGGGGACAGCATTACTACACTGTGCCAAAGCCGTCAGCATTTCTTTGGGGAACTTAGAGGGAACTTGGGAACCTTGTGTTCTATTAATCCATTTACATTAAGAAACACTCTATCCATTGCGTATAGAGATGCATAATTCAATGCCGCCCTTAGCCTCGTTACCAGAGCAAAGAAAATGACAATTTTAAATATATAACGCGGCGTTGAGTTCCTCCACTCAACACGCAATGCCTGCCACGTAATGCCAAAATTCTCGGACAGTGGGTAACAGAAGTGCAACGAAATCTCTTAACACCAGGTTCCCAAGTTCCCTCTGCCTACCCTGCGAATTGAAAATATTTTAATTAACTTAAGAGGGAATCGAACCCATAACCTGTGGGATTTATAGTGCTTACTTGTGCCTGTGTGCAAGAAAAAAAGAAGTTAGTTATAGTTAAATTAATGATTTTGATATTAAATTATTGCTGTATGAGTTATAGTGATTCTAGGAACCCAATATTTCGTACCCCTCTTTCATAGAGACGGCAGCTGAACATTTAAAGTTGTCATACTAATTAATTTTAGTTTATTTTTTATTTTATATATAGGAGAGTAGGCAGTAAATATATGTATATGAAAGCACTTCGTTTTAAGCTTTCTACTTTACTAAAATTTACTAGAGCAGAGTTAAAGAAAATAATTATTTAATCCAGGGGCAAGTGAATGCTCTACTTCACATCAATATCACGCAAAAAGCGGGGAAGAAGGAACATAGGAACCTAGTATTAAGACACTACATTTCTCACTCTCCGTACAAGCCTTAGGCATTACGTATTAAGTGGCAGAAAACGACGTTTTGCCTCGTTACCGGAACAATGAAAAGAAAATTATTTTCGTATATCATTCCCTGAAGATGAATCGAACCGACGACTGTCGCCTTTACAATCGCACTCTCACTAAATACTCATCAATCATTAGTAAATTTTTTTTTCCAACTTCACGCTGTAACCCGCACTAGGCAGGGTAGGAAGAGGGAACGAAAGTGAAACCTAGTGTTATGACACTCCGTTCCACTTCCGTTCCCCACTTTCCGCCGAATTTGAGGCAATGCGTGTTGAGTGGCGGAACTCAACGCCGCGCTTTGCCTTATTACCAGAGCGAAGAAATGAAACATTAAATATTTAAATTGAAAATATTAAATATTTCATTTCCTCGACTGGGGATCGAACCCAGAACCTGTCGGTTACAGTCACACTCTTGTGCCGCTGCGCCACGAAAGGCCTCGATTAGCTCTGGTTATCCTATGAGCGAGGAAATTAGTAAATTAATAAATATATTACTTTAAATCATATGAAATCTTTACTTAAATCTTGTACATGCAGTTAATATTTGACACTGTAGTAGAGACGATACTAAGAGATGGTTTAGTATTCCCTAATGTATAATGTATACGTTAAGCCTTTATGCGCTGTACGGAGTCCATTAAGAACAAATCTGTTGCCTCTGAAACTGTCTCATACTTGTTGTTCTTTTTTATACTCATTTAATCTTCTCGTATTGCAAAATACGCTGCCGTAAAGAATAAAGAGATATTTTTTATCAATGATAGATAGCCTGTCTTGACGCAGGAGCATATACGTGTAACTGTAGGCGCGATCGGTTGTGGGTTCCATCCTCACACGAGGAATTGTTATATTTAATATTTTAATTTCGTTTCGCTATGGAAAAAGCGGCGTTGAGGTCCGCTACTAAACACTTAGTGCCATAAATTCAGTGACAAGTAGGGAACGGAACGAAGTGTTGTGACACTAGATTTCCGAGTTTCCTCTGCCTACCTTGCCATTTACAGGGTACACCATGAAGCTGAAAAGATCAGAAAAAATATGAAGGCAATGGATATAGAAAAAATGTAAGCTTCGAGTATAATATGTGAGAAGCGAGTTCCAATAACACTACGCTCATTTTTTTATATATCATCCAAAATGTATGTTTCCCATCTAAGTGTAGAAACAAAATAAAAAAAAATCAAAATGAAAATAACTATTAAAATTTAAATAAAACATATTCAAGAACCGAATGTACAAGTTTTTCGAGTTAAACCACATTCAAGTTAGTTAATTCATTTAGGAGCGACAGTGCCACAGACCGATACAAAAGTCTAACTTATATGACCCCTCTTTTTACAATATATTAAAATTATTTCTTCTTTTTAATTAAAACAATTTTAACTGGATTAAACGCGTATAGGTAAACATTTTTGGAAACCCAACGTTTCGAACACTTTACAGTAGTCCGTGGTCGCGAGTAAACTAAGGTGGGATTCTTCTGTCAATTGACATTATTATTATATCAAACTACCGCCAACGATTTCTTAGCTGCCTGCCACACTGTCCCAAATTCTTACAGAATGAGCTCATTGTATCTGATCCTCTGGTATGGTGTGTTTGAGACTTTAATCTTTAAAAGTTTTTTTTACTTCATGATGTATCCCGCACACGGCAGGGTAGGCAGAGGGAAGAACATAGAACGAGAAGTTAGTGTTAAAACACTCCGTTCCACTTCCACTCTCCACTTTCCTATCTTTACGTGTCTGTAACTTAACGTCTTTATTAAAAAAAAAAACCTAATGAATGTTTCAATTCATTGTGGAGCATACATAATTTAATGAAGTAGCTGTACGAATACTAATAGTTATAATTAATAATGTATATTTGACAATATTAACCATATATTTGTTTATTTTTACTAAATAGAACTTCAATCCATAAAATCTTTATAAAAATATTTTTAGACACAAATCAACAACAACAAAATTAAATTAAATATTCTTAATTTTCCTGATTACTAATAGACAAGACACATCAATCTTTATCCATTATCAGTAACAACAAATACAAGAACTTTCAAATACTTTCAAATATTGCATTCACTCACTTAGTTGTATGCTGTATCCTGCACATAGTAAGGTAGGCAGAGGGAACTTGGGAACCTAGTGTTAAAACACTCCGTTCCACTTCCATTCCTCACTTTCCGCCGAATTTGATGCATTGTGTGTTGAGTGGTGGAACTCAACGTCGCGCTTTGTCTTATTACCTGAGCTAAAAAATTAAAACAATTAATATTTCGTTTGGAATCGCAATAAGAAACAAAAAAACGTGCACCCATGCAATGAATATACCATAGGCCTACTGAAGTGCCCTCCGCGAGGATATAACGGAAGCGCAACTGTCTTTTGTTTATAGTTTTAGTAAACTGACTAAAAAAAAGTTCTCTGCGGACTCACAGACCGCGCCCGACCTTTGGAAGGTTCAAAATGATTACAATTCACTCCATCCCCGTATTTTTTATAGAAAATAGCAAATTTAACCAAAATTCACATATTTAAATTGTAGGCTGAACATGTTACGAAAAACGCCTACGCCATTAACAAGACCGACGACCGACGTTGACCTATTAATTTAGGTTTCATGGATTAGCTATTTGCTTATCTTTTTGTTAACTCACTTGTAAATAAAGGAAAGAAAAAAAAAAGATCTCTCTCTCTCTCTTTCAGTTTTACGCTGTATTCTGCACTTGGCAAGCTAGGCAGAGGGAACTTAGCAACGTAGTGCTGAGACACTGCACTCCGTTTCCCCACTTTCCACCGAAATTGAAGCATTCTGTGTTAAGTGGCGGAACTCAACGCCGCGCTTTTCCATGTTATCAGAGCGGATACATAAATATATTATTTTTTTTTCATTTCAAGGTATTAAATATTTCACTTCCTCGAGTGGGAATCGATCCCACAACCTGTCACGTTTACAGTCACGCAACACAGGCCGCAAGAATATAACAATAAAAATTAAATATTATTTAAACAAATATCAAAGACGAATTTATAATATCTTAAAAAGTATTCCGTGTATATAAAGATTATAACCGTAAAGAAATATGACCTAGTTATTAGTATTGTTACTTGGCAGACCGAATTCAGAATAAAAACGTTTTAGCTCTCAGCTTTCTACATTAGAGATAATCGTGATGAATGGCTTAACTTAACACCATGCTGTGTCTAGGGGAATAACATTCCACCTTGTTTATTGAGTTTGCCTTGTTAAACTCACTAACTAACTCAGCTTGACGCTATATCCCGCACATGGCAAAGTAGGCAGAGGGAACTTGGGAACCTAGTTAAGACACTCCGTTTCACTTCCTTTCGAGGCCTGTCGTGGCGCAGCGGCACAAGCTTGTGACTGTAACCGATAGGTTCTGGGTTCTATCCCCAGTCGAGGAATAAAAATATTTAATATTTTCAATTTAAATATTTAATGTTTCATTTCTTCGCTCTGGTAATAAGGCGAAGCGAGGTGTTGAGTTCTGCCACTCATCACACAATGCCTCAAATTCAGCGGAAAGTGTCTTCACACTAGGTTCCCGGGATCCCTCTGCCTATCTATATATATATATATATATATATATATATATATATATATATATATATATATATATATATATATATATATATATATATATATATATATATATATATATATATATATATATATATATATATATATATATATATATATATATATATATATATATATATATATATATATTATATATATATATATATATATATATATATATATATATATATATATATATATATATATATATATATATATATATATATATATAGATAGGCAGAGGGATCCCGGGAACCTAGTGTGAAGACACTTTCCGCCGAATTTGAGTCATTGAGTATTGAGTGGCGGAACTCAACGCCGCGCTTTGCCTTATTACCAGAGCGAAGAAATGAAACATTATATATATATATATATATATATATATATATATATATATATATATATATATATATATATATATATATATATTTTATATATATATATATATATATATATATATATATATATATATATATATATATATATATATATATATATATAAATATATATGCCTCGTGCGGGATACAGCGTGAAGGTAAGAAGAAGTTTCACTTCCGTCCCTCATTTTCCGCTGAATTGAGGCATTGCATGTTGAGTGGTGGAACTCAACACCGCGTTTTACCTTGTACCGGAGTGAAGAACTGAAAACATTAAAAAATTAATTTCTTCGAGTATATATCGAACTTACAACCTGTACAGTTTATAGTTCGCTTATGCTCCATGCGCCACGAAGGGCATCCCAAGCTCAAGCCAAGCACTAACCAGACAAATCAAACTAAATAAGTATTTACATAATATGTATAATTAAAACAAGTTTAAATACCTTAAATCATACCAACCAGTATATTAAGATAGCGCCTAGCTCAGCAATTACCCTAGATTAAACAGTGATAAACAGAAAATATTAACATAAATTGTAACTACTGTACGTCTTGTGATAAACAACGATAATTAACAAAATCTCTGCACAGACCGTTGTTTACACTAACTACAATTTAATATGAATTACTAATGAATCAAAAACTTACTTACTTATATTTAGCTTCACGCTGTATCCCGCATATGGTAGGCTAGACAGAGGGAACCTGGGAACCTAGTGTTAAGACACTACGTTCCGTTTTCTGTTTTCCGCCGAATTTGGCGTGTTAAGTAACGTATATGAATCATAAACATTATTGTATAAATGCTTGAATAGTTAACTTTTTTACGCTTCACGCTGTATCCCGCACATGGTAAGGTTGGCAGAGGGTGCTTGGTAATCTGGTGTCAAGACAATCTGTTCATTTACCACGCAGACTTTTGTTACTAAAGAATAAAAATATAAAAAAATTCAATTCTCGAGTCAAGTTCGAACCTTTAAAGCTTTCGCACTCTTGTAGGCAGTGTTCATGAAAGGTCTCAATATAGAATCATTTCTTTTTTATTTAGCTTCTCTGATGTTTTATAAACCATAATAATCATGTTTATTTATCTATCTATTGGGTATAAAAAGAGTAAATTATTCATTAATTAAGAAATTCTTAATGATTGGACGAAAAACATCGTTGTGGGAAAATATTTTGTTTTAAAGTAATATAATTTGAGTTTTTTTTTTCAATTTACGCTGTATTTTAAATATGGAAGTGTAGGCATAGGAAACTTGAGAACTTAGTGTTAAGACACTCAATAAACCATTGTTGCCCAAATTTTGGCACACTCCCAAGATGTGTTGTAGATGTATGAGTAGAAAAATTCAATGTCGCGCTTTGCCTTGAGAAGGGAGGAAATGAAAATATTAAATATTTAATTTTAAAAATAATAAATATTTAATTACTTTGAGTATCGAACCCACATCCTGTCACATTTACAGTTACAGGTTTGTGTCTTTACGCCACGACAGGTCACTTCCACTTAAACAATTCAACTTAAAGTCAAGTATCATATTTTTTTTTTAGTTTTTACGCTTACTGTACTTCAAAATACGGCGAGGTGAGCAGAGAGTCTATTCTCATTGAGACACTAACTATATCAATTCTTAATTCAAAATTACAGGACAAAAATTTGTGCTCTATACATTATCAACTTATGTATTACCTACTTGCCGTTTACAAGGCTTACAAGGCCGCATCTTAATGAACGACCCAAATAACACCTTGAGCTGGACTGTAGCCAGTCCGCACCGACGAATTTACACACTAAAATTTATATGTAAATTTAGCTTTGGATAACTTTATGTATATACGTAGAATGTTTTAATTTAACAAGTATTTTTGTCTGAGTTTTTTTTTTTTTTGGAATTTTATAAATATTAATTAAAGAGGCCAGTCGTCATTTTGTTTGAATAAATAAAATATTTAATATATTAATTTTTTTGCTCGTTCTGAAGGCAAAGCGCACTCGCACTCAATACATCTTTAGGAAGTCTCAAATTTTGGGGAATAACGTTTTGTTTAGTGTCTTTACACTTCTTAAGTTTTCTGTGCCTAGCCTTGCATGTCCGGAATGCAACGTAAAACTGAGAAATGAAAAAGAAAAAAAAGTCGAATTATATTAGGAGTACTTTAAAATAAAATATTTTGCAACAACGATATTTTTCGTTCAATTATTAAGAATTTCTTAATTAATGAATAATTTACTTATTTGTTTTTATGTCCAATAGATATAAATAACATTATTATGGTTGAAAAGCATCCAAAAAGCTAAATCATAAAAAAATAAAATAAAATTATAAAAAATACAAATACTATTAGAGGTCTTTAGAAAAAAAACGATTGAATTTAAGTAAAACCTTCCATAACAAGGTAGGCATAGAGAATCAGGCCAGTCTGATCGACGGCCGCAAGTATATGTTCGAAACCCACTAAGGACGTCTAAGACAAAAATAATTTGGTATCAGTCTAAACGGTGATGAAATCCTATGCATGCTTTAAACTATCATGAATACCCTCATATTTTCTCAATTAGTATCGCTATACTTTTTGAAAAAAAAAGGAGCCTAATGATAATACATCACTTTCTAATTCTTATTTTTTCCAGCTTCACGCTGTATCCCGCTAGAGGCAGGGTAGGCAGAGGGCACCCGGGAACCTAGTGTTAAGACACTTCGTTCCACTTCCGTTTCCCACTTTCCGCCGAATTTGAGGTATTGCGTGTTGAGTTGCGGAACTCAACGCCGCGCTTTGCCTTATTACCAGAGCGAAGACTTTCTAATTCAGTTTGGTATAAGAGATATTGCATCTTATGATTAAGAAAATGAATATAATTTATTTACACAAGCAGGAATCGAATCCACATCCAACGTTCTATATTACGACGCACCGAATATATGTTAAGTGTATACTCTATTAAATAGTTATCAGTGTAAGTTCAATAGAGAAATTATTTCAAATGAGATATACGAATTTTTCAAATACATATTTTGTATAAGCGTCGATGCATGAAAAGGTTGAAAAAACATGTTATGTTTTCCAACTTTTAATCTCTTAAGGATGTTAATATTAAGATGTTACTAAAAATAACAAGACAAATCATCTGGAACGTTTACGTTTGTTCTGGTTGAATGATTCAGATTAACTACTAGTTACTGCATACATAACAGATGGAGAAAGTAGTGTAAGTTTCTGGACAATATCCATATGTTTTCCAGAGAAACGAGATCTATTCATTATGCAAGTAAGAATCGAATTTACAGCTACTTCAGAAACGTTTCCACTGCCTCTGTTAATGGCTATTTATAATTAATTCTTATTTCTGAGTGTTACTTTGTTTAGCTTCACGCTGTGTCTCGCACATAGCAGGATAGGCATATAATTTTGGAACCCAGTGTTAAGATTCTACGTGCCGTTCTCCACTTTCTGCCGTATTTATGGCATTGCGTGTTGAGTGGCGTAACTCAACGCCGCGCTTTGCCTTGGTACCAAAGCGAGGAAACGAAAATATTAAATATTTCATTTCCTGGAATGGGGGCTGAACTCACAACCTATCGTTTACAGTCACACGCTTGTGCCCCTACACGACAGTCTGAATGTTACTTAAGTGCTAAATCAAATTTTGGTTCAAAACAAAAGCAAAATCCAAATAGACCAGCATATAAAGAAGGAAGGAAGAACAGTTATAATAAAACGTGATAGTTTCATCAAACTTATGACGTACAAACTTTGACACTATCTCTAACCAAACTTTAGATCTGATGCAATTTTCACTCTATTTTTATTATTGTAAAGTTTTTACAGCGAATATTTTTATTTTAGTACATATAAAGTGAGTGAGAGCTGAGAGACAGGCGCCTGTCGTGACAAAAGTGTGCGACTGTGGACGCCATAGGCTATGGGTTCGATTTCCCGAAAAAATAAGAAAAAAAAAATGTTTCTTCGCTCTGATAACGAGATAAGCCCGGCGTTCAACTCCACCATCACCATGCATACATCTACGATTCGGCAGAAAATGGAATTACCGCGTGAAGTATATTATATTTTTTTTTCTTGCTGAGAAGGATATACTTAGTTTTAAGTCACTCTATTTACCACTTGCCGTTTAAATTCTTCTTTTTTTATTAATGGAAATGGATGGATGGAATGGAAATGGAAAATCAACCTAGCTTGGAGCTGCGAATTTTGTTCTTTTATAAACACGCTTTTATTAGATCAAGTTTTTATTAAGTATGATAAAAATGAAGAATCTTATTATTTTCTAGCTTCACGCTGTATCTTGACAGGAAGGGTAGTCAGTGGAATTGGGGAACAGAGTGTTAAGACACTCCTCCGTTCTCCACTTTCCGCTGAATTCGAGGCATTGAGTGATGGGTTTCCTTTATTCGTTTATATACAAACTTGCATACATACACTGTCTTGGGGTAGAAAAAAATCAAAGGATAGGGAAAGTATATAAACGTGTAACGTACGTAAATAAGCAGGGCTTGAAAGAAGGCTCATTTGCCGAGAGTGTTTCACTCGCGAACTAAAGGTGCCGTTTGTTAGACCGCGATGAGTTTGCTCAGGTATTGTTAGGTTCGTGGTACACTAAGTTAAGTATTGTTGTTGATATTTTAATATTTTTTTTCTGTAAAAAATCTTATGGCAACGATATTTGTGATTTCAAATCCCAGTCAGGATATTAATTATTAGTTATTTTTTTTACTCAAAAGACAAAGTACGGCGTTGGGTTCCTCCATTAAACACAAGACGTCTCAAAAATAAAGAACAGAGTGTCTTAATACTAAACGCCCATTGCTTAGTGTTAATACACCCTGTTTATTCCTGCTAAACGTGCAATATTTATGGAAAATAAAAAAAATATATTTATACAAATAAATATATAAATTTTGAGCTTAATTGTAACAATTTTTTAAGAAAATTAAGAAAAAAAGTCATTACTAAAAACAGACTAAAGTTGGGATTAATTATAAACTATATTGTCGTTAAAATTTCAGAAATAAAATCAGTAAAGTTTCTTAATCCTGAATTATCTCAGCTTGGCTTAAAAATATTTTTATCACATAATGCTCATTGTATACACATCTCAATATAAATAATGTCCACAAATATTCGGTCTTCATACGGCGCAACAATATCCTCATACTTTTCCCCCGACAGTTGCACAGAACGTTACAGTGTAATTACCGTGTGCTTCTCACGTTTTAAAAGTAAACTACTAACGACAAAAAATGCTAACGACTCGTTTGAATCGTTTATCTTTGTGAAAATGATTTGAAAAATAGTGAAAATGAGTAGTTTTAATTAATAGTATCTTTTACATATATACGAGTATATAAAAGTTATATAGACATTACATAGAACGATATTATTTTTTTTTAACCCCAATGAGCGAGTTTTTGGGGTTGATATTTTTAATGTTTTTTTTTAATTTTGTTGACTTTTTCAAATAGAAACAGTAGTCCTCAAAATTGACGAGTTCGAGGACTACAAACAAACTTTTCCCTTTATAAATATTAATCTAGATTTTTTATTACTGTACCAAGTAAGTGGAATGTACGTAAGAACAGCTGTTATTTTAAGCATTTATCAATGTAATCCAAAATCCAAATCCAAAAGAAATACTTTCCAATTTTTTGTTTTATCGTCGATATGATTGTTTGCATATGCACATTTACAAGAAGTCCTAAATGACTTAAAAGTAGTTTTTATTATATTTATTTTAATCGGTTCTCAAATAAAAACGTTGTAACAATAAAAAAAATGGAACTAAAACGTCAGAACAGGTAAAATTTCAGTTTTTAATTATTAAAGTGATTATAATATATTCATTATCTGATAATGATCTATTCATGATTTATTCATAAATGTCTAGTGATGTGTTATGCTTGCGGCTAGTCCCGCTTACAAAAGACGCAAGCGTGTCGTTAGTTACTTTTATAATAACATAAAATAAAAACCAACAGATATAAATATTTCAGCTTCACTCTGTATACCCTACATGGCAAGGTAGGCAGAGTAGGCAACTTGAGAACCTTGTGCTAGGACCCATTTTCCGCTGAATTTAAGGCATAGTGTGTTGAGTAGTGGGGCTCAACGCTCCATTTTTTTACCAAAGCGAAGAAATGAAACATTAAATATTTCATTTGATAATATTAAATATTACATGTCCTCAAGCAGGGATCGAACCCACAATCTGTTGCTCTACCAGAAACACGCTTGTGCCCCTGCGATACGACAGGTCTAAGACTATAAACATAAATATTAATATCCAATTCAAGCAGAAATTCAACTCATCCACAGTCACAAAGCAATATTGTCACGTCACTATAACCATAAAGGCAGAGCTGCAATCAGTCAACGACATTTACCTACATGTCGTACGACCGCAGAACGGTCACCTTGTCAATACCACTACAGTCACAAGGTAATAGCTATGTAATCGATGGATCCAGTGGAAATTATACCTCGTTTTACAGCTTAGCTTCGTCTTATTGATATTGCGGATTTGTTAGGTAATGATTTGTGTCATGTTCTTGATGTAGTCGTAACTGAAATGGAGTAGATGATAATCGTAATGAGAGAGATTACGTATATCTTTGCGATATGAAGTAGTTTATAATGAGAGAGATTACGTATATCTTTGCGATATGAAGTAGGTAATGAAACGTGTGTATGTAAGCGTAACGGTATTTGATTCGAGTTTCACACTAGGCGTTGAGTTATTTTCTCACTCTGGTAAGATTCTATTTTAACACTGAGTGATGCCGCACTCAACAAGTAATGTATAGAAATTTGAAGAAAAAGTATGTTCTAACATTATATTTTTTATGTCTTTTGTTCATACTATTTAATTATCACGCTTTATGACATAAAGCCTGGTAATAGATGGAAAGGCAAACAAGAGTCCTTGTGATTGTAATTGAACCCTAAAAGAGATTGTTTCAAATTTCCTAAATAAAAAATATATGAGAACGTAAAAGACAGAGACAGAGTTGCTTGAGGTTTTTAGTTTGTAAAGCTTTAGTGGAACTTGATTAAAAATATATTTAGTAGTTATAAGAGTAATGCCACAAAAAACTTCAAATCATTGATGTACCATCGAAACTAATTATTGCCTAAGTATGTCTACGCACGACATTAATTTTCCTTAAGGCCTGTTACGGTGCAATGGTACAACGAGTTTAAACGAGACAAGTTATGAGTTCGATCACCACTTGACTTAATGAAATATTTAATATTTTCTAATTACATATTTTTTGTTTTAATTTTTTCGCTCTGGTAACAATGTGAAGGGCTGCGTTAATTTCGCCATTCAATATTTAACCTCCAAATTCTGCCTCCCTTATTATGTGGAAGTATCCCGCACATGGCAGGGTAGGCAGATAGAGTTGTTTTTTTTTTTAAAAGAAACCATACTTCACACCTGCTACAGAGTAGAGTAGATGGATTCTAACCAAAACCTAAAATAGAGTGTCTATTTTACATTCTGCCCTTGAATACATTGCATGTTGAACGGTGAATCTCTTTTCTCCATTTTAGTTTATGATGGAGAAAATAGAAAAAATCTAGATTAAAGATTGAACACACAACCATCTTATATTCAGTCTGAACTAATGCACCAGAAAGTCTCTTATAAATTACGTGGATTAGTAAGGAATCTCCAAACCGGATTTGAAACGAAAGCAGTAAGAAAATCCAAGCTACTATACGATGAAATTTAATTATTTTACCTTAAAGCATTAGCAGGATAATATCTTCTCAGTGCACAGAGAGATCTGTAAAGAAAAAAAACAATTTTTATTTTTGCGTTTTTTTTTGTTGTTCGCCTTACTTCAATCAAATAAGATAACGTCTCCCTTTTCTTTCTATTTTTTAAATATTGATATAGATAGTGGCTGTACTCAACGTAGCTCAGTGTATCAATTCAAAGATAATTTATTCTTCTCGGTAGAAAAGAGCCCACGCCCACGCGTCACATTTACAGTCACTTCTTTTTCTTTTTTTTTTCAGTTTCACGCTCTATTTATTTTGGCGGAGTAGTATGTAGTGGGAACTAATGAACCTAGTATTAAAACACTCAACTCAACCCAGCTTCACGCTGTATCCCAGACATGGCATGGTAGGCAGAGGGAACTTGGGAACCTAGTGTTAAGACACTCCGTTCCCCACTTTCCGCCGAATTTGAGGCATTGCGTGTTGAATGGCGAAACTCAACGCCGCCTTTTGCTTTGTAGCTGAGCGAAGAAATGAAAATATTAAATTTTTAAATGGATAATATTAAATTTTTCAATTCCTCGAGTGGGAATCAAACCCACAACCCGTCGATTACAGTCACACGCTTGTGCCGCTGCGCCACGATAGGCTTCAGTATCTCACATTAAAACATTCTGTTCTTATAAAAACACTTCAGTTTCCCATATCCGTCGCATTTGAGACATCGTGTGTGTAGTGGCGGAACTCAACGCAGCACTTTGTCTTGTTACTAAAACGAAGAAATGAAAATATAAAATATTTCATTTCTTAGAGTGGAGTCGAACCCTCATCCTGACGCGTCTACAGTAGCACGTATGTACCCCTGCGCCACGATAGGCCTCAATATAAGGCATATTTTAGTAACGTATATACATTTTTTTATATAATATGTTTTCTTTATGCAATAATAATACAATGCAAAAAACGTTCATACATACTTATATATTTTTATTTTAGCTTCACGCTGTATCCTGTACGAGGCAGGGTAGGCAGAGGGAACCCAGGAACCTAGTGTTAAGACACTCCGTTCCACTTCCATTCCCCACTTTCCGCCGAATTTGAGGCATTGCGTGTTAAGTGGCGGAACTCAACGCCACGCTTTGCCTTATTACCTGAGCGAAGAAATGAAACATTAAATATTTAAATTGAAAATATTAAATATTTCATTTCCTCGACTGGGGATCGAACCCAGAACCTGTCGGTTACAGTCACACTCTTACCGCTGTGCCACGACAGGCCTTCGTATACGTATATTTTACTTTTCAATAGTACAAAATGAATTACCGCAATGTTTTGGGGTTTTAAATCTGAAAGGATTCCGTTTCAAGTATATACAAATTGGCCAATTGTTTGTATTTAACAAATAATTTGAATCAATATGCCTAAGTAATTAGCGAATCCGATACTGAGGCTATGAAGGTAATGGTATAGCATGTGACTGTGAATACTATGGGTTCCATTCTCAGTCGAAGTATGAACTGTCTATGTTTCTTAACTCCGTGAATCTGAATGCGGTGTTAAGTTACGCCATTTAATATAAATAAATATGTAATTTACAACTATGTCTACTTTAAATTTATAGAGCTAAGCAATTTATTTGGTCGTATGTACTTATATCAGAAATAACTGGTTAGATTGAAAAAATCCGGTCAAGTGCGAGTCGGCGTCGACTACCGAGGCTTTAGTTCCAATTTAATAGCCTATAAAAATTGACAAATTTTAATTTGCTGTTACAAGCATTCATTTTATATGAAATGTAGGAGTGATATAATTATGTAATTCATTTGGACTGCAGTTATGATTATTCTGCATATAATATATATTTATATATATATATATATATATATATATATATATATATATATATATATATATATATATATATATATATATATATATATATATATATATATATATATATATATATATATATATATATATATATATATATATATATATATATATATATATATATATATATATATATATATATATATATATATATATATATATATATTCATATATATATTCATATTAATTTGTATTTTTTCTATGAAATATTTATAAATTTATTTTCCTATTTTTTCCTTGTGTTGAGTGGGAAAGGAAAGTGGAACGGAGTGTCTTAACACTAGGTCCCAAGGTTCCCTCTGCCTATCCTGCCTCGTGCAGGATACAGCGTGAAGCTTTCTTGTGTTCATATCGCAACTCACTTTTAAGAGTTCAAATTAAAATTAAGTTTACAGAAAGGACCCTAAAGGTGACGATTTTAATATAAAATGCTACAGAAACCTTCCACAATGCATATTGTTTTTTTTTATATTAATAAAGTAGTATTATTTTATAAATACTTGAAACGTTACACATTCAAGAAGTCCTTTACAATGTAACGTAAGATTGTGACGGTTCAAGAAAGTGCAAACATCTACCTTTCATTTCCACTTCATACTAAAACACACTTTGTATGACACATACAAATATAGCTCTTTATATAGAGTTGTAAGTTTCAAATTTGTATGGGAACGCCGGGGCTAGGCAAGTTCAAAATTTGCACAGTCTAAGTCAAATCAAAGTTGGAGCTTAGAACTAATTCAATTGTTACAATGTGTACATTGTTTTCTGCGTATGTGCTGGTTTATTTAACATATTGTTATGTTGATGTTTTAATAAAGTCTGAATTGTATGATTTATTCATATAAAATGAAGTAGTTGGATGGAAAAAGGAAATTATACTTTTAAAAGGTTTTTTTTTATGATATATTATATTTTACATATGAAATCGTTAATGAGAAATTTTTTACTTAACTCACTTAGGTTGGCGGCGGCCATTTTGAATTGACTACAATGTTAATACTCTCACTCTCACTCAGCTTCACGCTGTATCCTGCACATGGCAGGGTAGGCAGAGGGAACTTGGGAACCTAGTGTTAAGATTAACATTCCGTTCCACTTCCGTTCCCCACTTTCCGCGGAATTTAAGGCATTGCGTGTTGAGTCGCGGAACTCAACGCCGCCTTTTGCCTTGTACCAAAGCAAAGAAATGAAAACATTAAATATTTAAATTGAAATTAAATTAATAATATATGATTTCTTTGAAATTAAAACTGAAGTAATTCAATTTTCATCGGACTGGATCTTATTCGGATAATGGTGCTTGAATTGAGCATTGTGGGTGAATTGGGCTTGCGAGATATCACAAACAATAACAAAATAATTTAAATAAAAATTAACTTATAAAGTTTTTTACGTACGGATTTGAACCAGCTCCTCTTGGAAACCGTCTAAGCTCTATGATCAACCAAGCTATACGTTCTCATCAAGCTACGTCGAAATTCTTATACGCTTGTTACAACTTTTTATGTCTTTCCTAAGTGTGGAATAATTTTTAAGTGAAAAATAAGTTATATAAAAGTTTGTTTTCTCACTAAATCTTGGTTTAATTTAAAAAAATCTTTATGTATTTGAAGTACCAGAAAAATTTTTTGCAAAAACGTACGGAATCCACACTGAATACCTTCCCATTAAGACACTTTGTTCCCAACATAACGATGAATTATGGAGATATTGCGTAACGGAACTCAACGCCGCGTTCGATAACAACTACTGATGTAAAAATATTTTTTCTAAAGACGAAAATATTTGATACCTTTATATCAGCTTACTTTCTACATATCAAGATACATTTCATATATTTTCCCGTAACTTGTCAGTGCCATTGATAATAATGTGAGCTGTTATCCTCTCTCTAGTGCTGAGGCATCACTACCCTCGTCATTTCTGGTTAATGGCGGATTACGGTGCTCCTTATACTGGAGTTTAAGTGATCGATATTTTTATATGATTACCGGCAGAAAATTGATTTACTTCGGTACCGTATAATCCATTTTGGTTTGAAGGTTACGAAAAGGGAAGTAATAGAAATTGGTATTCCTTAGAAAATATTATAATTATCGCTAAATGTATATAAATTAGCCATAAATTCTTCTCTGATAATGTGACTGTAAACGCGACAGGTCATGGGTTCGATCCGTATTCGAGGAAGTGAGATATTTAATACTAGCTACCTGGCCGTCGCTTCACCCGCTTTTTTGTTTTTTTTTTAGCTTCACGCTGTCGTTTTTTTTTAGCCCGCACGAGGCAGGGTAGGCAGAGGGAACCCGGGAACCTAGTGTAAAGACACTCCGTTCCACTTCCGTTCCCCACTTTCCGCCGAATTCGAGGCATTGCGTGTTGAGTGGCGGAACTCAACGCCACGCTTTGCCTTTATTACCAGAGCGAAGAAATGAAACATTAAATATTTAAATTGAAAATATTAAATATTTCATTTCCTCGACTGGGGATCGAACCCAGAACCTGTCGGTTACAGTCACACTCTTGTGCCGCTGTGCCACGACAGGCCTCACCCGCTTGGACTACAGAATTACCTATTTACTAATTAGAATAACTTAGGTGTTGTAACTTTTACATTATTATTATTTTAAAGGTAAGATCATAAAAATCATTCATGTGTAAAAGCTTCCGACTACGTAAAACAGTTGTTTTGTAACAATGTTATCGGTCCAAATTATTTATATTGATTTTATTTAAGAACTGATTAAAATTTGACCGTGTTTATCTTAGAAATCTATGATTCCTTTTGAACAAAATATTTTTCCATTGCCCCTTTATTGAAGTAGGCTACAGGCTATATTACATGACTATGAGACCTATAGTAACGGGGACAAGTTAAAAATGTTGAAAAAACTACTCATTCATTCATTCATTTCTTTAAATATGGCGTTTCGAGCGTGCCAGTTGAGCACAATTCACTTCGCCAATGTCACGTTGTATGGAAGACTCACGAGAGGAATTGATCAGTACAAAAGAAATGACTGTACACAATAATATAATGCATGTAAAAAAGAAACCCAGTAAAATTACAGCCTTCACCACCTATAACAAAAAAAATAAAACAAATATTTACAAGATATACACACAGCACATTATGTTAGTAATAAATAATATTTTACATACGTGTTAGTTTATAATCTAATTTTGTTACGTCTAATATATTTACACAAAAATTTACATAGAGAACCAAACACAAATATTAACAGACATTGAACATTAAGAGGACGAGGGATTTTATGGGGAAGAACATCGTATAGGGGGCGAGTTAAGTTGGGGCAAGAAAAAGAATGTGGGAAGGGGAGCCGTCGTCCAGGCCATATTCATACAGTGAATGGTCCCTGACCCTGATCTTGGCCAGATGCACAGGTGTACAAGCACGCCCAAGGCGTAAGCGACAGATTGTTGTAATAATCCTCCGATCAATATATATTTGAGAGTAAAACCACGGTCGTCTAGGGATATTAGGTTGGGTAAGGGCATAGTACTTACCTTTTTGGGACATCGATAAATTCCAGGAATCACTCCAGGACTTACGAAGGTGTGTATCTTCAAGGGACTGCAGATCATGAGCAGAGTTAGAGAAGTGTTCAAGTGTGCCACACCGGATGGCTAACTTGGCGCAAGAGTGCGTGTAAACAGGACTGCTTCTAACAAAGCAACAGCCTCGCCTGTGAACACGGATGATTCAGGGGGATATATAAATTGTAAAATAATTTTGAATTTTGGTATCCAGCAAGCTGCACCAACGTAGCTTTCCTTGGAAAGCTTTGATGCATCAGTGAAGATGAGAAGATGACTTGGAGAATGTAGATAAGCTAATTCCTTAAATTTTGTGTTGGTGCCAGGATCACCTTTGGTTAGGCCAATATTTGTGACAATACAGGGAGAATGGACCAGGGCGTTATAAGACGTCATAAAGAGGGGATGAGATGGAAAACAAGACAAGGGATTAGGAAGAGATGTATATCTAAGGAAGCTATCAATCAGATACGGCAACGGTTTGCCTCGAGGGATAAGATCAACTAGCTTATGTAGCTTAGCCCGTAAAGGATGGGACGACAGCTGCAACATTTTACAAACGAATCGGTCAGCAAGGAATTGTCGGCGAATAGGAAGAGGGGGATCAACACACCCCACCTGCATTGCGTTGGTGGGTGTAGACTTCATTGCACCTAGTATAATCCGAAGGCATTTATATTGGACTCGGTTCAACTTTTCAGTAGCTACTTTATTAAAAGGGTCTAAAACAAATAGCCCATAGTCTATGTGACTACTAACTATTGCGTTATACAGTAGTTTAAGAGTATAATGGTGTGCACCCCACCACACACCAGACACAGCTATCAAAGCATTAATGCCTTTTTAACACTTCCTTCTGAGATATTTAGCATGGGTAACTTCGTCCAATCGTTTATCGAGAATCATACCAAGAAATTTAACATTTTCCGTTAAGAGTATCGGGATGTTATTACACAAAATATTAAAATTTAGAATAACCTTCTTTTTAATAAATACTACAGCTTGACATCTATCAATAGATAAAGCGAAACCATGATTATAAAGCCACTGGTTAAGATAGTGCAAGGCAGTATTTAAACGAAAGTTTATGTCCTCTACCGAATTTGAGCTGTAATAGAGGACGATGTCATCAGCATATTTAAGGATGTTACAAAAAATATTTACAGATAATTCGATGTCATGAGTAGTAGAAATATTATATAGCAGAGGACTAAGATCTGAACTTTCAGGTAGACCTTTCCAGACAAGTCTGGGAGGGGCAGTAAGGAGTGGATGTTTTACCGATACCGCACGATTGATCAGCAAATTACATATGTAATGAGACAATCTTGGCGGAATACTCAGCTGGTGCAGTTTCTGCCTGTGCACCGGAAGAAGGACATTATCATACGCAGATGCAACATCTAGAAAAACATCCACTAGATACTCTCCCTTGGCAAAAGCTCGTCGAATATCTGTAGTAAAGACGCTGAGACTGTCTATTGTACTTAACCCCTTTCTAAAGCCAAACTGAGAGGGAGCTAAGATATTTATTGCTTTCCACTATCCATTCCAGTCGATTTTTCAAAAGCCGTTCAACAATTTTGATAAAGCAGATGCTAGGGCAATGGGTCTATAAGAGTTAGGGTCAGAAGGACATTTTCCAGGTTTGAGGATAGGGATAACAATTTGGGATTTCCATGAGCTGGGGATAATGCCTGATTGAAATATTTTATTTACCAAATTTAAAAAGAAATGTTTCGATTTTATATTTAATTTTGTAATAAATGAGTAAGAAACACCGTCCTCTCCTGGGCTGGTGTCCTTTAAATCCGTTAAGATGTTTTTAAGTTCATCATAGGAAAAAGGAAGTTCCATTTCCTCTGAGGAATCAACCGGCGTGGATATAATAAGATCAAGGGTTGGTACAGAAGGAGGGGCCAATTTGTTCGCAAACTCGTTGAGCCATATAGAAGGGTTATTGGAATAAGGACTACAAACAAATCGGCGGAATCTCTTAACATTTGTCCACACCAGAGAAGAAGAAGAGCGAGGACTAAGGGATTCACAAAAATTTAGCCAACCAAGTTTCTTTTTTTTCCAAATACAATTTCTAAACTTCGCGTGACTGCGTTTGTACTCAATGTACTTCTCCAGCGTCATACAGGCTGCGTATGACGCCTCGGCAGATGCTCGCCGATCGACAGAATCAGAGCATTCCTGATCCCACCAAGGATTGAAATGCTTCCGATTCTGAATGGAGTGTTTTTTAGGGATATGTAAGTCGGCCGCAGATAAAAGGGCAGAGACAAACCGATCATAATAATACATATTTACACGAGTACAATTTTATTATGTGTTTATGATGTAGAGGCAATAATAAATTCTTTTACTAAGATTATAAAAAGGAATTTGTTTGCTTGAACACGCTAATCTTAGAAATTATTCAATCTCACTTAATCAGCTTCACGCTGTATCCCGCAGAAGGAAGGATAGGAAGAGGGAACTCGGGATCTTAGTGTTAAGACACTCCGTTCTACTTTCATTCCCCACTTTCCGCTGAATTTGAGGCATTGTGTTTCAAGTGGCAGGAACTAACGACAGCTTTGCCTTGTTCCAGAGCAAAGCAATGAAAACATTAAATATATAAATTGAAAATATTAAATCATACAGTCTGTTGGTTACAGTAACACGCTCATGCCGCTGCGCCAGTACAGAATAGGACTCTAAATTATTCTCAGAAATTACTGGCATGAAAAATAAAATGCTAGCAAAGAACTTTTACAAAAAAACTAAGAAATGGATTATTAACACTGGATTCCAAAGTTCCCACTGCTTATCCTACCATGTATCGGATACAACGAAATAAATATATTTTCTTACTTCCGCACTATTTATTTCCCAAGCATTGGAAAATAACCGAAATTGGTATAAATTCATATAATTTAACAGAATACCTCAAACATACCGCGATACAGTCATTATCTTCAATACTGAATGCTTAAGCCAAATATACTGGGAAGTTTAATTTTACAAAACGGCATTTTCTACTTAAAGACGATCAGATAGAATTCATATTGGGGTTTCCCTAGCTACGGTTCAAAGGAAAAGATTATGTAAATACTATTATAATGATTTCATGATGGAACTGATATTTTTCTTAAATTTTCAATTTTTGAGACGTTATTTTAAACTATAAATCATTGTATCTTTGTCAAATATTTTACGTGAAATAAAACTAATATATATATATATATATATATATATATATATATATATATATATATATATATATATATATATATATATATATATATATATATATATATATATATATATATATATATATATATATATATATATATATATATATATATATATATATATATATATATATATATACATATATATATTAGAAGTGCAAGCTATCTTGGTGTAGTGTTACAGTATCTAAAGGTGAGAACTCACTCAGCTTTACACTATATCCCGCACATGGCAGGGTAGGCCGAGGGAACTTGGGAACCTACTGTTAAAACACTCCGTTCCACCTTCGTTTTCCACATTCCGCCAAATTTGAGACATTGCGTTTTGAGTGGCGGAACTCAACGCCACGCTTTGCTTTGTTACCAGAGCGAAGAAATAAAAACATTAAATATTTATCTTGAAAATATTAAATTATTAATTTCCTCAAACGGGAATCGAATCCACAACCTATCGTGTTTATACACTACGTCACGACAGGCCTCTGACACAATTTAGTTTATATTGAAATATCCATTTTATACATATCATTTATTTGTATTGTGTCCATTATTAAAAATGGGGCGATTCATCATTTTTAACGTAACATTATCAATTCGGACGTACTGACTACAACTTGATTAATGACTCGATGATCAAAATGATCGATTGATATATGTGAATTAACA
Source organism: Eueides isabella (assembly GCA_019049475.1). Classification (NCBI taxonomy): domain Eukaryota; kingdom Metazoa; phylum Arthropoda; class Insecta; order Lepidoptera; family Nymphalidae; genus Eueides; species Eueides isabella. The sequence continues at coordinate 2,238,573 of CM032389.1, read as the reverse complement.
TTTGAACAGTTTATTTTAGAATTTAATTTTTTTATTTCCTTTATTAAGTACAGATATTTATCTTCAATTTAATTAATTCTATTTTAAAATGACTAATTACTTCTTTTATTTAACAATTCGTTCATAGTAATTTTCTTCATAGCCAGCTTTCTCACTTCAGCCTTCGCTCTTAATGGTATAAAACGTAGGTAAAAAAACCTTGCTAGTATTGATTGAGCATATATATATATATATTTGGAAAGAAATCAGAACGACAGCCTCAATTTTAATATAATGAAAATACGATGCTCTAGTTAAATAAATGAGTTCATAAACAATGCGTCTAATAGTGATTATATCAAATAAGGAGTTCCTTCATAAGATACCAATTATTAGTGTAGATCTTTTCCAAGTATAAGGCATTTATTTTGACTGGCAGACTGGCTTGACACCTGAGCTTAGAAATGAAAACATTAAATATTTCATTTGAAATATTTTAATATTTAATTATTTAATATTTCAATTCCTCGAGTGGGGATCGAATCCACAACCTATCAGTTATATATAGACACGACAGGGCTTTCTGCTAAATTTGTTTAGCAAAAAAAAAGTAATTTGCAAAACGAATAACAAAATCCTAAAAAACACAACAAAAAAATGTATCAACTATATACATGATTCACTAAGATATAATCCATGTTCCTCTAGAACTAATAATGTATTTAAAAAATATTTCTAAGGTTGAAAGACAAACACTGTATTTAGTAAATAGCTACAGCGTTTTTGCTGATGGCCAATTAAAAAACAATTTGCCGAACAATTACTCTTCGTTAATTAAGGTTTGCTTCAATACCCCGGTCTATGATTTATTTTCTTAAGAATGCAAGTAATTATGAAACTTAAATGACGTTCCTGAATATTTTGTATTGAATTTTTTTATCGCTGCTTTTTTTTATGTGGATTAGTTTTATATCACCATCATAAGTAATATTCTCTTAGCTTATCGCTTTTATTCAGAAAAGTGCAAGAGTTGTGTAAAACTGAACGAAGGATTGATAGTAATAAATTAAAATACAGAAATAACGCAAAATAGAATATATTTTTTGGCCATAAAATAATGAAATCTTAGTTTTCTATAGCTTCTAGTAGTTAAACCACTTCTATTATAATATATATAGGAAAAATATTAAACTTTTTCAAAAGTTAGGTTAGTTAGTTAGGTTAGGTTCTATTAAAAGAGAGGGGAACAAAACGGAGTGTCTTAACACTAGGCTCCCCAGTTCCCTATACCTTTTGTTTCCACACGCGGGATACATCGTGAAGCTTGAAAAACACGACTCAACTGGTAAAAAAAGATGATATAACGATATTTATTTCTATATATTGTCATCGTTCCTTGAAAATTGCCCGCATCTTACATATATACATACGAAAATTAAAGAAAAATATTTTCTTATAATATTGAATGTTCTCTTATAGTGTTTTCAATATATCATATCTATTTTTATCATGAGCTCTTCTTGGTGGATTGCGGCGAATGCTTCTTACGCAATGGTTATAAGATTGATTTTTACTCGAAGAATGGAATACTTTTCTACTATTGCTTTACGACTAAATATACAAAGGAAAATAATTAAATGCTAAGTTTAATATTGAAAAATAATTTTCTAAGATGCTAAAGTTATGTGTAAAAAAATCAGAGACCTCATACGGCAGGAGCCTTAGGGAGGCAGAGGGATCCTGGAAATCTAGTGTTGAGACACTCCGTTCCGACCCTACTCATTGAAATTTATGTTACGGTTATATTTACATTATAACAATTGTTTATATTGACAATCTTCATTATAGAAAGCGTATCGTAATATTGGAATAAGTCTTAAGGTTAGCTTTAGTAAAAAGTCTTTATATTAACAAAGATATCTCCAAAAAGTGTTTTACTATCTCTAATCTCTTCTCATTCCAACAGTTGGAAGTAGAAGGAAGTCACTAAGTAAATAAGCAATCGATGCAATTATAACAGAAAAATATATATAAACAATAAAAAATATATAAAACCTTGTATTTAAAAAGATACATTAAAAAACTTATAAGTATATAAGCACACACATACATAAATATGTACATAACTATACACAACTCAGAAAGCGGCGTTAAGTTTCGCCACTCAGATAGGTGAGCAATATTTTGATTTTTTAAAAAGTGCATAACAAAGTGAATTAAAATTAAGTTAGCAAGTTAGCGATGTTTGGTATGCTACATGCTATACAGCGTGAATTATTTGGTAATAAAGTAGGATATTGAGTCTCGGTATATGGTGCAAATGAAGTTATGAAATACTAGCCAATATTATTATTAAAATAAAGAAGGAATAATAAATATATAAAATATATAAAATAAAAAGGTGTAACATGAAGTTATTATTACATAATACTCTATGACGCTCATAGGTAAGGTCTTAATGTAATATAACCCGCTTAAACAACTCAATTATTTATAAATAATCTGACTTCGGTCTCATTAAAAGGCATTATTAGTATTACTATTATTAATTACTATTATTTTTACTATGGCAATGTCTAGATGTCAGTCACTCGAAGTGCAGCCTATTTAATTTATATAATATCTTCACCATCTAGTTACATGGCATTCCATTACTGTGTGGTTCTGGAATGACCTGCGGCAGCGTATGTGGAATTATCTGCGGCAGAGGTTCAGCAGGTCAATATAACATGGATTCCTCACTCAATTAATCCTATTATTTTTTAGGTAATGTCATGCTTTTATTAAGTAAAAAATAGTTTGTTTCTTGACTTATCGATACTAAATAGTATGAGCTGGTCAAATAAGAAGTAATAGGACCTATTATATATACACCCAATCTAGTTTAAGCTCGTATTGCGATGTATCCTTAGAGCATATTCTTTGGTACGTGTAGTACTGACGATTCTTTACCAGGGATTGTATATCGACAGGAAAAAAATAAGTCTTCAAGCATTTTCGGCCACCGCGTTTCGCATTGGGTAATGCCGGGCCCCGGTGCCCATCCACCTAAAAGGCCGCCAACACTTTTGGAGCTCCTGTGGAGTAACACGGGGCCGTGGGCGACGGTGATCACTTACCATCAGGTGACCCGTACGCTCGTTTGCCGTGTCTCATCCATAAAAAAAAACTTCAAAGCTTGATTTTTTCTGTGCACTAATATTGGATATTAATGTTACCTTGACAAACAATCAGACGGTTAGCAAAGTGATCTTATCAATGTTCCGTTTTTATATTTTTTGACCCGGAACCCTAAATATATATGAGAAACTGAAAAGTAGAAGATCTAAGCAGTAAGTTCGTTCTGTCAGCTGGGTTATATGTAAAACAAAAGTCTCTATTTAACCCAACCAACTTGAGAATGTAATACATGCAAAATTATTCCACAAAAGATATTCTCACATAATTTATGTACCATCGTAAACCCTTAATAAAATTAGATTTGCTGAACTCTCGGAATGCAGTTAACGTTTTATTATAGGCACTTCTGCCTGTCTTTATTATGATAATAAATTACAGTGTATCACATCTTTATAACGTAGTTAACGCCTTGTAAGACTTGGTCTTTGGATTATATTGTTGGTTTGTCTATATGATAGTTGACGAAATATAATTATAACTTACTGACGTAAACCAGTCATAGCGCAAGAGTACTGGTGTGTGATAGTTAATGATTATGGATTCGATTCCCGCTCGAGGAAATTAAATATCTAATATTTGCACATCCTCACTCTGGTAACGAGGTGAAGAGCGGTTGAGCTCTGCTAATCGACATGTATTGTCTCGAGATTTAGGTGGGACAGTGGAGAATAAAGAAATATTTTAATGGGAAGTAAGTGCCTTAATATTAGGTTTCAGGTTCCATCTATACTTCCAAACTTTTAGATATAACATGAACATTTTCAGTTTCCACCCATACCTACTAATATTTAGAAAAATATCTCTCAATGTTCTCTTTCAGTTAACTAACTAAAGAATAACCTGTAGATTGACCTTACTTTCTCCACTTGAAAATTAAGAACTTAGTTAATATACCACAAAACATTTTTTTTTATGTGAAAAGTAATTTTTAACTATGATTTAAGCAGTGTTAAGGTCCCATTAGACAGCACAAACTATTTCAAATTACCACATCCGCTCCATATTATTCTTAGTAAATTCGCTTAAATCACCCAGTATGGAGTGGACTTTAAGCAAAACCGCTTATCATACTGAACAGTCCTCATAATACAAACACCCCTTCAAATTGCTTCAAAACAATCATTTCTGTACTAGATAAAGTTATTTTCCCTTTATTTTTCATTGTATCATCTCAAGAATCGCTGTCTTGGTGTAAATGTATTTTGAGATTCGGAATTTGTTTATAGTTGTATAAGTTTATGTATTATGAGTTGAGATATAAAAGAAATACGATAGAATATTACAGATTTATGTGTGTATGTATTTTCGTTTTTACATAAAAGAAGATATTTGGTTAATCGTGGCGCAACGGTACAAGCGTGTGACTGTAACCGACCGGTTCTGGGTTCGATCCCCAGTCGAGGAAATACTTAATATTTTCAGATATATACTTAATATTTTCAGATAGAATAAGTCACGCCACTTAACACGCAATGCCTCAGATTCGGCGGAAAGTGGGGAACGGAAGTGGAACAGAATGTCTTAACACTAGGTTCCCGGGTTCCCTCTGCCTACCCTGCCTCGTGCGGGATACAGCGTGAAGCTAAAATAAAAATATTTGGTTAATTTAGAATACTGAAACTATCACTAATTTCATATTTTTTTTCTTTTTCACGCTGTATCCAATGCATGGTAAAGTAAGTAGAGGAAAAACATTTCAGTACAAGTGGAGAATGGAAGAGACTAAATGGGAACAGAGTGTCTTAACACTAGGTTCCCAACTTCCCTAAAGCTACTGGGCCTACCTGACTGCCAGTAAACAGCATGAAGCTGAAAAAAACCCTGATGGACAAAAATATAAAAGCAGTCAAGCATATTTACGTTAATATATGGATTTCTAATAAAAGAATTAAGTTTTATTCAATCAGAATATTCTATAGAAAGTAATAATGAAAAGGTGCGGGAGCGAGACTGATTAAGTTGCGAAGGCGGAAGTGATTAATGGAACTAGGCTGATGTGTTAATTAGATATGTATGAATTGATTTCATATTTTATGTATTTTGTTTTAACTTTACGGTTTTTTGTACAATTATATCTATATGTAAATAGTAGTTGTAGTTGTATCCAAAAAATGTACCGGAAAAATGTTTTTGTATGTATATCGGTTTGTATGTTTGTGTATGATAATCTCAGAAACAGCTTAACCGATTTAAATGAAGTTCTCATTATTGTATTCGGAAAAACTGGCCTTTTTAATTTAGTGTAAAAATAAATTAATATAATAATTACAATAAAATAAAAAGAAAATTTCGCATAAAATGCTGTAAATAACTATTGTATCTTTAGGTTTTACGGCGAGTATAGTCAATATCTTCTGTTGTAAAGATATTAAAAATAGAAATCATCAAAGTCAGTAAATTAAAAAAATATTATGTTCATATACTGACTGTCCTTTGGGTCGAATTCTAAATATTACATATTGAGTGGCGAAACTCAACGCTGCGTCTTGTCTAGCTTTAAGAGCGAAATAAGGAAAATAATTCTACTCTTTATTCGTAATTCAAGCCACAATCGTCATATTTACAGTCTGATGCTGTGCAATTCCTCCCCAACAACCTCTAAACGGTAAATATTAATGACATACATACATATATATGTAGACTTATAAACTTCTTAGGTTATTCTCTTACTACACTAACAATTATATCAAAAACGATTATACCAATACTTTATATAAGTAAAAATTTGTCTCATCCTCCATAACTACTTGGTACCCTATTCCACTGGCTTAGGAAGGGTCCCCCGAATGTGCCGTTTATTTATATTTACGACGTACATATATATTTTTGCTAAGGAAATATCAGCGTTTTTGGACAGTAATGTCGCTTTAATGTAGCTAACCTGTTAGAAAAATTGTTATAAACGTTGTTTATTACTTGCTTAATATTAACAGGATATTCGAACCGAATTGGGAACTTCCGGTATTTTTTTTTTATACTAAAATAGGTTTAATTAATATCTACATAATTTATTTGAGGCCCGTAGTGGCGAAAAGACAGAAACACGTAGCTGTAAACGCCTTAAAGGTTGTGGGTTTGATCCCCATTCGAGGAAGTTAAATATATTTTTAAACTAGATTAAAAAAAATAACTTGGCAAACCACGTTGAGTTCCACTACTCAACACGCAATGCATGCCAGAAATTGGGAAACTGAAATCGGGGAACTTTATATTAGATTCTCTCTGCCTACCCCGCCATGTGCGGAATACACAGAAAGCTGAAAAAAAATAAAAAAAAAGCCTGTAACTGATCCCTCAGAAAAAATCTTTCACAATTTATCCAAGAGAGAAATCAAAATTACATTTTTTCAAGAAAAAGCCAAGAATTGCAAAGTAAAACCAATAACAAGGAAATAAAAAGTCAAAAAACCAAGGAAGGCGCTGCAAAACGTCGACTCTAGTTCCACCTCGGCACCATTAAAAGAATTACCGGCCATTAGATACCTCAACGATTCGCTTTTGTATTGAAAACGCAATAAAACAGTCATCTGCTGTTTTACGACAATCATTTGTCCGTGGGATTAATTTGATCAATACATTTAGAGCAAACGAGTTTTGTACTTTCACTGTCTACAAATATATATAATTTATGAATGTTCATATAAATTGATGACGTCAATGGTATCGGTGTTGATTTCTACAGCCCGATACGTGACAACACATTTTTTTATCAACTGAAAGCTATTTTAGTTTTACAAAGTTTTTGTATTATGAGTATGTATGTCAAACTCTATTGCTTTATGAAACATTTAATAGGCCCAACAAGAGTATATCTAACATTATCCAGTGTTCACACAATATAAGAACAGTGTTAGAAAAGTAAAAGAAAATACAAAATTATAATTGTACCACAAGTTTGAATGATTAATTTCACGACTTAAAACATAATTTCTAGTATTTCATAAAGAAAATAAAGTAAACTGGTAAAAAATTCTACAAAATTATTTAATTTTATTTTTAGTTTGAAAAAAACCAATGGAGAAAGCAACTGAAAGAAAGCGAGCTTAATTGAAATGTATTCCGAAAAGAAATTGAGCGCAACTTCAAGAAAAGAAATGATAAGAGACCTCCGGCATAGAGACGCATAATTAGATCTTAGGGATTGTACATTCACCGGAAATAATACTTTTTTGAAATAAAACTCGCTTGCCAAATGAAATTGGCAGATTGTTGAAAAAATGTTTTTATTAAATTTAACAACAATTGTACAATTATGTATGTATATCATATATGTGTAGTATGTAGGCAAAGTGCGTTGACCTCCGCCACAGAACATGCAATACCAAAGATCCGCCGGAAAGTGGAGAATATAACGGAGAATCATAACCCTAGGTTCCCGAGTTTTCTCTGCCTTCTCGGCCATGTACGGAGTAATTATTCATTATTTACTACTACTGTGTTCGATAAACGTGAGGACGGGTCTCAGTCGATGATCGTCATGGATAATTATCATTGGGAAACGTATATGTTTAGTTATGAATATCGCAGTGCTGATTGTTTTTTTTTTTGCTCCTCGCCGTATGATGCATTTAGGAACCTAGAGTTAGGACACTCCTATACCATTAAGACACATCCGTTTTCCACTTTCCGCCGTGCCGAGTCTTCTTGGAAATCAACGCCGCATTTTGCTTCACTACTTTATCATACTTATCCTAGAGTCCTCTTAAGTTACAATAATAATAATATAAGAAAAAAAAGTATACAAGAATCACAGATTAAATAGAACCTTACCAAAACGTAAAGCTCAGGCAAATAAAATGATAATCGCGTTAGAGAAACGAAGAAATCAGTTTCCTTATATCCAAGCGCTTACGCAACGACACTTGAGGAGAAAAATAAAGATATTACGGAAGCAAATGGTTGATCATAAATAAATACAAGTATACTTCGCGCTCACTAGTGAGAGGTGATAGGAGTTATAAACATCATAAACAGTGGAAAATTATGTGCTAAAGTAAGACCATTTTCTTGTTTTTTTACATATATGGAACGGCTTTTTTGGCAGCCAGTTTTAAGACCCTCTGAGAAACCAAGCGCCGATATTTTTCTAATTGTACTGCTATATAAAGTAGCCGGAGGGAACTTAGGAACCTAGTGCTAAGGTACTCGGTTCTGTTCCCCATTTTCCGCCGAAATTATAGGGCATATAAGGCATATAAGGCATTCATGTGTTAATTGGCGGAACTCAACGCCGCGAATATTTGTAACCAGAGCGATCTAATTTCTTTTATTTCAAATTCTAATAAGGCTACCATGGACTACTGTATCATATTTTTTATAAAAAATACTGTATCATATATTTTTTTTATTTTTTTTATGGACAAGACACGGCAAACGAGCGTACGGGTCACCAGACGGTAAGTGATCACCGTCGCCCACGGCACCGTGTAACTCCAGAGGAGCTACAGGAGCGTTGCCGGCCTTTAAGGTAGATGGGCGCCGGGGTCCGGTATTACCCAATGCGAAACGAATGTTTTAAATGCCGGGGGTGGTAATAACACGGTCGAGTCTGCCCATGCGTGTTGTCATTGCTAACAGCGTGACTCTCCTACACGTACTTTTGTCGCCTCTTACGACACCATTTATACCAGGGTGATCCTATTCTAAGCCGGAATTACATGACAAAATCATAATATTAGTTTTTCAAATCCACTGTTAGCCTACTTTAAGTTAAAAAAGAATGTTATCATATAAATATACAAGTACCTACCGAATAGGCTGATAATTATATTGACGCTATAATTGGGTTCGTCGTGACGCAGCGATTCAACGTGTGACTGTAAACGAGACTGGTCTAGATTTTTTTACTCTGAGGATATTTTTTCATATTCTCGCTCTGGTAACAATACATATCGCGGGGTTGAGTTAAGCCACTTAATAATAGGTTCCCTCTGCTTACTCTGTTAGCACACATATGCAAGCAAAAAGGGTCAAACTCTCTTTCTCTCTGCCTACCCTGCCATATGCGGGGTACATCGTAAAACTAATCAGTCCGTCTATATAATTATTTGCTTACTTAAAATTGTAAATAAAACAGTAATCAACACCACAAACAGTCAAAATTTATAAGGCCAAGTAAGATTTTTATTTTCGTATTTTTACGGTTACTGCACTCTCGTCTCGTAATAAAATAGATCAATTCAAGGTTTAAGATGATCTCTAGAGATTTCTACATTATCTAGGAACAAACAAAATAGTAATATCGCTTTAAATTATTTATTTTTGTACGTCGTTACCTCGAGTGGCGAACAGACAATCTGTCAAGTTTACATTCATACGTTTGTGCTGTTCCAAGACAGGCCTTTTTATTATTATACCATTTTTATTCGGTTTTACGTTGTATTTCACATATAGCAGAGTAGGCAGAGGAAATCTAATCTTACGACACTCCGTTCTCCACATTCCGCTCCAGAAAAAATTAAACCAAAAAAAGTCTCACCGTAATTTCTATTAATTACTCAGCTTCACGCTGTATCCCACATGGCAGGGTAGGCAGAGGGAACTTGAGAACCTTGTGTTAAGACACTCCGTTATACTTCCGTTTCCCAATTTCCGCCGAATTTGAGGCATTGTGTGTTGAGTGGTGGAACTCAATGGCGCGTTTTGCCTTGTACCAGAGCGTAGAAATGAATACATAAAATATTTAAATTGAAAATAATAAATATTTCATTTCCTCGAGTGGGGATCGAACCCACAGTTACAAGCTTGTGCCGCTGCACCACGACAGGCCTCAATTATCAATTTATATATATTATTAATATCTAATAATATAGTACAATATTTAAAAATATTCACATTTCAGGATGGTTAGTCGCATTTACTCAGTAACGTTTATCCTTCCTCAACACGCTACGTCTCGTTCAGGTTCAAAGCGGAAATGGGAGTTTTTTGACATTAGGCTTTCTCTCTTTACCTATTCTAGACAAAGATCTGTTCTTCTACTCTTGATTCTTTAATCCTAAATAATTAGAAAGGAATAGGGGAATCTGTGTTTTTTAATTTTGACTTAATTATCGACACGTTTCATGTTTAGTAAAGAACGGTTTGTCTTATTAGTAAAGCGGACAAAAAAAGAATTTATTTAAGGCGTGGCGTAGCAGCATAGGCATGTGACTGTTAACGACAGATTGTAGGTTCGATCCCCGCTCGATGAAATGATATATTTAATATTTTGAAATGAAATATTTATTATTTTCATATCTTCGCTCTGTTAAAAAGGGAAAGTGCGGCGTTGAGGCATTGCGCATTGAATGGCGAAACCATTCAATGCGCAATGCCTCAAATTCGGCGGAAAGTGGGGGACGGAACGGAGGGTCTCATTTCGAGGCTCCCAAGTTCCACCTGCCTACCCTGCCATGTACGGGATACTGAGTTGAATTTATTTCCCATAGCAAAAGAAACCTTACAACTTTCTCGTACATTCAGGCCACTGCACCACGAATGACTCTACGAATACGTTCAAAATCTTCTTACCTACGTACATTACAGTACATTTGTGAAATATTTTCGACCCAAAATGTCTCTTAATATTCCCTAACCATTTATAATAGGCACATTGTCTCACCAAATATTACAGTTTACAAACAAAATAACTTCCATTTCAGCTGTGATCCAGAAAATATGTGGATAAAGTAACGTTTTAGTATTTCGATATTTTTGTCGTATTTTTTATTTAAAAAAAAAACCGTTTCTTTTTCTGTTTAAAAGGGTAAGCAGATAACTTTGTATTAAGACACTTTGTACTATGCTAAAGATTTTAATTTATTTTGATTTGCGAAACTCAACGCCGCATTTGAAAAATAATACATTTCTTTAAACGAACGTTTCGTTTCGGATGCTGTCAAATTAAGGCTCATTAACTTTTTAATGTTTTTGTAAGGATAAAAAAAACAAAAGATTCTAAAAACCGTTACCTCATTGATTCAAGCTGTCGTAAAGCCCTTGTAACCCTGAGCTATTGATCCGATTTTTACAAAACATATTTAAGAACCATTCAGAAGTACAAGGTTAACTCAGCTTCACGCTGTATCCCGCTCTTGGCAGGGATAGGCAGAGGGAGCTAGTGAACCTAGTGTTAAGACACTCACTTTCCACCGAATATGAGGCATTGCGTGGTAAGTGGCGAAATTTAACTCCGCGCTTCGGATGAACAAGGCTTTCGGTCAAAAAACCGCATTCAAATCATCAGTTCATTCATTCAGGAGATACAATGCCACCGATCGACACATCAACGTACTTTCAAGTTAGGGGTTAAATATATACAGACAAATTTAAAGAATTCTTTTTTATAATTAATAATAATTTTAAGATGATAGATTTTTGTTATATTGTGAGTGCTATTCACAGTATTTAATCCTTTTGAGGAAAACTTATGAAGTGTATTTACGTAAACTTAATTCAATTTAATTAAACAGTGTGGGGTAGTTTCCCATCACACGACTGATGTAAGAGAAATGTATTAAAAAAGAATATTTTTATCATTTGAAATGTTATAAGTAATTTCTAAATAAAATATTTTATTTAATCAAGTTGGAGACATTTTTTTTATATTCTTCGAATATTTTTCCTTAGCTTTATACAATTTCCGCTTATATTTAGGAAATAGGCCGTACCTAAAGAGGAATAGTACCCAATTACTAGGACTCTGCTATCCGACAGTCCATCTTTCACCGGCATAAATGTCAAAATGCGTGATAGTTAGACCATTTACATAAAAGGCATTAAGAAACTAATTTTACGACACTACGTTGGCAGTATTTGTTTAATTTTGGATACATTGCGTGGTAAGCGAGAAAATTTAAAGCAACGTTTTGTATAAAAATACAAGCTTCTGTTATGCTAGAAAATAATTCAATACGTACTGGACTTTGAACCCGCTACCGTTGACATGGACATAAGTTTCATTACCTACGAACAACTTTACATCGATTACATAATCTCTCCCATTATAATTATCATATACCCCATTTCAGTTACGACTACATCAAGAACATGAGCAAATTATTACCAACTAAATCCGCAATATCAATAAGACGAAGCTAAGCTGTAAAACGAGGTATAATTTCCACTGGATCCATCGATTACATAGCTATTACCTTGTGACTGTAGTGGTATTGACAAGGTGACCGTTCTGCGGTCGTACGACATGTAGGTAAATGTCGTTGACTGATTGCTACCCCGTCTAACTGGTTGTAGTGCAGTGCTGTGACGTTTTTGCTTTGTGATTGTGGAGGAGTTTTTTGATTTAATTTTTACTTGCATTGAATATTTTTTGTTGTTTCTATTTGTGGTATCGTAAAGATATTGAGTTCTCTGTAATAAAGTTTATATAGAGTTGTAAATTCATGTTTCTTTTTTCATAGTAAGATAAGTGCTGGTAACCTAGTTTTATCGCATTTTGAGTGATAGAATTCAATGCTGTGGCACAGTTAATCACCAAAACGTCTAAGCCGATTCTTATGGAATGGACACAAACAAAAAATAAATATCTTATTATTATTAAAAATAATTAATATATTAAATAAGTATTTGTACACCTTAAACGGGCAAAGACTAGCTCATAATAAATGTCCTACGTATATGTATGTCAAAAAATATGTGTGTTATATATATTAAAACGGACATTAATCAGACATGTTCTAAAAAATAACCAAATTTTTTACTCGAGCGTTCATAGTAAAATGCGGCGTTGAGTTCTGCCACGCAACACACTATGTCCTAAGAAGTCAGTGGTACGTGCGGAAAAGAAAAAAGAAAACATTGTAAAGCTTAAAAAAATAAGCAAATATAATATCTTATTTTGTATCGAGAAAACTGTGTAATTAACTGTAAACCCCCAGTCGTATAAAACGCGGAGATTGCTATTATAAAATTGCAGATCAACGATTTCACAACCACTGCACTGGCTGTGCCTGATCAAAAACAAAAGAAACCAGCTCAATTAAAAAACGTCATCCGCAGATAGTCGCCGTGTCGATAACTCTTTGTAGCTAGAATGGTATCGAAATCGATATATTCAATTTGTGAATATCTAAAAAACTGGCTGGCTGGTTTGTGTTTGAAGGTGGTTGTTGGGTTCCCAAAGTGTAAAATGATCCCATTTTACTAAGGTTCCGCTGTAAGTCCGTAGCAGGTTCTACCTCAATAACCGAGAAAGTTAGTAAGTTGGAATTTTCACATATGATGTATTTCTGTTGGTATGAGAAGAAATATAAAAAAAAACAGAATAAATATATAATATTTAACAGGGTTCCCATTAGATTTTTTTTGTTTCTGTATATATCTCTATATATGTACAAGGAAAAGCTTCATACAGTACTTCGTATATATAAAACTTGATGATAAGAAATTTAGTTTTCATTATCATTTTCCTGTTCCCCACATTCTCTCAAATTGTAATTTAGTGTTGATTTTTTTACATGTTTCCGTTTCCTCGATGAATTCTGTACATATTATTTAATGAAAAGCGGAACTCAACGCAGCATCTTCTTTAAGCAGGGAGTGAAAATGACGTGTTTATTACAACACTATACACATGACAGCATTCTGGTGATCATCTGTAGAAAAAAATGCAAGAAACAAAAAGCTGCAGTGTAGTTAAGCTTCAGATGGTGTAAATTCTTTAGTAACATATATATATATATATATATATATATATATATATATATATATATATATATATATATTTATTTTCTTCAGTCGGGTTCGAACTCACTACTTGTTGCTTTTATAGTCGCACTCTTGTGATCTTGTGCCACAACAGGCCCGAGTGTTATTTCGTATATATAAAATAATTGGAAATAATTTTTGTGTATCCCCCTTCAGATATTAGAAAGATGAATGTTTCGTTAAACATCAAGGAGAATTAATATTGTCTATATATTTCTAACAGCAAATTCTACATTATTTAGAAATAAACACGTAAGTGTATAAACATATTTGTATGTCTTTCCGATGATGGTATCCTCGAGGAATCCTTATTTTCGCTCTTAATTGCCCTATCGACAATTACAGCGTTACGGGATGGGAGAAGAAGAGGGCACTCTGTCCCTGAGAAATAGCAAGCACTAAATGGCTGCTTGAGTATGTGGACGGCGACAAGGATGCCCCCTGTGGGATTCGATTCAGGCTTACAACTATCGATCCACACTTCGGTTGACATAATTGCATTGCTTTAATAATTTTGTAACATGTCATAGGTAATTTTCATTCTCTTTCTTACTATCGATAAAGAAATGAGTATTATATGTTTGAACTATATCTATCTATGTGTTTGTCAGTGGCGCCGTAGCTCCTGAAATGATGAACCAATTTAAGTTACGTTGTATGTTATTATTTACTAAAACGCTGGGTCTCCAAAAATTTAATAAGATAAACTGTAAGAATCAAGATATTATTTTCTACTTTAATATTGTTGTTGGCTTTTTGTCAATTTTTCGCCAAATTAAGTTCGCTCATCACAAATTATACTAATATTAAACAATAGTTCATCAGAAACTTTTAAATCATGATAAGACCAAGCTGCGTGTTATTTAACGTAACAAAAAGTAAATCTAATTTGGAAACTTGAAGTTTGTTTTTCAATCAGTTATCAATCATTAACTTTTGTGATGTAGTAAAACTTTTATATTAATGATTAATTATTCAGACCATCTTGTGGTAGTGTCTGTATTAAAAGAAACAGTTTTATGTTTCTTTTGATACAGATTTTCTGTACAACGGAATAGACAGAAGAAGTATAGTGTTAATATTCTCCGTTCCTCTCTGACTAATTTTTAAGACATTGCGTGTTGAATAGCGGAACTCAACGCCGCTTTTTCTACACAATGGAAATTAAAATAATCAATACATCAAATTTGGCGGAAAATGGATAACGGAAAAGGAGTGTTATAACACTAGGGTCGGTAAGTTCCCTCTGCCTACTCCGCCATGTGCGGGTCACAGCGTGGACCTAAGAGAGAGTTAAATATTCCTTTAATAATATTATTGATAAAAAATATAACACATAATCGAGTTTCTATTTATTTATTTTTATTAAAAAATATTTTATTATTAGTAGTTTATTTTATTAGTAGTATATAAAAAGTGGTAGAGATTTAACAATCCTTCTAAATCTAGCGATTCTAGTTTCAATCTCCAAGCGGAATATTTTTTTGTTCATTTCTCCGCTCTGGTAACTCAATCCCATATATGTCTACTTATGACAATAATTCACGCTTCGCAATGTCACGGAAAGGTTAGGAACTACGGAATGTCTCAACATGGTATGTTTTCAACGAAACATAAAGTTGATTTTATTTGTTTCATACTGATTCACGCTTTATCCCGCACAAGGCAGGGTAGGCAGAGTGAACTTGGGAACCTGATTCCCCACTCTACTCCAAATTTGAAGCATTGCGTGTTCAGTCGACATAAAGTTAATTAAACTAACCATAAATATTTTATATAGCAGCTATAAATATATATATACACATATATAAATTTTAAGCTTCACGGTGAAAAACACAATAGTTACAACATACATATTCAAAGGAACCCGATTGAGTTTCGAAACAATTTTTTTTTCGTATTTTTTGTATAGTATCCGAGCCGGCGTCGCGTTGGTTTGCTGGCAAAATAAAATTAGCGTGTGTATTCCACTATTTCATGGTATGCACTCAATTTTTACTCTCTGATGACTTGCCTGGGTGATGTAAAAATGTTACGTCATAGAATATTTTTTTCAGTTTTGCTTAGTTTTAGTTTGTAATTTTTTTTGAGCTTTTACGTTTCATCCCGTATACGTTAGATAGGCAGAAGGAACTTGGGAACCTGGTGTTAAGACACTCCGTTCCCATTAAGACACTTCCCGCCGATTTTAAAGCTTTGCGCTTTGTCTTGTAATTAAAGCGAAAAAAATATACAGCTTCACGCTGTATCCCATAACCGAGAGGGTAGGCAGAGGGAACTTGGGAGTCTAGTGTTAAGACACTCTGTTTCCCACTTCTGCGGAGTTTGAGATATTGCGTGTTGAGTGGAGGAACTCAACACCGCGCTTTGCCTTGTTACCAAAGCGAAGAAATGAAAATATTAAATATTTAATTTGAACACTTAAAATATTTCATTTCCTCGAGTGTGGATCGAACCCATAACCTGTCGTTTGCAGTCACACGCTTGTGCAGCTGCGCCACGCCTTACCATTCCTAGTGTTTCCCAAGTTTCCTCTGCCTACCCTGCCATGTGCGGGATACAGCGTGAAGCTGAGTATGTTTATTACAAAATAAAATATTTTTATCTTTACATTAGGGAACTTAATGTCATATCATTAAAATTTTTGAATATTTCATTTTCTCCAGTGGGAATCGAACCGACAACCTATCACGTTTACAGTCACAATTTTGTGCCACGATAGGCCTCTTGTGTCTAAACACTACGTCCTTTTCTCTATACACACCCTGTTATATGCGGGAAAATGCGTGAAGCAAAAATGTTCAATGCAAAATTGTAAATAATAAACAAAATATATCATAATTTGCACGCTCACTAAATTGTGTGTCAGTTACAACTACCGCTGTGATTGATCCCGATACGATTCACGCTTCCGTTGTTATTTTAAACGTTTCATTTGTTCAGATTTTAATATCCATTAGTGATGTTATAATTTCTATATTGAAAATTCCTTTAATTGGTGGGATTACTATTTATTATTATAGTATGATTATTATCTTGCACTAGCGACTTTAATGCGGCCTTCGCCGTTTATTAAAAATTAGTTTAGTTTCACGCTGTATCTCGCACGTAGCAGGCTCTGCTAAGAGAGTTTGGGATCCTAGTGTTAATATATTTCAGTTTGACGTGCGTTGCATATTGAGTGGGTTGAAAGAACTTTATGTGATCAGATCCAGAAAATATTAAATATATGGGGATCGAATCCACACTCTGTTACGATTTCAATTGCACGCTTCTGTCCCTTAGACTCCTCCCCTCCCACAACTGGCCTTACAATACGTAAATTGTAACATACGAGTAATATAATATTTTTTTTCTTTCAGCTTCACGTTGTACCTCACACATGGCAATATCGGTAGGCAGAAGAAATTTGAGAACCTAGTGTTAGAACACTCCGCCTCCGTTCCTGCCAAATTTCTGACATTGCACGTTGATTAGCGGAACTCAACACCGTGCTTTGCCTTGTTCCCCAGGGGAGTTACTAGAGCAAAGAAATGAAAATATTAAATATTTAACTTTTTTGAGTGCGGATCGAACGCACAAACTATCCTTTGCTTTTTCTGCGCCATTACATGCTTTTATATATGAAATGTTGTGTATTATACATACACAACTTACACTACTCTATATTCATTCAATCGACACGGTACATAAAATTTTATTAGTTGAAAGTTTATTTGACACTTAATTCATATCAAAACTGTTTTAATAATCACAGCCATTTTGGTATATAACGACAAATACGACGGCTTAAAGTTCGATTCCCGTATAGAGAGATTAATTATTTTTATTACCGAATACCATGACCCCGTGTAACACCAGAGGAGCTACAAGAGCGTTGCCGGAAACGCTGTGGCCGAAGCCACTACTTAACGCCAGTTTTAAATGCCGGGGGTGGTAATGATCCGGTCGAGTCTGCCCATGCGTGTTGCCATTGCTGACAACGTGGCTCTACCACACGTACTTTAGTCGCCTCTTACGACACTATCAGTATCAGGGTGATGCTATTCTAAGCCAGAATCACACGGCTGATTCGTAGATACTGGATTTCTAGGACAACAAAGTGCAGTTGAGCGCCGAGCGGCGTTGAGCGCCGCCATATAACAAAAAAAATCGTTAAATGGAGTTAATTGTAGGGAACGGAGTGGCTTAACACTTAACTCTATCGTTCTAAAGTTGTTATTGCGGGATATGGCTTGATAATTAAATAAAGATGGGGCTTAAGAAAGTTATTAAATAACTTACAAAAGTTAACAAATACAAGTTTGCGCTCATTTTATATGAAATTATTAATATTGATAAGATTGTTGTTCTTTATTCTATGAAATTACCTACAAGTTTTTTGAATTTAAAGCACCTTCTAGCTTTTGATTACGGAGCAAGTTTCATAAAAACGCAGCAAAAATTATGCATAAATGTGTTTTTCGTTTCCGTTTAGTTCGAAGCATGGTTTTGATCGTGCTCTCAGCGACCGTAGACAGTGGTAAATACGTAGAAATGCATTTTTAATATTAATTTCTTGATACCTCCATGCTATCTCAAATTAATAAATGATCTTAACAGGCCTGTCGTGGCATAGCGGCACATGCGTGTGACTGTAACCGACAGGTTCTGGGTTCGACCCCACTCGAGAAATGAAATATTTAATATACTCAATTTAGTTCCGCCACTCAACACGCAATGCATCAAATTCGGCTGAAAGTGGGGAACGGAAGTGGAACGGAGTGTCTTAACACTAGGTTCCCGGGTTCCCTATGCCTACCCTGCCTCGTGCTGGATAATCGTGAAGCTAAAATAAAATCTTAACAGACGGACAGACGAAGAAAAATATAATCCAAAGAGAGTTCCATTTTAACTTTTTCAGTTCTGGAACCTGAAATCTCCTTCCTTGTTTCAACTTACTACCAGTTATGAACTAATTGACATCTCTAAATGCGGCATATATAGTAGCTTGTAAGGTAAGAGTAATTAGGTTAACTTAAACCACGTCAAAGTAAGACCATAGTAAGAGCACTGAGAAACCAATTGTACTACTTCAACGGTAATTATATATATATATATATATATATATATATATATATATATATATATATATATATATATATATATATATATATATATATATATATATATATATATATATATATATATATATATATATATATATATATATATATATATATATATATATATATATATATATATACATATATATATATATATATATATATATATATATATATATATATATATATATATATATATATATATATATATATATATATATATACATATATATATATATATATATTGTTAATCAGAGCACTCGGGCGGTATCCAAGAGGCGCGGGTTCAAATCCTGCTTCGTTTAATTTTTTATAAGTTCTTAAATTTAGTAAATTACTTTTTTTTGCTGTATCTCACATATAACAGTGTATATAGATTGAACTTGAGATTGATTGAGATTGAGCCTAGTATTAAGGTACTCCGTTCCCATTGAGACACTTCCTTTCTCCAGCTTCCGTACCCATCACTAGCAACTTAGTGGCGGAATTTAACACCGCGCATTACCTCGTTAATAGAGCGAGAAAATTAAAATAGTGAATATTTAATTATCCCTAAGTAAGGATTGAACCTAAAACCTACTGCGTTTACAGTCAAACGCTTGTGCCCTTGCGTCATATTTCAAATATATATAATATTTTAAATTACTAAAATTTTTCAAATATTCCTTATATAATAAAATCCAATATAGAAATACTCAGTACTTTAATATGTAATGTCCATTAAAGTTTTGAAAATATCCCGATGGAATTCAATAAAGGACACATTTCGCCGAGTTTTGATTTATTCACATTTCATGACAATATTATATGACTGTTAGTAGTTTAGCTTGTAATATTTAATTTTACTGTTCATATTTTGGCGTGGCGTGGCGTTGAACTTCGCCAATCATCACGCTAAGTCTCAAATTCAGAGGAAGGTGAGGAACGGAACGCAGTGTTTTAACATTAAGTTCCCAAGTTCCCTCTGCCTACTCCGCCATGTGTGGGATAGAGCGTTAAGCTAAAACATAAAATGTATTTAGAAAATATTTAAAAAATATCTACATCGATGACATCTGACTATGACCGCAATTGTTATAGGTTCAATCACTAGGAAAAATAAATATTATTTTTACTTTTCCGCTCTAATATTAAAATAAAAAGAAACTTGACAGTGTACAAATTGGTATATACCAATATAACGTGTAACGAATAAAATGTACATAATTAAAAAATAAGTTATATATTTATAGAAGGTGGAAATTGTGGCACTATTAAATTAATGATGATGTCTTCGATATGAATGGCAAATGTAGCTATAGGTTATACAAGCCAAATCTGCTGTTAAATAAAATAAATTAATAAGTGAATGAATGGATGATAAATCCAAAGTGAACAAAATAAGTACAAAATTTGAATAAACAAAATCATAGACATAAGAAAAAAGACGTGAACTAACTTTAATTATTGTTTATTTTATTATGTCATTTTAAGTGTAATAAAGAAGATATATATATATATATATATATATATATATATATATATATACATATATATATATATATATATATATATATATATATATATATATATATATATATATATATATATATATATATATATATATATATATATAAGACGAAGAACTCGATTTTTCACTGTACACATTGCAGGGTAACCATTAAGACATTTCCGCCGAACACTTACCGCCTAATTCAGAAGACATTCAATAATGAGTGGTACTTAACTCAACGTCGCGCTTTGCCACCTTACCAGAACAGGTAACTTATAAATTTTAAATAGGCAGCTAATCCACAATATGTAGAATAATCACACCTTTGTACCTTTGCATTACGATTAGCCCTAATAGAATTTGATGTTTATAATTTTTTTATTTAATAAAGATATATACAAAATAAACGAAGCCGCTAATAAAAGTTATTATGAAATTGAATTGAAAAGGAACTTATCCTCGAATAAAAAATAAAACCTCCAAGAAGCGCAATCAATTCAATCCATTAAGACTCGATTACTCTATAAAAGAAAAACCTACAAAAATTATGAAATTGCTAAAGGACGTATAAAGTGATATTAAACAAAATGTAGAGCCGTTTTTATATTTAGATATATATATTCAGAAGAAATTTTATTTAATATATAAATATTTTAAATTATCTCCATTCTTATAGAACGTAACACTGTAAACGTGATTTTTGTTTGTTTTCGTATTCTCTATTATTTTTTTTACGCTGACGCTGTGTATGTTCTGCACATAGTGGCAACAGCACACTCCATATCAGCTCACACTGAGTTCTCCACATCTAACCTGATATTTAACTCCCCTGAATGAAGTCAAAAAAATCAAGGCCATAATCATTAAGGTTTAAAGTCTCAAATTCGAATTTTAAAATTAAAAACAAAGTGCCTTGGTTTATGATTTGCACTACTATACGTACGTTGATACACCTTGAAAATGACATATAAGCTTGATAACTATTTTAGTTTTACGATTTTCATAAAGCAGTCAATCTCAAAAGTTTTGCCATATGACTCATTCCATACAGCTTAATTTGGAGGAACCATATTTATAAATCAAGCTATTCCAGGACATTTTGCTGGTTCAAAAAAAGAGCTAAAAATATAAATTAGATTAAGATAGAAAGAAGTAAGATTCAAAAAAATCATTTTAGTAGAAATCGGACTCGTCATCCATGACTTTCTAACCAATTTCATAACTGTAAGTCGACGGAAAGTTCAAAAAGTCGACAACCTTAAGTTAAAAAAATGTAAAAAAAAGTTA
Source organism: Eueides isabella (assembly GCA_019049475.1). Classification (NCBI taxonomy): domain Eukaryota; kingdom Metazoa; phylum Arthropoda; class Insecta; order Lepidoptera; family Nymphalidae; genus Eueides; species Eueides isabella. The sequence goes on along the minus strand of CM032389.1, from coordinate 2,216,823 downwards.
TTAGTATATAGGTACTGTATGGTAATAGGTCTGTTCATACAAATTGTATGAAATTATCTACTCATCCAAATTATTGCACTATATTGACTCAAACTTCCTGACAGCTATTTTTCAAGAGCTTGCAAAATCTTACAATGATGTATGTTCGATGTTCTCCCTGAAAGTACCCTGATCCATAAAAGCCACGACATATGAATATGTCCATGCTAATAATTTCCATCTACACTCATTAGCATTAGCTCATCCTGAACATGAAAAAACCTCACAAACTTGGCTAGGGATTGGTAATAATCATAAAAACTAAGACCATCAAGAACGTCTGTATAGATAATTTATGCTGTATAATAAATTATTACGATGACATCGAGAAACACATCATCGAGCAGGTTCATTGCAGGCTCCAACAACATTGTTATGGACATCTTGATTTTGACATTGACATGGTCAGGGGTCATCCAACATAGGAAATGCTTGTAGAAAGGCTACTCTCATGTTTCAAACATCACAATATCTAATTTATACTGACATTTTTTAAAAGAAACAAATTTAACCTCAATACTCGCGTATATTGATTTTGTACATTTTTAGAAACCCGATGTATCAAACACTTAGCAGTAGTCCATGGTAACTGGTACAGAATACAGCCAGAAGCAAAAAAGAAATACATGAACGGCAAATGTAGTTATATAAGCCATAGGCTATATAAACCATGTTTCTGTCAAACAAGTTAATAAATGAATGAATAATGATAAATCCAATTTAGGTAAAAACATTTAAGAAAAGAAACAAACTTACATAAGAGAAAAGACGTATTTAAAACAAGCACTCACTCACTCAGCTTCACGCTGTATCCCGCACATGGCAGGGTAGGCAGAGGGAACTTGGTAACCTAGTGTTAAGACACTCCGTTCCACTTCCATACCCCACTTTCCGCTGAATTTTGAGGCATAGCGTGTTGAGTGGCGGAACTCAACGCCGCGTTTTGCCTTGTACCAGAGCGAAAAAATGAAAACTTAAAACAAGCAATATGGTTTTTTCACGCTGTTTCGTTAAAATGATTAAAATGATTATTATTCAATTATAATTAATACTCTTACGAATATATCTCATGAACTCTAGTTATAATCAAGTATACTTATATACTAATTTACGTTTATTTTATAAAGAAAATATAACGAGTTCTTGTGTTTTATCTAAAAAAACACAAAAACACGTAAGACACAGACGATCAACGTCTATGGCGTATACCATCTCATAAAAAAACCTCTTAAAAAGAAAAAATAATAAAATAATATAATATTTTTTCCGTATTTCCCTTTAAAGTCTTTTAATGTTGATATAAAAAGAGGAATCCCTGGAAGAGATCAGTCGCTACGTGATAACACCCTTTGCACGCTCTGTTTAGCTTCGTAGCTTCAGGTCATATAACATTTAATATCAAGGTGACATAATACCCTTATATATTTTGTATAAATTACTACATTATAGAAAAAAGAATATTATGAAACAAGTTAACAATGGCGGACTTATAAAGGTAAAGAATTTCTTTGATAGAACGCAGTAGCCTCAGGAACTGTTGATATATATCGAAAAAATATGCTAGACCGCCCATTTGACTATGAAGCGTATATCATATAGCGGTAATTTTATTAACCCACAATCAAAGTTGTCTAGGGCATATATATTATCTTTAAACTTGATGAAAAGTGGGGAACGGAAGTGTTTTAATCGGAATGAAGTGTATTTTGCACATGACAGGATAGGCAAAACTTTGTTCCGAAGTTTTGCCTATCCTGTCATGTGCAAAATACAGCGTGAAGCTAAAAAAACCTTATACATTCAACTCAAGTCCTCAGCTTCACGCTGTATCGCGAACATGGCAGGGTAGGCAGAGGAAACTTGTTAACTTAGTGTTAAGACACTTCATTCTACTTTCGTTGCAAACTTTCCACTGAAACATTATTCAACTGTTTATTAAATTAAATAATATTATTCAGCCTTAAGCATGATTAAAACTCTGATTAAAATCTAGAAAAAGAGTATCTTAACACTAAAATATTTGCCTTCCCTGTTAAGACTATCCAGGGTAAATCACTTAAATAAGTCAGTAACGAATACTGTACAAAACAAATTAAACTTGATCTCCAGTAAATTATCCAATATCTTTTAATAAAACGAAAAGTAATGGCGGAAAGTAATAGTGGGATTGCCATCACGGCCCTACAATAGGTCAGCAATTACAAGCGAACGCGGCCCCGATTGAATCTACTATGCCTCGTTTAGCTTTCCACGGTGAAAAATTTTCAAATGTTCAAAGGTGAAACGATTTATTGATCTATCTTTTATTTTATACGTTTGTAAAAGACACGAGATAAACTATCTGTAATGTATCTATTTATCTATACGACGATATTTTTATGTCGCGTTATCTGAAAATAGAATTTTACTGTAAGCGAGTGTTTTTATATTTATTTTATATTGAAATATGTAGTATATATGACATAGAACCAGATTCTCAATCATATAGCTTTTGTATTTTAAATTATATTATTGTTATAACACAAATATAATTCACATTTGTAAATAATTAATTGTGAACGTTTGTATTATATGTATAAAATTCTTCCGTTACTGAGTGACTGACTGACAACACACAGACAAAACTACTGGTCTCAGAAATAAATTACTTTTGACTTATGGGCTACTTAGAAAATGTAGAAGGCACTAAGAAAAAATAGTAATATAATAAATTTTCAATTTTTTTTTTCTATTTTAAACTTTATCAGAGTCAAGCACAACTCAGCTTCACGCTGTATCCCGCACATAGCAGGGTAGGCAGAGGGAACTTGGGAACCTAGTGTAAAGACACTCCGTTCCATATCCGTTCCCCATTCCGCCGAATTTGAGGCATTGAGTGGCGGAACTCAACGCCGCGTTGTACCTTGTACCAGAGCGAAGAAATGAAAACATTAAATATTTTAATTGAAAATATTAAATATTTTATTTAGCAGCAAACTATCGTTTACAGGCACACTTTAGTGCCGCTGCGCCATAATCCTCGCATACTTCTTTCGTCTCGTACACTATCATAAACATTCTCATACTTCCTTGGTGTTCATGGTTTTTACGTAACCTCTTCGTCCAGTACCATCAATAATGTTTCCCAAAGGTCATCCAAGGTATTCCCCTGCTTCTCATAACTCTTATTCTTGCCTTATAAACAAAAATGCTATATTTGAAATTGTAATGGGCTGTCCAATTTCGAATATCCAAATAGATTTGTTTTTAAAGGAAGGGTCTATCCTACAAGCGTATGTGCCACTATCGTCGTGTGCATTTATTGATCCATACTATATAATCTATCTTTTAACTACTTAGTATATTTTGTTTGAGCCAAATATGTTATTTAGTTAACTTTTTTAATTATTTAGAGAAATGTCGAGGCCAGTCATGGCGCCGGAGATCCAGCCTGCGGCTGTAAACGCGGCATATTGTGGCTTCGATCCTCATCCGAGAAAATAAAATATTCAATATTAACATTTCTTGGCTTTAGTAATAAGACAAAGCGGGCCTAAGACAAAGAATGCCTCATATTCGACAAGAATAAAGTACAGAACGAAGTTTCTTACGGGCACTTCGTTGCGTTCTTTTCTTTGTTCTCTTCTTCTAGCACCAGGTTCCCAAGTTCCCTTTTCTTACCATTTGCGGGATATCTTGTGAAATTGAGCAAAAGTTAGTGAGGTACTGGGATAGGTCGTGGTTCGTGGGTTCGGCATCTTCATCTTCACTTTCAAGTAGTGTTAAGTCACTCCGTTCCTATTATGACATTTCTTTTGATATATTTGACACCTACTAACTTAAAATATTTACATTTCTCTATTTCGACATATTAAACGTGGTTTAAAATACCGCCATCAAAGAAACAAGGACACAAAATTAGAAATGGTAGTGTTTTAATATTCAGCGGAAAAGATCTCCACAATATCACGAATAAGGGATACCGTTGAATTGTGCCATATATTTTGACCTTACAAATAAGCTTACTCTACCTCCTTTGCAGTAGTAAAAGTTGAAGGTTTAGATAAAAGAAATACGGTATCCCCTCACGTAAGTCAATAGGTTAAAAGTAATATAATATTATTTTTATGTCATGCTTATAGATGAGTTAGCAAAGGGAACCTAGGAACCTAGTGTTTAGTCACTCTGGGGCAGAAAGTGGGAAATAGAAATGTTTTAAGGAGACTTTTCCATTTATCGGCGTGGTGAGTGGAGAAACTTGACACCGTGGCTTGGTTCGTTATCAGAGCAAAGAAACGACAATATCAGATATTTTATTCCTCCAATCGAAATATTATTAGTTTGATATTATTCCCTGATTGTCCATACTCCATTTTCTTTAAGACTAAAGTTAGTGTCCTAAATACGAAATTTAATAAAATTTTTGTATCAATGATCCATGACCAAAGAGAATTTTCAGAATAAGAAATTATGAAAACTTTCAGTTGAGAACACCTGAAGGCAAAGAACGTTTATTTCCGTATTCCAATTATATGCCAGAGTAGAGTTGAAAAGAAAACTAGAACTTGGAAATATAGTGTCAAGACACTCCGTTTCCACCGAATTCTTTAGGCGTTGCTTTTTGAGTGGTGGCACATATCGTGGCGATTGCCAGCCAGCCAGCAAAGAAATAAATATATAAAAAATAAGTATTTCATGTCCTCGACTGGGAATCGAATCCACAATCAGTCGCATAAGCTGAAAATACTAAGAAACAAAACCTGAGTAAGTATTTAAACAACTTCAAAGTGAGACATTTTTATTATACAACTTATATGCATATGTAGAGCAATTAAGACCGAACCGTTAGTGTCTTCAATCAAAATGAGACCTTATTACTAAATATTAGAGTTGAAATTTCAAAAATATTATAAACACAGATAGCACGTAAAGTTTAACAACGGAATTTGGAGTATATTCTAATAGTATTCATAAATTTAAGGACTTTTAGTAAGGTCTGTCTCTTAAATGTTTTAAGTTAATTTTTATTGTCTCTGCTGTAACCCAAGTATGTAGTGGATAAGAAAGTAAATATAGTTAACTAATGTTGAGTTTAGACCAATCGTGGCGCAGGAGCTTAAGAATTTTGCTGTAAATACGTCCTAATCGAATTATATATTTTATTTTTTTCTCTCTGGCGACAAAGCAAAGCGCAGCGTTGGGTTTCATCACTCAACATGACACAAATTCGACGGAAAGTAGAGAACGGAACGAACTTTGACACGAGGTTCCCAAGTTCCCTCCGCCTTTCCTGACGTAATACTGTACGTAATACAGCGTGAAGCTGAGAAAAAAAAATACTATTGTGAGTGTGATTTCAGCTTTGAATTAATATTTATTTGCTTATTTATTAAACACACACGGAAAGTCTTGAAAGGAGCTTGTTAAGAAACAAAATATGTTCACACAAGCCTACGCTGAAAGTATGACTACAGAAAGTCGTGGCATGGGCATGAACGTTTTAGTTTTAATTTTTACACGTAATTTGGCAGTGTGAAACATTTTAAAAATATAAAAATAAGGCGTAAACAGATTGAAGAACGTATAAATATATTTACCAAAATCTTTCACGATTCAAGTGCAAGCAAAAAATGTTTTAAAAAATCACTACATTTTTGGGATTGTGTATATATATATATATATATATATATATATATATATATATATATATATATATATATATATATATATATATATATATATATATATATATATATATATATATATATATATATATATATATATATATATATATATATATATATATATATATATAATATATATATATATAGATATATATATATATATATATATATATATATAATATATATATATATATATATATATATATATATATATATATATATATATATATATATATATATATATATATATATATATATATATATATATATATATATATATATATATATATATATATATATATATATATATATATATATATATATATATATATATAAACCCCAAGTTCGGTGAAAAGTAAAAAATGGAAATATCTTATTAGAAACGGAGCATCTGAACACTACGTCTTCAAGTTTCGTCTTCCTACCCTACTTATTGACTAAACAAGAAAAAAATATCTATAATAACAAAACAACAATATTTTCATACGCTAAAGTAAGATTAATTAAGTGTAAATCCTTTTCTCATTAAGCACAGCCTCCCCACTGAGCTTACAAGAACAAGGCGATGAATATGCGTGTCAACAGTCGTAACGCCTGTCAAGCAAAGGGAAGGCACTCAACCGCTCAAACCAACCTGAGAAATTTATTCATGAACAAACTTATACTGAAATTACTTTGATTTTCAACGTATGTGATCTTGGTACGTGATTCTGGTGCATTTCAAAGGGGTTTTACAATTTGTGATTTTATTTGCTGAATCTAGGTATTTTTTGTTTAGAAATAGATTATTTGAGGGCATCGTAGTGCAGTGGTATAAGTGAGACTGTATGTGCGACGGTTGTGGCTTCGATTCTCACTTGGTGAAATAAGCAAAGCTTCGAAACATTATCTCGAGAATTCGGCTGAAAGTTAATTACGGAATGTCTTTCTTTACACTAGATTCCCTTTGCCTATCGTAACCAAGACACTGCGTGGCGAGGCATTGCACGTTAAGTAGCTGCACTTAAAACAGTGGGAAATAAAATTTATTAATTTCTGAGGATTATTTAATAATAAAAGATAAATAGATATGATTTGATAATTTTAATAAATAGATCATGAGTTCGAATTACTTTGAAATATATTTTCCATTTCTTCGCTCTGATTGACAAAGGCAGCGTTGAGTTCCACCACTTAACACATTTAGTCTCAAATGTTGGGGAACTGAACGGAGTGTTACTGTTCAATTCAAGAATATCATCATGATAAGAATCGTGCATTCAGGAAGGTAACTATGTTATATATCTACATTAATTGGTATTTTCAAAAGAGCAACTGTTGAGTTTCTTGCCGGCTCTTAGCAGAACTGCCTTCCAAGCCGGTGGTAGCTTTCCGTCCAGACCCCAGACACTACAGACCTTTCTATGTAACTTGAAGATTCAAAAGTGCTTGTAATGGCCTTTTTGAAAAAAGAATATTTTGATTTTGTCTTCACACTAAGCTCGCTTTGCCTACTCTTAGTGTAAAATAAAAATAATGACTGATTTATTAATATACTAAATAAAAGCTGTGGGTCATATGTGCAATTTTAATTGAAGACTAAGTACGATAACTATACGTATAAGTCGTAAGAGACACTTACTTACTCAAAACAAACTGAAATAAGAAGTGTCTTTACATAAGGTTCCCAAATTCTCTCTGCCTATAAAGTTAAAACAAGAAGTATTAAATCTTAATGGATGTCAGTTTGAGGCCTTTTTTTTTTTTTTTATGGAAAAGACGGCAAACGAGCGTACGGGTCACCTGATGGTAAGTGCTCACCGTCGCCCACGGCCCCGTGTAACTCCAGAAGAGCTACAGGAGCGTTGCCGTCTTTTTAGGTGTATGGGCACCGGGGCCCGGCATTACCTAATGCGAAACGCAGTGGCCAAAGCCACTACTTAACGCCGGTCTTAAATGCCGGTGGTGGTAACAATCCGGTCGAGCCTACCCATGCGTGTTGCCATTACTAGCAACGTGACTCTACCACACGCACTTTAGTCGCCTCTTACGACACCATCAGTACCAGAGTGATCCTATTCTAAGCCGGGATCACACGGCACACGGCCTGTCGTGGCGCAGCGGCACAAGAGTGTGACTGTAACCGACAGGTTCTGGGTTCGATCCCCAGTCGAGGAAATGAAATATTTAATATTTTCAATTTAATGTTTCATTTCTTCGCTCTGGTAATAAGGCAAAGCGCGGCGTTGAGTTCCGCCACTCAACACGCAATGCCTCAAATTCGGCGGAAAATGGGGAACGGAAGTGGAACGGAGTGTCATAACACTAGGTTTCACTTTCGTTCCCTCTGCCTACCCTGCCTAGTGCGGGATACAGCGTGAAGCTGAGGATGTCAGTTCTAAACCAGCTTTGCTTATTTTTACATATAACGTTATAACAGACGATTGTTATTATCTCACGTACAATAATCTTAAGCCACGTACAGTAATTTATATGACAAGATCAAATGAATATCAGACTGTGTAGATATTATAAATATGAATATTTCTGAGGCCTGTAGCGCAGCGTGGCACAAGCGTTACTTAAACGTGACAGGTTGTGGGTTCGATTCTCGAGGAAACGAAATATATAATATTTTCAAATTTAATATTTAATTATTTCATTTGGTCGCTCTAGTCACAAGGTACAGCGCGGCGTTGAGTTACGCCATTAAGCACGCAATGCCTAAAAGCCGACGTCGTAGTGTATTAACAATAGTTTCTCAAGTTTCCTCTGTCTACTCTGCCGTGTGCCGGATACAGTGTGAGAAAAAGAGGCCTCAGTGCTATTTAGTCTATCTCACACGATGGCAACGGTTTCAGAAATTTTGATTTCTTAATATTTCATTAACGACGGTCAAATGTTTATGAGTAAGTATGTTTGTATTATGAACTTTAAACTGACTGACTCAATTTATGTGACCGTAAAACATTGAATTTATTTAAAAAAAATTGTATATTTGTCATATGACCGATGACAATGCAATTATAAAAAAAAAAAACTTAACAAAAGAAAAAATCAAGTAATAAGTGTAAAAATTTAAATATATTATATTATTGCCACTATGAACTGCAAAATTTTTGATGGCGGCACTTACATGCATAGCAGGGTAGGCAAAGAGAATATAGTGTTAAGATACTTCATTCAGTTCTCTTCTCTTCGCTGAACTGAGTACACTGAGTACACCGTGGCGGAGCTCAACGCCGCATGTGGCTTTGTTACCAGAACGAAAAAAAAAACTCTCCATTCTTTTTCTTCTTCGACTGGGGATCGAACCCACAATCTGCTGCACTTTATAGTCCTTATCACTAGTTATAGTTGCGCCACAACAGACCTCAAAACAAAACAAAGTTTTTCAATTAATTGATAAAAACTGTTCATTTTTTAGCAATCATAATTCAAAATGAATCGAGTCATTAAAAGTTATAAATTAATCCTATGTAAGTTATACTAACCACAAATAATAATTTAATAGCTCTGAGTAATATAAATACAGAACACTGTTATTTTACATTGATCCTTTGTTAAATATATTGAAAGGATCAGTTTATGATTTTGGTTATCGAACCAATTATTAAATATAAATGTTATTAAATATAAATGTTTTTAAATAATAAAATATAATATGTTTTTTCTTTTCTTCGAATGGAGATCGAACCCACAACCTATCGTTTACAGTCACACGCTTATGCCCCTGTGCCACGACAAGTCTCTAAATATTCTCAGCTTCACACTGTATCCCGCATACGACAGGGTAGGCAAAGGGAACTTGGGAACCTATTGTTACGACACTTTGTTCCACTTCCGCTCCCCACTTACTGCCGATCTAAAGGGCATTGAGTGTTGAGTGGCGGAACCCAACACCGCGTTTTGCCTTTTCAGAACAAAGAAATGATAACATTATATCTTTTCAATTGAAAATATTAAATATTTCATTTCCTCGAGTGAGGATCGGACACACAACCTGTCCGTTACAATCATACACTTGTACCACTGCTCCACGACAAGCCAGTGGTGTCATATAGTTTTAAAGCAGCGTTTAAAATTATAGCTTTCCATATCATTGACGCCACGGCGTTTTATTTCGTCACACAATACGCAATGTCTGAGTTGGAATAGAAAATATCTCGATATTAGGTTGTCAAAGTGATAGTTATATTATAATATGTGAAAGTATGCTTATGTGTATAATTTATATAATTTTTTATATGTAAGTTGTAAAATAAATTACAAGTAATAATTGTTTAGTAAATACTTACACATAGTCAGAAGAACAAAGAATTGTATATATTTTTCTTTAATATTTTTAGTTGGGTATATTTAATTTTTCGTATTTCATTATTGGTTCTAAATAAAACATTCCATATAATGATTTTATATATGTAAAAGTCACTAGAAAATTTCCAAAGTCACACAAACGATGAGTCGACAGAAATTCTTGAAACTCAGCTAAAACGATCATAAACAGCTTAAAAGTCGAAAACGTGATAAAAATGTCGCGAAACGCGTTAATTCAAAGTTGTACGAAGTTAAACATGAAAAATGCGAGAAAATATGAGTATCTAATTCCCTTGCAAGCTGACGTGATGTAGAGTTGGAAAAAGTTAATATAAGTTGGTAAATTTTAATATTTTATTTTAATATTTCACTCAGCTTCACGCTGTATCACGCATTGTGTTAAGACATATCGTTCCGTTCCCTCTTTTCCGCCCCGTGTTTTTTTTTCCTCTTTTGGATCATTTATTATAATATCTCTAGAAGATCAATTATTTGTTATGGTTCATTTATGTATGTATAACCTCTGCTACGGTCGCTCAACCAGTAATCTTTTAGTATACATAGCTCACAGGTAGGCTGTGACTATCCAAAGCAACGAAAAAGGCCTGTCAGCAGAGAGACATTGAAAATTCTATTGAGTGTGGTACTCCTTATAAAACTTGCATTTTGCGAAAAATTAAGACATGTAGATCTTAAAATTCAACGCTTCGTAGCTGGTTACACAAAGTCCTTGCCGGCGGTGATTTTTTTACCATCAGATGACTCATAAGCTCGTTCATTCTTGTCATTTCCACAAATACAACGGACTTTATGAATTAAATGTTTTTATTAAACTTTTTATAGTATGTTTTTATTAAAAATATTTTAGTACCATACTCTTTATCTTTTTGTAATTTTTTCGCATACGTCTCTTTCCGCTAAATTTGAAGCATTGCATGTTGAATCGCGGTACTTGGCGCTGCTCTTTCTCTCTTCACCAGAATAAATGAAAATGTTAAATATGTTATTTTCTTCCTCAAGTGAGAATCGAACACACAGCCTGATGGGTTTACAGCATTATAAACATATATTATAGCTTATGCCCTTGATGAAATCATGAAAAATAATATATAAATAAAAATATGATTGATTTATTGATAATTCTTTATTGCATACACATAATAAAAATTTCAAATAAGCTTAAAATAACAAATGAAATAAACAAAAAATAATATATAGATATACAGCATAATTAATATATAACACATATGTATATATATTTACATATATAAGAAACGTACCTATAATATAATATATATTGATGCACATACATAAATATATAAATATTGTTTATGTATTTATGTATGTGTATATGTATGTTCATCAATATATATATTGATAGAGATTAATGAGGATAGTGTATAGGGTGCATAGGATATGAACATATCGACGACGCCGAACAGTCAACCATTAAAGCTTATCACGATATGCATATCGTGATAAGCTTTAATGGTTGACTACATGATCAATTTTTTTCAAATTAAAAATGTATCTAATGCAGATATTTTGTAGACGCTCTAGTTTATCTTGGTGTTCTTGTGATAAGTCAAGGTAACATGTATCAGCATAGTCGATGATGGGAAGAAGGAAAGAAGTGACTAAAGTAATTTTAATTTTGATTGGCAGATAATTTTTCCATCTTTTTAGAGAGCCTATTGTAGCAAATATCTTCTGGCTAATGTTCAAAATATGTGGAGTCCATGATAAGGTCCATGATGATACCCATCCATGATGATACCCAGGTTTCTGACAGACTTAGTATAAAATATAGAAGCGCCATCAAACATAACTGGTAGTAAAAGTGAAAAATTTAATTTTGACATTTGTTTTTGATTGTCAATGATTATTGATTGACATTTAGTCGAATTTAATTTTAAGTTATACGATTTGCTCCATACAAATATTCTCTGAAGATTGTGATTAATTCGTTCAATAGTTTCGGAGATGGCTTCAACAGTAGATGTTACATAAATTTGCAGGTCATCGGCATAGAGATGAAAAGAAACAGTAAGTAAATCAGTTAAGGCATAAAAATTGAGAAGAGGATAGGAGATAGAACTCCTCCCTGTGGAACTCCTGCTTTGAAACTACAGCGTATTGTGGTGTTGTTTGCATAACGAATACTTTGTTGGCGATTGTGTAGGTAGGAGTGAAACCACTTGATGATATTTATTAAGTGTTCTAATATAGCAAGCAAGATGTCAAAGTCTACGGTATTAAAGGCATTAGGCAAAACTAAGACTGTGGCTTGCTTGTTGTCAATACCACAGTGAATGTCATCACAAACTTTAATCAGAGCAGTGCAGTAGTAGTGCTATGTCCTGACCGAAAGCCTGACTGATACTCACTCAGTATGTTATTTTCTGCTAAATATTGTAATAATTTTTGATGTACAATACGCTCGAGCACTTTAGAAAGGAAGAGAAGGATAGAAATTGGACGAAAATACGAAAATAATGAAGGACTCGATATTTTTGGGACAAGAATAACGTGCGAGGATCGCCATACTTTTGGAAATATACAACAAGATAAAGAAAAGTTAAAGATATGATAAAGGAATGGAAGGGTTGTATCAAGGGATAGTGTATCTTTATAATAAATATTAAAATTATGTTTTACTTGCTTCGTATTAATTAATCATTCTATGTACATTACGTCCGAAATATCAATCGTAACTGTTTAAAATATTTTAAATTTACCTAAATATTTCAAATCCTTGTTTATTTTTCAGCTAATAAGCTGAAAATTCTTCTGTTTAGTTTCCTTCAATTTCAATTTTCAATGTAAACTTTTAAAAGAACAACAACAAAAGTTCGTGTTCCAATTTTAATGTACGTGTATATTTTAATATTAATTAATAATTAATTTAACTTCAATTTTGTGTATAATAAATATTATAAAAAACGACATATTTTTCATTTGTAACGTAAAAATTATATTATTTTAATCTGTTTAATCTATAAATAATGTAATATAAAGCTTTGCATCGAATTTACATGTACTCATATATAATAAAAAAAAATCACTCAGCTTCACGCTGTATCCCGCACACGGCAGGGTAGGCAGAGGGAACTTAGGAACCTAGTGTTAAGACACTCTGTTCCACCTCCATTCCCCACTACTATACTATAAAAAAAATCGATAATATATTTATTTTCTCTAATAATTACAGCCTTGTAGTCCAAGAGGGTAAACCGTAAAACGTTGCAAAGTATTTTTTTTAATAAACGAAGAAATGAAAATATTAAATATTTCTGTCATCCAAGTGAGAATGGAACCGACAACTCTCACCTAACAATTTACGTTCGTGGTCCAGTGGTAAAATAGTGTGACTCTATGACTGTAAACAGTATATAACTGTAAAATTTATATACAGTTTACAGTCATAGAGTCACACTATTTTGCCACTGGACCACGAACGTAAATTTTATAATAGTTATTTTAAAACAAAATTATTAATTAATTGTACAATGATATAATAAGCACATAATTAATTTAATATTTAATGGTAATACTTTAAAGTATCTTACATCAACATTATTTGAATATAAAGCCAAAATTTTAATATTTCAAAATACTGTAATGTAAAAATACTGTAATTAATGTATAAATTGTTATATTTTTTATGCTAAAAGCTGTTGTCATACAACTATTGACTCTAAAAACGCAGTGGTTATGGGTTCCATCGCCATTCAAGATTTTTTTATTTCTCTACTCATATGAGACAAAATATGCCGTTGGTTTCCGCTTAAGCAATATCTCAAATTCTAATTTAGCCGTGTGATTCCGGCTTAGAATAGAATCACCCTGGTACTGATGGTGTCGTAAGAGGCGATTAAAGTGCGTGTGATAGAGTCACGTTGCCAGTAACGGCAACACGCATGGGCAGACTCGACCGGATTATTACCACCCCCGACATTTAAGACCGGCGTTAAGTAGCGGCTTTGGCCACTGCGTTTCGCATTAGGTAATGCCGGGTCCCGGTACCCTTCCACCTTAAAGGACGGCAAGGCTCCTGTAGCTCCTCTGGAGTTACTCGGGGTCGTGGGCGATGGTGATCACTTACCATCAGGTGACTTGTACGCTCGTTGGCCGTCTTTTCCATAAAAAAAATAGTAATAATAAACACAAGAACAAGATGCTATCACTAATAATACTTTTGTTATAATGGCCTATACTTATAAGAAGATATATACACAACATAATTTAATGAGATACTTATTACGTAAGTAATATTTAATTACTAAATATATTTAATGTTATATATTTTTTTTTCAGCTTCACCTTGTATTTCAAACGTAGCAGAGCAGTGGGAACCTGGGAACTTAATTTCAAGATACGTTTCGTTCCCCACTTTCCGCCAAATTCGAGGGATCTCATGTTGAGTGGCGGAACTTAACGCCGCGCTATACCTTATTACCAGAGTGACTGTCTTAACGTTATTTATGTTTTCTATCGTTCAAATATAAACACACATATTAACAAAAATCTTAAAACACATAAATGGTTCAATTAGAACGTAAATAAGCTTGAAAGTCAAGAGACTCAGAATCGCCATTGTAGACTTGCGTTAAGTGCTTTGCATATTGATGGCAGGAGGCGACTTGAGTGTTAGTTTGATAAGCTTACGTGATAGGATTTCATGGGAAAGCTTTGAATAAGTCTGTATTGTGTGGCTTATTTGTTATTTTGGATAGTGCAGGTTCGATCCTTATCGGTAATTATAGAGGTGTTTGTATTCAAAAAGTTTGGTTTGTTTAGATATGAATATATGAGCTTATTTAGCGAAGTATAAGTTATTGTAGCCGAGAAGTACAGCGTCTTACTGAAAACAGAGTGGCAAACAATGTTTTTATATTAGGTTGTCTTTTGGCTGCTCAGCGTTGAGTTCCGTCACTCAACAGGCTATGCCTCAAATTCGGCGGAGAGTGGGGAACGCAATGGAGTATCTTAACACTAGACTCTAAATTCCCTCCGCCTACCTTGTCATGTGCAGGATAAAGCGTGAAAATGAGTATTATTTTATTTAATGAGTATTATTTTATAAGGCAAAGCGCGGCGTTGAGTTCCGCCACTCAACACGCAATGCCTCGAATTCGGCGGAAAGTGGGGAACGGAAGTGGAACGGAGTGTCTTTACACTAGGTTCCCGGGTACCCTCTGCCTACCCTGCCTCGTGCGGGATACAGCGTGAAGCTAAAAAAAAAATATATTTAACAAAGTATAAACATAATCATAAATTCAAGTTAACACTGGAGAATTAATAAATAATATTACATAAATATATTAAGAAGTAGAGATTTCTATGGGTTCCATATTTTTTTTATCAGTTTACCTTGTTTATTATAAAATAACGAGAAACAACAATTGTAAAAATAAAATATATAAGTACATATATATATATATATATATATATATATATATATATATATATATATATATATATATATATATATATATATATATATATATATATATATATATATATATATATATATATTTATATATATACATATATGGGATATATTTTAAGATTTTAAAGTTGAAAAAGCCATTGTCCTTTTTGCAAGCGGAAGTGGATTCACAGGCGAAATATCCTATGAACTTTTGCTATTCATTGCAAGGCATTATGTGAACAGACTCTTAGGGTTAGAAGTTTTAGATTTACACCTGGAAGTACACAAGCGCCAGTTTTAGTAATTCAGACGTGCGAAACGCGGCCAGATCGCTTGTTTAGTAATATAGTATTCCACAAAGAAAAAATAAATACAAGAACTATCTTCTATATGAAATGACAAAAATAAATATTCATAATCTTACGCCAATTCAAAACACCGTGCCCTTAACCAAAAAATGTATATAAGGCAAAGCATCACCCAAACTCCATTAAGTTCCATACCTTTATATATCAAAGCGTCATCGAGCTTTCGCGGGTCTCAAATAAAGGCATGTGTCACAAGTCAGAGGTCACGGGTAAGTATTCGTTTAAATTCATATTTTTTTCAATTAATGTACTCACTCAGCTTCACGCTGTATCCTGCACATGGCAGGTTAGGCATGAGGGAACTTGGGAACCTAGTGTTAAGACACTCCGTTCCACTTCCGTTACCCACTTTCCGCAGAATTTGAGGCATTGCGTGTTGAGTGGCGGAACTCAACGCTGCGCTTTGCCTTATTACCAGCGCGAAGAAATGAAATATTAAATATTTGAATTGAAAATATTAAATATTTCATTCCTTCGACTGGTGATCGAACCCAGAACCTGTCGGTTACAGTCACACTCTTGTGCCGCTGCGCCACGACAGGCCTCAAGTGATAAAGAAACTGTAGATTGCAGGAGCAATAATAGAAGTTCAAATATAATTTGTAGGAGTATGTATACTTTGTAGGTCTATTGCGGCTTAGAGCGACAAGAGTGCGACTGCAACCACAGGTTATAGGTTGGATCCCCACTTAAGGAAATTAAATATTGTAGATTTTCACTTCTTCGCTTTGATAACAAGGCAAAGCGCGGCGTTGAGTTTCGCCAATCAACACACAAAAATAGAAAAGGGGACGGAGTGTCTGAGCACTGGGTTCCCAAGTTCTTGTGGAATACAGGGTAAAGATAAAAAAAAAATCGTTTCAAAATTATTTCTTTATTGTATGTGTTCCTTATGCTGTAGGCAGCTCAGTATAAGATTGTAAACATTTGAGCCTGTGAGTCTTGTTTCAAAGACACAGTACGATATTATGTTTATATGCTTATTCCATTAAATTTCTGTACGGAATGAACTTCAATGATGACTTTCCAAACAAAAAAAGTAAGTAAGAAGCCGCCAATTACAAACTAAACCCAAAACATTAAGATTTCGTCATATTTTTAACAAGTTTATTTAAAAAAAAACTTAAAAATTTTCTAAAATTACAACCGGCATGTTCCATGGAACATTCCTCATAGCCCAACAAAGGCGTCACATTGACAATAGAGTAATCAAAGCCTGAAATTCCTGCTTTTTATATTTTTTCCTCGCGTGTTTTGAAACCAGCCATCATAAAGCCCGTACGACGTTATGGTCAAATAGCACCAAAATATTATGATGTCAGTACTTTATAAGGATTTATCTCGTTTACTGAGTGAGGCCTGAAGTGGTGCAGGAGCACAACCATGTGACGCGATGGGTTCTGGGTTCGATCTTCTATCAGGAAAATGAAATATTTTATATGTTCAAATGAAAAATTTAATTTCTTCGCTCTGGTGCCAAGCAAAGCGCTGCGTTTCATTTGTAAATGTTAATCATTTGATATCTTCGAATGGATCAACCTCACATCTGTCACCTTTTCAGTCATGCGCTTGTTTCACTGTGCTAAGAAAACTTCCAGCCCCAACTTTTACCGAATGTGAGGCATTGCATATTGAGCGACGCAACTCAACGCCGCGCTTTACCAATTTTCCAGAACGATGAAAATTAAACATACACTACTTTATTTCTTCAAGTGGAAATTGAACTCACAGTCTGTCGTTTCAGGGTTTTTAGTTGAAATTTTTATAATATATAAACATATCATACGAACAAAAGGCTTACACAAGCAGCTTCATAAGTAAAAACAATATTTAACATAATTTTAAAAAGCTCCATACAAAATATTTAAAATGAGAGTCATAATTTTATTGTGATATAACGAGGTTTTAAGCTCCCAAATAAGTACATAATTCTTTAATCTGAACACAGTTGGTGGAGACCGCAAAAAATTTGCAATTGTTTATTTAAAAATACATTCATTGCACGTTTCGCTGCGACACTTGCTTGAATTTATGGTGCAATTTATTATGCAGAGGCTGTAAGTCAACTGAGAATGATAACGGAGTTGACGATTGATTGATAGTAAATATATCAAACTTGTATTTATTTAGACATTTGTATGTGCGGCGTTGAGTTCCGCCACTCAACATGCAATTAATGGGATTTGGCAGAAAGCGGGAAATAGAATGGAGTGACAGTGGAGAGATAGCATGATGCTAAAAAAATATGTTTTTATTAGTTTTTAAAATAAATAATTTTAGATTTTTTTTTTACTTTCACGCTGAATCCTGTATAGCGAGAGAGGGAGAAGAGATTACTAATTATCATTTTTCCCCGTATCTAGAAAAATCCGCGAATCCCAAAAAAACATAAAACAAAATAGAAAATTCTTAATTAAATCTGTATTTAAATACTATATGTGAAATATAGATTGAGGCCTGTCGTGGCGCAGCGGCACAAGAGTGTGACTGTAACCGACAGATTCTGGGTTCGATTCCCAGTCGAGGAAATGAAATATTTAATATTTTCAATTTAAATATTTAATGTTTCATTTCTTCGCTCTGGTAATAAGCCACAAAATCGGCGGAAAGTGGGAAACAAAAGTGGAAAGGAGTGTCTTAACACTAGGTTTCCGGGTTCCCTCTGCCTACCCTGCCTCGTGCGGGATACAGCGTGAAGCTGAGTAGAGTAGAGTAAATAAATATAGATAAACATTGACTTAACTGAGCTTAAAGCTTATTCCATATACTCGTATATCAATCATTATATCAATATCAGTACTTTATGAATGTTTACACAATGTAAATATCAAATAATGATATCAACTTTAATATGAGAGCTTCTACAACATCCGGTGTTTATATAAAGTAAGCTACTTTTATAATAATACAATGGAACTGCCCGCGGCT
This sequence comes from Eueides isabella, assembly GCA_019049475.1. NCBI lineage: Eukaryota > Metazoa > Arthropoda > Insecta > Lepidoptera > Nymphalidae > Eueides > Eueides isabella. The sequence continues at coordinate 2,198,095 of CM032389.1, read as the reverse complement.
TTCTCTCTTGATTTCCAGTATTTTGTTTGTGAATTTCAATTACCGTCTTGTTCTATTATATTAATCACTTTTAAGACATCTTTTTTATGGAAAAGACGGCAAACGAGCGTACGGGTCACCTGGTGGTAAGTGATCACCGTCGCCCACGGCCCCGAGTAACTCCAGAGGAGCTACAGGAGCGTTGCCGACTTTTAAGGTGGATGGGTACCGGGGCCCGGCATTACCTAATGCGAAACGCAGTGGCCAAAGCCAATACTTAACGCCGGTCTTTAACATTGAAAAGTAAATCTTTAGGTAAATGAAGTTAAAATACATATAAATTTTGTCGAACTTAATGAAAACTGCATTTAAATTTGTATAGCCGTTCTTGAGATTAGCTCTTATAACTACTTCAACATACATTGTTTTCATATATCTGTAACGGTTTAGACAACGCACGCCGAAATAACTCGCAATCATCATAATCACTTCCGCCTTCTTTCTTAAATACTGTCGTACTGTAGCCATATATTGGAAAATCCTTATGTTTCTTTCACAAAAACCTTTGATCTTGAATTACATTATTTATTAAAAAAAAACCACATCAAAATCCGTTGTGTACTTTTAAAGATCTAAGCATATATAGGGACAGACGCGAAAGACAACTTTGCTTTATACTATGTATCGTGGCGCAGAGGCACAAACGTGTTACTGTAACTAACTATAAACGCGACAAGTTGTGGGTTCGATCCCCATTTGAAGAAATAAAATATTAAATATTTATTATGTTCATTTTTTCGCTCTGGAAACAAGGCAAAGCGCTGCGTTAAATTGCTCCACTTAAAACGGAGTGTCTCAAATTCGGCGAAAAGCGAAGAACTGAAAGGAGTGTCTTAGCGTTTCCAAGTTCCTTCTGTCAACGCTGCCTAAACTAAAATATATCTCTCTAAAAGACAAAACGTGGCGTTGAGTTCCCAACTCTGCCACTTCCGCTGACTCCACGCATAATGGTTTTCCAAATCACACGAATTATCTGACTTAGAGTAAAGAAAATCACAATATTAGTAATATATTTACTCTAACACTATATTATAATTTAAACCTCTATATATGAAATTCAGTTTCTCATCCAAAGAAAACACTATGTTCCCAGGTTCCCTTTGTCTTCCCTAATACGGGATACAACGTGAAGCTAGTGAAAAAAGAAAAATGTTATACATACATATATATATATATATATATATATATATATATATATATATATATATATATATATATATATATATATATATATATATATATATATATATATATATATATATATATATATATATATATATATATATATATATATATATATATATATATATATATATACAAACCTATAACAAAGATTTAACATCCTCACAAAAACACTACAAAAAAAAAACTATTAACAATAATTTTTCACAACACGTCACAATGGAACGCGACACGCTTATTAAAAAAAGTAAAAGAAAAAAATAACTGTGACATAAAAATGATATGTTAAAAGAACGTGCAAATGACGTCTGGAACAATATAAAATATCGCTGTTAGTACGTACGTGATCTTCTCGATGAATGTATACGATTGGAATAAATCAATGATAATTGTTCCAATCGCTTATATAGCTGTAGGCAGTTTATTTGGGTTTCTTGTGCCTTCCTGTTTTACATATAAAAATTAGGGTAACTACAAAAAGATAAAACGCGGCGTTAAGCTCCGCCCATCAACAGCGGAAAGTTCAAATTGGCGTGACAGCAGATTTCATTTACCTACTCTTCAATATGCGGGATACCGCGTGAAACTAGAAATGCTATGTTCATTCTATTAATTTTTTATTTATTTATTTATTTAATTAATACAAATTGGGAAACAAACAGCATTTAAAATACATATAGTTAATACAATAATACATTCCATAAGCCAATACAGTTTCCACTTATACATAAAACATGGAGTGAATATATACACATATCTATACATACACACAAATAAACTTCCTCATATATGTATTTGCATATGCTTATAAAACTAAAGTAATAATAAAAATAAGTATAATTATTTTTTACTAACATAAATACTATAGATATCTATTTTATCTACGGAAAAATATGAGACCTCCTTGAAACTTTGTCTTATTAAAAATATTAAAACTGCAGTTAACTAATAGCTGATAAGTCAACGCACGGAGTTAACCTCCTCTCAACACACACAATATCTTGCAAATTGGATGAAAAGTGAAGAACAAAACGAATCTCTACACTAGGTTCTACTACTTCTATACGGGGTTCATCTTTTAACCAAAAATTCTATATATACCAAATAACAATGCCTCAAATTCGGCCGCAAGTGTAGACCGGAAGTGGAACGGAGTTTCTTAATACTGGGTTTCCCAAGTTCCCTCTGCCTACCCTGCCATGTACTGGAAGCTCTCTCTCTCTCTATAGAGAGAGACTGTACTACTACGTTGGTATGTAAGTTAATATATAATAGATACTTCTATACCGATACAAAAAATATAAAGCCTTCCATAACTTTTAAAAACAAATTCATTTTCCTCCAAATTGCTACAATTGTAAACACGGCATAAATAAATATCTCTTCATTATTCAAATTGTCATACGAGTACAACAAAGCCTGTGTATTTTTTATTTTTTATTTTGTATACACTCTAATTACGTTATATTTATGGACAATTGTTTACTTTCATAGTTTTGTAATTAAAATCGAATAAAAGTTATAAGAAAATTTATTGACATCGTGGTCATATTACGCGTATGATTACTGAGTCGTACGCGTAATATGACCACGATGTCAATAAACTGAAAACATTGTGTCTCAAATTAAACGCTATGCCAGTGGCATAGCGTTTAATTTGAGACACAATGTTTTCAGTGACGGAACTCAACGCCGCGCTGTATCTGGTTACTACTGCTACACTAAACAATTCATTTTCTGGAGTAAAGTTCAAAAGTTCAAAAGCTTTACGATCAGCCAGTCCCTACATCGCAACGTCATAACAATTTTCTCTTTCTCTTAAATAATTTCTTCTCTTTATATCCTTTATTAAGGAAGGTATAAAAAAGGAGCCTAGGAACTTAGTGTTAAGACACTCTGTTCCTTTTAAAAAGTTACCGTTCCCTACTTTCCCCTAAATAAGATTGTTATTATTTTACCTAAAAGTCATGGGACGTAGGGTCGTGAAGGCGTCTAGATATATTTTCCAAAGGGCTCCTTGACCTTCACTTTGAACTAACCTTTGTAAATGTGTTTTCTTTAATATTCATAAATATTTTTTTAGTAACAAATGTCTAAGATATTAGCTTATACAAAGTTGAGCTAATTGATTTATAAAGAATCTTTGTAAACTTCAATTGGTAAAAAATAGGCCTAATTTGACGCATTGGCACAACTGTAAATGGTTGACACGACAGGCTGTAAGTTCGATTCTAATATGTATATTTCTCCACTATGGTGGTAAGCCAAAACGCGGCGTTGAGTTCCGCGACTAAACGTACGATGCTCCGAATAAAACAGAAACTGGGGAACGGAATTGTCTTAATCAGAGCGGAGTATCACAACTTAGGAACCTTGGGAATATTGGGTAGGCAGAAGTCTATCCTGCTTTGCCAGTGTGAATATAGATTTAATATGTAATATCAGCTTCACGCTGTATCCCGCACTAGGCAGGGTAGGCAGAGGGAACGGAAGTGAAACCTAGTGTTATGACACTCCGTTCCACTTCCGTTCCCCATTTTCCGCCGAATTTGAGGCATTGCGTGTTGAGTGGCGGAGCTCAACACCGCGCTTTGCCTTATTACCAGAGCGAAGAAATGAAACATTAAATATTAAATTGAAAATATTAAATATTTCATTTCCTCGACTGGGGATCGAACCCAGAACCTGTCGGTTACAGTCATACTCTTGTGCCGCTGCGCCACGACAGGCCTCATATATGTAATATCAAGATAGCAAATAAAAGAAAAACATCAAAGTAACAATAAACTACATACGTAAATAATACGAATAGGAGTAATTCTATCCAAACATTTAATCTCAGGTGATTTTGGCTCTCACCCAGAGATCTCACAAAGTGATTGTCTTACACTCCCGGAATTCTTTTAAAAGTTTAAGATTTTAAAGTTTGTGTATTGCAATACGAATATCATTTCGAAATATATATATTTTTTACGCTTCTCACTGTATCCCGGACATGGTAGGCAGAGTGAACTTGGGAATCTGGTGAGAAGATTCTCCGTTCCTTTTTTTACCTGTTGCCAAATTTTAAGAATTGACTTCTACACTATCTACCTGCGGCTTCGCCCGCTTGAATAGCCCTATTGCAAATTGAAGCAATTTTGTTGAATTAAATATTTAAATGTTAAATTAAAATACTTTATGTTAAAGAAAGGTTACCAAAGTATGATAGTGAGAACTGCATTGGTTAGCCGTTTCTGAGATTGGTGGGTGCAGATGCACAAACAACAGACAAATATACACACATTTTAAAAACCATTATTATGAAGCCTATTACATTAACATACTTCACCTACAAGCCTTTTATTATTATATATCTTATGTACAGTTACAAATTGACCTTTCCTGGCACAGGGGCATAAGTGTGTGACTGTACTAGTAAATGCGACAAGTTTTGCGTTTGATCCCCTCTCCACTCAACATGAAAATCTAATTCAGGGGAAAGTGGGGAACGGAACGAAGTGTCTTAACACTAGGTTCCTTAAAGGAAGTAACTGTCAAGAGGGAACCCTCTGCGTACCCTGCCATGTGCGGGAAGCTTTAAAAAATATATATAAACTTATATATGGGTATATTTCATACAAAATGCATTCACCAATAAAGTTTAGTTAAAAAAATATATTTCTCTATCGTAAAAGACGTACACACAAAGCGCTATCCGCAAATAAAACGTCAAATGCAGAGTTTTCTATCTAAGAGCCAACTTCCTGAGAAACGCCGGTTCTGGTTGGAATCTAACACAACGATTTATATTTGAATCTTGGTGATTTTTGTATCTTAGATACAGAACTTGATTTTATTGAAATTTGAATTGAAATTATATATTTATTCTTTATTTTAAAGGTGGAGAGAGTAGAGATTCAATTTTATTATATTCTTCAACAACCAAAAAACATGTTCAACAAACAATATACGCGATTAGTCCGGTTAAAAGTGTTACATTTAAAATTTATTATCTTAATTTTGTTATCTTCACTTTATATCGCGCAGCATTAAGGACACCAATTTGTTAAGTTTTAAAACACTTCTTTCCCCACACACCATTAAATTTACGACACGTTTTGTGTTAGTTTGCGTAATTCAACGCCGCTCAATATTTTCTACCAAGTATTATTATAAATAAATGTTATTATAAACTTAGTTTCCAGTAGCAATTAAACCAACCAAAACATTTTTTTAACGAAAAAAAAACTTCAAACTAAAATTTTCATCAAAATATTCATGATATTCTAATGCACAATATATTTGTTTACAATACACGAACAAACACTTGTAATTAACTAAAACCAATCAACATTTACGCTTTCGACAACAAAGCCACTGTACTAAATGTTTCCCTTGACAGATAGTTACTTACATTTATTCTGCCATGAATATAAATTTAAAATAACTACAAAACAAGATTAATTGGACACAGTTGCCATGATTCATCTATATTTTTTTAATATTTACACGCTTTTTTGTCGTGTTATTTCGGCTTAGAATTGGATCACCCTGGTACTGATGATGTCGTAGGAGGCGACTAAAGTACGTGTGGGAGAGTCACGATGTCAGCAATGGCAACACGCATGGGCTGACTCGACCAGATCACCACCACCCCCAGTATTTAAAACCGGCGTTAAGTAGTGGCTTCGGTCACTGCGTTCCGAATTAGGTAATGTTATTATATTAATTTATTATATTGTATATATCATACATAGCAAAGTAGAGAAAAGGAACTTGGAAACATAGTGTTAAGGCACTTTGGTTCCATATAGACACCTTCGTTTTCCACTTTTCATTAAATTTGAGGCATTGCATAATGAGTGGCGTAACTTCACCTTCGTTCCTTACTTTCCGTCGACTTTGGAGCGTTGCATGTTGATCGGTGGAACTCCACATCATCTGTACACGTGGCACAATACTACTGTGCGGTTTTGTAGGAAATTCCTTCCACGCGCCACACATCTCTGGAACGACCTACCCGCTGCAGTATTTCCGGGTCGATACGACATGAGTATCATCAAAAAGCGCGTCTACCTCCACCTCAAAGGCCGGCAACGCACCTGTAGCTCCCCTGGTGTTACACGGGGCCGTGGGCGACGGTGATCACTCACCATCAGGTAACCTGAACGCTCGTTTGCCTTGTCGTTTCCTTAAAAAAAGACTCAACGCCGCATTTAACGCCGTGCAGCGGCACAAGAGTGTGACTGTAACCGACAGGTTCTGGGTTCGATCCCCAGTCGAGGAAATGAAATATTTAATATTTTCAATTTAAATATTTAATGTTTCATTTCTTCGCTCTGGTAATAAGACTAAGCGCGGCGTTGAGTTCCGCCACTCAACACGCAATGCCTCAAATTCGGCGGAAACTGGGGAACAGATGTGGAACGGAGTGTCTTTACACTAGGTTCCCGGGTTCCTTCTGCCTACCCTGCCTCGTGCGGGATACAGCGTGAAGCTGAGTAGAGTAGAGTAGCAAACAAAAAATATGAAATATTTAATTGTCTCGTGCGGTGATTGAACTCGTATTTACAGTCGCTAACTAATGTTCCTGAGCCACAACAGGCGCTAATAAAAAAAACAAGATAATTTTAAATTGAGAATTCTTTAAAAATTAGAACATTATAAATTGCTCATGAAAGTAATTAAGAGAAAAGCCTTTCGTCTTACCGTGGAAATACTTCGTGTCCATTCACTGACCTTTATATGGTAAGTTCTTAGTGAATCTTTTTCATTTACTTCAAAGAAACTGCTCCTTACTTGGACTTTTCAACTAAACTATTAATTATAGTACATTTTTAATGTCTTTTCTGACTTCAATTGCAGTATTCCGCTCATGGCAGCATAGGCAAAGGGAACTTGGGAACCTTGTGTTAAGTCAGTTCGTTTCGATTTCCCATAGAATTTGAGGCATTATGTGTTGAGAGGCGGAACCTAACGCCGCGTTTTGCTTTGTTACTAGAACGAAGAAATGTAAATAGTATATTAGAAAATATTAATATTGCATTTCGCTCTGCGACATGTCTCAAATATCTATAAGACGTCTTCGTGAAACAATAAATAGCGCAGTTAAAAACCTGATTATATAAAACTTGGTTATGGGTTCGACTCCCAGCGGAAATATAATGTAATTCGCAAAATGATTACTTGCTGGATTTAATAACACAGAATTGGTGGCGTTATGTTTCACCGCTCAACACGTTATGTCTCGAAAACTGGAACAGTGTTAACCTAAGGTTACTTTGCTAAATAGGAAATTATTTCATATTTTGTGAATGTTTTTTTTTTAGCTTCACGCTGTATCCTGCACGCAACAGGGTAGGCAGAGGGAACCCGGGAACCTAGTGTAAAGACACTCCGTTCCACTACCGTTCCCCACTTTCCGCCGAATTTGAGGCATTGCGTGTTGAGTGGCGGAGCTCAACGCCGCGCTTTTGCCTTATTTCCCGAGCGAAGAAATGAAACATTAAATACTTAAATTGAAAATATTAAATATTAAATATTTCATTCCTTCCACAGGGGATCGAACCCAGAACGTCGCATGTCGGTTACAGTCGCACTCTTGTGCCGCTGCGCCACCACAGGCCTCATATTTTATGTATATAGCAATTATTAAAAAATATTTTTTCTTTACATACTGAAATAACCTTGAGGCATATCGTTGTGAAAGGAAACTAGTGAGTGAATGTAAACGTGACAGGTTCGATTCCCACTCGAGAAAAAAAATCAAATCAAATATTGATATCGTTTATTTTAGTTACTTTCATCGTATTGTATCCTACGGCATTTTGCTTTGGGGTAATGCAGCCGGTATTCAATCAATTTTTGTCTTGCAGGAGCGAGCTATTCGATGTGCAATTTATAAATTAGGCCCTAAAAATTCTTTAAGGGAAAAATTTAAAGAAATTAATGTAATGACCGGTAAATCGCAATACATTTTTGAAAATATTATGTATGTTAAGAAAAACTTTAATGAATTTAGCAAAATCGGGGACATACATAATATTAATACTAGAAATAAGTTTAATCTTAGTGCACCTATGACTCGATTGCGTCGAGTCTGTAATTCTTTTATGGGTCGGGGTGCTTTTAGAATAGGATTAAAAAAGCTGTGAAAAGACGTTTGTGTGTTAAAGTTTATTACCATACTAACGATTTTATAAATGATAACACGCCTTGGGAATGAAATGCTCGCTCCAGACTATTTCAAATGAATCATTGTCACATAGTTATATGATGTAAAGTTTTGATAAAAAAAAAATACATGTCCCGCTGAGTTTCTTTCGCTGGTTCTGTTCAGGTCTGAGGCAGTACTTTAGTGAACTGGTAGTTAATTGTTAGACGTTAAAAAAACGAAGCTTGTAACTTCTTGTTTTTAATAAAAATAATTGAATTTGAATTCCATTTCTTCACTATGGTAACAGTTCTGGTGAATTTCTCCACTCAACACGCAATGCCTCAATTTTGCGGAAAGTGGGGAACGGAACGAAATGTTACCAATTTCCCAAATGACAAAAAATAAAGTAATAACAACAAAATATCAAATTCGGCGGAAAGTGGGGAACGGAAGTGGAACGGAGTGTCTTTACACTAGGTTCCCTCTGCCTACCCTGCCTCGTGCGGGATACAGCGTGAAGCTAAAAAAAAATAATAATAATAATAACAAAAATATCAAATATCTCACTACTAAATCTCTAAAAGAATATATCTATGATATAGATAGATCCAAGGTAATGTAGCTATTTTAATAACGTGAATCCTTGAGCTTCGTTTGATCCAAGAATAGAATAAGTATAAAAGGTCATCTTAAAATGAATATGCAAACGTATTCAATGCAAAATTGAAATAGACTGGAGCAAGATATTTTCCTAAATTTTCAGTACCTAAATCCAGGATGGGATGCGAGACAAAACAGATTTGTTTCGATCACATTCTACAATTTTGCTGAACTGTTTCAAAATTGTATTCTTTATTGCGTTTCTAAATATCGATTTCAGTTTTGGAATAAATTTTTGAGTTTCATATAGCACTTATTTCTTATTTTTTACATTTTGTAGGTAGTTTGATAAAACCTTGTGGATTTTTTTCATACTCATTACGCATCATATATTTTTTTAATGTTGGTACTCACTTTACCACGCAAATGTTACATAATAATCATTGTAATGATCGTGAATATTCATTTAAGCATATATTATCCAAATTCATTTCAAAACAAATATTTTTGTAATATCTATTTAATACTAAGCCATCTTGCAATTAGTTAAACGAACATCTTCAGAATATATCTTTGATTCACGCTGTATCCCGCACGAGGCAGGGTAGGCAGAGGGAACCCGGGAACCTAGTGTTAAGACACTCCGTTCCACTTCCGTTCCCCACTTTCCGCCGAATTTGCGGCATTGCGTGTTGAGTGGCAGAACTCAACGCCGCGCTTTGCCTTATTACCAGAGCGAAGAAATGAAACGTTAAATATTTAAATTGAAAATATTAAATATTTCATTTCCTCGACTGGGGATCGAACCCAGAACCTGTCGGTTACAGTCACACGCTTGTGCCGCTGCGCCACGACAGGCCTCAAATTATGATAATATTTAATTATTAATTATTATGAAGGAAAAAAGTGCGTCATTTCTTACACCCACAGTGTCCCCTGTACTTAATTACAATAAAAACACTAAAAACATGAGCGTCGCCCCTTCAATAAGAATTCAGAATGCGGCTGCATCAGTCATCACTGACCCTACAGAGCTTTATTTGTAATCTTCCTGAACCTACCTATTGTAGCACCTATTTTTAATAGGATTATATTAGAACGGAACATAGTAGGGAACAAAAATGGAACGGAATATCTTAACACTAGGTTCCCAAGTTCCCTCTGCCTACCCTGCCATGTGCGGGATACAGCGTGAAGCTGAGAGAAATAAATTGTATTAGATTATTGGTTGATTTTAAAGATCAATAAACGGTTGGGGTAGACTTTGGTTCGATCACACTAAAGGGTGGCCCTACGCTGCGATTATCACCACCATTCATTATATATAAAAAATAATTATTAAATTTATGAATTTATATTGTATACATAAGATAAGGCTAAGGGAACATGGTGCTAAGACACTATCGTAATGACAACTATCTCCCTTAAAGTCATAGGCAGTGCCAACGATTGCAGGCACAGCGACGTCGTGTAAATAGATTTTTTTTTCTTTTTATTTTCTTTTTTTTTTCTGAGGCCTGTCGTGGCGCAGCGACACAAGCGTGTACCCGACAGGTACTGGGTTCCATCCCCGGTCGAGGGTATGAAATATTTAATATTTTCAATTTAAATATGTAATGTTTCATTTCTTCGCTCTGGTAATAAGGCAAAGCGCGACGTTGAGTTCCACCACTCAACACGCAATGCCTCAAATTTAGCGGAAAGTGGGGAACGGAAGTAAGGTAAGGAACGGAGTGTCTTAACACTAGGTTACCGGGTTCTCTCTGCCTACCCTGCCTCGTGCAGGATACAGCGTGAAGCTGTAAATAGAATTTGGATCAAAATATCTAGATATTACGCAATATTTTCTATATTCGTCTGCTTCAAAATAAGTACGATTTCTTAGACATATAATGACAAACAGACTGACAACAAAAACATTTATTTCGTTTTATGTTACGTAAAAATATCATATAAACTTTAATAAAATGTTTTTATTTCTATCATATCTTTCATATTTTATATGTGTTATTGTGATAAAGATGTAAACCTTGACATACATTTTTGAACCTTGGGTTTTAAATATGAAAATATTATATGGCAATTTATATTTCAGAGATAAATTGTAGTTGATATGAAGTTTTCTTTTAGGTTCCCATAGAACGTACCGAGGGAACCTAATGTTAAAACACTGATTTTTCCACGTATGGACCATTTTTTTACTAGGCGGAACTTAACACCGCACATAATCTAAATCTTTATTTCTTCTGTACTGTGATACAATAGCTGTATAAATGAAATTAGTTTTTCATATGTCACTATATTTTAGTGCAGTAACAATATTTGTTCTATGTAGATTTATTAGTGGATCACTAAGTCAATGTTAACAAAAAATTTACGGCTCAACATAACATTTTTATTGACACAATTTGGCCTGCAATAAACAATGTACGATTTAAAAGTTACTAGTTTATTTTGTAAAAGTTATTTTATTATTGCATTTTTTTATAAATATACAAAAATAGAAGTTTGATTTGGAATTTTCCTTTTTATTTTTCAATAAAATGGGTGGAAATGGAATAAACAATTCCTAATTAATTCTTAATTTCTTTTATTCCATGTTGAATTCCACTGTTGTAAACGTGATATTTGTTCATTTGATAGAATATATATATCTTTTTACATATATATGTAAACCTGAATCCTGTATATAAATGACTTCTGTGTAAGATGTGATTTACGTTGTTGCATTGGTTGTTCGTGTAATAATGTAAATTTTTATATATAACATAAGCCAATATTTCAGGAAATCATAAATTGGGCATTTTGGTACAATTTCTTTTATCATCTTAAAAGGCATATCAAAAATTTATATGTTTGTTCTTTGCTGGGAAAAAAATTATCTAAATGATTTTAAGTATTTTTAAATATTTCTCAATTCCACACTACATTCCGCAGATGGCAGGAAAGGCAAAGTGAACATGGGAACCTAAGTTTAACACACATGGTTCCATTTCCCATGTTCCACCAATGTAATATCTCATTTTAAGTGTTGAGTAGCGGATCTTAACGCTGCGTATTGCCTTGTGAAACTAATGTGGAGGCAAACAAAGGCGATAACTTTCACCATTCAACAATAAATGCCTCAAATTGAACAAAAAGTGGGAAAAGAAAATTTCTTAATGTATACAGTATCTTAACATTAAGTGCCCTGTCATGTGTAGGTGTACAGCGTGAAGCTAAAAAAACAAAAAAAGTCACCATACTACCGTAACATAAATTAAAAAATAATAAATACTTAAACAACAAAGCGGTGTGTGAAGTATTACAGAACGCATTTTCTTTTAACGCGGCAGCGGTAAGGTTTTTGCTGAGTAAGAACACTTTCATATTTGGTAACGTAAGAACGCTGGCGAAGCTTTAATGCTGAAATATCGTATGCAGACGCTTTTCACAAGAAATACCGTAATGATTGTTACATATTTAGCTGTTTTAAGCTATATTTTATACGTATGATTTGCGAGTGCTGTAGTCATAGGTTCGATTTCCCTCAGATTTGATTATCTATGTCAGTAAATCTCTAAAAACATATGGTGCGACGTGAAATTTCCCCATAGTATTTCAAATTCAGGCGGTAGTGGAGAACGGAAGTGGAAAGTCTAAATTGTTACAATACAGCGTAAAACTGAAAAAAATATTGCTTCAATTTCAAATTTTATACATTATATCTTTAATAGTACAGCTTAATGCCGCGCTTGTTCTTTGAGCGAGAAAATTCATATCGTTATAATTGTACCATGGAAAGTGAATATAGCACAAAACTATTGCATAAAATTAAAGTTACTGTTATTTAATGCTGGGCTTTCAGTGAAAAATATATTTTGTATATAAATAAAGAATGGATATATATATATATATATATATATATATATATATATATATATATATATATATATATATATATATATATATATATATATATATATATATATATATATATATATATATATATATATATATATATATATATTTATATATATATATATATATATATATATTTTTGTCTCTCTCTCTCTCTCTCTCTCTCTCTCTCTTTTGCTACAAAGTCAAAGAGCACGGAGTCTAGTTTCGCCATTCAATACACAATACAAATCAAATTCGGCTATTAGCGGGGACAGTAACAGAAGTAGTAACTTAGTACATTTGATACTGTATATTCATTAATGGGTACTTTAACATTATTCCCTTACGAAGTGACATTGAGTATATCTATCAAGCACAATAGATATGTTATTTGTTACTGACTGATGACTTATTGTTCGGAGCTTACTGTCGTGAGTTATACGTAAACGATACAATTACTTAGGAATTCACACCAATATATTTGATACGTTGTGATACGATTTCTATATTGATGTTAGCTTTTGTTCATTTTTGTAGAAAATATTCGTTTCTATCTCCATTATGGTTCTAGATATTGTAAATGTAAAGGTTTGTCATGAAAGCTTGATTTATTTTCATACAAAATCTACTGAACGGATACTTTTGCTGAAACTTTCCAAAGATAATAATCTTTATAGATCAGATAGGCTGAGAACACATTAACATATTACATACATGTAAAAAATATATGATTAGGCTATAAAAATAAATCTAAGCGGTCGAAGCCGTGGGTTGGATGCTAGTGCCACATAACACAAATTTTTATATACTACTAGCTTACTTCTTAGTTAGTGAATGACAGATCATACACAGCTGTACTTACACGGCGTAGAACGCTGAATTTTTTCATGTTGGGTTTATAAAGGGTGCTGAAGAGCAACAAAAAAAGATTTATTGAAAAAAAAAAAACAAAATTTACGAATCCCCTGTCGTGGCGCAGCGGCACAAGAGTGTGACTGTAACCGACAGGTTCTGGGTTCGATCCCCAGTCGAGGAAATGAAATATTTAATATTTTCAATTTAAATATTTAATGTTTCATTTCTTCGCTCTGGTAATAAGGCAAAGCGCGGCGTTGAGTTCCGCCACTCAACACGCAATGCCTCAAATTCGGCGGAAAGTGGGGAACGGAAGTGGAACGGAGTGTCATAACACTAGGTTTCACTTCCGTTCCCTCTGCCTACCCTGCCTAGTGCGGGATATAGCGTGAAGCTGAAAAAAAAAAAAAAAAAACAAAATTTACGAATTAAAATATAATTCAAACAAACTAACAATCCATTACCACAGTGTTTTCAGTCACATTTATGCTATAACAAGAAAAAAAAAACACTTTTACCGAATTTTTTTCCCGAATTAAATGAGAACTCACGACAAAGACTCTCAACAAACACGCCCCAACTACAAAGCTACAATGATCCAAAAATCAGCATACCGTCACACAATCTAATTTCCGTCCATTCTTGGTTAGTACAAAAGTACACTATACCATTCACAGGGCAACAATACCGTGGGCAGGATTAACAATGGCGACCGCGCAATCAACGCGCCTCTAAAGCTAAAACCTGCTGACGTATTTGTCTTTGAACATGCACTAACTGAATTCTAAAGCACAAAGGAAATTACAGTTTTTATAGGCATTTTATTTTGGAACTGTTGTGTTTTTTGTTTAGTTCGTTCGTTATTGGTTTGATACATTTAACTTTTTTTTTTATAGCGTATAAAAGAAGGAAATATAGTGATTGAACACTGTGTGGAAATATTGGCACCATATTTTCTTAGTTTCACGCTGTATCCCGCATAACAGTGCTAAGACCAATGTTAATATACTGGATTGCCCGCTTCCCGCTAGAAATACATTCCATGTTGATTAGGAGGAAAATTCATGAAATATATCCATTTCAGAAGAAGAAACCAACAGTCATTAAATTTAAAGTCAGATTTATTAATTTAATAACACATTTGCAAAGTAAACAAACAAATTCCATCTAAACAATATCTATCTTACTTTAATATTGTTGACCAATTGAAATTCCAGTATTTTAATTTATTACAAATAAAAAAAGCAGTTCTATATATTTACTACCCAAAACGTTAAGATATGATGTATCTTGGCACATATGCCCCATACAAATGTATGTAAGCGTTCTTGCGCCAAACATTAAATATGAATATAATGTTATATGAACTAGCATAACTATTTAATTGATTTATGAGTACAGTTGGAGGTTAGTCACGAACTTGACGACTATATACGTTACATTAAGATTTAGATGGAATTTGGCTTTGTTATGTAAGACCATGTTTAATTTGGGTAATAAATACTACTACTACTCTTACGCTTCACGCTGTATCCCGCACATGGCAGGGTAGGCAGAGGGAACTTGGGAACCTAGTGTTAAGACATTCCGTTCCACTTACGTTCCCCACTTTCCGCCAAATTTGAGGCATTGCGCGTTGAGTGGTGGAACTCAACGCTATAATGACGTGAGTATAAATTGAAGAGACGAAAATGTAATATAAAGTTAGTGTTAAAATACTCTGTTACCATTGGGACTCTTCCGTTCTGCAATTTTCGTTGAAATTGATATAACTTAATTGATGATTCTATATGATGATACGATGATCTTTCAATGATTCAATATCTGATTGTAACACACGGTCGAATTGAATTTGGTAAAGTAATTATATAGTCTTTATTTTCCCATTAAACGGCGTAAAACTCTGCCGCTCGGCATACAATATACATTATTAATAATGAAAAAAGTAAATATACAATATACGAGACAGCAAAACGTAAGCATAGCTGGTTGGTTGGTCAAAGAAGACACTTCTGGTGTGGATGATGAAGGAAAACTGACAACAGATATGCTGACTTCATTTAAATGGCCAAAACCGCCAAATGAATATGTTATAGTAACCTTAAGGAGATAATACTATAGGAACCTTAAGGAGTACGTCCCAAGTTAGTTTGGTCATGTTACGAGACTGAATTATGAAAGAATGGCAAAAAAAATATGATGCCAGGGTGAAATTATGGGACAGAAGGAGGCATCAGCTACCTTTTCGAGTAAAAAATCCTTTCCCAGATCACACATGTCCATGTGTGAAAAGACTCAAGAAAATGGACGTAGCATTGTTTTGTAGTCTCTGGCCACTTGGTCAGCTATAAAACGTGGACCAAAAAATAATAATATTAGCCAATTTTGTTCAAGGAAACGTCCTTGGGAGGGAGTCGTCCTTCACAACTCAACTAAAACTACTATAACATTGTAAAATTAAATCACATTTCATACGTTTTGTTCCTTTCGCTGCTTGTTTTAAACACGTGAGGTATTTCATACGAATATGAGGTCAGGGAGTCGAGTGGTGAAGTATAGAGTAATTAAAACAGTTCCTGTGAGATTTTCTGTTTGGCCTACTATAGTGCTAGTCATATTATAATGCTTACATTAATGTACTGTGTTGGGATTATGGCTTTTTGTGTTTCTGTGTAATTTGGTAAGTTCCTTTTTTAAGCGGGACTGTTGTGGATTCGATTTTTTCTTGCGAGAATCGGAATATTAAAGAACAACAAGTTAAACAAGACAAAAGGCGGCGTTGAATTCCACTATATATCATGTGATGTCATAAAAAATGTGAAAAGTGGAGTACGAAGTGCCTTAATACCAAGTCCCTCCCTCTATACCTGTCCTACTACGAGTATATGAGGGGTACACCATAAAACTGAAAAAAAATAGTTTCAATTATTAAAATAAAAAAAAACGATAGAACAAGATCGTAAGAAAATAATGTATTTTGTTCCATTTTAAATGAGATATCACAATTTTTTTAAAAATAAACTATATAGTTATTTATTTTTCGGTTAAACATATAATTTTCACAGAAAGTGGGAACGGAAGTGCCTATAAAACGACGGAATTTCTTAACACTAGGCTTCCAGGTTCACTCTACCTACCTGGCTATATCCGAGAGATTTTTTAAAAAATTCATACTTATCGAGTATAAACAACTGATGGCTGATCATTTAAACAAAATGCTTATTCGAAATACCTCAGGTTCCTGTTTCTACGATATAAAACGATAAATCTTCTTAACGTTCCATTTCTTTACCAAATTAGGTGAAAACACCAAAAATATTATATCATCTTGTTTAAATTACACAAAATTATTATATTTCATTTGCCCTCATCATTTTCGTTGGCTTAAGAACTGTTGACATATTTACAAAATACTTTTAATTAAGGTCCTTTGTTAGTTAAAGTGTCCTTCTGTGACGCCTCTCGCCCAACCTTGTTTTAGGAGCGCGAAATAAATAAAGTGGCTTCTCATTTTTATCCTTGCGATTTTGCTTGTAAAGCATTGTGTGGACTGATTTTTGTGTGTTCTTTACCTTCGATCAAGAAAAAAGATAAATAATGTTTTTGTTTGTGTAGCAGTCGGGTTTTATGTCTGTTCTTGATGTTTTTGGGCTCATTATATATGAAGATTTTTTTTACAGCTTCACGGTAGGGTAGGCACTCTCTGTTCCCATTGAGACACTTGTGTTCCCCACATTTCGCCGAAGTTAAGGTTGGGTAGTAAGCCTTGCGTTGCTACTAGAAACTTATAAAAATATTTAAAAAAAAACTATGGATGGTATAATCCAGACTGCCTAAATTTAAGAATGTGACATTAATTCACGAAAAATAATGTAAAACTAACTTTAGTCGTAATGCACATCTGAATAGAATTATAACATTAGTTAAAGAATTATCCACGAGACAAATTATATATATGTATTGTATTCAGTTTTCGAGAACGCCGCGCCCTGCATCAGTATATTGGGCGTTAGCTTTTCGAGCGACTGCCAGTATCGCGATCATTTGGAAAGCAAGGCCAAGTTGCAAAGGTGAGCCTCAAAATAACTGGAGGTCATCAGTAGAGCGAGACTGTTTTTCATGCCAATACACCGTTTGGCCCTGTACAGGGCCCAGGTTCGGCCTCATAATAGTCCTCATAATAATAGGGCCTGTATAATAGTGCTTTGTAATTTACATTAAATTAAATGAACTAATGTTATATCTTGTTAGCAAACTAATAAATAAATAAATAAGAAAAAAAAAAATACAATTTTTCTCCATTGGGGATGGAATTCACAAACTGTTACACCCTTGTGTCTTTGCCTCACGAAATGCCTCAAAATACCAATGGATATTAAATTACGAATCGATAATACAAAAGCCTGTCGTAGCGCAGCGGCACAAGCGTGTGACTGTAACCGACAGGTTGTGGGTTCAATCCCCACTCGAGGAAATTAAGTATTTGATATTTTCAATTTTAATATTTTAATTTTGGCTCTGGTACAAGGCAAAACGAATTGCAATTGAATTCCGCCAATCAACGCGCAATGCCTCAAATTCGGCGGAAAGTGAGGGAATAGAAGTGGAAAAGAGTGTCTTAACACTAGATTCCCAAGTTCCCTCTGCTTGCCCTGTCATTTGCGGGATACAGCGTGAAGCTGAAACAATTTCGAATTACCCAGGCGTGGGAAAACGGAGTGTTAAACACTCCTCTGCTACTTTGTTCCATGCAAAATACAACACAATACCAAAAAAACATAAACAAACTACTCAAAAAAACACACAAAAGTGACGTGAAACATATTTTTACAGCCACCTAAAACTAGGAGAGCGTGAACGCGGTTTTACCACATTGTTTTGTGGGTAAATATTTTTTTATCCGCTTGTCAGTTGTCGCGAGCCCGCCTCTGCCATTTCAATGGTGTTTGTGCAAACAGCTCGCCTTGGTCCTTTTTTAGTTTCATATTGACGTTAACGTTTGATTGCTTGGTTGTGTTGGAGGTAATTTTTGGGACCTGTAATCGTGTATGGGATCTTTACTTGAAAAAGTTAAATACTTAATATATTCAAATTAATTATTTGCCTGTATAGTATTACCTTTGCGTTATAATATGTTTGATTTTCACGATTGTTACACATTTTAAATGAAAATCTTTTAAAGAGATTAATCGCGTATATTGTTTTTTGAATATAATCCAATCAGTCTCAGTTCAAAAAATAAATATCTTCTTTTTATATATAATTTTATAGGTTACCTGTATACCTGTCGTGGCACAGGGCGCAAGTTACAAGCGTCCGACGAAGAAAAATAAATATTTCATATTTTCATTTCTTCTTTCATATTGCTACTCAACACTCAGCGATGCAAAATCGTATCGAAATATCAGGAACGGGAGCGAGTATCTTGACACCAAGTTCCTAACTTCCCTCTGACGACCCTGCCACGTCCGGAAAAAGGTGAAAAAAAAAATTCTAATCCAAATTAAAGGTAAAAATGATTTGAGTCAATAATTACCTATAACATTTTTAATTACTTCTGGGACATTTCTATCTATAGGTACGATATAATCATCTGTAATTATGAGAAGGTTTCGTTATATGGACTTATGAGTAAGTAAGTAATTTGATTCAGCTTAATGCTAAGTCGAAATAATCTTATATTAACGATATAGCTTTTCATAGCGTAATATTTAATTGTATATTTATAACGTTTACATTGTTAGTAAAGCTTCACGTTATATCTTTTATATACTTTAGGCAATAGCTTTAGGGAACCTGGGAACCTAATAATAAGACACTCCGTCCGCTTTAACACACTTCCGTTTCCCACTTTCCGACAAATTATGTTGAGTGGTGGTACTCAACGCCGTACGTTAATATATATTTTTAAATTAATCATTTGTATTAAAAAGCAGGTTCTTGCTTTTTTTTCCTGCAAAACAGGATAATGGTAGAGCGCCATCGAATCAGAAGATTTTTTGAGACAAGTTATCGCTTTGTTATCTTAACAAGAAAATTAATTTCTTTCTCTAAAAAGGTATCGAACCGACAAGTCACTGTAAGTAAGCTGTACGCCGCTATAGGGCGGTCTTAATTTCCCTTACACCATAAACACCTACATTATTTTATAATGATAATTTAATTTACAAATATTTTTCTATATACTGGATGTATATTCATAGTATGTCAATAATTTTAATTTTTTTCAGCTTCACGCTGTATCCCGCACTAGACAGAGTAGGCAGAGGGAAAGGAAGTGAAACCTAGTGTTATGACACTCCGTTCCACTTCCGTTCCCCACTTTCCGCCGAAATTTGAGGCATTGCGTGTTGTGTGGCGGAACTCAACGCCGCGCTTTGCCTTATTACCAGAGCGAAGAAATTAAACATTAAATATTCAAATTGAAAATATTAAATATTTCATTTCCTCGACTGGGAATCGAACCCAGAACCTGTCGGTTACAGTTACACTCTTGTGCCACTGCGCCACGACAGGCCTCAATAATTCAATAATTTTAATTTGAATTCTCTATTATATTCAGTTCAGGCACAATTTTTTTAGCTTTACGTAAAGCAGGGAAGTCAAAGGGAACCTAGGAACCAAATATTGACACACTCCTCTCCCATTAACAGACTTTCGCTCACAACTTTACGTTGGTGTCTTGAGGTATTGAGTATAGAGGTACAAATAATTTACATTTAACTAGTAATATTAACAATTTTGGTAGTTTATAGCCTAAGATATTGAAAACATCTTGAGCAAAGTACTAACATAATTAAAGTTATCCATAATGAACTATCCAACAAGGTGTAAGGACTTCATACTGTCTAAGTTAAAGGTTGATAAGGTACAGATATCGGATACGTATTTGATAGTTTGACCTAATTTTGTAACATGAGCGTTGAATCAAATTGTAGAGCGGGTAAAGGTCAAACTATTCATTTTTATTGCAAGTTCGATTTCTGCTTGTGCATTATTTTCATTGTTTCATTCCACCGTGTTGATATCTAGACAAAGCGCGGCGTTGTGTTCCATCACTCTGCATGTAATGTCTCGATTTTAATGGAAGAGAACCAAAGTGTCTTAACACCTGACTTTCTCTGCGTACTCTTCTATAAGCAAGATATAGCATAACGCTAAAAATAAAAAAATAGGTACATAAGTTAAAGGCACCAAATGTTTCCTAAATAGAAATTACAATATTAAATATTTCATTTAATATTAAAATTTCTATATTAATTTAGTTCATCAATATTTATAAGACTTACCATCAACAGGTTCTCTTTCAATATATATCATACACGAATTCAGTTATCCCAGCAGCCAATATATCTGTAACAAAAGAAGATAACAGATTGAAGAATTGAAAATGTCATTCTGCTGAGTTGAAACCAAATCTCAAGCTGTCACTTTCACAGTTAATCGTTTAAATAAATTATAAACTATAACATAAATTATTTATTAAAAAACTTATTTTGATATATTTTCAAAAATACCACGTAACGGTTGCATAATGATATTATTTTCACTGTAAAAATTATAGATGCGTCCGCTGGCGTAACAGAGGAAACTGCAAAAGCCGCATAATTGTAGTTTACGCTGCGATACGTTTAAAATACACTGTGATAAATTGCTATAGGTAAACTTATATAACATTTTTTGTTTTTCAATTTATCGCTGTTTTTGTATATGGTAGGCAGAGGGAACATGGGAACCTAGTGTTAAGATTCCTTTTTCACGAAGTTACTTCCGTTTGTCACTTTTAAAATCAATAATAAAATACTCGGCTTCAAGCTGTATCCCGCATGTGGCAGGGTAGGCACAGGAAACTTGGGAACCCAGTGTTATGACACTCCGTTCTACTTCTGTTCCCCACTTTCCGTTGAATTTAAGGCATTGCGCATTGAGTGGCGGAACTCATCGCCACGTTTTGCCTTGTAAACATAGCGAACAAATATTTAATTTGAAATTATTAAATATTTCATTTCCTCGAGTGGGGCTCAAATCCACAACCTGCCATTTGCAGTCACACGCTTGTACCACTACAGACTTCTATATTAAAATATTTTTTCTAAATAACATGTATAAACGATTATAAACAGTGTTAATGAGAACGGAGTGTTTTAGCACTAAGTTCCCAAGTTCCCTCTGCCTACCCTGCCACGTTCGGATACAGCGTGAAGCAAAAAAATATCATAAATAAAATATAATACGTCTTGTGAATAACATATCGTCTTCTCTAAAGTTACACAAACAATATGTGCGTAGCAAAAGTGTACGTTTTAATCTCGTTGTTAATTACACACGTACATATGAATACGCGAATGTTTCAAATTATCCCTATGGATTTGTAAAGAAACTCGTTCATACGATGCTGCTTCGATATATTATGATATATATTTTTTTTAGCTTCAGTCTGTAACCGAACATGGTAGGGTTGGCAGAGGAAGCTTGGGAACGAACTTGCTGTGCTTTTCCATTTCCATTAAAGCATTTCCGTTTCCCACTTTTTTCGGATATCTGGAGGCATTATATGATTAGTAGCGAATCTTTACTGGTTACCAGAGCGAGGAAGTAAAAAATAAAATATGTTGTATGTACTCATAAGGTGTCCCGTTTGCAGTCGCATGCTTATAGGTACTCCTACACCACGAAATCTCTAAGATTACATAAACATACATACATAATTATATATAATATATTTTTTCTTTCCAAAATATATTTGGAGTAAGATCTTTTATAAGAGATATTTATTAATATTAAGTAACAATCTCAGCTGGGTAATTTAAAGAGATACTATAAATTCCCTACGCAAAAAGAAGGAAATCATAAGTTTGAGTGTCGTTTTTAATAGAATAGGCTGATTTCGATGCGGTTTCTTTGCGGAGATGGCTCTCAGCGATATTAGTAAAAGTTGTTTTACCAGTTTGAAGAGTATCAGTCCTTTACCAAAATTATTTAAGGTATTTTACTAATGAATATGTTAGGGATTTGTTTTAAAACGTATAGTTTTGTTATCATAATCGTTATCGCTTAGTATGACAGCATTTATTTGCTAGCGTGAAGATTGAGGATTTTATTCCCATTTGCTGAAACGGAAAACTTTCACTTTCTCTCTTCGAAAAGTGAGAAAGACAGCCTCTACGTAAAAGGTCCCTCCTTTTACGGAGAGGCTGTCTTTGCCTCTGCCTACCATACGACGTCTAGTATACACAAGAGAAACACACACAGTTAAATATTTAAATATAATCATTTTCCCGCTTCATAACAGAACATAATTACGATTCTTCATTCACTCTTTTCAATCCTATTTCAAAACACTTAGTAAAATTAACACGGCGTTTCACAAACATATATTCCTGAACAGCTCAAAATAAATAAATTATACCTCATTATTTTCTCAAATTTATTTCCAGCTTCACGCTGTATCACGCTAACATAATGGTAGATAGAGGGAACTTAGGAATTCAGTGTTAAGACTCTCCGTCCCCATTAAAACATTTCTGTTCCCCATTTCCGCTCAATTTGAGGCATTTCTTTTTAAGTAAAGCTTTATTCCCAGAACCAAAAAATGAGAATATTTAATTGATATTTCATTTTATCTAGTGGGAATCGAACCTATAACTTCCAGTTGCAAGCCTCAAATATTACATTCATTCTCTACATAATTTCATATATATTTATTCATTTTACAAAATATGTTTATTTCATAGACATTCACAGTGTGAACGGGGTACGAGCTGAGTACTTGTTAATCTTGAGCAATCCGTCAAGCGGAAAGCTTACCGTGATCAACAGCTGTGCTTTTACTTACGTTAATAAGATGTATTTTGGGATTTAAATACGACCGAATATTGTATTATTTGCTCTAGGCAGCTGTTTTTGCATTTAATTTCCACTTGAAACGGTATATTTATATTAATTATAAAATATATTAAAAGTAAATGATTGTGAAGTTGTATGTAATGTTTTGTAAGTTGATAAATTAAGACCTGGTGTTTCCTATAGAGGCAAAGGGGCAAAAGCATGTGACTGTAAACGGGACGGGTAGTGGGTTCGATCCCCACTGGAGAAAATGAAATATTGAATATTTACAAATTAATTATTTAATGTTTTCATTTCTTCGCTCTGGTAAGAAGGAAAGGCGCGGCGCTGAATTCCACCACTTAACACGCAATGCCACGAACTCAGCAAAAGGTGGGGAACAGAATAGAGTATCTTAACACTAGGTTCCCAAATTTCCTCTGCCTACCCTGCCATGTGCGGATACAGCGGAAAGCTGAAAAAAAAAAGAAAATAAGGCAAAAAAATAAATAAATATAGTTTAAAAGTGAATCTCTGTTTCATTGGGTTATAAAAGTTTGGCATATTTGTGTTTCTGTCTGTGACACCGTAAGTCTTGAATTAATGAAACAGTTTTTCCAATCGAAGGTCATCTTAATCTAATCGTTTGTTTGTTATTTTTTTTCGCTTTGATATCACCGTTCCCAAAAACGAAGTGTTTCAACACTTGACTCAGGTTAAGTTAAGAGAAACATTAACATATTTATGTTATACACAAAATATTTTTATTCTGTATTTATCATCCATTTATTCAGTATAGATATATCAAATACTTCTATAACCCATTTTCTGCCCAATTTGAAGCATTACATGCTGAGGGTCTCTCAACTCAACGCCGCGCTTTGCCTTGTTATCAGAGTGAAGAAATCAAAATATCAAATATTTTATTTCCTCAAGTCGGAATCGAACCGATAACCTACTGCGTTGTTAATTCGCATTCTTGGACTCATAGGCCGAGACACTTCACATATATTGTATACATATATAAAATAACCAGTCATGCCATACAATTTGAACGTTACACATTTTTCTTATCTTTCCGCTACTTTCAATAATATAAAAGCAAAATAGAAATAGTGAAGGTCAAAATTATTATTTATGTGGTAATAAAAAAGGGAACGTTAACTTATTATTAAGTATAAAATCTTCATATATATAAACACAACCACTCTGGTAACAAGGCAAAGAGCAGCATTGAATTCTGCCACTCAACACGTAATGCCTCAAATTCGGCGGAAAGTGGAGAAAAGAAGTGGAACGGAGTGTCTTAACACTAGGTTCCCAAGTTCCCTCTGCCCACCCGGCCATGTGCGGTATACAGCGTGATGCTGAGTCTATTAATGTATGACTTGTGAATATTTATTTCATTTAAAGTAAAATTAAATATTCTTTGTTTTCAGCTGCAGGCTGTAGCCCGAACATGGCAGGGTGGGCAGAGAGGACTTGGACAACATTGAAGCAATTAAATGAAATTAAAATCAAATATTTTCAAAAATAATTATATTCAAAATAAGAAGTTAAAAGCTTCATTTTTAGAACGTCAAATAATTTACCACCGCTTCACAAAAGTTACTGGCTCAAACCTAAAAAGAACTGGGGAAAGAAACTCAGCGGGACATGTCTCTTTTTTTACTTAAATATTAAATATTTCATTTCCTCTAGGGAATTGAACCCACAACTTACGAGTATTACCTACTATCATCTATCACCTGCGATAATTCAATATAATTTTTTAAGTGATTACTGAAAATACCAACAAATTTGTAATTTAAAACAAAATAAACGTTCCAAGCCACTGCTCTAACAAAGTATTCAATCAGTCACTTTCTTGGGCTTACCGATCCATCACTCAGCGACGAAGTGCAGACGGCAATCATACTCTTGGAATAAGTTAAGATAATTAATTAATTCTTGTTAATTTGTTTTCTTGTTATGTTTATTATAGAATTTAGTATATATATATATAAATTTAGAAAACGTATCTCAAGTTATCGGATGTTCCCTTCCCTTACCCTGCCACATGCGGGATATAGTGTGAAGTAAAAAAAAATTGCCATTGCTAAAATGGTAAATGCCGGTTATTCTCGTTCCCATAGAACTTACTTTGAAAAATTCTCTCTCAGTGCCCACCTTCTTTTTTAGGACTTTCGTGCTACCTAGTAGAAGATTTTGACACGAATTGTTTTTGAGGTAAATAGTTCATTGAAAATTCGTTACTACAATTCTGGGAATTCGCACGTTTTAAATAGGAATTTCTTTGGAAATGTACGTGCCAGCTGAGACGGGATTATGGTACACATATGTACATGCACACACATGTATTTGTACATACGTACATATATAAAAACGACATTCGTACAAATACACGCACACATACATACATATACGTACAGACAAACATCTAGCAACAAAATATGAAGTTCTCATTGAATCAAACTTTAAACACCACAAAACCCTTCCGCCATATTATTTCAGAGTAAACAAGTTGTATAATAAATTGTAAGAGAATCAAGAGCGGGATGATAAAATTTTATTCCTTTACAACTTTGATTTATGTATTAGCGTTGACATTTTCGGATTATGTTTATGAATAAAGCAATAAATCCTTTCACTGACTTGTTTTCTTGTACATGTAAAACGTGGTATTAATTGTGAAAGTGGGGAACGGAAGTGGAACGGAGTGTCTTAACACTGGGTTCCCGGGTTCCCTCTGCCTACCCTGCTTGGGCGGGATACAGCGTGAAGCTAAAAAAAGTTAATAATCTAGAAATAGATATTTTTATTTTTCAGAAGTAATCTGGAAAACTAGCGTTAGGACACACCGTTCCTATTGATACTCTTCCGTTACTCATTTTCTACTGAACTCTCAGTATCTTTCGTTTAGAGTGCAGAACTCAACGCCGTGTTTTAGCTCGTTACCAGAGCTGAAAATATTAAATATTAGAGGCCTGTCGTGGCGCAGCGGCACAAGAGTGTGACTGTAACCGATAGGTTCTAGGTTCGATCCCCAGTCGAGGAAATGAAATATTTAATATTTTCAATTTAAATATTTAATGTTTCATTTCTTCGCTCTGGTAATAAGGCAAAGCGCGGCGTTGAGTTCCGCCACTCAACACGCAACGCCTCAAATTCGGCGGAAAGTGGGGAACGGAAGTGGAACGGAGTGTCATGACACTAGGTTTCACTTCCGTTCCCTCTGCCTACCCTGCCTAGTGCGGGATACAGCGTGAAGCTGAAAAATATTAAATATTTTATTCCTCCGCGTGGTAATCGAACCCATAACGGCCTGATTACTTTCACTAGTTTTTATCTCTGAGTCAGGTTAAGCTTTATAGGTAATTTATGAATATTAAAGAGAGAAACATGTATTGAAGCAGCTTTTCACTTTTTTCTGCATCGGCAAAGGGAAACCGGTGTTAAGATACGTGTTAAGTGTGGAAATCAACGCCGTGCTTTGTCAACTATAGCGAACCTACAACCTTTTACATTCAGAAGCGTAAATATGGTATGATAGCTTCACAATGTATCCCGCACATGGCAGGGTAGGCAGAGGGAACTTGGGAACCTTGTGTTAAGACACTCCATTCCACTTCTCTTCCCCACTTGTAAAGTAAAGTGGGGAACAGTGGTATAATAACCTCAATTGTAAGTCCTAATTTTATAAATAAGAGTTCAAAAAAATATGAAATATATAAAAAAAAATATTTAATCTTATTTAGGCAAAAAACAAACTCGCGTCAATTAACATTTATAAATAATTTGATTGATTAAAGTCAAAGTTGACGTTTCGGGGAATTTGTGTCACTGTCAATGTAGATTAATCTATGGAAAAATTATCAGAATTATATGGTAAGGCGCAAACGTGTAACGTGTAAACGACGGGTTGTGGGTTCAACTTGTGGAAATGAAAACTTTAATATTTTCAAATTAAATATTTAATATTTTTTATTTCTTTACGCGGCGTTGAATTCCGCCTCTCAACACCGAATACCTCAAATTCGGCGTAAAGTGGGGAACGAAAGTGGAACAGAGTGTCTTAACAGTAGGTTCCCAAGTTCCTTTTGTCTACCCTGCAAGGAACGGGATACAGGGAATACAGCTGAAAAGTTGATTCCGCCATTCAATACGCAACATTTCAAATTCGGTGGAAAGTGGTAAATGGATAATGTTTTAATGGCAGCGGAGTTTTAACACTAGGTTCCCAGGTTCCCTCTGAGAAACATGAGGCTGAAAAGAAATCAAAATTAAAATACATCGTATGTTCATTTTAGTTATTTTCTTGTGTCATACCGAATATATATGGTTGAGCAAAATTTACTTTTCGAATATCAGGTGACAAATATGGAACAAACAAGAAGAAGGTAAACAGACTATGCTACATAATTACTAAGAGAAAGCATGTTATAACTATATATATATATATATATATATATATATATATATATATATATATATATATATATATATATATATATATATATATATATATATATATATATATATATATATATATATATATATATATATATATATAATATATATATATATATATATATATATATATATATATATATATATTATATATATATATATATATATATATATTATATATATATATATATATATATATATAATATATATATATATATATATATATATATATATATATATATATATATATATATATATATATATATATATATATATATATATATATATATATATATATATATATATATATATAGATATATATATATATATTATATATATATATATATATATATATATATATATATATATATATATATATATATATATATATATATATATATATATATATATATATATATATATATATATATATATATATATAAACTTGGCAAGATCTCAAAATCTCAAATTTGGCAGACAGTGGAGAACGAAAAAGAGTGTCTTAACACTATTTTCCCAAGTTCCCTCTAACTACCCCGCTATATCCGGGATACAGATAAAGCTGAAAAAAAAAAACAATATCCTACAAATCAAACTAACACACTAGTAACAAAATAGATAGATAAATTGAAAATTGTTAAAGGGTCCTCAATGTCAACTTTTATTTGAGCCGTGATAAATGACTTTTAAATTTCAATTTGGGATAACAAATGTTTTATACTTCGAGAGCCCTCCCTGATTTATTACTTGTCTTTGTTGTATTTGAAATCTAATTTTCGCGATTCACGCGATGTACTCTGACGACAGTATTGCTATCATCTAATACCTAAAGATTGTTATTAATTGAATATTTGAGGCCTGCCAGCGCAAGGCACAAGCGGGTGCCTTAAATGCGACAGGCTGTGAGATTATACCCCGATGTACTCTGACGAAGTATTGCAATCACCTAATGTCTAAAGATTGTTATAAATCGAAACGTTTTCAGTTATATTAGATATCTATATATCTATTTGAGGCCTGCCAGCGTAAGGCACAAGCGGATGCCTTAAACGTGACAGGCTGTAGGCTTATTACCCCACTCGAGGAAATTAAATATTTATTGTTTTCATTTCTTTGCTCTGGTAACAAGGTAAAGCGTGGCGTTGAGGTCCAACACTCAACATGCAATGCTTGTAATTTGGAGTAGTCTAATATATATAATACATTAAACATATAATTTTGGTCTACTGCATCAATATTTTAAATATTTTGACATAAAATGTAGTGAATTATCTAAAATTTTTCCAACAGAATTTTTGTTCTGTTAAGACCACCAGTCAATCAAAATAATCAAGGCTTTAACGTTTACTAATTTTATATTTGCTTTTGTTAAATTGAATTTGCAAATTTATGTATTTTTTTTTTCGTATTTTATTATTAGAATCGTATTTCATGATTGCTTTATATATTTATTAGATGATATCAACCAAAAAATGTTATAAGCTGTAAATATTTTTATATCTATCAGATTTTCAATATTTGATGAAAGTATATTTTTAGTACATAATACAATACAAGGATTGACGAATCAAATTAAGCAAAGCTTTGAACATTAAGAAACGAGAATAATATATAATGTAATTATATAATAGTGAGAGGGGGAGGTGGAGGCCTCGGTTGACCTTTGAAAACACAGATATCGACGATAATGAAGGAAGGTCACGTAAAAAGCATGAGGACCCCCCCGAGAATATGTATGAAGAGGATGAAGACAGTGGAAGCGCAGAGTTTGTCGCTCCGTTCTCCCTGCCTACCCCGTTAGGGATATAGCGTGAAGCTAAGTAAGTAATTATTAAAAACTCATTCGTTACTGAGTGGCTCATATTTAAGTTACAGGTAATCCATTGGATTTAGTATAAGAAAAAAAAATGTTTACATTAATGTAGGAAAATAAATACAATTTTCGCAATTAATTAACTAAAATATATTTTTAAAATACAAAATTGTGACAATGAAACATAAAACACATACAAGAATATATGGATATAATTTTAAGTGATTTGTTTAATGGGGTTCAATAAAAGAAATAACGCTTACTTAATTATCTGTACTTAATTATTTAATCTCACGATTCCAAACAACTCGACCGAAAATCGAGGTTTTTCCCGCTAGAGACTAGAAGTCCCCTTTGGAAACCTTCCAAGCCGTTTTTATACGACCCACATTCAGGTTCTTAGCAAATGCACTAAATTACAAACTCAAAATTGCAAACGATAAGTGGAACTTATTTGCCTTTGGAATAACTTTCTATTTGGATAAAATTTCAACACCATATTAAAATAGGCTAGTATATTTTTAAGGATTATTTTTTGCTTTGCTCTGTATCCTGTATTTAACAGGATATGACTGGGAACCTGATCTCATGAAGCCCCTGTACTTCATTTTCTACACAATTTAAGGAGTGCCGGCGCTGAACGCCAGTTTTTCTCTTGTCACTACAGCGAGGAAGTGGTAATAATTATCGCCCATATCGATTCCGTAGGTAGTGGTAGAAGAAAAAAATCTCTTCGTTCTGGTAACAAGGCAAAGTGCAGCATTGACTTCTATCAAGCAATGCCTCAAGTACTGCGGAAAATGGAATAATCGAAGTGTCTTAATGTGGTATCTCTGCCTATTTATATATTTATATATTTATATATATATATATATATATATATATATATATATATATATATATATATATATATATATATATATATATATATATATATATATATATATATATATATATATATATGTATATATATATATGTATATATATATATATATATATATATATATATATATATATATATATATATATATATATATGTATATATATATATGTATATATATATATATATATATATATATATATATATATATATATATATATATATATATATATATAAAAAACTTACTTCTTATAGAAGATACCTTGATAAAGAAACTATCGCCATCATCATGTAATTGAGTCGTTAAAGAACATAGGTTCTTTGTAGCCTTTTCATCTAAAGGGACTTGGACTTTAATACAGTACGATCCAGTAGTAATATATACAGTATGAATATTTGAATATCCATGTAGTATATTTTTCTATGTTATGTTCTTTTTTCTTTTTTTTTACGGAAAAGACGGCAAATGAGCGTACGGGTCACCTGGTGGTAAGTGATCACCGTCGCCCACGGCCCATGCAGCTCCAGAGGAGCTACAGGAGCGTTGCCGTCCTTTAAGGTGGAAGGGCACCGGGGCCCGGCATTACCTAATGCGAAACGCAGTGGCCAAAGCCACTACTTAACGCCGGTCTTAAATGCCGGGGGTGGTAACAATCCGGTCGAGTCTGCCCATGCGTGTTGCCATTACTGGCGCCGTGACTCTACCACACGCACTTTAGTCGCCTCTTACGACACCATCAGTACCAGGGTGATCCTATTCTAAGCCGGAATCACACGGCAAAAAATGTATTCGTAAAAAGGATTGGCAGAGAGCTTAGCCAGTTGGAGAGAATGTTAAGATATTTTGTTCTCAAATTATTATGTAACAAAAGGCACAGGTTATGAATTCAACTCCCACTCGAGTGAAGAAAAGATATAATATTTTCATCTCTTCGTTCTTTCTTCAACACAATGCGTGGCGTTAAGATCCACCATAAAACAAAAACTTCATTAAATAATATTAGTTTTTAAACAAAGATAAATCTTCCAGCAAATCCACTACCAACATTCAAAAGACAACAAACATAAGACATAAAACGGGAGGACATTTGTCAACTTCCTAATGGACACTCCAAATTACAGTTAAGTTGATTCAAAGAGCATTAAAACTCGGCAAATTTCAAACCGACGACAGTTACGGCTTCAAAAGTTGCTAAAGGTTTACTGGATAAATATATACGTATATATTATATTATATATTAATTTGGTTGGAAACAAGTTTACTTATAATTCTGAATTAGGATATATTTCAAAGTAATATTAATGGTCTATTTGTGTTTATTTCTGTCCAAATATGGCTTCTGTTTGTATGAAATATTTATTATTAGAGAGTTAATAGTATTTTCATTTTCATGTGAACTTAATAGTTTAGCTTCACACTTCATTCCACTCATGGTAGGAAAGGCAGAGAGATCTTGGAAACCTAGTGTTACGACACTCCGTTCCCATATACATTCCTTGCTTGTGTGTGGGTGGCGATACTCAATACCCCGCCTTGCCTTGTAGCCAGTACGATGATATTATTAAAGAACCCAATTTCCCAAATGGGTTTCGAATCCACAATCACCCTTACGCCTTCATCAGCCTTACGCTACTGTAATTGTGCTGCGATAACCCTAATTAGTTGATTTAATAATCTAGGTACCAGCTACACTTTTTTGCCTAAACTTAGACGTAAAATACAAAATCCTTTTCCTTTCCGTCTTCTTTTTTATTTTTCTTTAGTACAAAGAAACACTTTCTAAAGCAAAAGCTCACATAAATAACAATTTCAGCTAAACAAAGTGTCAAGTAAATTAATTTATCACTACTCAGACTTAGCTATACTTTACTCCAACTAATAACGTTATGAATAGCTAACGGTTCATCCATCACCGCTACAGCCCTGAATCTCTGTCGATCCATTTACCAATAGAATTTACACAGCTTATTGATATCGACGTAACGAAGATGTAGAAATTTATTTCTTTAAATTTTCTATTCAGCAGAGGAAATTTGGGAACATAGTCTTGCGACACTGTTCCCATTGAGACACATCCGTTCCGCCGTTCCACAATTCCGCCCAACTAGGCATTACGAGTTGAATGGCGGAAGTCAAAGCGGTGATTTGCCATTTCCCAGAGCGAAGAAATGAAAATATTAAATATTTCATTTCCTGGAGTAGCTATCTAACCCATAACTGGTCACGCTTACGGTTGCACGTTTGTGCCTATCCACCACAGCATGCTTCTGGTTTTTTCACTTTTTAAGAGCTTATAAAGTTATGGTCGTCACCCGCTAATTCATCCAGGGTGGATTTCAAAAATTTAAACTGTTTTACCAGTTGCCGTAGCAGATACGAACTTGATACCACTCGCTTTGCTCTACTATACTTTTGATTTGTCTCCATGACATGAAATGAGCGTACGATTCACGTGATCCTGGGCGGTAAGTGGTTATCGCCATCCACAGCCCCGAGGAATATCAAAGAATGAGCTACATGTTCATTGTTCCCATTACTGTTTTCTGCCCAGAATTAGACTAGTGGTTTAAGTTTATGGATTCAGAGAGGGATTTTCCGGTTATACACTACTGAACGCCGGTTTTTAATGCCAGGGGTGATAATAATCTGGTCGACTCACCCATGCGTGTTGCCACTAGCGTCACCTCACCATGGTGAGGCCGTATTTTAAGCCGGATTTACACGGCTTTATACGCATAAGAGAACTGTTTCTAAATTTTTGTTGCAATAAAATGTACGTTTTATAGGCTTCATGAGTTATCACTTACATCACAAAGTAGGTAGGGTAGTGGGAGAAAAATCTATCATCAATCTACATCTTCCATCTGAATTCGAGATATTATTTATTGAAATCAGTCGAGGCCTGTCGTGGCGAAGCGGCACAAGCGTGTGACTGTAACCGACAGGTTCTGGGTTCCCCAGTCAAGAAAATGAAATATTTAATATTTTCAATTTAATTATTTATGTTTCATTTCTTCGCTCAGGTAATAAGGCAAAGCGCGGCGTTGAGTTCCGCCACTCAACACGCAATGCCTTAAATTCGGCGGAAAATGGGGAACAGAAGCGGAACGGAGTGTCTTAACACTAGGTTCCCGGGTTCCCTCTACCTACCCTGCCTCGAGCGGGATACAGCGTGAAACTAAAAAAAAATTCAGTCACAGTTTTAATACATATATATTTAGAATAAATATAATAAACTCAATTCCTACGCAACTTTGTATAAAACAAACAAAGTAACTTTCATAAAGATTATTAATTTATTAGCGAGTACAATGAGGGTAGACAATATCTTAATTTGTTCAACCTATTTTGGGGGGTTGTTCTCCAAATATTGTTCCATATTGTTCTTTAAAAAGGTTTTATAAAATTGGCAATAAGCTGCCTTATCTTTACTAGCTTTTATTAACCTTGCCGTGTTAGTTGGTTGAGACCTGTCACAATTGTGACAACGATAAGTTATAGGTTCGATCCCATCTCGAGGAAATGAAATATTTAATATTCTCATATCTCGTGCGGTGTTGAGTTACGCCACTTGCAAAAATGCCAATGCCTCAAATTAAGCTGAAAGTAGGAGCACGGAAAAGAGTGTCATAGCACTATGTTCCCAAGTTCCCTCTGCCTACCCTGCTAAGTGCGAGATACACATGAACATATGCTGATCATGATGAAGATGAAGTAAGTATTTATAAAATCTAGCAAGCTCACTTTGAGTAATTTCTTTTTTACCAAAGCGAGGAAACGAAAGTATTCAATTTTTCATTCCCTTGATTGGGAATTGAAAGCACAACTCTCGCGTCAACCGTCAAACATCTGTACCGCTGCGCCACGTCCGTCCAAGAAGAATATAATTATTATACAGAACCAAGTTACTAAATTCCACAATTTCACACAAAAAACCTAATAACACAGATTTTCTGTATACATTTTTTATATTTTCTTCCGTTGAAAAAGTATTAAGCACAAAAACATAATAGAATGGACATTTTTCATTACAATTTACTTGAAATGTAACAATATAAGCTTTTTTTATTCTCGCAACTAATTTCAAATTTTATTATTTTGGTTTTTTAATAATGTCGCTGGTGTTGCTGGTTGTTTTCTTTTTTTATTATTTTTTAAAGGAAATGATTTGTGATAGCCAAGGATTATTACAAACACTTTACATGTCTATCACAACGAGGCACGAGGCGTTAAGTTCCGAAACTCACTATGTAAGAATTCACGAATTCAGCGGAAAGTTGGAAACGGAAGTGATATAATTGGGCAAGTAGTGTCTCTCTATCTCTTTCTCTCTATCTTGCTCTCTCTCTCTTTTTAGCTAACAACGACTAAACTAATTCTTCAATACAAACCAAGCAATAGTTCCCGACACATTCATGTTTAACAAAACATACACCATCCAATAAGCCAAAGAGAGCTTTATTATACTAAATATTCAGTTAAATCATAGAATTCTATATTATAAATCCATATACATACGTATGTACATATTGAGTACTAAAAGCATTAAAATCGATGGGATTCATTTACTGCTTCCGTTAAGCTTCTGTTAGTAATTGAATAGGCTTTAGTTAAAAGGCATATGCCTTTAAAGTTCAATTATATTGAATAGTAGATCAATTATGATTGGAGAATAATTCCGTGTTAAATGTAAAGATAAACGGCGGCGTTGGGTTCCGCCAACTAAATGTCTCCGATACTAAATTTAACAACGGTAAAGATTTGAACGTAGCAGGATTTGAACTTGCGCCTCTTGGAAACCGTCCAAACGCTCAAGTCTCAAGTTGGGGGCAATTTTAGCTAACTCATAGTAATTTGATTTATTTTCAAAAAAAAATCATGTAACTACTTATTTTTAATTAAATTATTTGACTTTATATAACAATATGTTAAATATGTAATTACGTTATAATGAGAGCCAGACTTAAAGAATATTTTATTTAGCCTTACACTATATTCCCACATGGAAGAGTAGGCTGTGGGAACCTGGGAACCTAGGTTTGAAAAACCCCGTTTTCCATTAAGATACTTCTGTTCCCCACCTTCCACTAAATTCTGCACGTATTAATTACATTTTGAGTAAAGTAAAATCGTTTTGAGAAACTTAACTCATCGCCACGCTAGTTAAAACAGCAAGGTATTGAAAAATACTTTGCTTGTGGCGCAGCGGCACAAGCATGTGATTGTAACCGACAGGTTCTGGGTTCGATCCCCAGTCGACGAAATGAAATATTTCATATTTTCAATTTAAATATTTAATGTTCATTTCCTCGCTCTGGTAATATGGCAAAGCGCAGCGTTGAGTTCCACAACCAATTTGGATTAAGAAAGCCTTATAATGAGGCCATTGTTACGCAGGGGAAGGCCACAAGTGTCCCATGTGAGGAAATGAAATATTTATTATTTTTCAATATCTTCTTTTTTTTTTAGCTTCACGCTATATCCCACACGAGACAGCGTAGGCAGAGGGAACCCAGGAACCTAGTGTTAAGACACTCCGTTCCACTTCTGTTCCCCACTTTCCGCCGAATTTGAGTCATGATTAAGTAGTGTTTATTTTTGAGTACGAAGATTTTTTACAATTTTAAATGTTGATTGCTTGTATAGCAGAATCAGCGAAGTGAACCCAATGCTAAAAGCTGATCCTCAATTTACGAGTATGAACACTGCGTGGTAAATAGCGGTGTTAAACGTCACGCTTTGTCTTATTTCCAGAGTGAAAATTTAAATATTATTTCATTACCATAAACGGGAATTGAATGCTACAATGATCCCGGAATAAACACAATATTTTAAGTAATAATCCAAATAATAACTTAATAGTTCAATACATACACAGACATATTATGTTTGATAGAGCAGAAGTCTGTCATACAATATTCATGAAACACTGAATCATAGTATCAAAGTTTGAGAAATATTCATATATACGAGTTGCTGTTGAACTATTATTGTTGTCGATTCTGTAACTTTTTGAATTTTGTTAGCATAATATTTTGTATAAGAATATGAAGCTTTAAAAAGTAATTGCAGCGTTAAGTTACGGCTCACAACAATAATGTCTCGAAAATTGGGTGGGAAGAAAAAGCACTACTAATTTTCCTTTGACTAATGCAGTTGGATCTCGTATGTAATATATATAGTAAATGTGAAATTGGGTTATTCTACTAAACTAACGTTTCTTTTAGCTTTTCACTTTAGCTGACACGTAGCAGAGAATACAGAAGGAACCTGGGCACATAGTTAGTTAACTACTGAGACATTTTCGTACCCCACTTTCCATTGAATCTTTTAGACATTGTGTGTTCAGTGTTGGAACTCAATACCGCGTTGACATGCCTGAACACATGCCTCGTTATCGCAGCGAGGAAATTAAATAAATAAATATTATTATAAGATTGAATATAAACTCATTATTTTTACAAGGATGCGTAAGATGCTAACGCGTAAAGAGATGAGAATAAACAAATATACATCAACGGTTGTCGTTCCAGGAAGTCAGAAATGTGTATAATTTTATTCTTTTTTTTTATTTATGTTAAATTTTTGTAATTTTATTGTATACGTTCTATTTTAATTGTATGTTCCCAAACATGAATAAAAATAAAAAAAAATAAAAAATAAATTCTGTCAGCTCCACGCTGTATCCTGCTCACGGCAGGGTAGGCAGAAGGAACATGGGAACCACTAGGTCACTAGGTGTCTTGACTTGGGACACTCAAGATTTTGTGGCGTTGTGTATCGAGTGGCGTAACTCAATGCCGCGCTTTGCCTTTATAACAGAGCGATGAAATGGAAATATTAATTATTTAAAATGAAAAAAAAAAATTTTCCTCCAGCGGGAATGAAAAAAAATGTTACATACTCGTACCTCTGCCTTCAGTCAGGCATTAAGTACAATTTTCAGATTTACTACTACCATCAAGTCATAGATGGATGGAGGAAGAGAAAAAC
This sequence comes from Eueides isabella, assembly GCA_019049475.1. Classification (NCBI taxonomy): domain Eukaryota; kingdom Metazoa; phylum Arthropoda; class Insecta; order Lepidoptera; family Nymphalidae; genus Eueides; species Eueides isabella. Next base: position 2,160,417 of record CM032389.1, on the reverse strand, counting down.
TAAAACCCTTTTAAGATACTCCGTTCTACTTTGCTTTGTGAAGTGGTGAAACTTAACGCCGTTTACCTAAGCACTGATTTGACCTGACCACCAAACACACAATCGTCGCTTATGTCGCTTTTTGAGCTGTGACGGCCTTGAAGGTTAGATAGAATATTTGATAATTTGATATAGGTATATACCAATTCTAAATTATAATATGGTTACGTTCGACGCCATAAAGACGTAATTAGACCATGCTTAATTAAATATGACAATTATCAGCGTAATTTCGGAAACTGAGGAAATATTTAGTTTATTACAGTTTCACTTTGTATCCTGCACATGGCAGGGTAGGCAGAGGTGACTTGGGAACTTAGTATTAAGATACTCCGTTCCACTTCCGTTTTCGACTTTCCGCCGAATTGTGTGTTCAGTTGCGGGTCTCAACGTCACGTTTTGTCTAGTATCAGAGAAAAGAAATGATATTATTAAATATTTAAATTGAAAATATTAAATATTTCATCTCCTCGAGCGGGAATCGAACCCACAACCTGTCGGTTACTGTCGCACGCTTGTAGCTTGTCCATTTGCCAAGTCATATCACAGAAGTAGTGATATATAAATAACTTCGCTCAATATGTGGCGTATCTTAACGCCGCAGTTTACAAAAGTAACGTACTCACATTTTAATAAATACTATTAGAAATTAATTTCATAACTAAATTTTTTAGTACAAAAAGCATTATTTGTGGTCTGTCGTGGCACAAGCGTACGACTGGACTGTAGTCTTGACAGGTTATGGTTTCGTTTTTTTTTTACTCGAGGTAATGTTTTTTTTTAATATTTTCCCTTTCTGGTAACAAGACTGAGCGCGGCGTTAAATTCCGCCACTCATCATACAATGCTTCAAATTCGTGGACAGTGTGGAACGAAATTGTCTTCATTGGAACCTTACCTTTGAAAACCGTTTAAAACCTAAATCGGTCCTTCAAACAAAATAACGCAATAAAAAAAAACGTATCTACAATCAAAATCCTAATTAAAAACACAAATGGCAAAACAAAACAAAACAAAAGAAATTTAAACAAAACCAAACAAAAACAAACATATTAATTAATTCAGTTAAACCAAACAAAGAATATTGGCATTTAATTTCCGATGGCCTTACAAATTCGGGTGGAACAGAGGCTGGGTTGGAGCAGGCGATCGCTTCGTTTTGTACCAAATTCATTAATGGCCTATAAACAAAATTATTTTGTTACCTCCGACGATTCTATTATATGGGACTTATTAAAATATACAGATATATAAAACGGCTTGTCCCGAAAATGGTCTGCCGTGAAGCAGTGGCATATGTATGCGACCCTAAGCACAGTAGGTTGTGGATTCGATCCCCACTTGAGGAAATAAAATATTTAATAATTTCATTTTCTCCATTTGGTAAGAAGGTACCGCCACTCAACACGCAATGCCTCAAATTCTTGTAAGTCTTAACACTAGGTTCCCAATTTCCCTCTATCTACTCTACCATGATTGTATTGAAGCTTTTTTTTCTATATACATATCTATAGAATACATCAAAACGGTTAAAAATCCTGACAAAAATATATTGTGTGGGTATGCGTATATCGAACATTTAAGATATTGCATGTTGGAACGAAACGTCGCGCCTTATCCTACCCGAAGAACAGAAAATAATTCTCCACTCCGAGAGGGAAGTATACTTACAGCCGTTGCGTTTCCCAGAATTCACTAATGGCCTTCGACGATTCTATTGTACGGGACTTATGAAATATACAACTGAAATACGCTTTATATTAAAAATACTGAAAAAATATATAAATTATGTTCCTTCTGCCACCCCATCAAGACACCAAACATGGCATTTACAGTCGTATAGGCCTCAAATTATTATTCTACTAATACTTTAAATGTTGGTGTGTGAGTATGGATGTTGGTTCCCTTTTACACAAAAAACTGCTGGTCAGATTAGGATCAAACTTTAAAAGTTACATAGTTTATATATCAAAATAAGATACAATTTATGTAAAAAATATATATAATAAGCCAAGTCATGAGTCAGAAGCACAAGCGATATGATTCTTTATTTCATCTCTGCTCGAAAACATAAGCATTTCATATTATCATTTCTTCAATGGGGTGAGAGGTTAACGGTGATGAGTTCCGCCAGCCAAAACTCAATATATTCGGATCTCGGTAAAAAGTGGAGAAGCCTTTTAATGAGAACAGAATGCTTAACTAGGTTCCCAGGTTCCCATAATTTACCCTATTATAGCAGTTATACATATTTTTTCCATATGTTATTTTTGTTACTGTACTCGAGTACACAGTTTATTTAAGCACTGCTAGTATCAGGTCACGCATCGTCCTTAACCCAGCGATGCGTGTAAAACTCAGTGGTTACTGCATACTGTGTACTTTAACGTAAATAAATTCGTTACATTTTGGTATTTTAATTATAACATTTTTTAAATAAATTTAAATTGGATTATTTAAGTCTGCGGGTTCAATCTCCGCACAAAGTCTCGTGGCGTTAACATACAAGCGCGTAACTGTAAAAGTAAACGGAAGTGTCTTCATGAGAATGAAATATATAAAAGCTCCAGTTTCTCTCTGCCTATGCTATGTGCGAGGTGCAGCGTAAAGATAAGAAAAAAAATGTATCAAAAGGCTACTGTGACGCAGTGATACAATGGTATTTAGCTGCAAATGCGATAGTTGTGCGTTTGATTCCCATTCAGAAGAAGAAAGAAAGAAGATTTTTCTTTTGATTCTTCCTTAATATGGGGAACGGAAGTGGAACGGAGTGTCATAACACTAGGTTTCACTTTCGTTCCCTCTGCCTACCCTGCCTAGTGCGGGATACAGTGTGAAGCTGAGAGAGAGAGATTTTTTCTTGATATGGTAAAAAGACAAAGCGTGGCGATGGATGACTTCGCTACACACGGAATGTCTGGAAAATAAGGGGCTAAAAATGATAAAAATATATATTTAAAGCGCAATGGAACATTGTTTGTCTATTAAAATCTTATAAAGGTTCAATTCCCATTAAGAGAAACGATTATTAACTTATTTCCATATTCTAATCTATCTACTTTTCTATGTAAGCTACATTTCTAAGAAAAGCTTGATTTATTTATGTTTCTTTGTGATACATAAAATATTATGCATATATAAATTTGCCGAGCACTCGTTTGACGTGAAGTTAGCAATAAACGTCAGGGGAATTCGTACAGCTGTTCTCCATTCGCGGTTTAAAATATATAAATAAGTTTAACATTTGCAACTACTTTGCAAAATATGCAAAACGGGATCCAAATTATCTATGCGTTTTGGGATATCAACTTTCGGGTTCGATTCCCTCACGATGTAACATATTGTATATTGTCTTGACAAAACGCGGCGTTAAGCTCAGCCATTAATACGAAATATATTATAGCATATGTTTTTTTTTACCTTCTCTTCTATTCAAGAACAGCGTTTATGAAGATAATTGACAATGAAAACGATCGAACAAAACACAATATATGGGTATAGAATCATACGATATATTTCATTAATTATGCTAGTATCCACCGGGATTAGTAGCACTTTGTCAATGTCAGATACAAGTCGAATATTTGCGTAACCAAATGACTTCCTTCCGTGACAATAATAAATGATTTATTATATTGCTAATATGTTCGTAGTTTTTTGCTGTATGAAAAAAGAAATAATATATTCGAGGTAATTAAATGTTTCCTGTTTCCATTTCACGCTCTTTTTTCAAAATTCATCGTGTAAACGGAAACGGAAGTGGTGAACGGAAGTGTTTTGTTGTGAATGAAATGTCTCAAGACCATGTTCCCAAGTTCTCTCTCTTTACCTCGTTATGTTCGGGATAAAGCGTATTAAAAGTATATATATGAATAAAATGAAACTATTTAAGATATCAAATTAGTGTATATTTATTACAGTAGAAAGAGGAAGTCAGTTAATACTGAGGTAACTAAATAAGAGATATAACTATAATTGAACAAGAAGTAAAGTAAGAAAAACGAACATATTATCTAGCATTATTGCTTTCAACAAGAAAATTTCACAATATTACCTAACTCCAGAATATTTGAAACATCTTTTATGATTACAGAATCCAACATCATCTGATATTAAAAATACATCGTGAGGTTTTTTCGCAAAGTCACATTTCACAGTGACATTAACAAATGATGGCAAGAAATACGTTGCTTAAGCAAAATAGCCAGAATTAAAGAGCAAGGCCGCGTCATGATCTAGGATTAATGAAACATTTTAATAGTAATTAATTAAAGTGGGCATAACATTTCTGATCTCATTTTGAAAAGTTGTTAAGATATTGACAAATATTTTTTAGGTTGTATCTGTTCTTGGATGTGGCAGGGTAGGCTGAGAGTAATGATAGTTCGTACCATCTGATTGACTTAATTAATTGCCAAGGAGTCCCAACGCTATATATCCGTGCCTGAGTCTAGAGATAATCTCTCATTACAGGTCCACGAGGCCTGTGGCGGCTGCGTGGTGTTAATATAACAGTGTAATAACCAACAGGTTGTGGGTTCGAAACTCTCACGAGAAAATGAACTATTTAATATTTTCAATTTAATATTTTCATTTCTTCACACTGGTACCAAGGCAAAACGCGTTGTTGAGTTCCATCACTCAGCACGCAATGCCACAAATCGGCGGAAAGTGGCAAACGGAAGTGGAACGGAGTGTCATAACACTAGGTTCCCAAGTTCCCTCTGCCTACCCTGTCCTGTGCGGGACACAGAGTGATGCAATAAAAAAAAAGAAATGTAGCGTCGAGTTTCGGTAAAAAATTAGCCAATAAGTATTCAATAACGTATCTATTTTATTTATTTGTTTATTTAAGTCACTTTAAATGCGAAACTATCGTCTGTACCAAATACATTTTAGTAATTCCCTCCGAAACTTATACCTAGGAATTACGGCCCAGCTGTGGACAAGTCAAGGCTTTCTCGGCAGATTTGCATTCCGAGTTAGTGGTAAATTCTATTTGTACTAAAATTGGTACTGGAAATCGAAACATTGGTATTATTTTTTGATATTTAATATTTATTAATGCTAATTGAAATAAAATTATAATAAGGTTGTTAAAATTAAGGTTGTCCTGGCGCAAAGCCACAAGCACGTGATAGTAAGCGACAAGTTGTGGGTTCGATCCCCACTTGTAAAAATGAAATATTTAATATGATGAATTAATATATATATATATATATATATTATATATATATATATATATATATATATATATATAATATATATATATATATATATATATATATATATATATATATATATATATATATATATATATATATATATATATATATATATATATATATATATATATATATATATATATATATATATATATATAATATATATATATATATATATATATTTTTATGGAAGAGACGGCAAACGAGCGTACGGGTCTCCTGATGGTAAGTGATCACCGTCGCCCACGACCCCGTGTAACTCCAGAAGAGCTACAGGAGCGTTGCCATCTTTTAAGGTGGATGGGCACCGGGGCCCGGCATTATCCAATGCGAAACGCAGTGGCCGAAGCCACTACTTAACGCCGGTCTTAAATGCCGGGCGTGGTAACAATCCGGTCGAGTCTGCCCATGCGTGTTGCTATTACTGGCAACGTGACTCTACCACACGCACTTTAGTCGCCTCTTACGACACCATCAGTACCAGGGTGATCCTATTCTAAGCCGGGATCACACGGCGAAAGTATAGTAAATATTTTAGTAGTAATATTTTCAATTTAAATATTTAATGTTTTCATTTCTTTGCTTTGGTTACAAGGCAAAGTGCGATTATAAGTTTTGCTATTCACAATGCAATAAATCCAATCCAGCAGAAAATAGGGAACGGAACAGAGTGTCGCAACAGTAAGTTCCCAAGCTACCTCTGCCTACTCCAGCATGTGTGGGAGACGACGTAAAACTCAAAAAAAAAATACCAAAAAGTTATAAAGCTTAACGCTTAAGATAAAGGTTTTAGGGTCTTCAGACCTACGAACCTCTTACAGAATCAACTTGTTGTACATCTATCAAGATCGCATTTTTGTATCAATGTAATATTCATAATATCATTCATTTATATTATGAAACAGCTAGAAGTACTATGGAGCACAAATAAAATTAGATTTCTAAGTTAACGTAATCGAAAGCGTTTATTCGCCGTTTATGCCGTATTTTGTATACATTTTGCTGCGTAATTATAACCTTTAATTAAGGTATTTCCGTAGACCTATAACTATGAAATTAGACAAGAAGTGAAAACTTTCATCGTAAATAAACAAAAAAACATACAGAATCTGATATACTTTCCATAGGAAAACTTAATTACGAACTTTTATTGTAGTTAATTTCGTACAATTTGAGTGCTTTTGTAAAACCTAGTGTTTCCTAATTACCGCCGATTTCTTGAGGCATTACGTGTTGAGTGGCGGAACTCAACGCTGTGCTGTTTAGGTTCAATACCCATACAACGACTAAAATATTTTTTACATCCAATAATTTAATTTCTTTGCTTTTTTAGTAATATGACAATGCGAGGCCTTGGCCGCCACTTAAATTGAAATAAATCCATAATTCGGTGGAAATAGTAGTGTCTCAATAGGAACGGAGTGATCTAACACTAGGTTACTAGATTCTCTCTTATCTTATACTGTCTTATCCTGAAATAAAAAAATCAGCGTAGACTTAAAAAAAACTGGCAAAAAATATTAGCTTATTTTGTAATATTTCTTTAATAAACTCGGCATAAATTTTACGATGCTTACAAAGCACAATATCGTGGCTTGTCTGAAATGAGTTATGTTAATGAAAGCCGGGGGTTGAAGCTAGTGGAACATATTGGCTATTAATAACGGATTCGCTGTAAATTTTAGTGGAATTCTTCTACCGTAAAATTATATTGTCAATATATTTATATATAGAAGCTTGGAAGGAAGTACATTTTAAATAATATATCAGTTGTGCCCGCGATTTCCGCGATCGCGATTTTTATTTACGAAGTAATTGAAATATAATAGGTACTTAATGTTAAATACAGCTTGATTAGTGTAAAATTTCTTTTAAATCGTCTTATACGTTTTTGAAGATTAACCTGCGCAAACGCATATACGTATAGGTAAACTTTATAAAATCAGTATTTCCGGTTTTATTATGGGCATATTGACAAATTTCCCATAATATATATATATATATATATATATATATATATATATATATATATATATATATTTATATATATATATATATATATATATATATATATATATATATATATATATATATATATATAATATATATATATATATATATATATATATATATATATATATATATGTATATATATATATATATATATATATATATATATATATATATATATATATATATATATATATATATATATATATATATATATATATATATATATATATATATATATATATATATTTATATATATGAAAAAAAACATCCGATTTAATTAAAAAACACGCAAAATCGTTAGATCTCGACATTAAATCTCTCGTGCCTAGCTGTGTAAAACCTCCAAAGTTGTATGGGTTACCAAAAATACACAAAAAAGATGTACCTTTTCGTCCAATAGTGAGCCAAATTGATACACCGACGTATAAACAGGGTCAACACGTCGCGAAAATACTCTCTCCACTGCGTGGCCACACAACATCTTATGTCAGGGATTCTTACCATTTTGTTAGCGGACTGAAAGACCTTAAGTTAGCTAGCAATGAAACCATGGTCAGTTTTGATGTCCAGTCGCTGTTCACCAGTATACCTATTAAAGACTGCATCAGGATTATCAAGTGGAAGCTAGAGGAGAACAACATGCCCAAAGAATATTTTGAACTCTTAGAACACTGCCTCACATCCGGATATCTAGTGTTCAATCAAAAAATCTATTTACAAATAGATGGCATTGCTATGGGTTCGCCTGTGTCCCCGGTAATAGCAGATATATACATGGAGGACTTCGAGGAGATGGCTCTTAGCTCTGCACCATGTCTACCTAGGATATATAAGCGGTACGTAGATGACACATTCACAATTTTACCTACGGACAGTGTTTAAGAATATATCTTAAACCACCTTAATTCTATTAATAATAATATTCAGTTTACAATGGAATTACAGGCAAATAATTCTTTAGCTTTCCTTGATGTTTTAGTAATAAAGAATTCTAATGGCACGATAGGCCACACAGTAGGTATATAGGAAACCCACACACACCAATAGATATCTCAATGGTGAATCTCATCACCACCCTACACAGTTATTTATCGTTGGCAAATCTTTGTTTCAGAGAGCCCACCACTTCTGCGATGCTGAACACCTAGGGGACGAGCTTCGACAGGTGAAGACTGCTCTTCATCAGAACAAGCTGCCAGTTCCCCGCCAGCATTGTCAGAAGACCAACAAGCCACCCACAGTTGAGAGGCAACCAGCACTTTTACCATATGTAAAGGGTGTTACAGACAGGATCGGCAGCATCTTAAGAAGAGCTTCTATTAAAACTATTTTCAAGCCTAACAAGAAAGTGAGCCAATTCTTGAGACCAGTGAAGAGTAATATTCCTTTGCAGTGTGCAGGTGTATACAAACTTGATTGTGACTGTGGCTTATCATATATAGGTCAAACAAAGAGAAGCATCGGTGTTAGGGTGAAGGAACACATCTCCGATGTCAAGAATGGGCATGTATCAAAGTCAGCTGTGTGTGAGCATACATCGAACAAATCCAACCATTACATCAGGTTTGATAAACCCCACATACTCGCTAGGGAGAATATATATATCCCTAGAATGATCCGCGAGGCTATTGAAATACAAAAACATCCTAATTTCAATAGAGAAGATGGTTGGAAACTTTCCACCACCTGGGACCCACTATTAAAAAATTTAAAATCTCCAGCACACCACACTAGAGGACCAGATACAGTTAGCTCATTCTGCAAGAATCCAGGGCAGTACGCGAGGCAATTAAGGAATCGTTGGCGGTAGTTTGATATAATAATTATATCAACTGACAGACAAATGCCACCTCAGTCTACCCGTGACCACGGACTATTGTAAAGTGTTCGAAACGTCGGGTTCCCCAAAAAAATGTTTACCATTGAATATACGCGATTAATCCGTTTAAAAGTGTTTCATTTAAAAAATATTTATATTGTTATTTTACATCATTAGGTACTAATATATATGTATATTATTATATTGTTCAGCAACCAGTTTGTTGATCAGGTTGTCTTTCGACCTTCTTTAGGCCTCCCCCAGTTTTTTCCATTCATCTCTGTCTCGAGCTATCTTTCTCCATCCTGTTGGAAAATCATCCTCCCATCTTTTGATTTGACGTCCTTTATGTCTTTTCCCATTTCTAGGATACCATTCCACTACGTCTTTCGTCCATTTTTCTCTTTCTGTCCTCATTATGTGACCAGTCCAGTTCCACTTAAGTTTTCTTACTTTTTTTAGTACATCGCTCACTTTTGTCCTTTCCCTTATTTTAGAAATTGTCCAACGGTCCCTTAGCTTTATGTTTAGCATACTTCTTTCCATGCTGCGTTGACAAACTATGAGTTTTTGGTTGCTTTTGTTTGTAGCAGGCCATGTTTGACACCCATAAGTAAGACATGGAAGAATGCTTGTGTTGTAAAGTTTGCTTTTCACTGACATTGGTACAGCTTCGTTCTTAACTAATTCGTTTAGTGACCAGTACCGTTTCCAAGTGTTACTTATTCTTCTATCGATTTCTTTAGAGTACTGATCTTTTATTGATATTAGTTGTCCTAAATATATATATTCTGTTACATATTCTATAACCTCTTGTCCAACTACTATATGTTTTCTTAGTCCATTTGTCATTACTTTCGTCTTCGTAGTATTCATTGTTAAACCTGCTTTCCTACTTTCATAATCTAACTGTTGTAACATAGTTTGTAGTGTATCCGGTCTCTCAGAGAATATCACAATGTCGTCAGCGAATCTTAAATGAGTTAGTTTTGATCCGTTGATATTAATTCCGAACTCTTCCCAGTCTATACCCCTGAATATATTTTCTAACACGGCTGTAAACAGCTTTGGCGACAGTGGGTCACCTTGCCTGACGCCTCTCTGAACCCTAAATTCCTCTCCTTGTTGTTCGAGTTGAACTTTTGCTGCGGTATTTTTGTAGATTTCTTTAATGATTTTTATGTATTTGTTTTCTACGCCTTGATTATCCAACGTTTTCCAAATATAGCTATGACTCAAGGAATCGAAAGCCTTATAATCCTTAATATCCATTAGTATCAACGAATGCCATGTAATATTGTTGCCCATACTCGTTAAGTTTTTCGATGATTTGTTTCACGACATGGATGTGATCAATAGTAGAATAGTCGGCGCGAAATCCCGCTTGTTCTTTAGGTTGGTTTTCCTTAAGGTGTCTCGTTATTCGTCCAAGTATTATTTTAGAAAACACTTTGTATAGGTTGGACATTAAGCTTATAGGTCTGTAGTTATTTATTTCGTTTTTATCTCCTTTTTTGTGTAACAAAACTATAGTGGATTTAGTCCATTGTGTTGGTATTTGTTCAGTAGCCACTATTTCGTTAAATAGATGTGTCACATATTTAGTTATTGCGGTTAGAGATTCTTTTAGAAGTTCGTTTGAAATGTTGTCATCTCCTGGTGCTTTGCCAGTTTTTTGTGATTTTATAGCTTTTATGACTTTGCTTTCTAATATTATAGGTATTTCTTCCTCGTTAGTATCTTTTTCTTTCTCTACTGATGTTGAGTTGAGTGTTTTGTCTGGGTCCATGTATAATATTTTGTAACATTCTGTCGCGACTTTAGTTATTAATACCCTTTTTGTTGTTAATTTCTCGCTTTTCATCTTATTATGAGTTTTCATGTTAGGTATCCTTTGCGTGTATTCTCTTAACTGTTTTATACCTCTCTTAATTCCGCCTGTTTTATCTATTTGATCTCGTAATATTTTTAGTCTCTCTGCTTTTCTATGGTTTCTAATCGATGTTTGAATTTTTTGCTAATAATTCTGATATTTTGTTGGTTATCTTTTCGTTTCTCTAGCATTATGTTCCTTTCTTCCATTAGTTTCAAGGTTTCTTCTCCTAGCTTATTTTTCTTCTCTTTTTTAGTACATAATTTATTTAAATTTATCAGTTGATTTTCCAAAAAATCGTATTTTTCCTGCAATGTTTTGTGCTTTCCATTTTTATCTAATTGGTTTTTTATATCCATTATGACCTTTTGTGGTATAGGTGATATTATTAGTCTTCGTATTTTGGATTGAGTTTGTAATATATTTTCTTGATTTACTGTTAGTTTTTTGTATAACTCCTCTAACCAATCTGTGCTCTGCATTAAAATTTAGCTTGTTCACAATATCGATGTCACTGAACACGTTTTTTTCTCTTGTGAGTATGAAGTCTATTTCATTTTTATCTCTGCCGTTTGGTAAAATCCACGTCCATTTTCTAGATTTTCCTTTTTTGAAAAAACTATTCATTATTTTAAGATTATTTGCAAAAGAAAAATCTATGAGTCTGTGTCCATTGTCGTTTCTATCTCCACTACTGTAATCGCCTAAGACAAATTCATCTTTGTTTGATTTAATACCCACCTTGGCATTGAAATCTCATCCCACCAGGATTACGTTTTTGTAATTCTTTTGCATCAGCTCTGTCAGGTCTTTGTAAAATGTATCTTTCGCTAATTTTGTATCTTGTTCCGTGGGTGCATGTACTTGGATAAAAAACGATGATCTTTTAAATTCTAGTAATTGTATATTAAGAACTGCAATTCTATCTGATATTCCTTGGAAATTTATTATTTTGTCTTTTAGATACTTTTTTACTAGAAATCCCATTCCATAAATACCTTGTATTTCACCGTAGAAATAAAAAATATGTTCGTTATATTCTCTTATCTCCTCTCCTATTATTCTCACTTCACAAAGACCATTGACATCCCATTTAATAAGTTTTATGGCTTCTTTCAGTTCTTCAAATCTATCATCTGACATTAGTGTTCTTACATTTAGCGTTGCAATATATAATTTATTATTTCATAAATGGTGTAAGTTTAAATATATTTTCTTAGAGAGGGGTGGTGGTCTTATAACCCCCAGGGGACCAGCCGGATTGAGGTTGTCCTGCCTACGGTTGCTGATAATTAGTTGCTACTTAAATCGTTCTGAAATATTCGAAAATGAGTTTGATTTTGGTGTCATCAAATCGAATGCATTCCTCCTGTTATCTTTTTTTTGATATAGCGTTGGTCACTGGCTTCTTGGCCTGATTTTGGTTTTCCGGCGAAGTTGATTGGTCTCTTTTCCTTTTTTCATTGTTTGGATTTCCCTCTTTCACTATTAATTGATCGTATTTTATGTATGCGATATTTCCTTTCGCTCGTTCTTCTATTAGTTTTGGTTTCAGTTCTCTTCTTTTTTCTAACACTTCTTTCGGAAAGTCTTCGGTAACGTATACGTCTTTTAGGTTTTTCTTCTGTTTTAGAACCTCGCCTTTCTTCCAGCTGTTTGCAAACCCTATAAGAATAGGTCTTATTTTCTTTTCTTTGTTATGGCCGATACGATATATTTTTGTTACATCGTTTGCTTCTAGGGTAATTTTCAGATCCGATTTAAAAATCCCTGTATTTTTCGGAGCAGGTCCGATGAAGATCTCTCGTTCTCCTCCAAGCCGAAAAATAGAATGTTATTTCTTCTCTTTTCCTTTTCGAAATATTCAATCTTTTTCTCCAATATTTCTATTTTATTTTTCATAGTTTTGTTGTCTTCTATCAGTGGTTTTAATTTTTCGTTCATTTTTTCGAATATGATATTTCTTTGTTTTTCCATTTCTATTTTCATTTGGTCGAAAAGCATTTTAAATTGTCCCTCCATTACGGTACTTTTTTATTTGTGTAGTGGCAACACTGGAACGTGTTTGTCGTGTGCGGTTGAGATTGGATGACACTTGGGTGGAAAGTCACTGTCCCTGTCAGTAATGGCTTATTTATCTTCAAAAGTTAGAATATGAATGATGATTTTACACTGTTTCACTTTTTCTACTGTTTTAATACATCAATGCTCTATATCACTAGATGTTTATATTCACTACTGTTGTTGTGACAATCGCGTTGATAAACTATTATTTTACAATTATTTACGACGAACTAGCTTTAAAATAATGTTTACAGTTTGACAACCATAGACCAGTCATTAAAAGAAATAAAATAATATAAATAAAATAAAAACACTAAATAAATTTAAAAAAAACAAAAAAGTTCTCCTCTCATTCAGGATGCCGGAACACAGTCTCGATCTCGGATCTATAGTTCATAAGCTATTCTTAAACTTAACAGTTACGAACTGCGCTGGCGTCTTTGTTTATATATATATATATATATATATATATATATATATATATATATATATATATATATATATATATATATATATATATATATATATATTTATATATATATATATATTTATATATATATATATATATATATATATATATATATATATATATATATATATATATATATATATATATATATATAACTTTTATTACATATCTTTTGATTATACTTTCACTGTATTTGGCAAGACGCAGTGGTAAGTTGTAGTTGTAGGATGTATGTGTGCTTACCTTACTTTACCTTTGTAAATAGAAATTTCATTTAAAGTTCCTTTAGGAGCTTTTAGGAGCTTCTTTTTGTCTCCTTTGAGAATAAGTATCTGATTGTATTTAAATTACATAATATTGTAATGTTACGTCAAAAAGTTGTAAAATATAATTCAGTTTCAAAGTGTCACATTTTTATTGGCTCAAAAAATATTCTTTCTTTTACATACGACAGTTAAATTATACTACAAGAAGAGCCCATAATCGTGTTTACACGGGCACTGTGTTCCACGACAACCGTCTAAATGTATAATGTCTACCATATAAATATGTTATGATACAGAAATCTGTTATCTATAATATGCTTTGCAAGAAATATAATGATACATTACAATTTTACGAATATAGGCTAGCTATAAATTTGTAAGCATAACTTTTTTTGGATCTTCTTTGCTATAAAAATGGGGGTCGTCGTGGTGTCGTGGTGAATCGTCTGACTGTAAATAATTGAAAGTTCTTTTCCCATTCCAGGAAATTAGATATTTATTTTTTTCATTTCCTCGCTCTGGCAATAAGGCAAAGTGCTGCGTTAAGTTCCGTTCCGTTCCGAGTTCAGAGTTTTCGCGTTCGACAAGCAATGTCTTTAAAATTAGACAGAAAATGGACAAAATTATTTATTTAATACAAAAAAGTTTCTATAAATTTGTCATTTCGTAACGAATTAATGCCTCATAACGGTTTATGAGGCATTAATCTCTCATCAACTCCACGCCAACACTTAAGCCGCTCGTGCTTCTCTTTCGTTTAATGCGCGTTGTCGCTCCTACGCCCAGCTCAGGTGGAACGTGACAATTTTTCGTGCGTGCAGCCGAACACATTATCACGTCAAAAATTAATTAATAAAATATGCTTTATATACCAAATACGAGTTTTATATTTCTCAATTTTGACAAATTACAACACAAACAACACTAACAATTCAATTTGGAAATTTGTATACGAAAAAAAAATCCACTTCAAACGTCTACACGTTAAATAAATAAATAGTATAGACTCGTTCACGGTTTCTTTATACGCAGTTATTTTTTATTCGTTACTTTTAGTGTGTTTTGCACCGATCGTGGACCTAAATTACTTAACCCCTAACTTCGGTAGAGCAATAATTTCGTTTTACTGTTTTTTTTTACTGGACCAAGAAATGTGTTGTATTTTTTTTATTTGAAATAAAAAATATCTTTATTTTTGTTTGTGTGACGATAACGCGTGTATTATTCAGTTCGGTATATTTTTTTGGCTTCACGCTGTATCTCGTATTTGATTAGGACATTTTCTATCTTTCTTTCTTTCTTTCTTAGCTTCACGCTGTATCCCGCACGAGGCAGGGTAGACAGAGGAAACCCGGGAACCTAGTGTTAAGACACTCCGTTCCACTTCCGTTCCCCACTTTCCGCCGAAATTGAGGCATTGCGTGTTCAGTGGCGGAACTCAACGCCGCGCTTAGTTACGACATTTTGTTACCTTATTTTCACAAAATTTTAAACGTACTATTTTTTTCATATTAGAACAATACATTTTATATATATATATATATATATATATATATATATATATATATATATATATATATATATATATATATATATATATATATATATATATATATATATATATATATATATATATATATATATATATATATATATTTTAACTGACATTACAGACGTGCTATACATTTATTCTCAAAAATATTACGTATTTTTGTTTTATTTTATAAGATAACCTTATAGATATTTAATATCTTCCTTCGACCGTCCTGAAATCTTTTCTTTTAATCTTTCTTCTTTTAATCTTTTCTTTTTCTTTTAAATTTAACTTTACTATCTATAACTTAATTAATAATTAATCATCACTTATAATAACTTCAAAAAATATTTTATTAACAATTGTGAAAGGAGAAATGTGTCACCAATTTTTGCTTTTCTTAATCACTAAAAGACCACAAAACTTTATATATCTAATAAAAGCTGTCTCACACCATCCCGTTAACCTCTATCTAACTTATAGTCTGACCTAGCGAACATTGGGCTCCGATTGCTTTGACATTTCCGAGTAATTTCAATGTACGATCACAATTTTCTGCCGAAGCCTCGTTGATTGGTGAAAGCGTTAAACAATGAATGCTAACAACTTAAACGACTTGTATAGGAATTTTATACCGAGCCTTTTTTTAGTTGGCGTTTTCACTGAATTTTGCTAAAAAAACATTTATACCGTTTAAAATTACGAGCAGTTGTTTTTATTTTTAATTATGGTGTTTATTTTGCAACCCGAGTAAGTTTTTTTTGTTAGATCTTCTTTTGTTTGTTCTTCAAAAGAAAAAGGCTCTATGTTGGCCACATACCCGTCGCGGGAAGACATCAAAGTATTTTTTTCAGATTTAACCTGGCAGGGTGGACAGAGGGAACTTGGGAACCTAGTGTTAAGACACTCCGGTCCGCTTACAACTGTTTGCTTAATTTAAAACATTGCTTGTTAAGTGGGAGAATTCAATGCGAAGAAAAGAAAAACATTAAATATTTCATTTTGTCGACTGGGAATAGAGCCCACGACCTATCGCGTTTACAGCGACACGCTTATGCCACTGTGCCACAACTGGCTACATATTTATAGCAAATATTGTCATTTCCTTATTAATTTCCTCGCTCAAATAAAACTGATTGTCTTAACATTTGGTTTCAGATAGCTAGCAAAGAGAGCAAATGTGCAGAATTCAGCGTAAGAACAACAGTTATAATAAAATATAAATTTGTATGCTTTGGTCAATTTTTTTTAGTATTTAAATGCGACATCTATAAGGAAGTTTTCTTTGAAAATTAAATAAAGAAAAATTGTGAAACAGCGTAATAAATAGTGTAACTTAACGCCGCGTATTATTTCATTATCGTAGCGAAGAAAAAAAACTTTTTTTTTTTTAAGTAAAAATCGAACCAGCAACCGTCCTCAACGTTACAATAGTAACAACTATATGACCAAAACAGCTTATTCCTTATATAAAATTCACGTCCCACATAGTTCCGGCGTACAAAGGACAAATTTACATACCTTATTGACCCATTTACTTTTACAAAGACATAATGATATAAATATTCATTTTAAAATCCTGACTGTTTTTGACTCTTTTAGATTTTTTATACAGAATTCCACGAAAGAAGTAAATATTAAGAATAAATTTATCCGAAATGAATAATGTTGTTTTAAAATTATTTGTTTAAGTAGAGCAAGGTGTACTTTGTAAGGGATTATAGCACGGACTCTGCGATCTTACTTAATTCATTTTTTTCTCTTGTTTTACAAATCCGAACTGATTGTTGTTTTTATTTATATAAAATGTGAAAGCGGCTTAAAGATACAATTAGAAATCAAAACTTTTTTTTAGTATTTTGCTAGGTTTCTCGCATAGGATATGTAGAGTAGGAGCAAATATCCTTATTTTAAAGACGTCTTCCTAAAACACCATCGAATTCCTGATGCTTGCTTGTTAGGTAGAATTCAACGCAGCGATTTAGCTTCTTTTTTTTTAGCTTCACGCTGTAATCCTGCACGAGGCAGTGTAGGCATAGGGAACCCGGGAACCTAGTGAAAAAAGCTTCTTACCAGGGTAAAAAAATTAAGACACCTAATTTCCTTAATAAAAATCGAAAAACGTGTATAAACTGTGTGTGTTTACTTTTCCACTGCGCCTCTGTTACAAAGGATGACGTCTTCAAGTTTAGTCAATGAATTATTGTATTTTGAGTGCTAGTTGCGTTTCCAATCGCTGGCTTTTATAAATCTCTTAGTTGTGGGTTCAGTTCCCATTTAATGAAGCGAAATATGTAACATTTTCATTTCATCGCTCTGGTAACGAGGCAAAGAGCAGCGCTGAATATCACCACTCAATACGCAATGCCTCAAGAAAAGATAGAAAGTGAGTAGATATTAGGCAGTGTTTTAAGGTGAAAGGATTATATGAACCCCAGGTTCCCAAGTTACCCCTGCTTATCCCCCTATGTATGGGATACAAAGTGAAGCTAAAACAATTTTCTTAGTTTCACGCTTCATCAATGCGCAGTAGCCAGAAATAATGGAGCACCATACGTTACATTATTTTTGTCACATTAATTTATAAAACCATTTCCCATCTTCATTCTACTGTAAATTCTCTCGGAAAAAACTCCAAAGGCTTAGCCACTTTTGGCCGGAGCCAAACAACGTCTAGCTACTTATAAAACATCTTATTATTTTAAATTGACATTCAAAATTCAAATTTGGCTACCATTGTATTATATTTTCTTTTTGTGTCAGAATAAACGAGGTTATGTTAAGGAAGAGCTCAAAGAATGCTGGAAAACATTTGAATATATTTAAAATACTTGGTTAAAAAAGACTTGAAAATATTGATAGCTAAATTCTCCGACTTTTGCTTAAATAATATAACTTTTGAGTAAAATTGTACAATATGTCAATGTATGTTGAGCAGTATGTATAAGTTTAATTATATATGTATGTATATAATATGAGTTGCAAAATTCATCACTGTATTTTACCTAACAAATGTAGAGAGCAATGAATTTTATTTCGCATTTTATATCGAAATTTATTCCTTTGATAACGAGTGAATAAAAATAACATATTTAATTTCCTCGATCAAAAAGCGCGACGTTGAGTTCTGCCACTCAACACGCAATGTCTCAAATTCGGCGGAAAGTGAGGAGCGGAAGTGGAACGGAGTATCTTAACATTAGGTTCCCAAGTTACCTTTGTATACCTTGCCATGTGCGGGATACAGCGTGAAGCTGAGTAGAGTAAGTTGAGTAATTTCCTCGAGCGGGAATCGAACCCATAAGCTATCGTGGCTTGTACGTTGCGCTACGACAGACTTTTTTATGTAAGATATCTAACATTAAAATACTTGGCAAATTTGTAAATTGTGTATTATAATCCCAATGATACTGTTAGCTACTTACAAATAAACTCCAAAGAAAGATCGGGAAGATATATTGGTAAAGTTAGTATGAATAAAATTTACGTGGCAGTATACTTGTATGTTATAATATGTGAAGTTTTTTTCATATTTCAGATTCACTTAATATTTATGAGATTTGGAAAGAAATTGGTTTCGTTTTTTGGAAATGTGCTTATATTATATATGTATATTATACTAAACTTAAATTTAAAAAGCGTATAAAAATTTTGAACGAAGCAGAATAAAAAAAATTTATACGCTTTTTAAATTTAAGTTTAGTATTTTCTGTCCTAAGTGTGGAATAACACTTTAAAACATAGTAAAAATATATGTATATTATACTGGATTATTACTATAATGGATAATTAAATTTATTTCTTTGAGCAACAAGTTAAGAGTATCTTAACGCTACGTTCTGAAAGTCCCGTTCTTATTTAATACTTCCGTTTCCCATTTTTTTTAAATTCTTTTTGACATTATACATTTAATGGCGGAGCTCATCATCATTTCTTTTTCAGTGTGTGGAGATCAAACACACGAACTGTCGGTTACAGTCACACGCTTGTGCCGCTGCGCCACGACAGGCCTCGCATTATATTTCCATAAAATATATTACTTACTAAAAACTATGTATAAGAAAATATTTTTTATAAACTCAATAAAGTTCTTCAAATTTGTTATTTCAATATAATCCCAACCCTACAGATCACGTTTCATAGAAACATTATTCAAAATCCTAAATTAGTTTGCTTAATTTTAATTAAATAACAATGTTATGAAATTAAATATCCGTATAATTATAATTTTAAATAAAAAAGAATGGTTAAGTTATGTTTTTCTTATGCCTCATATATAAGGATTTCTCAGGTTTTCTTTAGCTGAGAGGGAACTTAAGGTACTCCTTCAGTCAATTCAACTTGTAACCAGATAGAGAAATTCATCATGGGGATGAATCATCCAATTTCTTGGCTTGGTATTTATGTATAAGCGATATTCGCATAATGCATTTTCATATTCTTTCTCTGATAAAAAGACAAAGCATGGAATTTAGCTCCACCCCATAACAAAGTCTGAATAATATGGAAATGAAGGTCTTTCTTTTGTCCACCCTAATGTTTGTAATATAACGTAACGTGTCGCAACTTATTATACACATAATTCACTCAGCTTCACGCTGTATCCCGCACATAGTAGGGTAGGCAGAGGGAACTTGAGAACTAAGTGTTAAGACACTCCGTTCCACTTCCGTTCCCCCACTTTCCGCCGAAATTGAAGTACTGCGTGTTGAGTGGCGGAACTCAATGCCGCACTTTGCCTTGTTACCAGAACAAAGAAAAACAACATAAATTATACTTACTTACTTAGCTTCACACTATATCCCTAGCGGGGTAGGCAGAGAGAACGGAGCGCCAAACGCTACGGTCTCGGCATACCTCTTTCGCCTCGTCCACTGTCATCAACCTCTTCATACATGCCCTCCGGGGGTCATCATGCTTTTTACGTGACCTTCCTCCAGTATCGTCGATACTGTGTTTTCGAAGGTCAACCGAGGTCTCCCCCTCCCCCTCTTGCTACTCACTTTTCCTTCAAAATCTTTTTTACCATTCTTTCTTCACTCATTCGCTCGACGTGCCCAAACCACCTGAGCACGTTCTTCTTCATTCTCACTGTGATATCCACGCTAGTACCTGCCATTCTGTGTATTTCTTCATTGGATATGCGATCAGATAAACTGACTCCGCCGACGAAGAGATCGCATCTCTACAGCAATCATCTTTCTTACATTCTTCTTCTGTAATACCCACGTTTCGCTGCCGTATAACAATGTCGATACCAACACTGCATTGTGTACGGCCAAACGCGCAGCTATGCTGACGTTTCGCCGTCTCAACAATGCAGCTAAGGCACCGTTAACTCTGTTACCGGCAGCAATACGCCTTTCCACATCCATTTCGTATCTACCGTCTCTGCTAAACATACTTCCCAGATATACTACCTCATTCACTTGTTCTAATATCTTATCATTTACACTGACCTTGCAAACTGTTCTTTCTTCATTTCTTTCAAATACCAGAACCTTCGTCTTATTCGCGTTCAGGCTTAGACCATTATTCGCACATCCTTCTTTCAGAGTGGTAACCAATGCCTGCAACTCGCTTTCTTATGATGCAATAAGCACTGCATCATCTGCGTACAGCAGGCAATTTATATTCGAGGTACCTACTTTCACTCCCATGTCACTTTGTCTCACTCCATGAAGACAGCTGTCCAAGTACAAATTGAATGACCAAGCTGACATGGCGCAACCTTGTTTAACACCCGATTGAATTTCAAACCAAGGCGACATGCCAGCTCCTACTTGCACGCAGGCTGAGTGATCTCTGTAAAGAGACTTTACAGCCTGCAGCAAGGGTCCGCTCACATTGTACCGGGGCAGTATCTCCCATAATCTCTTTCTTACAACCCTCTCAAACGCCTTTTCGAAGTCCACAAAAGCACAGAAAACTTTTTGGTTCACTACCAAAAATTTTTCCGTAATCATGCGGAGGGAAAAGATCTGATCCATGCAACCTCTTCCAGGTCTAAAGCCTCCCTGGGCCTCCCACAACAGCCTTTCAGATCTATCTTATATTCATTCAATTATTTAAATTGAAAATAATATTTTTTTTTTCTCGAGTAGAGATCGAACCCACAAACTATCACAAACACAAATTGATAGTTAATAAAAAGCACAATCATCGTTAAAAGCGTCTAGCGTCTACTTCATTGCTTTACCTTAAATACCAGTTTAAATGCAAATTCCCTAAAGAAATACAAGATAATGTGAGAAAAACTTGTTAAAAATCTAATTACTTTTATTCCCAAATCGACAATAATAGAAATGTAGTCTTCTTTAAGGCTCATACAATTTTATATATATTTTTTTAAATGTAAAGTTTTACATTACTTTATATCATTTTATTTTTACATATGTTAATAAAATAAAATTAATTAAATAAATACAAAAGTCATTCTTTTCACATGTATAGTATAGAACATCATAGCTATAACTTTTCAATTGAAGATTAAAAAAAACACGAAAATTTTTTTTATTTTAGCTTTACGCTGTATCCCGCACGAGACAGGGTAGGCAGAGGGGACCCGGGAACCTAGTGATAAGGCACTCCGTTTCACTTTCGTTCCCCACTTTCCGCCGAATTTGAGGCATTGCGTGTTGAGTGGCGGAAATCAACGCCGCGCTTTGCTTTGTTACCAGAGCGAAGAAATCAAATATTAAATATTTAAATAGAAAATATTAAATATTTCATTTCCTCGACTGGGGATCGAACCCAGAACCTGTCGGTTACAGTCACACGCTTGTCCCGCTGCGCCACGACAGGCTTCAACATTTAATTCCAAAAGAACATAAATACAATTAATTCTAAAACTATACATAATATTAAACCTGGCTTTAATCAAGAAATTGAAATATTTATTGTACGCAAATTTTACTCATCACGTAATAACTTCAGAATTGAAAAGTATGAAACGGAAGTATCTTAACACTAGGTTCCCACAAGTACCCTTTGTCTACAGTGGAAGCTAAAATAAAATCTGAAAAGTAAAACTACATGACTGATATATTCACACGCTGCATTGTACACAAGACAATGTAAGAGAAAACTCGTTAAAAAATCTTAATTACTTTTATTCCCAAATCGACAATAGTAAGTATAACTATGAATATAGTTCTCTTTTACGGTGGAGATACAATCTAATAAAAAGGAACGTATGTATGTATGTATGTATATACATAGGATATATGAAAACGTAATTAAAAACCACAAAGCTGAAGCCCCTGCCTATATATATCAAGTGTACGTTAATCTACAATCGTAGAGGCGTCTGTTACGCTTGGTATAAGTTAGAGGATAATGAAATTTTGTTAAATATTTTTATTTAACTGAATTTATATCAGCGAAGGCAATATAGTGATGATAAATGATAGTTATTTAAACTCACGCTATTATATCTGGGTAGTTAGGGAACCTGGGAACCTAGTATTAACTCACTCTGGTCCCATTATAACAGTTCCGTTCTCCACAAATCTGAATCACCATCGAATTGCGGAAGTTTTGTGTATTAGTAATGGTGGAAATCAACGCTGTACTTTGTCTAACCAGAGCGACGAAATTAATATATTTAATATTTTTTTCAATTCATTTTACGAGAGGCCTGTCGTGGCGCAGCGGCACAAGAGTGTGACTGTAACCGACAGGTTCTGGGTTCGATCCCCAGTCGAGGAAAAGAAATATTTAATATTTTCAATTTAAATATTTAATGTTTCATTTCGTCGCTCTGGTAATACGGCAAAGCGCGGCGTTGAGTTCCGCCACTCAACACGCAATGCCTCAAATTCGGCGGAGAGTGGGGAACGGAAGTGGAACGTAGTGTCTTAACACTAGGTTCCCCGGTTCCCTCTGCCTACCCTGCCTCGTGCGGGATACAGCGTGAAGCTGAGTAGAGTTGAGTATTATACGAGTATAACACACAAACTGTTCAATTCACTGCAAAACAACAATATTGAACCTTACCAGCTTATTATTTCGACCAAACAATTTAAATTTCAAATATTCTCAGCATGAAGCAAAATAATGGATATGATAACTACAAATTAAATAGACATACATATGTACTATCATATTTACATAAATAGGATGTTTGTATCACGATTGTTGAGTAAATGTTTGAGAACAGTGTATTCAGATAATCGAAATAAATCAATATGGTCGTTCAATGAAGTCAAATATATATATGTCTAAATGTAAGGCACTATCTGGGGAAATCTCTAATCAATATTGTGATATTGTAAATGGAAGAATAGAAAAAATGATATGTAGTTTAACGCCGCGTTATTTCATTAAGCGTGGTTTAAATATGTAAATCATGTTGGATTTTTTTGGAAATATCGCGGCTAAGCGCCGTTTTGTGGTCTGTTTGAGAGTATTTTAATTAATTTAATATGTGGGGTTTCAGATAGCAAGTAATTTATATTCATAAAATAAATTGGACAAAAAACAACTTTGCATACAGACAGCTAAACAATTTGAGATATTGTATGGTGTTGTTTTGTATAGCCTCGAAGGCAAAGGGAACCTAATGTTAAGTCAGTCTGTTCCTCACTTTCTGTGCAGCTTCACACGCTGTATCCTGCACACGGCAGGGTAGGCAGAGGGAACTTGGGAACCTAGTGTTGAGACACTCCATTCTGTCCCTAAATTCCCTCTGAATTTGAAGAATTGCGTGTTGAATGGCAGAATTCAACGCCGCGCTTCTAAGCCGAGCCCGCATTTATCATAATTTCCACACCCTATGTCGTTGCGCTAAGTTGGCCTATAATCGAAATATATTTTTGAATTATTACTCTTTTTAAAAAAAGGTTATTCAGTTATAATTATGTACAGAATACATATAATTCTATAGTTTTCATTTAAAATCTTACTTCAAGATTTCAAGTTCACACTACAGTGTGACACAATCCCGCTCACAATAGAATAAACAGGGGTAGCCTTGTGTTAAGCCATTCCTTCTTTCCCTTCCAGCCAAATATTGAAAAACATGCCTATTTGAGTACCGGAGCTAAACGCCGCCCTGTATATACACTTAAAAGATATATATTTTTTCAACAATAACTAGGTAATCCTTTACAAAACAAATTTACTTCAACAAAATTTTGCTTAAACCTTCTACGATAAAGTTAGTGCAAATGAAAGGAACAAAGTACATAAGAGACTCAAATGAAACCAAACACTGACGCCATGCGCTACAAATCCTTTAATCCTGGCTTTTTATTTTAAATTCAATTAGACGTTTTTGCTTTACTTGGGTTTTGGACTGGAAAGTCTTGATTGTGAGATCTGAGATAAGATCATGGTCGTTAATGTGTACTCTTGAATTTTTAACTTGACGCAAAAAAAAGGGTGTTGTTAGTTGATCTGTCTGTATGTTAGAGCATAGCACCTAAACTAATGAGCTGTTTTGAGTATGTTTTTTATAACCAAAAGCCTTGCTTGTTGTAGTTGTTTTTAGCTATGTTTTTATAAAGGCGGATTAGTAGTCTAAGAACTACAAGCATTATGCCTTAATGAGATATTGATGTAAAATCGTTTTTCGTAAAAATTTTAATTTTAAGTTTTACTTAAGTAACTTTATATAATTACAAGCTTTTTTTAAAACTTACATGTCGAGTAGAATTTAAGATTTGTAGAATATAAGGCCTTTGTAACGTTAGAAAGTAGAATAGACAGACCGATAAAGTGGAAAAAATCTATGAAGTTCTAGTTGAACCGAACTAAACGCATATTTTTATTCAGTCCGATTTATAAAATGATTTTCGATGTGAAACATCTTTTGGCTCACTTGTAAACTGAATTGTTGGCGTGGCGACGCTTGCCATTGCTATCTATACTAATATTATAAAGAGGAAACCTTTGTATTTTTGTATGTTTGTACTGGACCGATTTCAAAATTTCTTTTACGATTACTTAGAGGGACTCTTCCGAATCCGTATAGGCTATATTTTATCCCGGAAAATAGATAGGATTTTTCGTGGTAGTGAAAATTGTGGAGTAAGTCGACGAAAAAACTGCCGTATGTTAGCGATTCTCGCGAACGCTGCCTAAATGGGTAGAGATGTATGGTTGATTTGTATAGAAAAGTTGTAGAACTCAATAATGCCTACAAAAAAGTCCGCGATAGTATAAACCAAACATTTATATTTTAGCCATTATAACCAATTTTCCATAGAATAAAAGTAATTAAAATTATTAGCCTAAGTTGATCATATTATCGTCGAATATTAATCCTTATCCAAATAAATTATTTATTGAGCAAGATTGTTTCAATAGCTATAAGTAACTTTTTATTTTATTCTAATCGGACAATCCATTCAAAAGATATTACGAATTTAAAATTGTAATTGGTATTAAAATGAATGATGGCCGCCGGCCGATATATGTCGCACGGCGAAACAGCAAGGGGAGGTGGGTGCACATCTATGAAGCAGGTTGCCTCGTATTTTCTCATTAGGCTATATTTAATTCCTGTAATAATATTATCTTTTATGCATATTACTACTCGATGTTTCACATCTGCCAGGCGTCCCATGACGGCTATTTTTTTTATTTATTTAAATCTTATCCAATAACTTTAGTGTGGCTCTTGTGCTATAGTAAAATTTTAATATTTTACTCAACTTCACGCTGTATCCCGCACATGGCAGGGTAGGTAGAGGGAACTTGGGAACCTGGTGTTAAGACACTCCGTTCCACTTCCGTCCCCCATTTTCCACCTAATTTGCGGCATTGCGTGTTGAGTGGCGGAACTCAAAGCTGCGTTTTGCCTCGTAACAGAGCGAAGAAATGGAAACATTAAATATTTTAAATTGAAGAATATAAATATTTTATTTCTTCGAGTCGGGAATGAACCCGCAATCTGTCGGTTACAGTCACACGTTTGTGCCGCTGCACCACGACAGGCCTTAATATATGAACTGTTTGATTATATAAATAGTTTAGAGCTTCACGCTGTATCCCGCACGAGGCAGGGTAGGCAGAGGGAACCCGGGAACCTAGTGTAAAGAACACTCCGTTCCACTTCCGTTTCCCACTTTCTGCCGAATTCGAGGCATTGCGTGTTGAGTGGCGGAACTCAACGCCGCGCTTTGCCTTATTACCAGAGCGAAGAAATGAAACATTAAATATTTAAATTGAAAATATTAAATATTTCTTTTCCTCGACTGGGGATCGAACCCAGAACCTGTCGGTTACAGTCACACTCTTGTGCCGCTGCGCCACGACAGGCCTCAATAGAGCGTATTTTGAAATTATAATTATAATATTCGTTAATATTAAGGCGTAAAATAGTAAAAGATGTTTGTGTAGATATTTCAAGAAATTCTATTAGTGTTCCCCTATAATCCCTAGCGTAGGATAACGTACCATATTTCAGCTTTCTAAATCTAGTAATTTCAAAAATCTTTAAGCTTGATTTTTTTTAATTTTATTTATAAATTTAAACGATTTGATTAATATTGCCACATTGTGCCCCTGGATGGTGTTTGATCGCTACACGTTCTAGGTTCAATCCCCGTTAAGGATAGGATATAATTTTTAGTACAGAAAATAACATTTTTATTAACATTATAATATGTGCAATACTCTCTCTAATGACGAGGTAAAGCACAGCGTTGAGGTCCGACACGCAACACACAATGCCTTATGAATTTACCGCAAAGTGAGGTAAGGAATTATCAGCCTACCCGTTATGTGCATGATACAGCGCAAAGCTCAATTAAAGTATTTTTTTTTTATGGAAAAGACGGCAAACGAACGTACGGGTCACCCGGTGGTAAGCGATCACCGTCGCCCACGGCCCCGAGTAACTCCAGAGGAGCTACAGGAGCGTTGCCGTCCTTTAAGGTGGAAGGGCACCGGGGCCCGGCATTACCTAATGCGTAACGCAGTGGCCAAAGCCACTACTTAACGCCGGTCTTAAATGCCGGGGGTGGTAACAATCCGGTCGAGTCTGCCCATGCGTGTTGCTATTACTGGCAACGTGACTCTACCACACGCACCTTAGTCGCCTCTTACGACACCATTAGTACCAGGGTGATTCTATTCTAAGCCGGAATCACATGGCAAAAGTACTGTTTTTAAAGTGAATATTTATTTAGAAATCGTATAAAAATTTAAAAGGAATAGAATCCATCTATCTGGCATTTGGCCTCTTCGATGGATTTCAAGAGGCCCAGGTTTCAACTGTAACTGAAAAGATTCCCGTTATGTTTTTCAATATACATAATTTTCTTTGGGACAAAACTGCTAGACTATACAAATTAAAATTTATAGGCTCAGGAGTGCAAGGAACAAGTTAAATACCTTCAAGATTACTAAAAAAAAGTACTTTACTAAAAAAAAGTATCCCAACATAAATGAGTTGTAACAAGCGTATAAGAATTCAGACGTAGCTTGATGAGAACACATGGCTCAGTTGATCATGGCATCAAGCAATAAAATTATAAATATTTCATTTCCTCGGATAGGAATCGAACTCACAACCTGACGCTTTTACAGTTGCATGCTTTTAACCCTGCGTCATTAAGGACTCCTTTAAATGGTATCGTATTTTTAATATAAAAAAAACATTACTGACAGAACGAATTTACTTCAAGTACTTATAAGAAAATCCCAGCTTAAGCTAAACCGTCCTACATTTATACGGAAATGTGTATTTCTTGGGGCATGCGATCATTGCCGTCGCACAATCCTGTAATATATACGCCGAAT
Source organism: Eueides isabella (assembly GCA_019049475.1). NCBI lineage: Eukaryota > Metazoa > Arthropoda > Insecta > Lepidoptera > Nymphalidae > Eueides > Eueides isabella. The sequence goes on along the minus strand of CM032389.1, from coordinate 2,132,365 downwards.
GAAATATTCTTTTAGTATTTTTTTACTCTAGTATTAATTATAAGGGATGTGTGTGAGGCCAGTGGTGGCTCAAGCGTGACTGTTTCTAGGTTCGATCCCCACTGGGGGAAGTAAAGTATTTAATAGTTTTAGGTGTTATGGTGTTGAGCTACAAATCTACTCGCATTTTTTTAAAAATATAGTAGATATTGTTTTTAACATATATTTGAGTATATTACATTTAAAAGCGTATAAAAATTTCGAACGAGGCAGAATTTGAACCCGCGCCTCTTGGAAACCGTCCAAGCACTCTGACCAACTAAGCCATACGTTCTTATCACGCTACGACTACGCTACGAATCTCTTGCCAAACGATTATTTTAACGTCGAGGGTCATGGAAATTTGTAAAAATCACCCTACAAAGATGCTAACAACATAAATAAGATGTATCAAGCTTATAAGAATTTTAGCGTAGCTTGATGAGATCGTATGGTATTAATGATCAGTGCGCTTGGACGGGTTTCCAAGATGCATGGGTTCAAATCCTGCTACGTTCGAAATTTTTATACGCTTTTAAAATTTAGTATTTCCTATCCAAAATGTTTGAAAATAGTAGCAAAAAATATATATTTAAGTAGGCAGATGAAATTTAGTGCTAAGAGTGCATCAATTTTTTTTTCACAATATGTTTTTGTTGAATGGTGGAATTAAAAGTTTTACGGCCATACATACTTCTCATGGGGTACTTTCCTTCGCATGGGGAACTTCCCACCTTTTCATGGAGAAAATACATTATAATAAAAATAAAAGAGGCCTGTCGTGGCGCAGCGGCACAAGAGTGTGACTGTAACCGACAGGTTTTGGGTTCGATCCCCAGTCGAGGAAATGAAATAATTAATATTTTCAATTTAAAATATTTAATGTTTCATTTCTTCGCTCTGGTAATAAGGCAAAGCGCGGCGTTGAGTTCCGCCCCTCAACACGCAATGCCTCAAATTCGGCGGAAAGTGGGGAACGGAAGTGGAACGGAGTGTCATAACACTAGGTTCCACCTCCGTTCCCTCTGCCTACCCTGCCTAGTGCGGGATACAGCGTGAAGCTGGAAAAAAAAATAAAAATAAAAGACTCACACATTTTTTTAATTAGAAAAACGTATTATGCAATATACTTAGTCCAGTATATTAAAAATATTCAACCACGCATCTACTCGGAAATGAAGAGTAGACTAAAGAAGCCTAAAATGAAAACACAATATTCGCTAGTTGTTGCTCAATTTTCAAGAAAGTCCGAGTGAAGAAAGTCCAAAACTATCAATGCCACACTTTTGATAAAACAGGGACAAAATCTTCTCCTTTAGGCTTAGGGTTAGGATTTAATCTTCTCTTTCAGCTATAATAATCATCGTGTTAACATATTTTTAGACAAATATATATGGTACATATAAAGAAAATATAACATAAAATTTATATATTTTTCGCAGGTTTTACTTTGTATCTTGCACATGGCAGGGTATATATGAGAAACTTGGGTACCTAGTGTTAACACACTCCGTTACCCATTTTCCGCCTCTACTTTTGTGTTCAATGGCGGAATTCAACTCGCTTTGACATTTAATTCTGTAAGAACTATTATAATATGGTATAGCTTTAACCGAGCAACAAGTTAAATTAAATAAAAATAAAACTCACCTCACTTCGATACGTTAACGTATCGTATCGTTGGAGTTAGAAGAGAAAGTTTCTGCAAGTCCATACTTAATCAATATTTTATTCTGGTCTCGAATGTTTTCAAGGAATGAAAATAAAGCAAAGGTTCATATAAAAAAAGGTAAGGAATTCTGTACTTTTTGTTTCTTAATTTGATGGTTTCAAGTTATTAAATTCATATTTTCTTTTATGTTTATTTTAGTTTTAGTATCGTGGCTTGTATAAGAGGCATGAAAGACAGTTTGTTGGATTCAATCTTCATGAAAATATTAGTAAATATTTTATCAATAGTAATGAAATATTTTATGTTTTCATTTGCTCGCTGTGGTAACAAAGCCTTTGCCTTCTTACCAGGCCGACTGGTTCTGGGTCACAACACTTTTGTTTTGTATAGATAGACCTCAGTTAATTTAAATTGATTTTTTCATTATGTTTCGGATCCTTAATTTATCAATGAAGGTTGTAAGGTTATTTGAGAAATATCTTTAATAACTTCGCTATAAATCGCTGTTAATGCCCTCAAAATTATATGTAGTTTATAGAATATATCATGTATCATACATAACTGTTAGTTATTAATTGAGCTATTCAGTTATGAAAAGAAACATTTAATATTTTCAAATTAAATATTTAATATTTTCATTTCTTTTCTTTCACTCCGGCGTTGAGTTCCGCCAGTGAACAGAAAAGTAGAGAACGATAACTAAATGTGTTAATACTAGCTTCCCAATGTCTCTCTGTCTACCGTGCCATATACAGAATACAGTGTGAAACTGAAAGAAAAAAATAAAGAAACTACTGTAATAATGTGGTGAATAATAAGAAAGAAAAATATTAGGTGGTTCAAATAGTTTAAAATACCTGTGCTACTTTGTGCTTTGTACGAATTATTTATCACGGTCGTGAGTTCAATTTCAGTTAAAGGACATAGTTGCTCCATATTGCGTCTCGCTTCGGAAGCAGGCTCTTCCGAAAGAGGACTCTTTGCATTAAAACTGCGGAAACCTAATATCAAAACACTCACCTATCCAACTGCCAAATTTTCAAGACATGTAATATGTTAAAATGGCTGAATTCAACGCCGGGCCTTGTCTTGTTACCAGACCAAGGATAATTTTCCTAAGTGGAAACCAAATCCACTACCCTCGTGTTTAGTTAGAGCAAGTGTGCTATTTTTTTTTCAGCTTCACGCTGTATCCCGCACGAGGCAGGGTAGGCAGAGGGAACCCGGGAACCTAGTGTTAAGACACTCCGTTCCACTTCCGTTTCCCACTTTCCGCCGAATTTGTGGCATTGCGTTATGAGTGGCGGAACTCAACGCCGCACTTTGCCTTATTACCAGAGCGAAGAAATGAAACATTAAATATTTAAATTGAAAATATTAAAATATTTAATTACCTCGACCGGGGATCGAACCCAGAACCTTTCGGTTACAGTCACACGCTTGTGCCGCTGCGCCACGACAGATCCCAAATAATATTTATTTAATTTTCAATTTTACACACTAAGCAGCAGTAGAAAACTTTACGAATAGGAAATATAAAAGAAAAATATCGTTTGGCATTAATCTTGTTAAACAACATGGTTTGTCTTTTAAAATTGCCACAGCACAGGTACTTGTATGCGGTATGAAATGTGCGCTTTGAGCTTCAACTGAGCGCACAGCGCCTTGGAATTAAATTTCACCGGGACGTCGGCACGCCGCGGCACACGAAATATGGGGAGTTCTATTTACTGGATACAGCCAAGGTTTAGAGTTACTTGTACGTATTGGGGTTTTTAATTTTGTGCTTTTATTTTGGTTTCTATATTTATATACAATTTATTTCTACTAATTTCAACTAGTATCTTATTTCATTGCAGTTTGCAGGTGTTTACGAACTTGATTATATGGATTATTTTATATAAATCAAACAAAGAGAAGCATTGGTATTAGGATGAAGGAACAGACATTCGATATCAAGAATGGGAAAGCATCAAAATCAGCAGTTTGTGAGCAAGCAGTGAATAAATCCAACCACTACATCAGGTTTGATAAGCCCCATATACTCGCTTGGGAGAACAGGTATAACAATAGAATGATCTGCAAGGTTATTGAAATTCAAAAAACATCGTAATTTCAATAGAGAAATTTATTGGAAACTTTGCATTGGAATCATAAAAAAAATCTCAATTCCACCGCCAGAGAACAAGATACAGGAAGCCATTCTGCAAGAATCCAGGGCAGTACGCGAGGCAATTAAGAAATCGTTGGCGGTAGTTTGATATAATAATTATATCAACTGGCAGACGGATGCCATCTCAGTCTACCTACCGAAGTGTTCGAAACGTCGGGTTTACAAAACTGTATAGATTTTTTTTTTAAATTTGTTCCATTTAAATATTTTAAATTGATTTAACTTTTTAATTTATATATTATGTTATAATATTGTTGATAAAATATTATAATGAAAACCGCACTTACATCTCGTTAGCTGATCTCGAAAACGCAAACACACGAACATTTGAAAAAATGCTTTTTTTAGTCCTATTGCATATATTAATCATTATAATATATTATTTAAAACTATTTTTTTTTTTACCTGTCGTGGCGCAGCGGCACAAATGTGTGGCTGTAAACGATAGGTTGTGGGTTCGATCCCACTCGAGGAAATGAAATATTAAATATTTTTAATGGTAATAAGGTAAAGCGCGGCGTTGAGTTCCGCCACTCAACACGCAATACCTCGAATTCGGCAGAAAGTAGAAAACAGATGTGGAACGGAGTGTCTTAACATTAGGTTACAGATTTACTATAGATAATAAGTATAGATAAATTTTAATGTAATTTTTTTAAGAATATTCTTATTCGAATGCCAGGGAAGGGTTGTGTTTTGTATACTATTTATGTGTGTATGTAATATTTTTTATTACCTCATATCTCCAAAACTGCTGAACGGATTTGCATGAGTATTGTTAGTTTTGATATATCAGTCCCAGTGTTCTTAGATAGGTCGGCTATGCGACGCCATTTTCATACTTTCAATTTTTCGCTATTTTATAGTGAAGAAGAAAAAATATTTTTTTCCAAGGAAATACAATATATTTTTTTAAATAAATGCGCCTTTATAATGCTTGTCTAGATGCGCGGGTTCCCGATAAAAGGTTTAATATTTTCTTAAAATATTAAATTAATTGTTGTAATTCGTTACATATTTCCTACAAGTTACAAATAAAGCTGAATTTATAAGAGATCATTATTTCATTTTAGTTTAATTATACATATATCTTCAATTTATTTTGATAAATTAAACATATTTGTTTACTTTTAGTTACTTTATTTTTTTTTTCATTAAATTAGAGTTTTTGTTTAGTTTCGAATGAAACTTATCATTATTAGTACAAGTTTTATAGTTATATGATATTAGATAGAGAGAGATATTGGAAATCAAGTGGTAAGACACTCTCTTTCCATTGAACACTTTCGTTCCCAACTTTCTTCTGAATTATTATGGGTATTGCGTGATTATTTTCGTAACACACCACCTCAGTTTGACAAAACCAACAATGAAAATAATAAATGTTTCGTTTCTTCAAACGGGTATATAACAAACAATGCTCCACGACTGGCCTCAAAAAATTGTATTCCTAATGAAGTTACATATCCAACTAAAGCAGAGTGACATAAATACAGAGGCCCATGAATCAATCATCCCGCTATGCGAATGAACCAATAGTTCTAAAGTTTAAACCGGATGTGGATTTTTTTCCATTTTCAAATGATATTTCGTTGAAAATTGCAAACTCCAATGAATATAACATTTTGTTTCGATCATTAATATTTTGTGAGGCTCAACTATTTTTCAATGTAAAGTTGAAAGAGTTGTACTACAATCGAATGTGAATATTTGATATTAGAATATTTTATGTCCGTTCTGTATTCCTTTTGACCTTTAAATAAAACTTTATTAATAAAAGCAATGTTATTTGCTTTACAATGTCTGAACATTAACGGTGTTAAGTTACGCCTCTCACTACGTTATGTCTTAAATTAGAAATAGGAAATATCTTAACGTTAGTTTCCAGAGGGTATCTCGTGTATACATAAATAAGGTAGGTAAGGCACAGGCCTAGAGCGCGCATAGCGTGTTGGTCTGGTTAACTATTTCTGAGATTCACACGTACAGACGAACGTACAGACAAAAGAATAAAAATACTATTTTGGGCCCTTTCATCATCAAACATCTCTTATACGATTATTTTTTAACATATATTCCACGTAAAGACAGATACAGATTTATTATATTTTTTTTATTATTTTCAGCTTCACGCTGTATCCCGCACGAGGCAGGGTAGGCAGAGGGAACCCGGGAACCTAGTGTTGTGACTCTCTGTTTCACTTCCGTTTTCCACTTTCCGCCGAATTTGAGGTATTGCGTGTTGAGTGGCAGAACTCAACGCCGCGCTTTGCTGTATTATTAGAGCGAAGAAATGAAACATTAAATATTTAGATTGATAATATTAAATATTTCTTTTACTCGACTCGGGATCGAACCCAGAACCTGTCGATTACAGGGACAAGCTTGTGCCGCTGCGCCACGACAGGCCTCAATATAAATATATATTATACAAATTTCATAAACAAAAAAGTAGCATAACACAAAAGTTTCCAATGTATTTGGTAAAATCTTTAACTGTAGCCGGTCTTTAAAATTTCCTTTTGAGCTAAGTTTAAACCAGCTTTTTGCTTTTGATCGTAAAACGTCGTTTGTGCTACCCTCACTGTAACGATCGGAATATAATAATTCCTCTACACTAGAGCTGTGCAGGTTTATTGACAGAGTACTGCATCGTTACGTTATATTTTGTTATTTTTAAAATAAATCAATAGTTATTTCCTAAGAATCAGTTCTTTACTTAGGAATTATATATAAGAGATGAAGTAATTTTTTGTACAATTTTAATTAAAAAAAAATATTTGAGGCCTGTCGTGGCGCAGCGGCACAAGAGTGCGACTGTAACCGACAGGTTCTGGGTTCAATCCCCAGTCGAGGAAATGAAATATTTAATATTTCAATTTAAATATTTAATGTTTCATTTCTTCGCTCTGGAAATAAGGCAAAAGCGTGCCGTTGAGTTCCGCCACTCAACACGCAATGCCTCAAATTCGGCGGAAAGTGGGGAACGGAAGTGGAACGGAGTGTCTTAACACTAGGTTCCCGGGTTCCCTCTGCCTACCCTGCCTCGTGCGGGATACAGCGTGAAGCTAAAAAAATATAAAATAAATATTTTTACTGCTTTAATCTGGCAACGGGGCCAAGTGCGGTGTTGACTACCACCACTTAACACGCAATGCCTTAAAAATTCAGTGTAAAGTGGGGGATTGGAACTGTCTTAACCTAGTATAAAGACAATCCATTCTGTCCCCCACTTTCCGCCAAATTTGAAGCATTACGGGTTGCGAGGCGGTACTAAACGCCGCGCTATGCCTTGTTACCAACGCGAAGAAATAAATATATTAAATATTTCATTAAAAAAAAATTGAGGCCTGTCGTGGCGCAGCGGCACAAGCGTGTGACTATAATCAATAGGTTCTGGGTTCGATCCCCACTTGAGGAAATGAAATATTAAATATTATCAATTTAAATATTTAATGTTTCATTTCTTCGCTCTAGTAAAAAGGCAAAGCGCGGCGTTGAGTTCCGCCACTCACTGCTGAACGGATTTGCATGAGTATTGTTAGTTTTGATATATCAGTCCCAGTGTTCTTAGATAGGTCGGCTATGCGACGCCATTTTCATACTTTCAATCTTTCGCTATTTTATAGTGAAGAAGAAAAAATATTTTTTTCCAAGGAAATACAATATATTTTTTTAAATAAATGCGCCTTTATAATGCTTGTCTAGATGCGCGGGTTCCCGATAAAAGGTTTAATATTTTCTTAAAATATTAAATTAATTGTTGTAATTCGTTACATATTTCCTACAAGTTACCGATAAGGCTAAATTTATAAGAGATCATTATTTCATTTTAGTTTAATTATACATATATCCTCAATTTATTTTGATAAATTAAACATATTTTTGTACTTTTAGTTTGTTTATTTTTTTTTTTTATTAAATTAGGGTTTTTGTTTAATTTTGAATGAAACTTATCATTATTAGTACAAGTTTTAAAGTTATATGATATTAGATAGAGAGAGATATTGGAAATCAAGTGGTAAGACACTCTCTTTCCATTGAAAACTTCCGTTCCCCACATTATTCTGAATTTTTATGAGTATTGCGTGATTATTTGGTTAACACACCACCTCAGTTTGACAAAACCAACAATGAAAATAATAAATGTTTCGTTTCTTCAAACGGGTATATAACAAACAACCAATGCTCCACGACTGGCCTCAAAAAATTGTATTCCTAATGAAGTTACATATCCAACTAAAGCAGAGTGACATAAATACAGAGGCCCATGAATCAATCATCCCGCTATGCGAATGAACCAATAGTTCTAAAGTTTAAACCGGATGTGGATTTTTTTCCATTTTCGCAGCATTTAAAATGATATTTCGTTGAAAATTGCAAACTCCAATGAATATAACATTTTGTTTCGATCATTAATATTTTGTGAGGCTCAACTATTTTTCAATGTAAAGTTGAAAGGGTTGTACTACAATCGAATGTGAATATTTGATATTAGAATATTTTATATCCGTTCTGTATTCCTTTTGACCTTTAAATAAAACTTTATTAATAAAAGCAATGTTATTTGCTTTACAGTGTTTGAACATTAACGGTGTTAAGTTACGCCTCTCACCACGTTATGTCTTAAATTAGAAATAGGAAATATCTTAACGTTAGTTTCCAGAGGGTATCTCGTGTATACATAAATAAGGTAGGTAAGGCAAAGGCCTAGAGCGCAGAGCGTGTTGGTCTGGTTAACTATTTCTGAGATTCACACGTACAGACGAACGTACAGACAAAAGAATAAAAAATACTATTTTGGGCCCTTTCATCATCAAACATCTCTTATACGATTATTTTTTAACATATATTCCACGTAAAGATAGATACAGATTTATTATATATTTCTTTTATTTTCAGCTTCACGCTGTATCCCGCACAAGGCAGGGTAGGCAGATGGAACCCGGGAACCTAGTGTTGAGACACTCTGTTTCATTTCCGTTCTCCACTTTCCGCCGAATTTGAGGTATTGCGTGTTGAGTGACGGAACTCAACGCCGCGCTTTGCCGTATTATTAGAGCGAAGAAATGAAACATTAAATATTTCAATTGAAAATATTGAATATTTCATTTCCTTGACTTGGGATCGAACCCAGAACCTGTCGGTTACAGGGACAAGCTTGTGCCGCTGCGCCACGACAGGCCTATAAATATATATATATTATACAAATTTCATAAACAAAAAAGTAATATAACACAAAGTTTCCAATGTATTTGGTAAAATCTTTAACTGTAGCCGGTCTTTAAAATTTCCTTTTGAGCTAAGTTTAAACCAGCTTTTTGCTTTTGATCGTAAAACGTCGTTTGTGCTACCCTCACTGTAACGATCGGAATATAATAATTCCTCTACACTAGAGCTGTGCAGGTTTATTGACAGAGTACTGCATCGTTACGTTATATTTTGTTATTTTTAAAATAAATCAATAGTTATTTCCTAAGGATCAGTTCTTTAGTTAGGAATTATATATAAGGGATGAAGTAATTTTTTATAAAAATTCAAATAAAAAAAAATCGTTTTGCCAATTATGATTTTATTTTTAAAATTCGGTCTCTTATTATCTCAATCATATAAGAGATATATTTTTACTTCCTTAATCTGGCAACGGGACACAGTGCAGTGGTTGACTACCGCCACTTAACACGCAATGCCTTAAAAATTCAGTGTAAAGTGGAGGATTGGAACTATCTTAACCTAGTCTTAACCTTGCGTGTGGTAGATTCACGTTGCCAGTAATGGCAACACGCATGGGCAGACTCGACCGGATTGTTACCACCCCCAGCATTTAAGACCGGCGTTAAGTAGTGGCTTTGGCGTTTTGCATTAGGTAATGCTGGGCCCCGATACCCATCCACCTTAAAAAAGGACGGCAACGCTCTTGTAGCGCCTCTGGAGTTACACGGGGCCGTGGGCGACGGTGATCACTTATCACCAGGTGACCCGTATGCTCGTTTGTCGTCTTTTCCATAAAGACAAAACCTAGTATAAAGACAATCCATTCTGTTCCCCACTTTCCGCCAAATTTGAGGCATTACGTGTTGCGGGGCATTACTAAACGCCGCGCTTTGCCTTGTTACCAAAGTGAAGAAATAAATATATTAAATATTTCCTACTGTGCCTAAGGGTACAATGGGTTGTATACAGACTTCCTTAAACGTCCAAGTTCCCTTACACATTCAATTTGTGTCATTTCATGTCATTTAATTTAAGTGTCATGACACATTTGACCGCGCGAACGAAGCCACAAGCCAAATCTAGTCTAAATACGCCCGGGCAAAACATATTTTAAACATCAGCCTCAACCATTAAAAGAGATTCGTAACAAATTGAATAGCAGAGATCCGTTTAATTTAACGTCAGAATACTAAATTGCCTTCTTGTTTAGACGTGAGGCCATTCATTTATGTGTTTTCCGTCGAGCCTGGTGGCGGTAGTGCGGTTTGCATTAACTTAAGGAGATTAATTTGGATACGACGTTTTGCGTTGAATACGTTTCTGAGAAAAAAATATTGGAATGGACGTTTTGCTCTGTTATAGTGTTGGTAATGAGGCCTGTCGTGGCGTGGCAGAAGCGTTTGACAGTAAACGGCAGGTTGTGGGTTTGATCTCCACTCAAGGTGATGAAAAATTTCATATTTTCAAGTTAAATATTTAATGTTTAAATTTCTTCGTTCTGGTAACTGTGAAACGGAAGTGAAACGGAGTATCTTAACACTAGGTTCCCAAGTTCCCGCTGCATTATGAATATTTTTAACGTTTATTTACACTGTATGACTTTTCGTACTTTTAATACAGTAAATATCCATCGAGCCAAGTAGTAAAGCGATAACTGAGGTTATTCATTTACGACGATGATTCACGTTGGATTCATTTGTGAGAAATAAAGTGGTATAGACATTTCAGTTCTAATAAATCATGCTTGTTGCAATAAATGTTCGAAATATTTAATTGCTTATTAAATATTTCAAATATTTATTGAGACTTTAGACTTTCACATTACATCTCGCAGGTAGAAAGAACGTAGTGTCAAGAGACTTGTTTCAACCGGTATCGCTTAAATTTAAGATATAAAATTTAAATATTTTTATTTTCTCGAGTGAGGATCGAACCCATTATCTGTTATATTTACAGTCGCACGCTTGTACCTCTGCGCCACCACTCTCATTCAGCTTCACGCTGTACGGCAGGGTTGCCATGTGCGGGATGGGAGGCAGAGGGAACTTGGGAACCTAGTGTTAAGACGCTGCGCCACCACAGGATTCAAATGAAGGTGATCAAATAACCAAATTAATATTTAAATAAAATTCACGTAAATTCTTAATGAATGACGAATTCAAGGAGCGTATAAAATCTAACATTGTATCTGGACTTGTCTTTGTGCAGATTATAAGACCCTGAGGGGTAGGAAAATCTAATTTGAATATAACGTAATTTGTTGCTCGTTTGTGTGAAGGAAAGGAGTTAGAACTGATCGCCTTGGATTTAAATGTTTTTTTTTTGTATTTTATTTATTTTCTTTTATAATGATAATGAAAATTTAATATTTTTTGAACAGATAATTTTGTTAAGATTAAATTTCTATTGTATCTAAACTTTGTAATAAAATATATTTGTTTCTTCTATACGTTTCAGAATTAAAAATATATAAGAAGTAAATAAAATATTTAATATTTTCATATCTTCCTTCTGTTAACAATACGGCAAAAGCGCGGTGTTGAAATCCGCCACTCAACACGAAATATCTAATTTATGGAAAGTGGAGAACGGAATCTCTTAATACAAAATTTCCAAGATTCGTACTGATTATGCCTGATATGTGAGTATTGTATTCCAAATAAGGTATATAAAGGCCTGTCGTGGCGTAGCGGCACAAGAGTATGACTGTAACCGACAGGTTCTGGGTTTGATCCCCAGTCGAGTAAACACGCAATGCCTCAAATTCGGCGGAAAATGGGCAACGGAAGTGGAATGGAGTGTCTTAACACTAGGTCCCCGGGTTTCCTCTGCCCACCCTGCCTCGTGCGGGATACAATGTGAAGTTAAAAAAAAAAGAAAAAAATATATAAGTTATAATATAAAAATTAAAGAATTCACAATTTTCTATCTACACCAGGTATTAACCCCGGGTGAACCCGCGTAATTAAGTGATCATTGAAATTATCGAAGATGTACGAATATCTGATGAAACAAGAGAGATTTAGAAATTAATAACGTATTTCTACATAAATGTTTTTCTTTCCTTACTGTAAGCCTATCGGACCTATTGACTTTGTTGGGTATTTAATATAGCCTTGTTTGAATGAGTTGAGTTCCGCACTCAACTCGCATTGCCTCAAATTCGGCAGAAAGTGAAGTACGAAACGAAGCATCTTAACACTAGGTTCCCAAGATTCCTCTGCCTACCCTGCTATGTGCGGGACACAGGGTGAAGCTGAGGGGAATTAATCGATAATTGGACTACCCAAGATAAAAAGCTTTTACATTTACGAGTAGAATCAGCAGTTTCTGATATTAGGGCGATTTAAATCTTCATCTTTATCATTTATAAGAGTATAGATTTTCTTTAAACTTTCTATTTAAATTATTAAAAAAAAAATCAAGGGAAATTTAAAGCCAGTCGTGGCGCAGTGGCACATTCATTGCCCCTTGAAGAAAATCAATATTGAATGATTTATTTTATGTAACAAATGAAATATATAAAAGAAATATTATCTTTAAATATTTATTTTCTTTAACTTTAAAAGAAAAATTTAAACATTTTTTCCCAAGCGTATGACTGTAACCGACAGGTTGTGGGTTCGATCCTCATTCGAGGACATGAAATATTGAATATTTTCTACTACTCTACTCAGCTTCACGCTGTATCTCGCACATAGCAGGGTAGGAAGAGGGAACTCGGGAACCTAGTGTTAAGACACTCCGTTCCATTTCCGTTCCCCACTTTCCACCGAATTTGAGGCATTGCATGTTGAGTGGCGGAACTCAACGTCGCGTTTTGCCTTGTATCAGAGCGAAGAAATGAAAATATTTAAATTGAAAATATTAAATATTTCATTTCCTCGAGTGGCGATCGAACCAACAACCTGTCGGTAACAGTCGGACGCCTGTGCCGCTGCGCCACGACAGGCCCCAATAATTAATATTTTCAACTTAAATATTTAATGTTTTTATTTCTTCGCTCAGGTACAATACAAAAACGCGGCGTTCAGTTCTGCCACTAATCACGCAATGCCTTATTCAGCAAAGTGAGGAACGGAAGTGGTACAGATTGTCCTAACATTAGGTTCCCAAATTCCCTCTGTCGTGTGCGGGATGCTGAGTTAATTTATTTTTGCTCTGGTAGCGAATCAAAGTGCGGTGTTAAGTTTCGCCAGTCACCAATGCCGCCGGAATTCGGCGGAATATGATATGGTGGATGAAAAAATAAAAAAAAATAAGGAGAATTATTAGCTAAAACTATAAAGCTTATTAAACTGAAAAGGTTCTAATGTAGTCAAACACATTCCTACTACGCGGGAGCTTTGAAGCTTAGTGACGCTTGATGACCTCCATGAAAGCAACTTGATGATACTAACTATTGACCGCGGCTTCGCCCGCTTAAAGTTATTATCATAATATAGAAAGGTTATACAAAATATTTAATAAAATTATAAGCTTTGTGTAAGTTTGATGTGTGAGCTTTATTACTGTAAAGTTTTATCTAAATCTGTTCAGTAATTTTTACTTGAAAATGGAACAAATATTCGTATATTTATTTTTCAAATTTATATTAGAACTAAGTATTAGTGAAAATAAAACTAATAAGTTAAAAAATGTGTAATATATAAAGACATTTCGGTGTGCATTAAAATATTTTTAAATTATGTACTTACATGTTAAGCTTAACGAAGATACGATGAAGTAAACACCATGAATCACCTGTGAACAAAAAAAAAATATGATTTAAATTTTTTTCACGCTGTATCCCGCACATGGCAGGGTAGGCAGAAGGAACATGGGAACCTAGTGATACATAGTTCTTTTTTCTAATTTGAGGCAGGCACATTAAATGGTGGAAATTGACGCCGCGCTTTGCCCTATTACCAGACCAAAAAACATAGATTTTCTTGAGTGGGAACAATTTTCGAATTCATAAAAAAACAATAGTTTCACCATTTTAGATCTATTATATCTTAAAAATATTCCAAGCTGTAGAACGTTATGCAATTTGTAAATGTTCAGCGCGAAGTGAGACACAGGTGCATCTGTGAAATATGTGTCTAGTTTACTTGTGGGATGTCGAGATTATTAAATATCATCTCTATGAGAAGAATTTTATCGGAATTAACGATTTTTTTTTGTAGTATGTTAATATGATGTATAGATTTTGTTTTATTTCCAAAATATAAATTCTGTCAAACTCAACGCCATTCACTGTGTTCTTACGAAAGTCTAGAAATATAGGTAATAATTCTTTCGATTAAGAATCGAATTTATGACCATGGTTTTTGTAGTCGAACTACTGCTGCTGTGCCAAGATGGTGTCTATTATCTTTTTAACTCCAAAAGCAAAAATATGTATGTTATAAATTTGACATGTCTGCTTGTCCGTGGCAACGTAACTTCAGAATTAATATAATGATTTGAGTGTGGCTGATATTATTGGCGTATTTTTTAGCTATGTTCAATGAAAATCCAAGTAATAGTTTAAGAGCCACAAGAAATTTATATTCATAAAGGATATATTTTAATATACTATAAATGTAACTGACAAAAATACCAAATACGACGAAATTCATAAGAAATTAAAAATTAAACAAACGTTTTCCTTTCGTTATTAAATTCGGTATAAATTTGAATAAAGTGTGCAATTCTCTTATAATGTTATCACGATCTTCATCGTATCTTACAATTTAAATTTCCTACGTATACGTAATTGCCTAAAGGAATGTTCCTCAGGACTTCTTCTTTATATCAATCTATTTGATATTGCAAATTAAGACAACATTTTGTTAGAAAATTTGTCGTATGGAAAATTATTTTGAGTGTTATTACTGTACATATTATATTTTATTCAAGCCTGTCGACTGTTTTTGATTCAGTACATCGGTTTCCATATGGAGGACTTTTTTTTCTATTTCCTCGTTCTGGTAACAAGGCAAAACGCTGCGTTAATTTCCGCCACTCAACACGTAATTCCTCGTAAATTCAGCAGAATGTGGGAAATGAAAGTGTCTTACTGGGAACAGAGTGTCTTGATACAACGTTCCCAAGTTCTGTGCTATGCGCGTGATATAAAGTGAAGCCACAAACAAATAAAAATTGTATTTATTTTAAAATAATATTATATATGTTAAATATTCGTTAATATATTTTAAAATTAAATTTTGTATACATTTATTATTTACTCAAACGTACGTAGTGAATTTCTGGCAACATTTCTTTCTATTATCACCGTAGAAAATAAATTATTATCATTTCCTTGATTTCTTAATAATATTTACAAACGGAAAGCTATAGAGTGGTCTGAATATAGCATACTCATGAACTCCCAATATCACAACATTAAAATCAAAATGAAAACACAACATACAGTATCTAATAAATCAATATTGCGGGTAGTCGTGGAAGTGTCAAGACGTGCATTTATGTGCTCTGTATATATTATTTGGAATATTTATTATAAAACGTTTGAGTTTAAATGTTTGAGTGTTAAAAGTACTGTGCATAAGTTGATTTAAACGCTATTTCCAACACCCTATCTCACATTCATAATGAACACCCCAATTGAGCAACTAATTAGTAGTATGGAAGAACTATCTTCGATGTTTAACAGCCGAATGGGAGAATTCGAAAAAAATTTGCCACAAACAGGTAGTGCTGCCGTTTTTTATCGTTTTAATTGTTTAGTATTATTAGTTTTATACAGTTCTACTTGACTATATATATTTTATTTTTATTTAATATATAAATATATATATATATTTTTTTTTATAATTAAGTATGTCTCTTGATATTGATGAATATTTATCCTTTTCTTCTGACGATTATTTAAGTGCTGACAGTAGTAGCAATACCTCACAGGGTGATATTGCGCCTTTATCAAATAAACTTACCGACATTTTTGAAAATAATCAGACTTCCCTCTCCTTTGTGCATATCAACGCACAGAGCTTACTGGCTCACTACACTGATCTTCTTACATCTTTTAGCTCCGGCGTAGTTGATTGTATATTAGTTTCTGAAACCTGGCTAAAACCGTCTTTACCTTCTACCAGTTGCTCCCTGCCAGGTTATCAGCTTTTTCGTAATGATCGTGCTGGTAGGGGCGGCGGTGGAGTAGGTATTTATATACGAAGCACTATTCCAGCCAAAACTATTTTGTTCTCACAGGCATCAACTACTGGTTCGCTTGAGTACATTTTTTTAGAATTGACGGTGCATTACAAAAAAATACTTTTAGGTGTACTTTATTGTCCAAATGACAAAATAAACTATTTTACCGAATTAGATACTGTTCTTGATCGCCTTTTACCTACTTATGATAATTTTATTTGCATGGGTGATTTAAACACATGTTTATTAAAAAATGACTTTAGAGCACAAACTTTAAAAAATATAATTTCTTCTTTAAACTTGCATATTCTCTCCACAACTTCGCCGACACATTTCTTTCCCAACTGCAGGCCGTCTCTTTTAGATTTAATAATTGTCTCTAATCCTAATCTTGTAACTTCTCATGGACAGTTAAATGCTCCTTTTTCTTATCATGATCTCATCTATCTCGCTTATAAATTGCGTACTCCTAAGGTTAGAGGCAAAATTCACTTCTTACGCAATTTTAAGCATATGAACCTGGAACGCTTAAGAGAAGATGTAAAAAATATTAATTGGACACCCGTACTTAAAGCCAATCAAATAGATAACATGGTTGAATTCTTAAGTGCTGAATTGATCAAATTGTATGATATACACGCCCCAGCAAGTCTCATACTTAAACTCTGATCTTGTTGCTATCAGCTCCTGGGCTGAATCTTTCGGTCTTTTGGTGAATCCAAATAAATCTCAAGCCATTATTATCGGTAGTAGCAGGCTAAGATCTAAAATAGATTGGAAGTTAGTTCCCGATATACAGTATTCAGTTTCTAAAATTGAATATTACGACAAGGTACGGAACTTAGGCTTGATTATGGACAGCAGGATGTCTTGGGATGCTCATGTCAACGAAGTTAGCAAACGTATGCACTTCTCCTACCACTCTCTTAAGCGTCTCCAATTTTTTCTCCCCTTTAAAACAAAAATTATGCTTGCGCAATCTTTACTCTTACCAATCCTCGACTACGCCGATGTTTGCTATTTGGATGTAACTGAGGAGCAAATTAATAAATTAGAGCGTCTACAAAATCTGGCAATACGTTTCATATTTGGTCTTCGCAAATATGATCATATTTCTCGTTTTCGTGCTCAACTTAATTGGCTCCCAATCAGACTTCGTCGAGATGTGCACATCCTTTCTGTCCTCTTTAACATTCTTAATGATCCTAATTCTCCCTCCTATCTTTATTCACGATTTAACCTTTTACCTACCCCAACTCGTTCCAGGCGTTCGTGTTTGACGCATACGCTAGACATTCCAATCAGTAATACAAGTTTCCGAAAAAAATCTTTCTCAGTTCACGCTGCAGTACTTTGGAATAACTTACCTAAAACAATCCAGAAAAGTTCATCTATTGACATATTCAAGAAAAGAGTGAAAAAACTACTTCTTAAGCAAATTACTGTCAGTAAATAATCATCAGCTTTTATTTTAATAAACGTTTATTAATAATCCTATGTATGTGTAAGTATGTCTTCATATTTATTTTGTATATATGTGTGTATGTGTGCATGTGTGTATGTGTGTATGTGTATATATGTATATATGTGTATATATGTGTATATATATATGTATGTATGTGTATGTATATATATATATGTATGTGTGTAAATATATGTATATATCTTTACTTATATTTTTATATATATAAGAGTTCATGTTGCACCTGCACTTTTAGACCTGCAATATTTTTATATAATTTTTTCTTATGTCCATAGGTTGACTGGAAGAAATCTCTATTAGAGATAAGTCCACCCTTGCTAACAATGTTACTCCAAATATTGTATTAATATGTTACAAGTGCAATAAAGAGTATAATATATTTTCTGTTAATTCACAGTTAGAAAAAAATATAAGTATATATTTATTTAGAAAACGTTTCAATCCACACCACTTGAACAGGTCATAAGTACCTCAGGTTCGATTCCCGCTACGTTCAAATTTGAATACGTTTTCGAAATAAATAAAAAGAAAAACAATATCAAAAAAAAATTAAGTAAAAAGAAAAACTGAACATTAACCCAAGAAGCAGTTACAAATCACCACTAACAAAGGTATTAAAGCCATTGCTTAATGCGACGACAAGGAAACTCTGAAGACTCTCAACGTTAGATATTAGTTTAGTAAAAGGCGAAATAACTACGACAACTCCGCCGAAAGTTTTATCAAATTTATTCCAACTATTAGACCGCCCTGTTTGAGAAAAAAGTTTCCTTTTATCTCTCCGCTCTCTTAGAACACAATGCGGTAATAGAATAATGAAAGTGAATTTGAAGTAGATACGTACAGTAGTTTTGCTTTTAGCTATTCTCGAGTTTGCGGTTTTGTTTCTATTTTCTTTGTAGAAATGTATTAATTGTGATTGGTTTCTTTTGTCGCGAATTTGTGTACGAAATTGTTGAATGATTTTAATTTAAAACAACAATTGCAATTATTTTTTTTTCAGCTTCACGCTGGTTCCCGCAAATAGCAGGGTAGGCAGAGGACACTTGGGAACCTAGTGGTGAGACACTCGATTTTTGAGGCATTGCGTGTTGAGTGGTGGAACTCAACGCCGCTAGAATAAGGAGTATATTCGCATGCCATATCAAACATCTTCCATGCACAGTGTTTATTTTTAAACTAAAATGTACCTTAACATGAAATATCTTTAAAAAATAGAGTTGCAAAGAGAACAGAGTGTCTTAACATTAGGTTCCCCCTGTCCATCTTCTTACATGCGGGATACAGCGTGAGGCAAAATAAATTTTGAAAGAAAAATATGAAATATGAGAATCATGTCCATCTTTTAAGCCATTCTATAGAGAACAGTACTAGATATTTTGTGCTCAAGATATAAGTTTTTGTTAAGAAATCTAAAGGTATACGAATAGTGCCTTCAATTTTGTCAAAGAGATATGGAAACGTCTTTCAGTTATCTTTCTATGCACAAGTCTTTGGCTTTATATCTGACAAAAGATATTCTAAAAGTATATTACATTCAATACTGAATTGTTAAATTTTAATGTTTTTCCCTAAGCTTTGGTTTCGTAAAATTTTATTAGTATAGTAGTTCCTGTTCCAGTTCTTGTATAAAATTCGAAATATCCTCTTTAATAATAAATATTTAACTTCAACTTGCTAATTCCAGTAGTTTTAACTGTGCGTTTTCTTTTAGTCTTCCATTAATACATACACAAACACTCACACACAAACACACACACACACACACACACACACACACATACACACACTTCTTAGCTTTTTTGTTCCTAATGCAATATATGTATGTAATTATTTTATTCGGCAGCGGCAGAAGCGTGTGACTGTAGAGGGCAGGCTGTGGGTCCCCTGACACCCACCCACTCGAGGAAATAACATATTTTCAATTTAAATATTTAATGTTTTTATTTCGTCTCTCTGGTAAGAAGGCAAAGCGCGGCGAAGGCAAAGGAATGAAAGTGGAACGGAGTGTTTTGCACTAGGTTCCCAAGGTTCCTCTGCTTACCCTGCCATGTACGGGATACAGCGTAAACCGTGAAAAACGATCACTTACAGACGTGACATCGAATATCAATAAACGAAAATTGCATTAAGATCTCTTTCATACTTAGAAGAAACTAAGCTTTAAACCAATAAAAATGGATATTATAGTATACCTAACATAAATATTAAAATAAATAAACAGTTAATTAGAAAGTTGAATTTTGAGTTTATTTTCAATATAAGAAAATTCCAAGACTTATTTACTTTGAAACTTTATCACTTAAGGTTATCTACAGGTTTTCTTTCATGGTACGGTCTTAAGATGTTTGAAGAATTATGTTCTATAGATACGAGTATATATAAAAAATAATTAAATTTTCTTCTAGTAACAGCACTACTGTTAAAAACACAAAAAATATACATATTATACTAAACTTAAATTTAAAAAGCGTATAAAAATTTTGAACGAAGCAGGATTTGAACCCGCGCCTCTGGAATACCGTTCCAGCGCTCTGACCACTAAGCCATTCGTTCTCACCGAGCTCCGTCGAAATTCTTATACGCTTGTTACAACTTATTTTTGTTAACAACTTAGTTTAGTATTTTCTGTCCTAAGTGTGGAATAACACTGTTAAAAACACAAAAAATATACATATTAATTAAAAGGCCTGGGGGCCTGTCGTGGCGCAGCGGCACAAGCGTGTGACTGTAACCGACAGGTTCTGGGTTTGATCCTCACTCAAGGAAATGAAATATTTAATATTTTCAATTTAAAATATTTAATATTTCATTTCTTCGCTCTGGTACATGGCAAAACGCGGCAATGAGTTCCGCCACTCAACACGCATGCCTTAAATTCGGCCAAAAGTGTGGAATGGAAGAGGAAAGGAGTGTCTTAAGACTAGGTTCCCGGGTTCCAAACATATATATACATATATATTTCTCCAGATGCTTGAATCAATTCATTAAATCCTTATTTTTACATACATTTTCTGTTTAAAATCTTACTTTCTTTTCCTTTAATAGTAAAAATAAAGCTACAGTAGCCTTACAGTTACTGATAAACGAAAATAATATCAAATAATCATACCCTTCAATGAGAATCGAACCTATACCAATCAAATCCACAGACACAACTCTTACAGTGCCTACTCTTCCTACAGTCAGTCAATTAGTGACATTGCTATCGACTCTTTAGATATATGGTAAAACTTTTTCGACCGCAAAACTAACCGCACATTGTGTAAATGAAAACACTGGTGCTTTGTTACATCCAGTGTGATTTAACCTTTTTAAAAAATCGATAATATATATGTTTTATCCTTTTTTAATGAGCTAAAGCTTGTTTTGGTTTTACTATGGTGCCGATAAATTCGTGATGATGTGGCACAGGCAAAAGCTTGCGGCTGTAAACTCTATGGAGAGGAAAAGAGGCTATGGGTTCAACTTCCATTTGAGAAAATTAATCGTTTGTTATTTTGATGTGTTTGCTCTAAAAATGAGGCGGAGCTGTGTTCTACATACAGTGACTCAAGCACCGGCGAAAAGTGGGGAACTAAAATCATATAAGTATGTACATAGTAATGAATTCCAGTACTTATCAAAAATATCTTAAATTATTGTAGTTTCTCATAGTCCTTCTCATATATAATAAAACAATATCTTTTGTAAGTTAAATTTTTCAAAATACTTAAATATTAACTTTTGTATAAGTCGTATTTTCCATTGATATTCAATCTCGAAGTTTCAGAACCCTCGGCGGGTTAGTCGACGTTTTTAAATAAACAGTTATATGATGTAGTTTAAAAACGAAAAAAAAAAGTAATCTAAGGATATAAATTATATTTTCTTATTATGTCATTAATTGTATAAAAAATAGATAAAATACAACAATAAAATAAAAGGGGGTCCCAAGTTCCCTCTAATAAGAAAAAAGTTAAATAAGGGCACGGACCCGCTAACAAGATAAAAAAAGGATACAGATTGCAAAGTTTGTACACTTTCTGTAGTGTAATAGATAATATACATATTTAAAAGTAATTGTATTTTCATTAAATTATTTGAATATTAAAATGTCTTTCCATACAAAAAAAGATCTTTCTTTCTCCAAATTATTAATATTTATATTAACTTCTGTAAAAGGATTCAATACCTTTGCCAGTATATTCGCAGGTAGAAACGACCTACATAATATATTTTAAAGTAACAATACTTACTAAAGAAAACCATTTCTTTTTTGCTTATATGTAAGTGTAGACGTGATTTTCGTGCAATAAATTGTATCCATAGCGTTATATATTATTATAAAAGACCAGGCAATTTGTAGAAGAGAAAAAAATAGAACAATATTTGTTTGTATAAAAAATATTAAACATGAAACATAGAAATATAAAATGGTAAAAGATATGCAAAGGCGGTCTTGTTGCTTCAAACAATCTCTTACAGACAGCCTTTGGTAAATAACGGTGGTCTTTCCCTCAGTTTCCCGCATGTGGCACTCTGTTCCGTTGCCCATTGTACGCTGAATTTAAGGCATTGCGCCTTTTTAATTATATATATACATGTATATATATATATATATATATATATATATATATATATATATATATATATATATATATATATATATATATATATATATATATATATATATATATATATATGTATATATATATATATATATATATATATATATATATATATATATATATATATATATATATATATATATATGTATATATATATATATATATATATATATATATATATATATATATATATATATATATATATATATATGTATATATATATATATATATATATATATATATATATATATATATATATATATATATATATATATATATATATATATATATATATATATATATATATATATATATATATATATATATATATATATATATATATATATATATATATATATATATATATATATATATATAATGCAATGCCTTAAATTCAGCGTACAATGGGCAACGGGAAAGAGTTGTACAAAGCGCACGACGTAATTATAATTAGTCTACAATTTGTACTGTCTTTTATTTTAAATGTAAACAAAATAAATGTATATATAATTTCGTATTTCTCGCCAATTTTCATAATTATACGTCCACGAAAAGAACACTATCATGCTTAATATTGCATAAACGATGTATAAACACTCATATCTTTTATTGCGTTGACGGACGAATGGACAAAGAGACACATATATTTTCTTGATTGGAACCAGTAATTTCAAAGAAAAGCTCGTTAACGCAATTAAACTTTTTCTCTTTATAACAGTGCGAGATCGCGGCGTTTATTGCCGTCATTCAATGTTTGAAATTTACATTTGAAATGTGAAAAACAAAGAATTCTGATAGTAAATTATCTTTAAAGCATAGATCTGAAAACAAAAAAATCGTAAAAGAAAATTTATTAGATAATGGTATCTTTTTTATCAGCTTCACGCTGTATCCCGCACACGTGACAGGGTAGGCAGAGGGAACCCGGGAACCTTGTCTGAAGACATTCCGTTCCACTTCCGTTCTCCACTTTCCGCCGAAATTGAGGCATTGCGTGTTGAGTGCCGGAACTCAACGTCGCGCTTTGCCTTATTACCAGAGCGAAGAAATGAAACATTTAATATTTAAATGGAAAATATTAAATATTTCATTTCCACGACTGGGGATCGAACCCAGAACCTGTCGGTTACAGTCACACCCTTGTGCCGCTGCGCCACGACAGAACTCGATGATATCTTTTTCATAAGAAAATAATGAAATGATAATAAAGTAATGACATTATGAGGAAAAGATTTACAGATACAAAAGTCGTGGCTTCTAAAAGCTAATTACATGCAAATTTTTATATGAAGAATAATATTAAAAAATAATATAAAAATGTAGAACAAATGCTTTATACTTTATAATAATATTGCTATGGCATTATTTTTGCAGTGACCAGTGCTAGCGATTGACGTTATAATTTTCTCATACAAAAGATTATTTAAATTTACTTTTATAATATATTTTCTGAGCAACCTTTTTGTTAAATTGTTATTAAGCAGTAGAAAGTTATATGAAAAATTGTTTTACGGCTTTTACCTAGCTGTCGTTGTGGTGGCTGTCCTTTAACGTTCAATATCTTAGCCTTTTTTTTTTATAAAAAAGAAATAAGACGAAACGGAAACGAAAGATAGATTTTTTTTCAACGACGAAAGATAGACTATTGTTACTTATTTGTTACCATTTCTTTTGATATGCTGATAGCATATCAAAAGAATTGGTAACAAATAGGTAAAAATAGTCTATCTTAAAAATAATTAAAAATTTTAGGTGACTCATACTTTCAATAGAATCGATAGGAAGAATGTGCAGCGTTAAGTTCCGCAAATCAAAATACAATTGCACTTGAATTATTGTAGTATAATACCTGAATTGTATATGTAATCTTATGTCAATAGCGTAATGTTCTGCCCCGCACATAGTAAAGCAGGTAGAGAGAACCTGGTAACCTGAAGTTAAGATATTCCGCTACCATTAAGACACTTCCATACTTCACTTTCCGGTGTATTTCCGAGGTATTATGTTTTTGTGGTGGAACTCAACGCCGCATATAGCCTTGTTACCAAAGCGAGGAAATGTAAATATTAAATATAATTAAATGTTGTTAATGAGTTCAAAGAGAAATTAATAAAAGTTAAATGAAAGTAATGACAAGTACGAAAACTATTAAGTAGAATTGTTTCATTCCCCCAATGAAATTCGAACACGCAACTGTTTTTCATACAACAAAAAAATTACATATTTACAAACATTATCTTAACATAAATATATGGAGACATAACACCGATATGTTAAGAAAACGCCAAGCCATCGTATGTATAAGCGATGCTAACAATAAATACTTAACTGAATTTGATAGGTATTGGGCTCTCTGCCAGCGTATAGGTTATGAATTATTATTGCGCTACAGGATCCAGTGTTAAGAGGATGTTTAGCGTAAACCTTCTCAAAGCTTGGTACATTGCCTAACATTACAATAGTATATGGGAAATAGAATAAAAATATTGTTGAAATATGACTAATATTCGTCCTGTCGATGCACTGTTTAAACTGTACGTGACAGTTGTTGCTTCAATTTCTGTCGATTAATTTTTAATTTAAATTTTAGAAAAGGAAAACATATTTGGGCTTAAATGTATGAAAATATTAATTTTCCAAAGTTTCACGTTTAATCTTGCACAACTTATCAAGAAAAACTAACTTTAGTGAACCAATGACAAATTGTTTGATGTTTAAAAAATAAAGATTTTTTTTTAATTAAAACAATAAAATATTTGAATTTAAAAACAAACCCACTTAATATAATCTAAAGATTCAAAATCGTGATAATAGAATAGAAATACAAAAAAAATGTGCTTACTGACTAACTCTTTACCTTCTGATACGATTTTATAAAACATAGCTTGATTTTTAAACATTAAACATAGCTTCATCCTAGAGTCGCAAATGAAGGAACGTCATTCTTTTATACCTGTCCTGCGAAATGTAGATGAACAAAATTAGTACATAAAGGTGTATAATTTTAGAAATATTAAACTTTTGTATGAACTCAGAAACAAACAATGAAATCTGAATTTGGATAACTAATGTTAATGATATATTTTTTTCTTATGTCATTTTAAACTAAATTCAACTAAGCTGAAAATATAATTAAACATCAACATACTTCTTTCTAACTTCATTCTATCCCGCACATAGTAGGGTAGGCAGTGGAAATTTGGCTATACTGACACTTCCTACACATTCTTGAGTAGTTGCGAGATGAGTGGCGGAACTTAACACCGCGCTTTCCCTCGTTTTCAGAGCGAGTAAATATTTTACTTCCTTGAATACGAATCGAACCCAAAATTTGCCGCTTTTGTTCGAACACCAATCCCTTTTCCTGCCTTTTAATAAAACGGCGAGAAGTCACTGATTATAATATATTAGAATATTAAATTGAAGAAATTAAAACTGCAGCTCTGCGGAATTAAGATAACTAGAATGAAAGTTGAGGTTCCAAGAATTACCATTTCTTAAGATCTTTTCAATTTCATAAAGGAAGCACTAAAATTTTCATAATTTTATAAAGTCAATAGATATAAAATAGCAAATTAAAATACAGAATAAAATTACTCAGCTTCACGCTGTACCCCGCACACGGCAGGAACTTGGGAACCTAGTGTTAAGTCACTACGGTCCACTTCCATTTTACACTTTCCGACGAATTTGAGACATTGCGTGTTGAGTGGCGGAACTCAACGCCGCGCTTTGCATTGTTAGCACAGCAAAGAAATGAAATCAATAAATATTTTATATTTCATTTTCTCGAGTGGGAATCGAACCCACAAGCTCTCGGTTACAGTCACACTTGTGCCGCTGTACCACTACAGAAATCAAAGACAGAAATAAATTTCAATATTTTGTTTCTTGGATTCACGCTAGATCCCGCGCTTGGGAACCAAGTGTTAGAACTATTCTACAGCTTTTTACGCGCTTCCCGCATATATCAGAGTAGGTGAATCGTCTATGTCATTTTCAAGTTACTGCGTGTTCATAGGCGGAATTTAACGACACCATTCAAATTGCTTACAAAAAGAGAAAATAACTATAAATAATTTCCTTGAGGGAATTAAACTTTTGACCACGCTTTAATTCGAAAAACCGTTTTTAATATGAAAAACTGAAAAAAATATTATAGCTTCTCGCTGCATCCTGGCAGAATAGGCAGAGAGAGCATTGGTGAACACTCTGTTCGCTTCCGTTCCCCAATTTTCCACTATAATATTGTGTGTCGTAACTCAACACCGCGCTTTGGCGCGCTTGCCAGATCACAGAAACGAAAATATTAAATATTTAATTTCCTCTCCTGGGAACCGAACCCACAATTTAAGAACTCGCTTAGTTTTAATCAAAACACACGTAAAAAACACAACCATGAGCATTTTTAGTAAACAAAAAACGATCATAATAAGGTCCTTATTTATCTCATAGATTTCAATTTATAAGGAATTCCTCGACGATATTAGTCGATTAATATTTCCTTTCAGCGATGTTACATCAGCTAAAAAGAGAATTGTTCCTTTGTCCGGTTTTGACAATGTCCCTTGAAACATCCTTACAAATATTAAAAGCTTTATAACAAACTGGTTGTTATAAATACATGTATTGAATATATTGAAAATTTTGTGAGAAACGGAGATGTTGTTGTTGATCTTTTGCGTGGTTGTAGGTTCTATTTCCGGCTGAGGGAAATTTATTTAGATGATTATTATTTCTCAGATCTAGTAGAATAGGCGTGGCGTTGAGTTACGTTAATGGAAAATTTGGAAAACTTGTCCGTAGGTTTGTGCACGCTATTCTAAGAGACGGTTTGACTTTTTTTAATGTAGTTTTCACTATTGTATTTTCTCGATTTTCCTTTATCATTTTGTGTTTGTAGAATTAAAATAGGATCATACGTAAATCAGTGAGTTCTATTTCATTTATTTGCTACAATATATATATAAATATATATATATATATATATATATATATATATATATATATATATATATATATATATATATATATATATATATATATATATATATATATATATATATATATATATATATATATATATATATATATATATATATATATATATATATATATATATATATATATATATATATTGATATTTATTGTAACTTATGGTTAATTTCTTTAAAATGTTTTCAAGCAGACAAGGCCGCGGGTAGGTAGCTAGATTGACAATAATAAAATGAAAAATAAGAAAACCACTAAGGATTTCCTAATAATCTGTTCTGTATGTAGGTGTCAATATTGTGATCATTGTATCAATATCTCCAGCTAATAGTTTAATACAGGCAAGCCTATACTACTATCTCAAGAGATTATCGCTTAGCAGTTACATTAAGTGCCAGACTTAGTACCTTAACTTGAACCTGACCGACGTTTGTATGTTAATTTCTACACAGTGAGTAATGCATAAGAAACGCGGCGTTGAGTTACGCCAATTAAATGGAAATTTCTAAAGAATTGAGATAGTGTGGAGAAAAATATTTTAACTTTTATTTCTCTGCCTCGTGATGGCGTATGAAATTATTTA
Source organism: Eueides isabella (assembly GCA_019049475.1). Taxonomy (NCBI): domain Eukaryota; kingdom Metazoa; phylum Arthropoda; class Insecta; order Lepidoptera; family Nymphalidae; genus Eueides; species Eueides isabella. The sequence continues at coordinate 2,104,480 of CM032389.1, read as the reverse complement.
ATAAATTTCTCGTGTTTGCAATTCAAGTCCAAATATTTTTTATATTTCTTCACTCTAGTAACAAAACAAAGCGTGACATCAATTGAAGTGTTGCAATGGGAACGGAGTGTCGTAACATTACGTTCCCAAGCTCTCTCTGCCTACCATATAGGAGATACAGCGTGAAAAGAAAATAATTGAACGTACAGCACAGATTTCAAATTCATTCAAAAGGCACATGTAATAAAGTGTTACGAATGAATTGTTTCCTAGCTCTTAGCGCTATATTGTGATCGTTCAATGCTTGCAACCTACATTTCACGTAAAATAGAACTCGGCAATTTGAAAAGTGGGACTTAGTCTCTAGTCTTATTACATATTGTATTTAGACATTTGTTGCAGTTCCATACTTTTAATGGGTTAATTTGGTAGATTTTGAAGACTGTCGTGGCGGAGCGACGAGCGTGTGACTGTTAATGACGAGTTGTGAGTTTGATTCCCACTCGAGGAAATCAAATATTTAATATTTTCAAATTAATTATTTAATGTTTTCATTTATTGGCTCTGTTAAAGTCTGGATTAAGTTACGCCGCTCAACACGCAATGCCTCCAATTTGGCGGAAAGTGGGAACGGAAGTGAAACGGAATGTCTTTACACTAGGTTTCCAAGTTTCCTCTGCCTACCCTGCCATGTGCGGGATACAGCGTGAAGCTGAGTACGAGTAAGAATAAGGTTTTTTACTATATTGGTCACGGGTTTATGCAAAATGTACAATTGGTTGATTAGAGCATGTCGAGGGAAAGAATAGCCCAAAGACACATGAAGCAAGAGTGAGAAGTTAAAGAGGCAGTAATATATGTGAAAGAAACATTCAGAGATCACTTAGTTCTCTCTGGTTACATTGCTTTTTTGTATCGTTTGTATACACAAACATAATGATTCAAAATGATTCTTAATTATATAACAATATAATACGTAACATAACGAAAATTGATTATAGAGGCAGTCTCTAAATACGATGGTAGAGAGTTCGATCCCTATTCAGTAAACCGGATTATTTTCATTTTACATTTCTGGTTAAGTTAAATGGCGTAACTTAACGCCGCGCTTTGGGCGTAAAGTGAGGAACGGTGTTTCTTAACACAAGGTTTAACAAAAAACCGTATAAATTGTTGAATGTTAGGGAGTCTGAAGTTATATCCTCTCAGAGGACAAAGGAATTCTTCAAATTCTTACCAAAAGTTCCTTTGAACAACAACCCATGTTCAATTTTGAGAGAATAATTTTTCTTTATGTTGCTATTGAAAACCTTAATTTATGAGCTTGAAAAATTTGATTTATGAGTTATGTCTAAGTCATTAGCATATTTTTCCTAATTTCGATATATTTTGATTTCAAATATATATATTTTTTATAAATATGCTGATTGCATAAACGTTATTAGAGGCGTGTTGTGCCAGAGGGGCTTAAGCATTTGACAGTTGACAGTTAACGTGACACGTTGAGGAAATTTAAAGTTTTATTTTTTTCGCTTTGGTAACTAGGCTAAGCGCGGCGTTAAGTTCCGCCACTTAACACACTAACTCAAGTTCAGCGAAAAGAGGTGAACGGAACGGAGTGTCTTTACACTGGGTTCCCATGCTCCCTATCTCGTCTACCTTGCCATGTGCAGAAAGCTTAAAGTTCTCGCTTTAGCTTCACGCTGTATCCCGCACTAGGCAGGGTAGGCAGAGGGAATGGAAGTGGAACCTAGTGTTATGACACTCCGTTCCACTTCCTTTCCTTACTTTCCGCCGAATTTAGGCATTGCGTGTTGAGTGGCGGAACTCAACGCCGCGCTTTTGCCTTATTACCAGAGCGAAGAAATGAAACATTAAATATTTTAAATTGAAAATATTAAATATTTCATTTCCTCGACTGGGGATCGAACCCAGAACCTGTCGGTTACAGTCACACTCTTGTGCCGCTGCGCCACGACAGGCCTCAAAGCACAGTTTATAAATAATACAGTACGATTGGAAAATAAATGTTGATTATTGTTTATTATACAATATAGATGATAGTTTCTTAGAAAAGAAACACTCAAATGTATAACAATATATGTTTACTTTTTCACAGTAAACTGATTGAAAGACTACAATATGACTCTAGTACTATTTCGTATCCTCAACACAAGAAAGCTTGAGTTCTTCGCCTCATCCTGAAACATACATATACAGCGTGAAGCTCAGTAAGAGTAACAATAAGGTTTTTACTATATTGGTCACGGTTTCATTGATTTGTTGCTAAAATATATAATTTGTTTATTAGGACATGTCGAGGGAAAGAATAGCCTAAATGAAACAAGATAGAATATGTGCCTGAAGCGAAATAAAAAAAATCAATTACGGAATGGATCATTCTCAGCACAACCGAAGATTAACTTCTTGTAAAGGTATAAATTGTAAGGTGCATTTATCTACACTGACATCCCTATTTAAGTAGTACAGATAGCTAGTTACCAAATAGGCGAAATTGACCTCAACAGTAACGGATATGTGACAAGAAAAAGGAAGAGTAATCATTTAAAACGAATCTATCACAAGTGACATACGTGACAGCATATCACATGCTATAGGCACTAGACATAAATTCAAAATTTCAAAATTCAATAATATCAAGGATGTGACCAAGGATGTGACAATAAACGTTACAGATTGTTCTGTGGTGGTTCGATTTGCACTTGAGGAAATGTAATATGTATTTAGTATTTACAAAAACAAGGCAAATGCGTCGTAATAATTCCACCACTATACACGTAATATAATAAATTTGGCAGAAAGTGGATAAGAAAGTAGGTTTCCAGGTTTTCTCTGCTTATTCAGGTCATGTGTGGGATAAAGTGTAGTTTACAAAACTAACAAAATTGTGCAAAAGAGTATATTAAAATAAAATCTAATCAGTGAAAATTGTAAAATCTGAAAAAAAGATGAATCAATCAATATCCGTCGAGTGGGAAAACTCAGTACTGTCTTGTTACCATAGCAAAGAAATAAAAATATTAAAGAAATAACTTCTTCGAGTGAGGATTGAACCTATTACCTATTGCATTTACCAAGAATGACTTTAAATTTGTAAAACGCATAGAAATTAAAAAAAAACTCAAATTCACGATCCGTTCCATAGTAAAAAACCAAAAAATAGCGCCAGCAACCAGGAAATTAAACGATTCAATAAAACTGCTATAGTTCCAAAATGTGAACTGTTAAAAATAAAAGTTTTATAGACTTCGGGCGTCCCATTAGGACAATTAGTGTAACTCGATTTGGCAAAGTTCTGGTGTCGTTATAGTTAGTAGTGAAGAGAGTGACTTTGTTTAATTAGACTTCTATGTTTTTTCTAACCAAATGAAAACTGGCCAAGAAACTTTTAATAGAAAACTATTCTCTCTTTTACTACTTGTTTTAGAAGAAGAATGTTTGGTTTTTTGAGTTAAAGTTTAATTAAAGCTTTATGGCGGAGGAGAATGGTCTGATTATGATCACGGTGGTTGTGGGTTCAGTTTCAATTTTAATATTTAAATATTTATTTTCTCTTTCAACTAAGTAAGTAATCTTAAATGAGAAACAGCGTTTGGTACTGCAACTCGAGGTATTCAACTATTTTGTAAAATATATACAAAATGCATTGTAAAAATATATACAAATGCTTCAAATTCGGCGGAAAGATGGAAACAGAACTGTGCGTGATACAGTGTAAAGCTGAGTAAGTGAGTTAGTGAGTGAGTGAGTAACTAATATCGAAATCAAAAAAAAAAAAAAATAATATTATATGGATTCTTGTGAGAAAATGTCCAATAACCAAACTATTGAATTAAGATCTCACATTAATCTGTTAGTTCTTAACTTTTATAAACTATTCAGTATTGAAATTTTTTAAAGTGCAAGATTTTTCCATCGAAGCTCTTTCAGAAGTTTCGACTTCGCCGCATAATTAAAATGTTAGAATCCTAAGTAAACTTAATTTCAAAAATCGAACATTCTTCTTTGAGTCAGTAATAAAAGAAAGCATGGCCGTACTTAAAAGTTTCTCGGGTAGCTTTCATTTGGTCATATCTTCGGTATATTTATTCATTGAAGCTTTTGAGGCTTTTCGAGTAGTACAGATACTGCAAACTGGATAACAGTATAATCATCATATACGGGAAAACAACTTACAAAAGGGTTTTGCTTATATAAAATAATTAAATCAAGGTGTTTCCTTTCCTACATAAGCTTTTAAATCAACATTTATGGTATTAACTGATATATTTTTTATAGTTTCTAGTGATAATTCATTCCGTTTCTCACATTGCCGTAGAATTTAAGGCAGCAAATGCTAAGTGGCAGAACTCAACGCCGCAATTTGCCTGAAAATGTTAAATATTTCATTTTTTCGCTTTAACAGACGCAAGTTTGTGCCTGTACACTACGACAGACTTCAATATACATATTTAATAACTTTGAATATTTAGTACTATTATTTAACGTAGTCTCTACATCAAAACTGTAATAACATACCCTTTACATAGTAAATACTTGTCAAGGGATGTGGCTTTTTATACTTCAGTACTTAGTGTAATTCCTCTATGGATCTTGTAAAGCTTTTAAATTAAAATAACGGTTATATGTATTAATGTTATTTTTTAAGTTTTTGGGGTTAGTTTTTTTATGTTTTATTTTTTTTGTGATTTCAGGTATCGGGATAGGCTTGAAGGAACCTGGGAACCTAGTGTGACACTTTGACGTACATTTCCGTTTTACATTTTCCACGTAATCGAGACATTGTGTGTTTTTCAACACCATTTTTTAACGTATATACCGTTATATTTGCATATTGAAAAAGATATCAACGTGATACAAATACATACATATTTTCATAGTTTCCTTGTTTTCTAAACAAATATATAAAAGAACTATCTACTTAAAACAATAAAAAAAATATAATTTTAGTTCAGAATTCTTCTTAAGAAGGAAAAGTTGAGCTCATATATAAAACGCTACCATTGGCGAACACGTGTTTATGTTGGTTCAGTTGAATATGAATTTGTGAACTTCAGTTGAATTATGTATCAAAGTTTTCTTGTTTCTTACTTTCCTTGAAGTTGTGCAATATATTATAATCAATTATATTTTAAATGCTTGTCGTGTAGCGGCGGCACAAGCGTGTGACTGTAACCGACAGGTTGTGGGTTCAATCCCCAGTCGAGGATATCAAATATTTACCTAATCTTTTCAATTTAAATACTTAATGTCATCATTACTTCGCTCTGATACAAAGCAAAAAGCGGCGTTAAGTTCAGCCACTCAACACGCAATGCCTCAACTTTGGCAAAAAATTGAGCAACGGAAGTGGAACGGAGTGTTTCAACACTATGTTCCTTCTGCCTACACTGCCATGTGCGGGATACAGCTTGAAGCCAAGTGAATGAGTAATTAAATTTTAGTGAAAAGGTAAAATATACTATTTAACTCAGCTTCACACTGTATCCTTCTGGCAGTACCCTGACAACTGACCCACTCAGTTTTCCACTTTCCGCCAAATTTAAGGCATTGCATGTTGAGTGGTAGAGCTTAACGCTCTATCTTGTTACCAGGGCGAAGAAATGAAATAATAAATATAAGATTTAATCTCGAGGGAGGTTTAGGACAGACTTATATTTTTATACTTATATACAATTCTAATTAATTTATTACAAATTATAGTTATAAAAGATACATAAAAACAAAGTCTCTTAAAACTTAGCCCAGAATCTGATAAATGTTACTCAGTACCTGACAACTGACAGACAGGCACTCAAACAAACTTTTACATTTATTATATTAGTGGGATGCTAAAAACTGTACACTATCCACTTGTCGTCCAATTCACTTAACGAGTCTCCCAACTATGGTCCTACGGGAGCTTATTCAGTGGAAAAAAATAACAAACAAAATTTATTAAAGTTAGTTTCGCGGGAATTAGATATATTTATATTTTCAAACTGTGTTTTTCCTCTAGAGGCTAAAGTGAAAACGAAAAAAAAAATCATTTAATAACAAAAAAAGGGTTCAAATCCTGCTTCGTTCAAAATTTTTATACGCTTTTTAAATTTAAGTTTAGGATTTTCTGTCCAAAGTGTGGAATAACACTTTAAAACATAGTAAAAATCATTTAATAAATTATATTAATTTTCTATCTGACCATGCTGAAGAATTTAGGAGTTAACCCTTGCTAGAGGTGAAAATTTTTAAATACAACAAACAAAGATACATACATAAAACACGTAGAACTATACATAATTATTTCAAAGTATAAATGAAGCTAATATAAGGTACATATATTTATAGCTGGCTAGTTAGGGTTAAAATACTCCATCCTCTTTTGGAAGCTTCTGTCTCTACTTTTAAGCGAATTTTTAAAGCTTGCGCTGGTAACCAGACCAAAAAAATATAAAATATGTAATTTCCTCAAGTGGGAATAGAATTCACAACAGCTGTAGCTACTGAGAAGAATTCTAATATTACTCGTATATTAAATGGATTAAAAAAGAAATTAAATGAAACAGGTCTCTCAGACCAAACCCTCACGACGAAGGGTTTAGTCTTGTACGTTTTCTACTTTCAATATTATTGTGATAGATAGATATTTTGTTTAACTATGTATATAGTAACAGTCATATTTTAACAAAGTTCTGAAACGTGCTATCGTTGAATGGTGGAAAGGGGGAATGATCATATTTTAAATTATTATTTAGTTTTCTGTAACTGTTTCTCAGTTACGGAAAGGTTAAATGAACGGTGTTGAGTTCCGTCTCTAAATTAACAAAAATGTCTCAAGATTTTGGCTGAAAGAGGGAAACGGGGTGCAATGGTACTCAACTAATACGAAATTACTTTCTTCTAGATACTTCTTTAATCGAGACTCAAACTCAAATTCGTTTTTTATGACGATAATTCCAAAAACACCACGCTATAGTACCGAGTTCAAATCTTATAAAAAACTAAAGTATTTCATGATCTGGAGAAGACCAGATATATTAAATTGCCTCAAGAAAATAAAAAAAGACAGTGAATAATTTAACAATTTCTGTTAGTTTTTGTAAAAATAGAATTTGCATGTTTTTAAAGCAAAAAATAGTACACATTAGTAGTAATAGTGCTATGATATTACCTAATGGAAATAATTTAAAATTTTAAACCTAACCTAATGGAAATAATTTAAAATTTTCATTGTTTTCCAAAATAGGGAAAGTAAGAAAGGGTCTTGATATACCTAAGTCCGTTTATAGCACTAAGACTTAAAACGTCTGAATTAAAGAAGTCGTGTTTTAAATATATATATCATACTTAATAATTTATGCAAACAGTATTATAATATATCTATAAATATTTGTAAAATTTATCTTATTATCTCTCTCGCTATTTCGCAGAATTGGCAGGGTAGGCAGAGAAAATTCGGGAACCTATGATATTAAGAAACTCTGTCCCTTTCTCCATTTTCCGCTGAAATTGAGGCATTGTGTGTTAAGTGGCCCAACCAACGCCGCGCTGCGTTGCCTCGTTACCACAACGAAGAAATGAAAATATTAAAATATTAAATTAAAAATATAAAAAAATCATCTTTGCGAGTGAATATGAATCTGAAAGAAATATAAATGAAGATTTCAAAAAAAAAACACAAAATACAAACAAGTTAGCCAGAGGGAACTTGGGAACCTAGTTAGTGATAAGGCACACCGTTCCATCACCCACTATCCGCCGATTTAAGGCAATGCGTGTTGAGTGTAGCACAAAATAAATTTTTTCTATATGAAATTTATACGGAAATAACACTTGGGATTTCAAAAAAACAAATGTGAAATGTAAAAGAAAAAAAGCTCACCAGCTGGTTTCTGGAGCTCAGTTAAAAAACTATTTAGTTTGGAAAATTTTTAACAATCGTTTTTGAGGCAAATTTGCATTTAGTTAGGAGGTGGTTTGGCCAGTTGATTTAAATTATAAAGTTAACTATATTTTTACAGTCACTGTCAGTGAGCTTACAGTTACTTTTGGTATAATTTGCAGTTGATTAAATTGACTGTTAAGCTGAAAGCTCGGTACAGGTTCAATGCAAAGTATTTTGTACTATTATTAGGCAATATCTAACAGGCTATGGCGGTAAATTCGGATGTTAAGCGGGGGAGGAGTATATCTTTTAATTAAAAGGGCCGTAGTGTCAAGACACTTAATTTCTCACTTAAATTTCAATATATTGTGGGTTGAGTGGCGGAACTTAACACCGCGTTGTCTTATCAGATCGAAGTTACTCACTTAAACAGATTAAGCAGATATATTAGCAAATTCAGCTCACAAGTCAAGAAAATGCTTTGCCAATTTCATTAATACTCTTTACAGTTAACGACTCGATAGCCAAAAGCTTCTACTAACATCTTAAGAGGCTTTCACTTAAATGTTGGGTCAAGAATAGGAAGGAGAAAGCCTTATTGTTTAAAACAGTCTATATAGTTAGGAGGTTAGACTTGGAAATCTGGTAAGTAGTTCTTTTGGCCAATGTTTAAATATATATAATGATTTATGGTACTATTATGACTTATTATTATTATTTAATATATTTCATTACAAAGCGCGGTGTTGAGCTCCGCTCAACATCTAATAGTTTTCATTTTAATTTTAATGTTATTTAGAGAACATGAGGAAAAGTCTTAAAATATAAAAATATAAGTGTTACATACTTATTTCCCAGTAACACGTTTCCGGTCCATACTTCTCGCTGAATTCTGTTACTGTGTGTTGAGTTGCGAAACTCAACGCCGCGCTCTGCCTTGTTACCAATCGTAGCCTCACGTTGAGGTCTTAGACTTAAACCTTACTTATAAAAACGTTTACAAAAAAATCGTCAAAGTCTAAGATGCGGCGCAGGTTATATAAACTCGCTACATTAAAAATGTTATACCTTTACTAAAAAAAATCATTTATATATCTATATATATGGACATGTATAAGCTGTATCCTACATATGGCAGGGTAGACAGAGGGAACTCGGAAACCTAGTGTTAAGACACTTCGTTCCGTTCTTCACTTTCCGCCTAATTTGAGACATTCATAATTTAATTCCAAATCGCAATCAAGAAGACTGGTCAAAGTGAAAAAGCTAGAAAAACCTAATCTTTTGGTATTACAGCTACAAAGCAGACGTATGTATGGCTTACTTTCATCCAGTACACGCTCTGCCAAAAACAAAGTTTTGTACGAAATGAATTTTGGTCTTGTTTTTTGGGTTTCACAATTCGATTTTGAATTACAGTTCTAACGGCTGAGAGTGAGCTTGGAAAATAAGGAAAGAATTTCCAAAGGTATACATATACATATTTGAGCTTTTATTAATTTTTTTTTTACATGTGTTCAGTTATCTTTTTTGTACAACAATTCCTCTTACGAGTCCGTACAACGTGACATAGCGATAAAAAAGAAACGCCATTAATGAAGAAATGCTACATACTGCATAAAGTAGTGTGGGCAGCGGGTACTTAGATATGCCATTCTATTCCCGACTTTCCACTGAACTAAAGGTGCCACTCTTTGCCGCAATGTTTTTACCAGTGTAAAGTGGCCGTTGACCTCAACTTATCGCGTTTCAATTTATATATATCAAAAAAAAAATATTTTTTTTAAATATAGAAATTTCTTATGTCGCTTGATTGTCTTTGCAACCAAAGCTATAATATTTAGATTGATATATACTTAATAACATGAGGCTACTCGTGGTACAGGGGACCTGTGACTGTGTACGTATCAAATTGCGGGTTCGATCCCCACTCGAGGAAATGAAATATTTTATGTTTTCATTTCTTTGCTCTGGTACAAGGCAAAACGCGGTGTACAGTTCCACAACACGCAATACCCCAAATTCAGTGGAAAATGTGGAACGGAAGTGGAACGGAGTGTCTTAACACTAGGTTCCCAAGTACCTCCCTCACCGTCCCTCTGCCTACCCTGCCATGTGCGAGATACAGCGTGAAGCTGAGACATATTTTCAATTCCTTGCTCTGGTAAGCATGACTTTGAGTAGAACTTAATGAGTCCGAAAATTATGCGGAAAGTGATACGAAAGTGTCTCAATGGGAACGGAGAGTCTTAAAACTAGGTTCCCAGTTCCTCTATTTACCCTCCTGCATAGGATACAACGTAAGGTATACAAAAATAAAAAAAATATGACGATCAACATGACACTTTTGTCATTTTTTTACCTATAGAGGTTGCATGTCTACATAACGTTGAACGCGCAGTAAACCTGGATAAGGTACATTAATCGTGCGTTTGTATTTTTATTGCGACTCGACTACAGGATTTACACTAAAACCACTCGTTGTATCGCCTAAATCGTTTTTATATTTTGAAAACCGTGGCTTGAATGTTATTTCCTTTTCAAATTATATCTTCGCGTGCAAAAATATTTGACAATTTACATATGTCATAGTTCCCTTTTTTTTAAAGCCATTGCGCGTTGAGTGACGGAGCTCAACGCCGGGCTTAGCCTCGTTAACGGAGCGAGAAAATGAAAATATTAAATATATAATTTCCGCGAGTAACAGTCAAAGCAAAGGCAAGCAAATGATACAATAATTATTAAAATAAAGGTTAAGATGAAAACTAAATTTTACTGCAACGTTTCTACTTTTTTTAACTTTACGTGGTATCCCGCACATGGCAGGGTAGGCAGAGGGAACTTCGGTACCTGGCGTTAAGACACTACGTCCTGTTCCCTACTTCTGCAGATTTTGAGTAATTGCGTGTTAGAGTGAAGGACCTCACAAGGCCTTCTACCTTGAAGCCGATAATGAAAACCAAATGCCAATAAATTAACAAAGATGATTTCCATTATTTAACATGTAAAATATTTGATAATTTCAATATTAAAACTTATTTAATCATAGACAATTTAAATATATAATATACTAAAAAATGTCTACTGAAAAGCGAAAGAATTCCTTTATTAAATACAGAAGCGACAGTCGTAATAAAGCTCTCGGAACTACTAACAGCACAAAATATTTTATATTATATTGTATCGAAAGGTTGATCTGAAAATGAAGATAGTATACAATTGCAAGCGAGATATAATTCTCTTTGTCAATGTACTGGAGCAATCGTTATTGTAAAAAGGTAGCAGTTTTAATTTTATTAGTTGTATGTTTTTTACGCTCGTATATCGCACATTGCAGGGTACGCTGAGGGAACTTAGGAACCTAATCTTAAGACACTCTGTTTCGTACCCGATTTTTTTTATTGGGAAATAGTGACCAAGACGCGGTTTTGCCTTATTGTTATATATTATAGCCGACAGATGATTTTTTATTTGGCTTCACGCTGTATCCCGCAAGAGGCAGGGTAGGCAGAGGGCAACCGGCAACCTTGTGTTAAGACACTCCGTTCCACTTGCATTCCCCACTCACCGCCGAATTTATGGCATTGCGTGTAGAGTCGCGGAACTCAACGCCGCGCTTTGCCTTATTACCAGAGCGAAGAAATGAAACATTAAATATTTAAATGGAAAATATTAAATATTTCAGTTCAGTTCGACTGAGGATTAAACCCAAAACCTGTCGGTTACAGTCACACGCTTGTGCTGCTGCGCCGCGACAGGTCTTTATTTTGATTTTTTTGATTTATTGTCTTATATAGATGTCAAAGTGAAATGACTTAAGACGATATTAGTAGAATATCAATATTTTTAGAAATATGAAATTAGAATAGACAATCATCACGGTGCAAGAAAATTAAAGCAAAAAAAAAATTAATCCCTTTTCATTACGCAGGGGCGTGAGTATGTCTGTTAAGGCAACAGATTGTGAATTTGATACCCACTCAAGGGAATGAAATATTTATACGTGTTAAATTCGGCGGAAAATGTTAATCGGTAGTGTCTTAACGGGAACAGAGTGTCTTAACACTAGTTGAATCCGGTGGAAAGTATTAATCAAACCCTTCTAAGAGGCACCATCAGACCACCTTTAAAACGCGTTATAAATTTTCCTCTATATTTTATAAGAGTCAAATTGAGAGAACTAAATGAGGAGAGAGCTGCAAAATGCTGCTTTAAGGCTCTCCAAGACGAATTGGTTCTTTAATAATTTATAATATTATACGTCTTGCTCTAGTAAAGCTGGAATTTTGGGCCAATTTGGTTTTACTTAAGACATTTTCAAGTTTTTGTAGACATTTTTAGTACTTTCTTTTAGTCACTTTTTTTTAACTTCACGCTGTATCCCGTACAAGGCAAGGTAGGCAGAGGGAACCCGGGAACCTAGTGTTAAGACACTCCGTTCCACTTCCGTTCCCCACTTTCTGCCGAATTTGAGGCATTGCGTGTTGAGTGGCAAAACTCAACACCGCGCTTTGCCTTATTACCAGAGCGAAGAAATGAAACATTAAATATTTAAATTGAAAATATAAAATATTACATTTCCTCGACCGGGGCTCGAACCTAGAACCTGTCGGTTACAGTCACACGCTTGTGCCGCTGCGCCAAGACAGGCCTCGTTTAGTTACTTTCATTAATGATTGGGTTTTTAGATTAAGCGTTGCGTTGAGTTTCGCCAATCGTATTCGTAAACAATATAAAATAGGAGCTGAGGGTTTTCACTACATTCAATCTGCTTGTTCATTAAATTATGAATGTGACTTAATCTTTTCTAAGTCATTAAACTCTCTTTAAATAATATTTATTATATATTTACAGCGCCTTTATAATGTATTCCTCTCCTTTATAATCTATTTTTTGATTTTCTGTTTTCCAGTTTCCGCTGAATTCGAGTCAATATGTGTTGAGTGGTGGAACTTACCGTTATGCTTTACCTTGTTACCAGAGCGAAGAAATGAAAATATTAAATATTTTATTTCCTCAAGTAGAGAATGAATCCACGACCTGTCGAGTTAAGTCGCTCGCTCATACTCCTTGCGCTACAAAACAAGGCAATATTAATTTAAGTTTATTATTTGATAAAATTGAATCTATAACAAACCAACTATGTAAATATTTTTTCAATATACGTATCTAAACAAACACGTGAAATGGATACAAAAATGACGTGAAAGCTAAAAGCTATGCCCCTTTAATACATTTATCTGAAAAATATTCCATGAAATCAAACCCCGTATCGGAATATACAGATTCGTGTTGTTAACTTTTAATTAGATTTCAAATAACTGGGTCAGTTTAGAAAGTATAATGTTTGAAAAGTTTAGAAAAAAATATATACAGTATATATTTAATATTGGAAAAAAGTCATAGAGTTCAGAAACTCTTGGTGAAGTCTAAGTAGAGTATTGGATACATAAATCTCTATTATATATATATATATATATATATATATATATATATATATATATATATATATATATATATATATATATATATATATATATATATATACATATATATATATATATATATATATATATATATATATATATATATATATATATATATATATATATATATATATATATATATATATATATACATATATACATATATATATATATATATATATATATATATATATATATATATATATATATATATATATATATATATATATATATATATATATATATATATATATATATATATATATATATATATATATATATTTATATATATAAGCAGTCGCCAAACGCTTTCAACGGCATAAAACAGAAAATGTTTTCCCACGTACATAAATATAGAAATGCTCTTATTCATAAATTATGGCCGCTCGTAAAAAAACACATACGCAAAGGAATTGTACTTTTATCCAGTATATGAACGTATTTAATTTACATTATGTCTTTTCTTGTATAGTAGGCACATTAATGTTGAGATTTGGCTTATAATTTTCGTAATGCACTTAAAGCTCGGAAAGCTTGGAACTTAGTGAACCTCAAACACTCTATTCCCATAAAGACACTTGTGTTTCTCGTCTTTATTTATGTTTATAATTTGATGAATAATGAAGTAAATGCCATAATCGTGGATTCGATCTATGATTGACAAATTAATAATTTAGATTTTCTATCATAGCTTTTATAAGACCGACCCATTTTTCTAGCTTTTATAAAACGCGGAGTTAAGTACCGCCAAGCACCTAGTATCATCTGGATAACGGATAAAAAGCTAAAATAAGAAACTTATTAATTTTATATTATCATCATATCGCAGTAGGATAGCTTCTGACAGTAAACGTGATGATTGAGGTGATTGTGATGAGTGAGGGTTTGATTCCCACTTGAGAAAACCATTATATACATATATATCCATCCACCATGCTGTGATATTCGGGATAAAATAACACTGTAAAAACATGGTACGTCAATTTCGGCGGAAAAGGAAAAGGAAGTGGAACGAAGTGTGTTGACCCTAGGTTCCCAGGTTCCCTCTACCTGCCCTGCCACGTCCAGGACACAGCGTGAAACTGACAATAAAATTAAATATATATTGCGTAATCTCAAAACGTTGTATCTAGTACAAATTATACTCCACGCTTGTTTCTACGTGAAAGTTGACATCACGTGTAGATTTAAATCTTTTACGTGCGACGCTGCATTGGACATGTAACTGAAAGCTCGTATTTTGAGAATTCCATTAAAATTATGAAATGTTGAAAAGATGTGAGATATTATATGAATATAACATTATTATATTATACTTTTTTTTAAATTTTGCATTTATTGTTCTAATATAGGCATAGGGAACCTGGGAACCTAGTGCTAGTTTCCTGTAAAGTGGCAGAACTCAACGCCGCGCTTTGCTTCATAACCAGGGCGAACAAAACACTAAACATTTTATTTGAAAATATTAAATATTTCAATTCCTCGAGTGGGGGTCGACATTAACCTACCTTGCATAATATGGGATACAGCGTAAAGCTGAAATAAAAAATATAATTACAAAAATAGCATGAGCTTTTTGTTAAGACACTTGGTCGCACTTCATTATATTTTGAGTCGAGAAACTGAATACTGCTGCTCATTTATTAGAGCGAGAGATTTATAATGGAAATATCACGGCATCATATAAAATATCAATGTGAACATACCGATAAAATACAGGAAGTAAAACCAAAAGTAAATAATCCACTTCCGGTGTCAATTGGATACTGTAAAAATCATTTTATTTTAAACTTTAAAATATTTTTATGTTATAAGGTAGTTTGATCGAGTTCGTTTATTTGTCTAACATTTTTCAGCTTCACGCTGTATCCCGCACTTGGCAGAGTATCCATGCCATTAGTACCTTTGCCCATTTTCCACGACATTTGAGGCATTACATATTGATTGGCGGAACTCAACGCCGCGCTTTACCTTGTTAACAGACCGAAGAAATGAAAACATAAAATATTTAATTTGAAAATATTTAATAATTTACTTCCTCGGGGCATATATATATATATATATATATATATATATATATATATATATATATATATATATATATATATATATATATATATATATATATATATATATATATATATATATATATATATATATATATATATATATATATATATATAATGTTGTACTGACTTTTATACTTACATATTATGTTTTTTATATTAATTACACTCTCAGCTTCAAACTGTACCCCGCACATGGCAGGGAACTTGGCAACCTAGTGTTAAGACACTCCGTTCCACTACCGTTCCCCACTTTCCGCCGAATTCGAGGCATTGCGTGTTGAGTGGCGGAACTCAACGCCGTATTTCACCTTATACCAGAGCGAAGAAAGGAAAACATATATTAATTACAATATAATTTATATACACAATTAAAATCTGTTGTAAGAAAATTAATGTTCATTTTAACATTATAAATTTTTACTTAGGATTGTTTTTATGACTTTCAGTCATATCTAAATTTAGAGATGAAAAACATAAATAGTACAATGTACTAATCAAATATAAAGAGTTCAGTCGTGGCGTAGCGGCATAAGAGTTGAGTTCTGTCACTCAACACGAAATGCCTCCTTTGGTGGATTGTGGGGAACGGAAGTGTCATTGGAACACATATGGGAACAGTGTGTCTTAACACTAGGTCCTTCCGCCTACCCTGTTTAATGTTCGTAACGCTAGCTCGTGCTAAAATAAATAATTTATATATTTCCCTAAGTGAGGTTCGTTTTGGCAAATTAACTTTAATTCACTAAAATAGCCAGTCTAAATCGTTAATAAGTAACGTGAAAATTTATAATTAACTATTGTAGAAACTAAAAATTATATCGAGACGGTATCATTCGATTTAAATATGGTATATTTTAACTTAGGTCAAGTTTCATCAAAATCGGTTCAGTACTTTTTTGGAACGTGGCACTTTACACTTTTAAACAACCTTCCACTAAGCTACGACGATTCAAATATATTACATGTGATACATATATTTAATCAAATGTAGGCAGAGTGACCTAGAGTTAAGACACTTTGTTCCCATGAAGGCTTCCGCTTTATATTACGTCTGTTGAATGATGGAATTCAATGCCACGCTTTGCCTTACTTCCAGAGCTAAAATTGATACTCTCCCATACTCAGCTTCACGCTGTATCACGCACCTGGCAGGGTTGGCAGAAGCAACTTGGGAACCTAGTGTTAAGACACTCCAAATGGGATCGAACACACAATCTGTCACCTTCACAGCAACACCTGCGCCACGACAAACCTCATTGATCAATAATTAATTATGCTGTTAAATAATATTGAAGTCAAATTTCGTTTTAAATTAACGAGAAAGCATAATTTTCGCGTATTTCATTTTATTAAAAGTACTTCTTTAATTTGCATAATCTGCATTCATTTCTTTGAAGTTCTTGGTTTAAAGAACGTTGCTCAACTCATTATTAGCCTCTGTGGAGTAGTTTCAAAAACAACTGACATAACCTATTTATGTAGAAATGGAAATGCCAAAACTTAAATTTGTATATTCATTTTGATTATTATTATTTTATTAATTTGCTTGATGCCGTGAGTCGTGTCGCAGGGGAGCGTGTGTATTTATTTTTCTTGCTTTGGTAACAAAGTAAAAAGTGTTAGTGTAGTGTAGTGTAGAAAAGAGTCTTACTCTTTTCCACTTCCGTTCCCCAATTTTCGCTGAATTTGAGGCATTGCGTCAATACGCAATAAATAATTAGAAAATTTTAAATATTTCATTTCCTCGACTGGGGATCGAACTCTCAATCTGTCGGTTACAGTCACACGCTTGTGCCGCTGCGCCACGATAGGCCTCACGACCTAACACGCAATCAAATTCAGCAGAAAGTGAGGAACGGAAAGGAGAGTCTTAACACTAGGTTCCCAGGTTAACACTGCCTATGCTTGAGCTTGATATTTCCTAAATAAATGTGTCAAAATAGAAACCAGTATTAGTACTCTATTCATTTAGTTCTAAGACCAACTTCGGCTGCTCCACTGAAAGTCTTAATGTAGCTTATATTAGTTTGTTGGTTAAGTAATAAATCTACGGTTGGTTCAAACTTGTTTTCAAATTAAATACAAATTATTATTGATCAATATAATATATATGGCTGTAAAAGTGACAGTTGTGAATTATTTCCTCCTTCTGGTAACGAGGCATCAATTTTTTTAGCTGAATGCCTCGAGAAGTTAGCGGAGAGTGGGGGACGGAAGTGTCTTTATGGGAACGTGTCTTAAAAGTTGGCTCCAACAACTTAGTGTTAAGACACTCAGTTCCCATTAAGACACCTTTGTTTAACGCCTTTTGCCGAATTCGAGGCATTACGCCTTTGATGGCAGACCTTAACGCCGCGGTTTGTTTTGTTACTAAATCTCTTTTATTTCTTTTAGTGAGAATTGAATCTTTAAACTCCACAAAAGTTATCGCTAATTGAACACTTGTCATACGAACAAATTACATACAAAAATCATACTCTAGTTATATGATGTTAATGAAAAAATATTTTTATTCATGATTTTTGATATTGAGATTCAAGATCAATTAAGTATTATATATTACGATTTGCAGAATTTAATTTCGTTAACGAACCGTTAATCTTTTGCTCAGTCCATTATGATTATGGCTGATTTTCTTCTCTTTATGGTAAACGTATATGTGATATATATAAAAGGCATGTTCTATAGAAAAGAAGTACTTTTTTACTCTTCATTATACCCTGTACATAACAGGGTAGGCAGAGAAAACCTTGGAACCTGGGAACCTGGGAACCTAGAATTAAAACACTTTGTTCTTATCGAAACGTTCCCTGTTCCCTTCCGTTCTTTACTTTCGGCCGAATTGTTAAAGTATTCAATGCAAGACCGAGCTATACTTAGTTAAAATAACTGAGCTCTATATAAATGAAAAATAATGCAATTATTGAAAATTATAGAAACATGTCGTGGCGCAGCGGCACAAGCGTGTGACTGTTACCGACAGGTTCTGGGTTCGATCCCCGGTTGAGGAAAATTAAATATTTAATATTTTCAATTTAAATATTTAATGTTTCATTTCTTCGCTCTGGTAATAAGGCAAAGCGCGGCGTTGAGTTCCGCCACTCAACACGCAATGCCTCAAATTCGGCGGAAAGTGGGGAACGGAAGTGGAACGGAGTGTCTTAACACTAGTTTCCCGGGTTCTCTCTGCCTCGTGCGGGATACAGCGTGGAGCTAAGAGAGAGAGAAAATTATGGATACTAAATATTTGTCATAGTAAAAATAATAAAATTAAATGACTTACGAAAATGACTTACAAAATAATGAAATTCAACGACCCACGGATACCGCATAGTTTCCACTCCGTTTCACAATTCCGCACTTTATCTTGTTACCACATGGAAATAAATAATTTCGTCGAGCATCAAACCCATAGCCCTTTACATTTCCAACCAAAGAAAAAGCCACGAAGGAAAAAGGGAACTTAAGAGTAGGTTCCCCACTTTCCGTTGAAATTGAGTTATTGTTTTTAGAATGGCGAAACTAAACGCCGCGCATAACCTTGCTACCAAAGCGAAGAAATAAATTAAATTATACATTATATCACACGCGTATCGAACCCACACTATGTCATTCACACTGCCACTGCGCCACGATAGACCTCAAAGTTTGAATAAAGAAACATTTAAAACTCACACAGAACATAAATTGATAAACTGTTTCCGTAAACTTATTTCCCTTACCAATTGAAGTCATAACTATTTCCATATTGCGATTAATTCAAAATTTTAACGTATTTAGGAACTTTAGCGACTTGAACGTGTAAGTTAATTTTAACTTTATTCGATAGTAAGAAATGAATGAGTGTTGTTTCTTATGCAATGTTGTACATATGTATGTATACAAGTTAAATGGATTTTCAAATGGCTTTCTAGTTCGTAGGTTTAAGGAGATTTTTGTATTGTAGGGTACTGATTTCAGATATTATTATTATATATTCAGCTTTACGGGATACAGCATCCTGCACATGGCAGGGTAGGCACAGGTAACTTGGAAACCTAGTGTTCAGACACTCCGTTCTACTTTCACTCCCCGCTTTCCGCCGAATTTCAAGGCATGGCATGGCGTGTTGAGTGGCGGAACTCAACGCCGCGTTTTACCTTGTATTATCAACCATACATCTCTAATCATTTAGGCAGCGTTCCCGAGAATCGCTAACATACGGCAGTTTTTTCGTCGACTTACTCCACAATTTTCACTACCACGAAAAATCCTATCTATTTTTCGGGATAAAATATAGCCTATACGGATTCGGAAGAGTCCATCTAAGTAATCGTAAAAGAAATTTTGAAATCGGTCCAGTACAAACATACAAAAATACAAAGGTTTCCTCTTTATAATATTAGTATAGATAGAGCGTGGCGTCCCGTCGCCACGCCAACAATTCAGTTTACAAGTGATCCTATAGATGTTTCACATCAAAAACTACATGTAGTATAGAAGGAAAAGCAGAGGCAATCTAGTATTCAAATAAATCCTAATTTCTGCTCAATTTTTCAGATATTGCCCGTTACGGAACTCAACGCTGTCCAAAGTATGAGAGTTTGTGTATTACAGCATTCAACGACATATTTCTTCTTTCAAATTGCTTAAAATATTACCACCTTCTACAGAAACAATTTTGTAATATTACACCTCTATGTATATATGTATGTATGTGTATATTCTAAATTGTAAGTCTTCACGCTTCGAGTCTTCAATCGATCGTAAAATTTGGCACACATATAGTTTGTGACACACGAGCGAAACTAAGCTTCTGAGCCATTTTGATAGGAAAATATATAGTTGAAGTAGTATTTTTGTAGCATTTTTTTTCATTAAAGTAAGTAGAGGTTCTATTTAGTAGATGTATTCCTAAATAATACTCAGCTTCACGCTGTATCCTGAATATGGCAGGGTAGGCAGAGGGAACTTGGGAACCTAGTGTTAAGACAATCCGTTCCACTTCCGTTCGTCACTTTTTTGTGCCTTGTATCAGAGCGAAGAAATGGCAACATTCAATATTAAATTTGAAACAATTAAATTTTAATATTGAATATTTCCATCTCTTTTTTTCGGGTTGGAATCGAACCCACAACCTGTCGGTTACAGTCGCTTGTGCTTCTTAGTTAATAGTGTATTTGTGTTGAAATCAGTCAAGGCGCAGGAGTACAAACATGCGGTTGTATACGCGAGAGAAATTTCGATTTTCGCTCGAAGGAATATTATTAAAAAATATCTCTCTGATTCACGCTCTATCCCGCACATAGGAGGGTAGGCAGAGGGAATTTGGTAACCTAGTGTTAAAACACTCCGTTCCACTTCCGTTCCCCACTTTCAGCCAAATTTGAGGTATTGCGTTTTAAGTGTCGGAACTCAACGCCACGCTTTGCCTTTCTACACGAGCGAACAAATAAAGACGTTAAATATTTAATTGGAAAATATTAAATATTTAATTTCCTCGAGTGGAGATCGAACCCACAACCTGTCGTTTACAGTCACCCGCTTATGCTGCTGCAACACGATAGACGCATATATATTAAAGTTACAAAGATTAGAAATCACAACCACTAACTTCAATCAAACAAGTAACAACTGCACCTCAATAGACATACGAGTATTATTACAAAAAAATATATGTCTATTTAAATATACGTATATAAAAAATGGAACAAAGCACTAGAAAGTGATATTCTATTTTCTACTCCGCTGATACATCAAACGTACAGCAGTAGCCGGCACTTCATAAAGTATAATAGATCTTTTATTTGCAAAACATGTATCTTCACTTAGCTTAGACGCTATACGAGTACGTCAATACTTTGTAAAATTCATATGTAATGTACGGTCGTCACGTTTGAGACTTAATTTTGTAAATACTTTAAATTAAGAAATCGGGAATCTTATATTATATGTGTTATTTTTCTCTGGTTAATATTTTTTAATAAATAAGTGATGAGGCCAAGACTGTGAGCGTATAGGTAGGGAGTTCGATCCCCGCCAGTATAATTAACATATTTAATATTTCTCTGCTCCGGTTATAACGCGAGGCGAGATAATGTAGTGGAAAATGGGAAACGTTACGGAGTTTCATAGTACCAGGTTCCCAAGTTCCCTCTACCTACCCTGTCTTGCGGAATATATATATATATATATATATATATATATATATATATATATATATATATATATATATATATATATATATATATATATATATATATATATATATATATATATATATATATATATATATATATATATATATATATATATATATATATATATATATACATATGTGTGTGTATGTCTGAATGTCAAACTCATTAATATATAAAATACTAATGAAAACATTTTAAATTCAATGCCTTAAATTCTTCATAGACAAATATAATAAGTTACGTACATAACAAAAACTTAAAATTAAACTTTTAATAACACCACAACTGTGTACATATCGTTTATGGTTGTTTTTTCCTTCAGTCCGCTAATCCAGCTTTGCGAAGATATTGAATTATTTTATTTTCACGTCCTTGTAACATTGGAGTGAAGCCGTGTTTTTGTATACAAACTTGTCGTTTGTTGTGATTTTTTTTCAATTATGTTCTTATGTATCTCTCTTATAATTATAAAATAAATAGCATTTACTTACGAAGAATTTTGTCTTTAAATGAATTTAATTTCCATTTTACACTATATCTCGCTCATAGGAGCGCAGGCAGAGGTAAGTCGTGAACCTAGTGATAAGACACTCCGTTCCGTTACCCACTCTCCGGTGATTGTTAACCATTGTGTGTTGAATGGCGGAACTCAACACCGCGCCCCACCACTTTACCAGAGCAAAGGAATGAACATATTATGTATTTCATTTAGTCGAGTGGTGATTGAATATACAATCTCCGCGCTTACAGAGACATATTTCTTCCTCTTGGTATATAAATATAATAAACTAATATATAATTCCTTAAACCATACAAATGGAGGCCTGTCGTGGCACAGCGGCACAAGCGTGACTGTAACCGACAGGTTGTGGGTTCGATCCCCACTCGAAAAATAAAATATTTAATATTTTCAATTTAAATATTTAATGTTTTCATTTCTTCGCTCTAATGCAAGGCAAAACGCTACGTTGAGCTCCGCTACTCAACACGCAATGACTCAAATTCGGCTAAAATTGAGGAACGGAAGTGAAACGAAGTGTCTTAACACTAGGTTCCCAAGTTCCCTTTGCCTACTCTGCCATGTGCGGGATACAGCGTGAAGCTGTATAAGAAGAAATATACAAAAAATAATATTGAATTAATAATTGAATAAACTTAAAACTATCCTAAAGCAATCAAGAACATTCACTAATTAAAACGTAAATTCATTTAAATCGGTCTCACTCACTTTATAAATACAAATCTTCCAACTATAGTCTGTGACAGAAAGATAGACAGCATATTTAGAGACCTGTACCAAATCGTGAAAGCTTGACGGCCTTTGAAAACGGAAACTAAAAAGTTATTTGGAAATAGATAAATACTAGAGATAGCTGTCTGAATATAATTGGGGCTGTAGGTTCATTTCCCACACGAAAGAATAAATTATTTTCTATCATACTCAGGTTCACGCTGTATCCCGCACTTGGGAACCCAGTGTTAAGACACTCCGTTCTACTTCTGTTCCCCATTTTCCGTCGGATTTCGAAACTCAACGCCGCGTTTTGCATTGTACCAGAGCGACGAAATAAAAAAAACATTAAATGTTTAAATTTCTCGAGTGGATATCGAATCCACAATCTGTCGGTTACAGTCACACGCTTGTTCCGCTGCGCCACGACAGGCCTTAATAATTTTTATAATTTATTCTTTCAAATGAGTTTGCTAAGATTCGTCAGATCGAGGCAAAGTCTAGCGTTGAGATCCACCAATCAACGCGTAACGTCTGAAAAATTGGAGCGAAACACATTAGATACAGTGAAAAGTATATAGAAACAGCGTGAAGCTAGAAAAAGCTTAGAAAGGAGTGTCTGCTTTTTACCTGTTTATGCGGAAGTTCCGTAAATGTTAAACAAAATAAATATACGTCTAATTCATTCAGGAAATTAAAACGAATCGTTGTAATTACGATTGTAATCCCGCAATTTGTACCCGCGATTACGCATATAGGGCTTATTACTGGCACAACATATGTTTGAAATTATTCTTTGAATTAAACGCTTGTTTGTGGAACATTCACGTTTTCTGGTAATATTTTATTTGAAAATAAGCATTAATTTTTCATTTCCGTTTTCAGCTTCACGCTGTATCCCGCACATGGCTGGGAAAGCGGAAAGAACTTAAGAAACTGATAGTAAGACACTCTATACCCACTTCCCGCTAAATTTGAGGCATTGCACGTTGAGTGGGGTCACTCAATGCCATACATTGCCTTGTTACCAAAGGGATGAAATGAAAATATTAAATATTTCATTGAAATCGAGCGGGAATCGAAGCCACAACCTATCACGATTACAGTCACACGCTTGTCACCCTCGACCACGACATGCCTTCAAGTATTAATTATTTCAATTTTTATATATATACAGTTGGTTAATATTCAAGAAGTTTAGCGAAATATTTTATGTATTAATAGAATTTATTAATAAATTAATTTCATGAAAGTAGGGAACATTAGGTTCCCACATTCCCTCCACCTACCCTGGAGTGTGCGGGATACAGCTTGAAGCAGAAAAACAATATAGAGCTCGTCTCTCTTATCTTTATTATTCCGTGAGTGGTTGAAATATTTTTGTTTGATATTGTACAACAAAATGAGGGAAGAATAGATCATTGAAACACTCAATGTCCAACAATCAATACGTATTACATTTATATATAGCATTGTTAGTGAATTGTCCTCAAAATATCAATATTAATATAGATAAGTGTGTTTGACTTACATTATGTTTCTTAGGAATCATTAAAAAGCTTTGCTGGGAAAGACATTTAAGTAAGTATAAGTTATATTATTTTAGAGTGAAAATAAGGGAAGTCACCTGGGAACCTAATATTAAGACACTTTCGTAACCCACTGTCCTAATTGACTCGTTACCAGCAAGCGAAGAAATGAAAATATTAAATATTTCATTTTCTCGAGGAGAGATCGAACACATTTATTGCATTTACATGCTGGTGTCTCTGCGCTACGACAGGTAGATACATGCGAATATATATTATAAAGTACAAAATATGTTTCTCCACTAACATTTCATACGAGACCTATTTCGGATCATGAAAAAAGTTGGCCGAAACAGAAAAAACGATCTTACAATATTCTCGTTACACACTATATCATAAAAGTTTATCTAATAATACTGTTTTTCCCTCTACAAACATAATTTATATTGAAAATGTTAGGAAATTATTAAGAAAAAGTAGCAGAAGTTTGTATTTGTACCTTGTCTTTTAATAAATAATATTACTCACTCAGATTCACGCGGTATCCCATTCACATGGCAGGATAGGCAGAGTAAACTTGGGAACCTAGTGTTAAGACCGTTCCACTTTTGTTCCCCACTTTCCGCCGAATTCCAGGCATTGCGTGTTGAGTGGCAGAGCTCAACGCCGCTTTTTGCCTCGTACCAGAGCGAAAAATTGAAAACATTAAATATTTAAATTGGAAATATTAAATATTTCATTTCTTCGAGTGGGGATCGAACCCACAACCTGTCGGTTATAGTCACACGCTTTTGCCGGTGCGCCACGACAGACTTTAAATAATATTTATATATATAAGAATAAATTACTTTAATTTCCTATAGTATTTTGAAGCAATGAAATTGCTGGCCTGTTGTAGCGCAGGGCTACAAGCGTGTTACGTGACTGACTGATTATGGGTATTTAATATTTTAAAGATAAATATTTAATTCGTACATTTTCATTTCTTCGCTCTTTTAATTAGGCAAAGCACGGTACCTTAACACTAGGTCCTTAAATTCTCTTAGCCTATACCGCTATATGTGGAAACTGTAAAAAAATATTTTTTTATCCGAGCAGGAATCGAACACACAACCATCGAGTTCATAATTGAACACTATACTGCTGAGTTACGGCGGTGAAACAAAGTAGCATATTTCCGCTAATTTTATAAGTGTATAAATATATATTTTGAAATTATATGATTATAAAATATGGTTGGTATATATATTTAGGAAAAAAATAAAATAAAAAGCAGGTTTTGAACCCACACTTCCTAGAAACAGTTCAACACGTGTCAGTGTTTTCCAAGATGAAAATTCATAGATTTAATAAAAATAAGCATATATCCACAGCACTAAGAACGCCGTCAAATTTGATCAAATCACCATTTAAAGGCAAACAGTAGAAAAATTCGCTATTTGGCAATTTTCCTCGCTTTCATCGCCCCAAACCAAGTTTAGAAAGGAACGCAAAGAATGTAATGTGATTAATCAGACTCAAAGTAGACTTGTCAAATTCAATTATTACGATGATACCTTTCACATCCAAACACATTTGACATAATTGAATTGGCTTAGAAAAATGTGGCTTGAAATATTTGTACGTTTTGCTATATCCCGGATATAGCTGTATAGGCGTAGGGAACCTGGGAACCTTGTGTTTTCCATTCGATATTTTGCGTGTTGAGTAGTGAAACTGAACGCTGCGGAACCCCTATACTATCGCGTAGTTTGTAGCATACTTGTGGAGCTGCGCCTCTAGAGGCTTCAATGTCCATGTTATTTTTTTATTAGTATAATTAATATATGATATAAGTTATCAATGTGAAAGAGTGAGATGTACATACAACAAACGTTATAGCCAAAATTTTTACCTATTTTAAACAAATTTGATTTTTCTTAATATTTAAATTGGTTATCTATCTTTCTGTTTGCTTGAACCAAACTCCGAAAAAGCTGAAACGATTTTTAGAAATATTGGCAGTCCTTAAGCGGGCAAAGCTGCATGGGAAACGCGATTGAGTTAACTTATAGGTATATATAATTTAAACGAACTTACCGGAAGTGAAAATCGACCATTGTTTTTCGAGTCTTTTTATCCAAAGATATGAATACTAATATCAAAGAAAAAACTGTATGTAATATAGCTAATATTACCACTAGTAACATAACTGAACTAATATTTTTACGTATTATTTTCTATACAATTACAATTACATTTTATAAAAATTTTTTGACTTATTAAAAACAAAGTGTTCGATAAAATACATAACAAAACAATCAATGGCGTGGCATTCTAAAATTGAGCTTTCAATAAAGCTCAAAATTTATCTCGTTCTAGGTAAGATAAAGCGAAGCGTTGAATTTCAGTACTTAACACCCGGTACGAAAGGAAAACAAAGGATATGGCCGGATGGCAGAATGACTTGCTCCCGGGAGTCAATTTCAATATACTTGTAGCTTATATTCGAAATATTAATAAAGTTTCTTCTTTTGTATAGAATAAAGAAAAAATCAAGCCTGTCGTTTCGGAGGGCACAAGTGTGTGACTTTAAACGCTAGACAGGTTGTGGGTTCGATTCCAACTCGAGGAATATTTCACATTTTATATTTTTAAATTAAATATGTTTTATTTTTTTCGCTATCGTGGGGCGTTAAACTCCGCCACTCAACATGATATCCCATTAATTCAGCGAAAAGTGGGGAATGAAACTAAATATCCTTATTATAAATTAAGTTTCCCTTAATTAGGTTTCCTCTGCCCACCCTGCCATGTGCGGTATACGAATACGATATGGAAAAGAAAACAAATAAAGAAGAATAAGCTGTAATATCACATTGGTACATGTCCTGGTGCGTGAGTACAAGCGCTTGATTGTAAATACGATAGGTAGTGAATTCGACTTCCACTGGAGGGAATAAGAAACACACAATGCTTTAATATTTTTACTATGTTTTTAAAGTGTCATTCCACACTTAGGACAGAAAATTTTAAATTTAAAAAGCGTATAAAAATTTTGAACGAAGCAGAATTTGAACCCGCGCCTCTGGAAAACCTTTCCAGCGCTCTGACCAACTAAGCCATTCGTTCTCACCAAGCTTCGTCGAAATTCTTATACGCTTGTTACAACTTATTTATTATATATAAGTTGTAACAAGCGCATAAGAATTTCGACGGAGCTTGATGAGAGCGAATGGCTTAGTTGGTCAGAGCGCTGGAAAGGTTTTCCAGAGGCGCGGGTAATAAAAATAGATATATATGTAGTTGAAAACCGTTCCAGCGCTCTGACTACTTTGCCTTAGACGAGAACGTATGGCATAGTGATCAAAGCGTTTGAAAGGTTTTCAAGAAACGTGGGTTCAAATGTCGCTGTGTTAAAAGAAACGTTTTCTAAAAAAAGTATTTT
This sequence comes from Eueides isabella, assembly GCA_019049475.1. Taxonomy (NCBI): domain Eukaryota; kingdom Metazoa; phylum Arthropoda; class Insecta; order Lepidoptera; family Nymphalidae; genus Eueides; species Eueides isabella. Next base: position 2,076,695 of record CM032389.1, on the reverse strand, counting down.
TCTTTCCGAAGTGTGGATTAAAACTTTAAAAATATTAAAAACGGATAGAATTTGGTAAAACGTGCTATTCAAGAAGTAGGTACACTTTGTCATTAAAAAATCTTTTTTGTATGGGATAACACTCTCAAATACATTTAACCGTTCCACAACCGCAGTATTGCTCTAAATTTTTCAATACAAAGCATAATAAAAGATCTAAAACGATTTACTCAAATAACCTTCTATGAAAAAAATCTTGAGAAAAAACGGCAAGATTCATTGAAAGCAATCCCTTTATGAATCTAAAGGTTTTCAGAGGGAACACTCGGTGGTAAGTGCGGCTTTGGCCAAAGCGTACTTTTGTTTTGAAGTCCTCATTGAGAAAGGCGTTCGCGTTATTTTTTTGTCTATCTACTAATTAGTGATACTGATTTTTCTTGTTTTTTTTTTATTTATTTATTTTCAGGCTCAGTCGAGGAAAAAACATGGCAATGTGCGGCGTGGAGTTCCGCCATACAAAACGTATAAATATAATTATTATACATATTGTTTTTTCAGGGAAACAATGGGTACATTTAATATTTAGCATATTTTTTTTTACATTTTTTTTATACATTTTAGTTTTACTTGGCATTATTGTTCTTCAACAAAAATTTTAATCACTTATAATAGTATTCAATTGTTCTTTAACAAAAAAAATATTCTATAATCAGTAGTAATCAATTGTTCTTCAATAAAAATTTTAATCATTTATATTCATAGACACAGAGGACTGTAATAGATATTAAAAAAAACACTCGTCACAACATCTAGCCCTTTTATATCAGGCCAAAAGGCGATTTTACAGTCACACGCATGTGTCAAGCTTATTTCTTCGCCAAGGCAACAAAGCTTAGCCAGCCGTTGAGTTCCCGCACTCAACACGCAATACTTCAAATTCGGCGGAAAGTGGGGTATTGGAACCCGCAATATGCGTGATACAGCGTGAAGCAGAGAGAGAATGTCATTAGTAAATTTCATATAATATCGAAATTACACTTCCAGTAAACTATTTAGGCACTTCTACTGAATTCTACTTCAACTATAAACAATTCTGAGTATTTTAGAGAAAGGAAGGAAACAACATTTGTCAACTGTAAGTCAAGTAATAAATACAAGGAGATGCGTTTGAGCAGAACTAACTGTACCCTCGGTATCGATACAAATGCCTATAAACTAACGTTCAATAGCATATAAACTTCAATATTGAGTGAAAATAAGGAAATATTATAAACTAGCGGCACACACGAGACTTCGCCCGCTTAAATATTTATTACTTACTTACTTACTTAGCTTCACGCTATATCCCTAGCGGGGTAGACAGAGAGAACGGAGCGCCATACGCTACGGTCTCGGCATACCTCTTTCGCCTCGTCCACTGTCATCAACCTCTTCATACATGCCCTTCGGGGGGTCCTCATGCTTTTTACATGACCTTCCTCCAGTATCGTCGATACTGTGTTTTCGAAGGTCAACCGAGGTCTCCCCCTCCCTCTCTTACCACTCACTAAATATTTATTAAAACCCTTTTAACACTTTCCGCCGAATTTGAGGCATGGCGAGTTGAGTGGCGGAACTCAACGCTGCGCTTGCCTTGTTGCCTTGTTACCAGAGCGAGGAAACGTAAACGTTAAATATTAAAATTGAGAAAAATAAATATTTAATTTCCTCGAGTGAGGTTCGAACTTACAACCTGTCAGTTAGAGCCACACGCTTTTACCGCTGCGCCACAACATGCCTCTAATATTTACTACATACACTTTAAAATGTAGATTTTTAATAGAAAATTAATAATTTTCTATTTTATTGGACCTTTGAACAAAATTATAGAACCAATTTATCATGATGCGAGAATAAGCTCGATAATTGCTCGAAAGTGGATGTTCTCTGAGAAAATATTTACCAATCAAATCTATTGGATGGCGGTGAATGAAATTTATTAGCATATAGAGGATTTTAAAAAGGCACTCTTTTATCGTAACGTATCGATATTTGTACTTATGTATACTTAATACTTAAACGTATTTTTTTAGATTTTTATAGCTTCACGTCTGTAACAGTGTAGTTAGATTTATATATAGTATGTTCCCATAGAGACACTGCTGTTCCCTATATTAGCGTAAAAAATATCATAAAAATATACAGTGTACGCAAAGGGAACCTAACGTTCCCCAGCTTCCGCTACATTTTCTAGACATTGTATGTTGAGAGGAGATTTCCGCGTGTTACCAGAGAGAGTAAATGGAAATGTTAAAAAAAAAAAACATTTCTTGAGAATGAAACCCGTTACCCTGACATTTACAGTCACACGCTTGTACTACTGCGTCCTGTCTTCCATAGTATATGAGTATATTTATTTTATGTAAATTGCTCAAAACGCTTCGCATAATTTTCCAGGACTCCGAAGTATTTGCTAAGCGTGCCTTTGAACAAGAGACGTCAGTGCCAGAGTTCCATTTCACATTTCAATCGTTTTAGAACCAGTTTTGGCCTATAGTTTAGAAAGGAATATTATGTGTTTTACGGTTTTTAGCTATCCGAAATGCCATATCTAGGGATGATAGTGAATTTTTGGTACCCCAACGACGTATCATGTGTAGCAGGAAGAGGGAGTCTAGTGTTGAGATACTCCATTACCTCCGATTAACAGAGAAAACCGTGGCGGAGCGGCACAAGCGTGTGACTGTAACCGATAGGTTGGCATTTCCTCGATTGGGTTCGATCCCCAGTCGAGGAAATGAAATATTTAATATTTTCAATTTAAATATTGAATGTTTCATTTCTTCGCTCTAATAATAAGACAAAGCGCGGCGTTGAGGTCCACCACTCAACACGCAATGCCTCAAATTCGGCGGAAAGAGGGAACAGAAGTAGGTTTCCGGGTTCCCTCTGTGCCTCGTGCGGGATACAGTGTGAAGCTAAGAGAGAAAGAAAGAAAATTATAAATAATGTACAGACTACTTTCCGCTACTTTACTATATAAAAAATGTTACTAGTTTCAGAAATAAAATATATATGAAAATATTTATAATATATGTATCTATATAATAGAATCCAAATCTATATTTTTATGTGTGATGTTTGTCTGTGCGTTAAGTCATGCAAATCTGAGAAACAGCCAAATTCTGTTTCCACCATTGTATTTTTTGCAGACTTCCTTTAATATTCAATGTATTTTTTATCTTAATCGGCTTCCAAGTAAAATACCTACAAAATAATTGTATTGTATTGTTTAAAACTGTAATTTCCAAATAATTTTATATCTAAAATGATAATATTATATATTATTGGAACAGGAAAACCATCAAGAAAGTAAATAAATTAATTGGGATCTTCTAGCTGGCGAAGTCACAAGAGGGAATAGTTAATAATATTTCAATCATACAAAAAATCTGTACAAATATGGAAGAATCGTAACATTGTCACAACAATATGTATTTCCTTCTTTCATCTGAAGCAATTGTAAGGAAACGTAACTTAATATGAGCGCTGTAATATAAATACTATTGAGAATCCACTGTACTTTACTAATGTAGACATCATTATCTTGTTTTTAATAAAGCAGAGTAGATAAAAAGGACCTACTAAGGCATGCCTTTTTTATATAAAAAATCAAAATTTTCGATGTCACCAATTAATTGAATGTCATACACATGTCAAAGAAGAGAAAGAAATAATAATATTAAATATTTCAGTTCCTCGACCAAGTCCACAATCTGTGGTATTTAGTACTTATGCCTCTGCGCCATGAGAGGCCCAAATAAAAATGTAATTGCTCAGCTTCACGCTGTGTCCCGCACATGGCAGGGTAGGCAGAAGGAACTTGGGAACCTAGTGTTAAAACACTCCGTTCCACTTCTGCTCCCCACTTTCCACCGAATTTGAGGCATTGCGTGTGAACAGAATGTCTTAACACTAGGTTCCCAAGTTCTCTCTGCCTAGCCTGCGAGGTACAGCGAGAGTAAGAGTGAGTAATATTTTATATAAATATCATTTTATAACAATTTCCCTCAAAGTACATAGTTATATCGAACCTGTACCTATCGCCCATTTTACTCGCCTCGCCGTCGTAACCTCACTAATGTATTATTTCCTTTTATTCCTTGAAATTTTCTTCACACAAAAACGAAGGCAGACAGACGGTCGTTAATATGTAGGTACCCAAGTGATACATTGCTTCCGTCTCTGAAGAATAAATTATTTACCTACTAAATATAATTTAAAACCGAAAATATGACACTTTTGCGCAGTGGTAATTGATTCATCAAATCGGTTGATATAAGTTCAATTCCCACTTCAGGTATTTTATCATAAATAATAGTTACGAAAATCCCTACTACTAGGGTATGAGGTGGCGTAAGGGCATATAAGCGTGCGTCTGTGAACGGTATCCACTCGAGGTAATGAACATTTTATAACTTCTTTTTTCGTAGTAACAAGACACAGCGCGACGTTGAGTTGCGCAAAAGAAGCTTCACGCTGTATCTCACACATGGCAGTAGGCAAAGGGAACAGTGGGAATCTAGTGTTAAGACACTTCGTTGCCCACCTTCCGTCCAATTTGAGGCATTGCATGTTGAGTGGCGGAACTCAACACCGCGTTTGGCCTTGTACCAGTTTGAACAAATGAAAACATTTTCTAGAGTGGGGATCGAATCCACAACCTGTCGGTTACCGTCACAGGCTTGTGCCTCTGCGCCACGACGGGCCTCAATATCACAAATTAACTACAAGACCCAGTGGGGCGTTAATGTACGAAATATATAGACAAATAATGATTTTTCATCTAAAAACTTTACATTTCACATTTCAACTTACGAGATGCTAGAAATATATTTAAAATATATATAGTCTTTGAGAGATAAATTTATAAAGCATTTTTGTTCCCAGCGAGTTCAGTTCAGTTCACATATAGCTTGGGAAAATACTCACATACATTAAGTTAATACTAAATTGATGCATCAGATTTCGACGCCCATCTGCATTCTACGAACATTCTCTTGCTCGTAGTAAACGACGTTTGTATTATTTTATTCTTTATTTCAGAGATACTTTTTAATTTTAATTTATATTTAAGGTCTAAGGCATAGCGCGGCGTTGAGTTCCGCCATTTAAGACGCAATGCCTCAAATTCGGAGGAAAATGGGGAACCGAAATGGAATGGAGTGTCTTAACACTAGGTTCCCAGGTTCCCTCTGCCTACCCTGCCTCGTGCGGGATACAGCGTGAACCTAATTTAATCTATACTATCTATAATTGGGAACGAAAGCGGAACAGAGTGTCTTAACACTAGGCCCCCAAGTTCCCTCTGCTTACCCTGCCATGTGCGGGATACAGCGTGAAGCTGAGAGTGAAAAATATCTATATTAATATTATAAGTTATCGTTTGTAGTTGTAAATGTTCTGGGTTCGATTCTCATTAAAAGAAATTATTATTTTAAAATTATTTTCATTTCTGTCGTCTGATAGTATACTTGTGTAGTACTGAGTTAAGTTCCGCCTATATATCTCAATGTCTTGAATTCGCGCGGCTAGTGACAATAAAGTTAAGAGAGAACATCGTAGGCAGAATGTATTTGGAAACCTCATATTAAGATATTGTGTTCGTTTCCATTTCCAAATTAAAGGCATTGCTTGCTAAGTAGCGGAAATTGATGTAATAAAAATATTAAATATTTCATTTCCTCGAGTGGGGATTGAACCTACAACCCGACAGGACAATCAATCATGATTTTGTGCCCCTCCACAAAAAAAACTCAAGCCAGAAAAATATGTTATACATACAAATAGAAAGTGACTTAAAAAATAAATAAGCCAAGTAACAAATTCTATTCGCCCCGTGTCCAAGCCATGCATGTAATCTCAAGTTTTAAATAGGTTACAAAACTTTTTCAGTTACATGACTATCTAAAAGTACTAGACAAAGAAAATCTAGATTTATTTCTTATATGTTAAAAAGTTGTTTTTTAACAGTTTCAAGGTACCGTATACAAAGAGTAACAAGGCAAAGCGCGGCGTCGAGTTCCGCCATTCAACACGCAATGCCTTAATTTCTGCGGAAAGTGGGGAACGGAACAGAGTGTCATTGTTAAGACTAAACCTAGTGTTCTAGGTTCCCATGTTCCTGATATAATATTTGTTCAGCACGATTTAAAACTACTGTACGGAAATTTGTAATAATTATATAAGAAAAATCGGTTAACGCAATCGTAAAGATTATAATATTTCAGCGGGATAATGTTTGACGGTGAAATATTAAGATTGTGAAGTCGATCTCCACTCGAGTAAATGATTATTTATATTAAAATTTATTTTAACTCACCACTATTTTAGACAAAATGCGGCTTTAATTTTAAATAAAGGAAGTGTTTGAACACTACTTACTTACTCCGCTATCTGTGGGGTAAAGTGGATAATTAAAAATAAAAAAAATATTAGACAGAGAAAACATTATTATACATTGTATTCTGAGCTGAATTCCGTTCTTAACTTTCTGCTTATTAAGGAGACATTGCGTGTGGAGTGGCGGAACACAACATCCTCTAACCATTAGGAGAAAACGAAATACTTTTTTTTCACTTAATTACATTTTCTATTCGTGTAAATCGAATCTATGAGTACAATCATCATTACAGTCGCAGAATGCCATGTATATATGCCAAAATATATCAAAATATAATTGTCTTGTGTATTGTACATATAAAACAAAATCGAGTTACACAAATATATAATTATATCTTTTAAACTGCATAATTTTAATAAAAAATCGATATACATATAATACAGAGTGGTTTAAGAAAATATCTAGATTTTCTTTGTGAATAAATATGGAAAATAACGAAATTACTATAATTGAAATAGACAAAACTCCCCAACCAATACACTAGCAATATATATAATTTTTTGAATATGAGATTTGTTAAGCGCTTAAACATTTTGTTAGAAAATTGAACATTTAGCAATTTGCGAATTAATCTATTGTACTTGGTCATTTAAAGAATTAGGTCGCATGCGGTTCGTGCGTTAGAATAAAATTTAAAAGTCATTTGTTGGAGTTAACCATTCAAGGTCCTAACTAGGTTAAGTAGTGAGTAGTGACATTTGCTTCGTAACTCGTTTACTTACATAATATTGGGTTGTTATACTTGATTCTAGTTTATGTACACAGATCTTGACGGTCTGTTCTAATGACAGTTTATTTGCTTTTGTTATTCGGCCGTCCAGCCTTAAACAGTGTTAATTATTTAATTTACATAATTTTGTGAAATTAGTTGTTTTGTATTTAAATATTGTCACGAGTGTTTCGCTGTACCCTGCCATGTGCGGGATACAGCGTGAAGCTGACTTTATAATATAAAAATATTTTTAAAACTTTAACCAGTAGTTCCTGATAATAACGTGTTCATTCGAACAAATTATTCCGTTTTATAATATAAGAATAGATACGAACTTGAATTATGCACCAACAAACGTAAAATTCACTTAAATTGTTATGCTCATAACCTTCCCGTACAAATAAAAAAACTAATAGCAGTCGTAGGACTGCCGATAGAAGTGAAAACGGAACTATTAAGTTGAGAGTAATTAAAACTATATGCAAAAATTATATGAATTTTTTTATGTTTTATTTATTAGTTACATATGATGGGTTAAACAAATCATGAACAAAATATAAATACAAAGTGGTTGAAAAAATAATTAATATACAATTATCTTAATTATACATAGTATTTATATTTACACGAATTTCAATTAATTCAAGTTTGAACATTATTTTCATTATTTACATCATTGTCGTGACTCACAAAATTATACTTATCCAAAAAGCGTCCAACGCGCACATAATACAGTCAGAAATAGTCGATGTATAAGTGTATACGTGTACACAGGCTACTGCGCGTGCGCTAGTCTGGGTCTCCATAGCGATAGATATACTATTATCATTAGATATACTATTATCATTAGATATACTATTATCATTAGCATGTCGGTGACGCGTACCGAGGATTTTACCCTCTACCAAAACGCACAACGCGCCTAAAGAAGTTTTCACTTCAATAATCGCAAATTCATTTACAAATTAGAAAGTAAATCAGTTTTACGTTTTACAATTTTATCATACACTTCTGAGTGAATATGCTATGAAAGTTAAACGAAGTTGATGATGAGGTTTCCTTTTTTTGTGGAAAATAAACGGCATCCGATCGTACAGGTCACCCATTGATAAGTAATTACCGCCGCCTACGTCCTTGTGTAACACCAGAGGAGCTAGCGCTAGGAAAGTGCTTTGCCGGCCTTTAAGCTTGAGAGGGACGCGCTTGCGAAACACTGCTGCAGGTAGAATATTCCAAAGATGTGTGACGCGTGGAAATACTCGTAAGTTATCCAAATGATAAGCTTGTAACGTACTGTGCAGTTAGAACATTCAGCAGGGACCAAGTCAAAGAGTCAAAGAGTCCGATGTACCGACTGTTTGACTTGGTCCCTGCTGAACCTTCATGCACATGGCCGGATAGGTAGATACAATTTGGTAATTTAGTGTTAAGATAGCCCATACTCATTATGACGCTTCAGTTTCCCACTTTTCACCTCAAGCGAAGCTTTTCGTTGCGCTGTCTTGTTACCAGAAGTAAAAATGAAAATATTAAATATTTTATTCTTAGATGGGGATCAAACTCAGAACCGCACGCTTGTGCCGCGACGCGCGCTTGTCCTCCTGCGTAACGACTGGTCTTAATTCAATTTGTTGTCTTATAGTAAATTACCGACAGGTTCTGGATTCGATCCCCAGTCGAGAAAATGAAATATTTAATATTTTCAATTTAAAATATTTCATGTTCCATTTCTTCGCTCTGGTAATGAGGCAAAGCGCGGCGTTGCGTTCCGCCACTCAACACGCAATGCCTGAAATTCGGCGGAAAGTGGGGAACGGAGTGTCTTAACACTAGGTTCCCAGGTTCCCTCTGCCTACCCTGTCTCGTGCGGGATACAGCGTGAAGCTATAAAATAATAAAAATTAAAAAAAATCTTTAGAATGTTTAATTTTTATTTAAAATATTTTGTGTTGCGATGTTGCAATGACTTTTTGTTCAGATTCACAGTATATATAGCACGATAGGCAGAGGGAACGTGGAACCCTAGTTAAGGCTATGTTCCCATAAAGATACCTCCATTAATCACGATAGCTAATTTGCTTATCTGATGAAAAATACATTTACCGTTATTCAAAATTCACAGACAAAGTCGCAATCGACACTTAATTGAGTCATAAAGTTAAACGTTCGAATAATTTGTCATACTTGGCATTGTGCTATTTGCTCTTAGCAGCAACGTCAAACACCTTTATACAACTTTCCATTTGAACTGAACTCCGAATTCCAGCCATACATTTTGATGACTTTCAAGAAAATGTTAATAATAATACGGCAGTTAATTAATATTCTAAATGTCGTTTCCGTGGTACAATTAGTCGTTTATTTGATACTGATCTGTTGAGATAAGAGGTGTAGATTCAAAGTTAGTATTGGAGAGATACATATGTGACATTGTTATGAATGGACATGTTTTGATGGTAAGTTCGAAAGGTCGGGGGTTTTTCAACTTCACGCTGTATCCCCTACGAGGCAGGGTAGACAGAGGGAACCCGGGAACCTAGTGTTAAGACACTCCATTCCACTTCCGTTCCCCACTTTCCACCGAATTTGCGGCATTGCGTGTTGAGTGGCGGAACTCAACGCCGCGCTTTGCCTTATTACCAAAGCGAAGAAATGAAAAATTAAATATTTTAAATTGAAAATATTAAATATTTCATTTCCTCGACTGGGGATCGGACCCAGAACCTGTCGGTTACAGTCACACTCTTGTACCGCTGCGCCACGACAGGCCTCATATAATATTATATACAATAGAATATTTAATATTTTCAAATGAAATATTTAATATATATATTTCTACGCTCTGGTAACAAGGTAAATCGCAGTAGCAGGTTGCTACTCAACACGCAATGCCTCAAATTTAATGGAAAGTGGGGAACAAAGTGTTTTAACTCCAGGTTCCCAAGTTCCCTATGCCTGCCCTGCCATGTGCAGGATACAGCGTGAAACTGTAACTAATGAATGGAGATTGTATCCGCAACTATTATATTTCACTTAATAGGTAGATTTATATATATATATATATAAGAGGTTATGAGATTAATTTCCGAATGAGGAATGAATATGCTTCGTTTAGTTCTGTTACCCAACAAAGCAGTGCAGTGTTTCAAAAATTTATCGGTACTAGGGGACACAGTGTATTAGTACTAGGTTCCCTAGGTTCCCTGGCTATCCTGCTATTTACGGGATAGAGCGTGAAACCAAATAAACATATATTAATATAGAACTTTTAAATTTACTGAAGAAGATCCATTCAATCGTTATGAAATGAATCTATTATCATAAAACGAGAATTTCGAGTTACAGTAAGTCACTTATGTGTAAAAGTTTAAAGTATCTCTTTGCATTCTAATATTGCTTATTATACAAGTTCAATCGACTGTTATACATTTTTAAAAAAAAAAAATTCAGTTTCACGTAGTGATATCTGCATACGCAGAGGGAGTTTGAGAACATAGTGTTTTGACACTCATTTCAGCCGTATTAAAATCCTTGCATGCTGACGCAACTCAACTCCGCACTTTGCCATATTACTCTACTGTTCTTAGTTTCAAGTTGTATCCCACACATTAGATTGTAGGCAGAAGGAACTTGGGAACCTATTTAAAACATTCCGTTCCGTTTTCCACTTCCCGTGGAATTTGAGATGTTGAGTGTCAAGTAGCAGAATTCAACGCCGAACTTAGCCTTGTTATCAAATGTTAAATATATAATTAATTTCCTCGAATGGGGATCGAACCTACAATCAATCTTATTTATATTCGCACCCTTGCGCCATGAGAGTTTTACTTACAAGTTTAGTATATATACATAGATTTGAAACTGTCACGTCGCGCCTTATGCTCAATTAGAATGTAAATGCGACTGTAGTAAGTACTAATTCCGTCCGGGCAAATATATATTTTTTTCGCTCTGATAACAGGGCAAAGAGCGGCGTTGAGCTCCGCCACACAGTAGCAACTCACTGCAGCAATTCAAAAATTCAGCAGAAAGTGTGGAGTATATTAACACTAGGTTCCCAGGTTCCCTCTATATACCATATTATCCGTGAGATACAGCGTGAAGCTAAAACGTAATAAAAAAAATACTTAAAAGTGAAATTATGAATTTATGATGAAATGAATATTTAAAATTTCAACATTCTGTGAAATATCTGCAACATTAAATCTTTTCCTTAATTGAAACACGAATGTAAAATTACTATTTACCTACAACTGTGTCAAAAGTATATTTACTTTGTACGTAAACAGTTTAATAAATGACTAGTTTTGTTTCATAATTTTTATGATGATTACAGCGAGCGAAGCGATAAAATTTTAGCCGAGCGAGAGAGAACCCAATAGATGAAGCAGAAAAATCCCTTGAATAAATATTTACATGAAATGTAAATACATTTGTATATATGTGGCCTGTCGTGGCGCAGTGGCACAAAAGTGTGACTGTAACCGACAGGTTCTGGGTTTGATCCCCAGTCGAGGAAATGAAATATTTAATATTTAATTTTTTCGCTCTGGTAATAAGGCAAAGCGAGGCGTTGAGTTCTCAAGTTTCAGTCGTTGAGGCACGCAATGCCTCAAATTCGGCGGAAAGTGGGAAACGGAAGTGGAACGGAGTGTCTTAACACTAGGTTCCCGGGTTCCCTCTGCCTACACTGCCACGTGCGGGATACAGCGTGAAGCTGAAAAAAAAAAGAAAAAATAATAATATGTATATTTGTGTATTTAACACACTCTAAAGCAAATACATACTGCACATTCTAACATAAGCTATGATAAACAACTACCTGCTAATTAAATTCCATACAAGTTGCATACTTGTTTAAATAAATAATGAATCCTTTGTACCTGCTACCGGCTGGGATTATCTTACTTATGATATATAAGCAAAAAATACCGTCTTTATTGCCTACAAGCGATATATCATAATAATAATAATATATATTTGTATTACATAATAAAAAAGTAAAAAAACCAAAGCCAAGGCTGTAAACACGTCAGTTGTGGTTTCGATTCTCACTTTGGGGAATAAAATATTTAATATTTTTAATTCCAAGCTAATGTAACGAAGCAGAGCCCGGCGTTAAGCTCCACCACCGATCTATTTCCCTCTTACTACACTGCTTTGTACAGCGTGAAGATAAAACAAATCCAAAAGCGAAGCTACTCGAATATTTGCATACGTATAGGAAAAAAACATAATCCTGTAGAAATTTCACTTCATCAATATAGATTAAAAGATCACAGAATACCAAAATCGCGTCATCCCTCAAAGAATTTCAGATTGCTCAGTTAAATCAAAAAAGTTGATTTTCGGTAAGAAATTGCCATTTAAATTTCTTGATCAATCTCTTCCGCATCGGAAATTATACATTCGATTTTGTATAATTATACAATTTGTGGGACATTTTAAGGTCTGTTTTGGCTTACGTTTGAAAAGCTATAATCTTTATATAAAATTTCTTTATGGTAATATTTCAAGGCATGTCGTGGCCAAGCGGCATAAGCATGTGACTGTAAACGTTAAAGGTCATGGGTTCAATCCCCATTAGAGGAAATGTTATGTTTCATTTTGAAATTAAATATTTAATATCTTCATTTCTTTGCTCTGGTAATAAGGTAAAGCGCGGTGTTGATTTCCGCCACTTCCCGCCACAAAATAAATTCGGCGAAAAGTGAGGAATAAAATGGAATACCTTAACACTAGGTTACCAGATACTCAAACCACTTTTGTATCGAATTAAATACATAAGTCATATACATAATAATATTTTATTATGCTGTACCTGCACACCTGGCCATTACAAATTTCAAGTCCAAAATGAAAAAAATATAATATTTTTGCTTAAAGACTAACTACTGCGTAGAGTTTCGCCACTCAACGCTCAATATCTCCAAGTTGTCTCTACCTACTCTCTCCAACTATACGCGGTATATAGCAGAAAAATAAAATATTCTATATACTCTAGACCGTTCGAATAGAACTTCAGCACAAGCACTATCGAATAGCGCAAAGTTAATAAAACGGATCTGGCCGTGATTAAAAAAGTAGCGAATTCGAAACAACAATTGGCTCGGCGAGAGCTCTTAGAAGTTCAAATTTTCGCAAATGAGAAAACAATGTTGAAAGTGCCCTAAATTTATACACAACTTTGTGCAAATATAAAGTTGAGTAATTAAGCTGGTTTCTAATATTAATGTGATTAGGTGTTTTTTGATATTAATATCTGTATTTCTGATACTCTTTTGTATTAAGGTCTGTAGTGGCGTAGCGGCACAAGCGTGTGACTGTAAACGACAGGTTGTGGGTTCGATCTCCACTCGAAGAAATTAAATATTTAATATTTTCAAATATTTTTTTAATGTTTTCATTTCTTGGCTCTGGTAACAAGGCAAACCGCAGCGTTAAGCTCCGCCACTCAACATGCAATTCCTCAGATTCGGCAGAAAGTAAAGAAAAAAAGTGGAACGGAGTGTTTTAACACTGCTATGTTCCCAAATTCCCTCGGCCTACAATGTGAAGCTCAGTAATATTTGTATTTCTATACTAATATTGTGAAAAAGAAAAAATCTTTGGTTAAACGCTCTAACTTCAGGAACTGCAGGTACTTTTTTTTAGCTTTACAGCTTTAGGAACTTTAAGCGCTAAGAACACTTGGCTACTCATTAAGACACTTCCGCCATATTCTTAAAGGCCTGTTGAGTGACGAAAAACAAATTTTCGCTTTACCTATATTATGCTGTCTTTTTCCTCGAGTGGAGATCGAACCCATGCTTGCGCACTTGTGCTATGACCGGTCTATCAAAGTCTGCTCTAAGTTAAAAAAGAAAAACAATATATTGTATAGTTAGCTCAACGAGAAAAAATACCAAATATTAGTTATATTATAAATCTATTATTTTTTTTTCTTATTGCTTCGCTCTTATGGCTTATATTAAAATAACGTCATTTACTTCATAAAAAGTAAAGGAAAAGAGTTTGATGAACAAAGAAAACAAAATATTTTTTTTTTATATTTTCTCGTTCATTTGTGGTAACGAGGCAAAGTGCAGCGTTGAGTTCCGCCACTCTATATGCAAGAATTCTTCCGAAAGTGAACGGAAACGGATTTTTCTTGGTGGTTGGAGTGTTCTTAACACTAGATTCTAAGGATCCCTAAGCATCCGGAATATAACTTGAAGCGTGAACATGATGTAATATAGCTTATACTTTTGCTCAAAAGTTTACTTTCTTTTGTCAGCTTCACGTTGTATCCCGCATTTGACAGGGTAGACAACTTGAGAACCTGGTGTTAAGATACTCCGTTCCGTTTCTCACATTCCTCCGAATTTGACGCATTACGTGTTGAGTCAAAAAAAAATTAAACGTTAAATATTTATACTAACAAATTGTAACAAGCGTATAAAAATTACGACGTAGCTCGATAAGAACGTATGGCTTAGTTGAACAGAGCGGTTGGAAAGCTTCCAAGAGGCGCTGGTTCAAATCCTTTTATGTTACGCTATTATATATTTAATTTGAAAATACTTTATCCCCTCGAATGGGCATCAAACCCACAACCTGCCCCGTCTACAGTCACACACTTGTGGCCTTGCGCCACGACAGGCCTCGATAGATTCAACACAAACATATTTTTTCTAATTCGATAATATTACTATAGAATACAAATATTAAAATTTTGATTTTGGATAATATTAGTATAGTTTTGACATATTACTATATTGCCATTGTTAAGGGAGGATTCGAATACCGTAACGTTGACATAAATTTACTAATTTTACCTATTAATTACATAATAAACACAATAATTTTAAACATAAATTATAATCTGCTCGACCTCAGTCCCGTTATTTCTACTATTCTGTACTATCGTATATAATATGTAATCTATATCTATACTTATAATGAATCTGCAACTAATAACTGTCTGTTCATGGAAGATATTTAAAAAAAAAATCTTACCTATAAGGTTGTTTTTAAATATTTTCCATGGACAAACAGACGTTTATCACTTTAATGGGGGCCAAAATAGTAATTTTAAAATGTTTTTCTGTTTGTCAAGTTAAATGTTTGTCTGAGAGTTTGTACGCGCTAATCTCAGAAACGGGTAACGAAACTATTATATTTTGGCAACTTTCCCTTATCTTATTATATTAGTTTTGTCAACAAAAAAATTACAACAAAATTTGCTGCAACAAAATTCCTACAAAATTGTCTAAAAATTGGTAATATTTGTAAGACGAAAGTAATTGAGATAAGTATATTAAATAGTATAAATCCAAGCGGGCGAAGTCGCAGCTCGCTAGTACAATATATAACTTTATTATATCCCCGTTAGAATATTCCCATATAATCCAATGCTATGAATTTAGTTATCAAATCGTGGTTAGAATGCGTATAGCAGTGTAGGTGTAGCTTTTGTTTTAATATACAATGTTTTATGCATAATGAACGTCGTACAATGGAGCGTAGACAGTTGTGGGTTTGATTCCCGTTCAGAGTAAATACTTATTAGCCTTTCTTCACTCTGGCAGTGTAATAAGACCAAATATGGCGTTTAATTCCGCCACTCAATATATAATATTTCTTACTAATTTGTCATACGGCGTTTTACCACGCAATGTCTTATATTAAAAGTGTCTTAATGGAAACTGAGTGTCATTATCAACAAAATTCAGAAATATATATATATATATATATATATATATATATATATATATATATATATATATATATATATATATATATATATATATATATATATATATATATATATATATATATATATATATATATATATATGTGTGTTACTTATATATTTTTCGTAATTATGTATGTCACTTTGAGTAATCATGACAGGCTGTGGATTCAATTCCTATTCGACGAAACGTATTCGACGAAAACTGGGAAACGGAATTGCCTTAATTAGAATGATGAAAAACAGAAATATATATAAATGTATATATACATAACCTTAAACTTATATACTTTCATACTAACATGGACAAGATCTCGCTATAAAATGAACTTCTCGAACTTTACTTTGCTCGTCCAAACTAAATGCTAACACATTCCGTTTGCATTTAAGGCTTCAAGGCGATGGATATATATATATATAGTAACTACGTAAGATGTTCGAAACTATGTATATTACTCATATAGTTGTTAGTGAACGACATATGCTATATCTCAATTCAAATTCGAATATTTTATTCAAAATAAGAAGTTACAAGCGTAATGTTTGAACATCACACAATTTACCACCAGTTTGGTAAGTTACTGCATCAGACCCTAAAAGAACCGGCGCAAGAAACTCAGCGAGGTATTTCAATTTTTTTTATCAATTATTTACAGTTTAACATTTAAGTATCAATGCTATTTTAATCTTTTAAATATATGGTAGGTCGCGAGTTCAAAAATATAATGTAATTTTTGTCCATTCCGCAGATTGTATTTGGTGAGGCAAAGGCAACTTTATGTTAAGACATGTTTTTTTTCTCACATTCGGCGAGAAGTGGGGAACGGATGTGGAACGGAGTGTCTTACCACGAGGTTCTTAAGTTCCCTCTGTCTACCCTGCCATGTGCGGGATACAGCGTTAAGGCATGTATTATTTCATTATTCATTGTAACTTAACACCGATAATCTTTACACAAGTGTTTGTATATGCTCTATCATTATCAAATGTTATTAAAAAGATGAATAATTGCTTTAGTATAAAAATTATACGTTTTCTAACTATATTATTCCATTCTTAGTTAAACATACATAAAATATATTTTTAGCTTTACGCGGGATACATCATCCCACACATGGCAAAATTAAGACAGAAGAAATATCTTTATACGTTTTTTAAATAAATATTTTACAATTTTTTTTGTATGTTTTGTTTAATATGTTGTGTTTGCTTAAAAAAAACGAACGTTTCAATATTCAGATATATCTGGACTTAGGTTAATTGGATTATTAAAAACCAAACCTGAAAACTAACGTAAATAATTAGGTTTTCGGCTTAAACCGAAGTACACACAGGTGCTACGGTGCTACAGCCAGACACATAGACGGACATACAGGTTAAACACACAACCCCTTTCTTCGCATCTCGGGTTAAATAAATACAAATAACCGTATATTCTAAAAGTTTTATCAAAAATATAAAAATAAGTCGTCCCTATTTCCGGTTCACGGTAAGCAAGGAGGTCGCACAGACAAAATACTCAGTTCTCGCCGTTATTTAAATGTCATCGCGTACTTCGCACTCCGTTTGAAAGAAGGTTGGTCTCAAGCTGCACTCTAAAGATTTATCACAACCAAAACGGTTATATAATTTCTTAAGTGTTATCTTTTGAGGCCTGTCGTGGTGCAGCGGCACAAGCGTGTGACTGTAACCGACAGGTTCTGGGTTTGATTCCCGGTCGAGGAAATGAAATATTTAATATTTTCAATTTAAATATTTAATGTAATTAAATTTAAATATTTAATCGGAAGTGGAACGGAGTGTCTTAACACTAAGTTTCCGGGTTTCCTCTGCCTACCCTGCCTCGTGCGGGATACAGCGTGAAGCTTAAGTGTTATTATTTTAGATTTACGTTGTATCACGCATAAAAACACTCATTTTTCTCACTCACTCGATTTTTTTAGAAAATGGGAAAAACGTATTAGGTGGCTATACTCAATTCCGCGCTATGTCTTGTTACCAGAGCTTAACTTGTCTCACGGCGGTTTACAAAACAAAATGTCTCAAATTGACGAAAGGTATTCCAAACTTAAGCAAAAGTGTCCTCATGGGAATAGAGTTTTATACGGAATACACCGTGAAATTTGATATAATTTGAAAATATTAAATATTTCATTTCCTCGTGTGAGGATCGAACCCACAACCAGTCGTTTACAGTCACACGCTTATACCCCTACGCCACGACAGACCTTAATAAAATAGTTAAAAATATTTTATTGAATAAAATGAGAGAGAGTGTTCAAAATTCTCAACGTGTTTTGCTTCTTAGAAAGTTATATAAAAACACTGCTACCATACATCTTCCAGCATTTTGTTTGGACAACTTCAATTGCTTAATTAAGTTAAGGGCCAGTTAGAATGCACTGAATTTATTCGTATTTAACAACTTTACTTTGCCTGTATAACGTAGGTACATAACAGGGTAAACAGCGGGAATATGGGATCTGTATCCGATTATTTAGCCGAATTATAGAATCATTGCGTAGTGGCTGGCTACTCAACTCACTTTACTGTACTTTGCTTCAATAGTTAATGAATTATTATTTTTCTATCAGCTTCACGCTGTATCCCGCACTAGAAAGGGTAGGCAGAGGGAACGAAAGTGAAACCTATTGTTATGATGTGCGTGTTGAGTGGTGGAACTCAACGCAACTCATTACCAGAGCGAAGAAATGAAACATTAAATATTTAAATTGAAAATATTAAATATTTCATTTCCTCGACTGGAGATCGAAACCAGAAACTGTCGGTTATAGTCACACTCTTGTGCCGCTGCGCCACGTCTTAATTATTAAAACGTATATATTTATACATTATTAATAATTTATCAGAGCCTCACGTGTTTGGGGATCAATTCTTGCTCAGGGAAATTAAACGTTTATATTTTTATTTTTTAGCACAGCGCTGCGTTAAGATACGCCAATTAACATAAAACGTCTCCAATTCAGCGGAAAGGGAGAAACGAAGGAACCTAGTGTAACTAGGTTCCCAAATTTCCTCTGCCTATCCTGTTATGTCCAAGAAATAGCGTAAAGCTAGAATAGGTATTGAACCCACATCCATTCCACTACGAAGATCTCGATGTAATTTTTTAAAACTGTATTAAAATATAGCTTAAATTTTCTAAATATTTAAATGGAAGTGTATAAATGTAAAAACAAGATACAGAGCAACGATTAACAGTCAGCAAAACATGTTGGCACAACATCGTATCAAGATTGTCTTTGCCAGATATTTTACTTTTATTTCTTCTATTTCTAGAGATATATACTATAAAGTGTTTGTGTAAACAAATACATAAGTTGGTTGGATTTTATAAAATGTTATTATTTGAAATACAAATGCTTGGCTAGAAAAATTTAACCAGCGTAAATTTGTATATATCTCTAAGACAATGTCAGTACAATCACAGTAGAAACTGCTTTAATATTTAAACATTTTCAACTTTTTTACATACAAAAACTATTAGGGAGTAATAAGAAAAGATTTGTAAAATAAAATAGCACTAGTCGTTCTCGACTGATGCTTTTTATTCTTTCAGCTTCACACTGTATCCCGCACATGGCAAGGTAGGCAGAGCGAACCAGAAACCTAGTGTTAGAACACTCAGTTTCGCTTCCCATTTTCCATCGGATTTGAGGTATTGCGTGTTGAGTGGCGGAACTCAACGCCGCGCTTTTTCTTGTTACCAGAGCGAAGAAATGAAAACAATTTAACTTGAAAATGATAACTTGTTTCAACTGTAAACGATTATGTCATTTAAATATAAGCTAATTCATCGTTTTATATTTGAAAAAACGAGAAATATATGTCTTATAAACAAAATATGAGTTCAATCGTAGTACAGGGACACAAGCGTGTGTTGTGAAAACGGTAGGTTATGGATTCTTTCTCTACTCGATGAAATTAAATATTTAATATTTAAATTTGCTCGCTCTAACGAGATAATTAGTGACGTTGAATTTTACCAATAACAATATCTCAAGAGTTACATGGAGAGTGAGAAACTGAACGGTATTATCATGACACTAAGTTCTCATATAACGGTTTACTGTTCTGCTATATGAGGATAACGACGTTAAAATAATATAATATTTAGGACTTATATATATATATATATATATATATATATATATATATATATATATATATATATATATATATATATATATATATATATATATATATATATATATATATATATATATATATATATATATATATATTAATTTAAGGCCTGTCGTGGCGAAGGGGTACAAGCGTGTGACTGTAAACACAAGTTCTGAGTTTGATCCCCACTCGAGGAATATTGAATATTGATTATAAATGTCTCCTCTCCAATGACAAGACGAAGGCGATGAGTTTCGACACTCGGCACGTAACGTGTCAAGTTCGACAGAAAATTGTAAACAGGACGAATTAACTTCTCACTAGGTTCCCAGGTTCCCTCTGCCTACCCTGCTATGTGCAGGATAAAGCGTGAATTGAAGAATGCTAGAAAAATTATATCATAAAGGCAAAACAACATATGCACGAATTGTCATAAGTAAAACTCATACAACAAAGCTCGTACAATCGAGCTTATGAAAAGGAATTTTAAAGAGAGAGCTCAGGACAACAATAGGTTTAACTTTTGCTTGGAAACTTTAATTTTTCCGCTACTCCGTGAATATGTTGGACAGTTCAAATGTTCCCGAGGAAGTATAATAAAATATATTTTCGCTATAATTTTTCATATATCTATATTCTATATTGTAGAAATAGAATTGTTCGAGATTTTAAAACACCTGTTAGGTTTTTTTATAGCTGCATGCTTTATTCCACACATAAGAGAGTAGATAGAGACAATTTGGGAACCTTATTTTCAAGATATTTGGTTCCTTTTTCGTCTTAATTTTCCGTTTTCCACTTTCCGCCAAGTTTGAGACTTTGCGTGTTGTGTCGCGGAGCTTAACATTGGTAATAAATATTGCTAATAGAAACTGTCACGCTCCGAACGCCATATACTAAGAACAACAACAATACTTTTGTTCATATTTGACAACTGTCTATATAAAGTTTTTAAAGAAAAATATAAAGACTTTTAAGTTAAAACAGTTGATATTTTGTTATTTTAAATCATATTTCAATATTTCGCTTACGAAAATTTTGCTGAAGTTATATGTATGTTTTTTTTAGCTTTACGCTGTATCCCGCATATGACAGGGTAGACAGAGGGAACTTGGGAACCTAGTGTTAAATGTCTTTGTTCTGTCTTCCATATTTCGCTGTATTTAAAGCATTGCGTTCTGTTCTGTAGCTGTAACGGAAAAATTATGGGTTCGATTCCCATTCGAAGAATTGAAATATTTAATATTTTCAATTTAAATATTTAATGTTTTTATTTCTTGGATCGCCTCGCATTAAATATGATTGCTATTTTTTTAAATTCAAGCGGCAAAAGTAAAAAACTTTAGACGCCAAATTAAGTCACTCCTGACAGCAACTGACATACAGCTTTTTCCTTAAACGTCGCATTTTATTACCGGCTTAAGAACTTGAAATACTTTTTAGATAATCGGCTAAGCCAATTTTAGAGGCCAAGTTGAATTTTACTTAATAAAAATAAAGTATCTAATCGATAATCGATGAATGAAGAATTAAAACTAGATATCGATATTTCTTGGAAGCATAAAAGCGGATTAAAATAACGAATAATTTTCGTTATTTTAATCCGCTGTTTAATTTACAATATTTTAAGAATTTCTTCTTTATTTTATTATAATAATTTAAAATTACAAAATACTCCCGACACAAATGTCACCGTATAATTTGAAGTATTTTGTATTGAGTTGCGGAATTTAACGCCACGCATTGCCTTATTAACAGAGTCAAGAAGTGGAATAGTAATTATTTAATTTGAATATAATAATATATTTAATTTATTCGAGAGGGCATCAAACTCACAACCTGTTGTTTACAGTCACACTCTTGTGCCTCTGAGCTACGATAGGCCTCTTAATGCTATCTATCTGGATAAAATACAGCGTTTAAAGTCACTTTAATAATCATCCGACTCAGAATGTTTTAAAAAGAACAAATTTTAAGTCTCACTCTTCTTATTGCTTAATAAAGAAATAAATCTTTATTATATTTAAGTTATTTTCATTTCCTTGCTCTAGAAAAGAAGTGCGATGTAGAGTTTTGTTCTCGAAGTTGATCAAAACTGGACAAGAGAATGTATTTTCTTCAAAAAGTAACCAATACAAAACAATTTAACTGACAATTAAAACTCTAATAATGATACTATTTTTTAATTATTGTATATATTAAAATTTAATATTGAAATAGAAAAGCATTACACAAAAGTATAATTTTTCTTTTTTTAAATGAACATCTAAATAAAAAGAAATAACCAAAAGTCCTCAGTTTACTTCCATTAAAATAATACTAAAATATACACTTAACATTAATTTCGAAACAAAAAAATATATCAACAAATTAACATCCAGAAATATGAAGAAATAACGCGAGTATCTACAACGTATTTGCCTCTTGAATAATAACGAGACTGGAGGTTTTTTAACGAATTAAGTGATTTATTAAGCAGCTCCAACGGATTTCCGTTCGACGTGCACTTATTTATGGTGGGTGTGGCGCTTGTGATATGGATTGGAAACGACAGTAATATATTAAATAGCCAATTATTGATTATATTTAATTAATTGATATAGTTAATGATTATTTCGATATAATTTGTTGCTTTTTTAGCAAAGAGAGCTGTTTTAAGAATTTTCTCCTATAAGAAACTTGAAATGAGAAAACACTCCGTCCCCGCTTTTCATGCTATTTATAAAACAGTAGGTGTTAGGTGCCGGAAGTCAATTTTCTACCTTATTTATCAAAACAAAGATATAAATATAATTATTTATTAGAGAATTATGTAGGGCTGTCGTTGAGGATGCAAAATGAACCGAAACGAATTTACTTATATATATTTATTTAAGCTATTTAGTTACAATTAACTAATCCTAAGACGCGACAATCTGTTCGATGTCAGAACAAAAAGTGAAGATCTCTAAACTCTAAATTATATTTATATTAAATTAAACGATATAACGTAATCGGTGAATACCAGGTGGTCCCCACAGTATGATGTTTCTCGTTAGCGCTCGACGTTCAGGAGGTCTTGCGAAACAAAGCAGCGATGGTGGTATCTTCACGGAGCGTATTGCGATGAATCATACATGGTGTGATTATTTATGATGTTTCTCGGTAGCGCTCGACGTTTGGGAGGTCTTGCGAAACAAAGCAGCGTTGGTGGTAGCTTCACCGAACGTATGGTGTGATTATTTCTTAACAACTCCCTCCACAGGATCAGCAGCTATTTGGAGACTTTTGTCGAAAATAGTGCTGATAGAGACATAGGATCTCTGGGGCTGTCCTGGACATCTTGTGTTCTGGTTGTCTCGTCCTCTCTCTGGTTGATATTCTTCGAAGGCATACATTTACGACGAATGAGGACTATGCTTATAATGAGTACTGATGCACCGATGAGTATGTAGACAGGTATAGTTGTGTGATAGAGAGTGTCTAAGTTCGACGGTTCCAAAGTCACTGGTTCTTGAGAGGCAACCCTGATGTTGGTTGAGTGTAAGTGACTCAAATCTATGCTATTCAATTTCAAGATGGTCTTCGCTGTCGCTTTGTATGGGTCTTTGTTACCATATTCTGTATTCAACATTTTCAAAACTCGTCCTTTCACTTGATCATGGTGGTTAGTGATGGTAAAGATGGACGTTTGTAGAGCACACCCTTGAGGTATTTCAACTAAATAACTTCCATGAAGGTTTCTGTATTGATCTTGAGAACAGGCTAAGTGAACTTTCGTTAGGTTGGGAAAGCTCAGAACGTAGTGACAATCATCCAGTCTTTCCATGGCTTGAGATGATAAAATTACTGGAGTAACTCGACAGGATTCATGAATATATTGCTGAAGTATAAGATGTTGAATGCAGGTCGTTTGTTCTCCATAGTGTCGGTTTAAGCTGTCCTCGCAAAGATGACCGTGACTATACTTCGGACATTCTGTCTCTATATACAGTAGATCTTTCTCGTGAATTGCTACATATGGATAGGTAGGGATTATAGTTTTATTATTACTATTAGGGGCTAAGGACAATTTATAAAGGATGTAGTTATTAGGATTCACGATTGGGAACTTAATTACCAAGATTATATCATTATTTTTATAATAATATCCTAATCTTAATATGTCTAAATATTCTCTAAAATTAATATCTAACACTACTTCTGAATTGTATAACCCTTTTAGTTTATTTAGCATAACTATATAAGTATCGTAATCGAGAACGGAATAATGGATACTTTTAGCTTTTATGAATGCCAATAGATTCTGTAATTTTGACAATTCCTGTGACAAGTTGTCTATGTCATCACCTAATATTGTAAGTAGTTGTGCTAAATGAAAGTAATTAATTACGTCTTCTTCTTTCCTAGCATCGTTATCTAAGATAGTTTTAATAATGTTCTCTATTTTCCTCTGGTTTTCTACCATCCTATCTGTAACATTTGAACTCTGGAATGCCCACTGCTTGCTTAAGCTTATTTGATGATTTATTTCAATGGCTAAGTTATTCTCGTTCTTTTGTAGTATGGCAATGGCATTTTCGTACTTTAATGCGTCCGTATAATCTAAATTCCCGGAGATACTTTTGATTATGGAACCAAGAACGTTTACAAGGCCTCTTTTTTGAACGTTTTCCTTGAAAAGTTAACAATTGATCTGACATATCATTTAATTTTGTAGTAAGATATTTAATATGTGGAGCGTAAAGTAACGGCGTTTTATTATTTAAGTCAGGTGTTAGATCACTTAACTTTTCTCGAACAGATTCTAATCTATTTCGCACATTATCTAAATTTATAATTTGAATAAAGGAATGGAAATGAGAAATGACTTTAGTAGGTCCTAAGTTGAAAGGGAGGACACCTGGTCCATTTCCTAAGCTTTCAAGTGTAATCTCTTCCGCTTGTCCCAGCTTCAGGGCTTGAGCCACCATCAACGTGATTAGTGTCTTCTGTATTCTGTAACAAACGAGCACTATTAGGTACCCGTTTTATGCGCGACTTGGGTACAGGCCCACTCTTTCTCTTTGTATAAATGTGTATAGGTAAATCTGTTACAACCGTATCAACCGTATAACGAGCAGCTAATTTCTGTCTATTGGCCAAAGGATTTCTGACATGGACTCGCTGATCAGGTGCATATATTTGCTCAGCCTCGCGATTTCTATTAATATTCTCGGTTATTTGAGTACGACGCTGAAGCGCGGATTCATGAATAAATTCATATACTTTTAACATTCGCTTACGGTGATGTACTATGTATTCCTGCAATAGGTGCTCTGTTATATTCATGTCTAAAGGATCTCGCGGATCTAAATGACCAGTGATTATGTCTATTGGACGACATTTCGTGAAAGAATGAATTGAACTATTGTAAGCCATTACAGCGTATGTCATAAGATTGCAAACGGATTCATTACGGTGTTCTAATTTTAAGATACGCAAGTGTTCGAGTAAGGTATTATGAAAGCGTTCTATATTCGTTGGGTGTATTGGAACATGTTCTATGATGTTGAATTTTGTGTAATTCAGTGAATTCAGAAAATAACTGATTTGTAAATTCTGGGCCGTTATCCGTAATGTATTTAAGAGCCATACCATGATGGGAAGAGAACTTTAATAAGGCCTGAATTACACTAACAGCTGTAGCATCTCTCAAAGAATATGCTTGTGCATATTTCGAGAATGCATCGATAATTGTTAGGTACTTATTACTATCTACGCTAAATAGATCCAAATGTACGATTTCAAAAGGCCTGGTAGGTGGTGGTACAATTTGATACCGAGGTCTTACAGGATTACGGTCATATTTCGCTTGACTGCAAATAAGACAGTCATTAATTAATTTTGTAATTTGGTCTTTAATTTTTGGCCAGAAATAACGTTTAGACAGAGCTAAATAACATTCATTAATGCCTCTATGATTCGTCTTGCCTTCATGATAGTTCTTAATAATTTCTTGTTGTTTTAGGTAATTTTTAACGTCTTCAACTTCTAATTTAGAAAGAACTAGGTTAATTGCCGAATTTTTAAAATATCTTTGTATGACCGATATAATTTTATACATTTCAAGTGAAGGATTAATTAAAATTCCTGTTTTTATACCTGGTGTAACGTATTCTTTTATAGCATCTATTACATCTTGTTCTAGGTTTGACTTAGAGATTTGTAGCCTAATTTTTGTATAATTTTCAAAAGGATGAGTTATGTGGGGTTTAATTTTAATATCGCTAACAACATTAAATACGATTTGTCTACTAAATCTGTTGAGGGGATCATCGGTAATAGGTACTTCTAGTATAGGGCTTTCTATATCGCTATGAATACTATCGGTTCTTGAATCGATACTTCTGGTTCTTTCAGAATCGGATTTCTCTGAAGTGTTGACGACAATAGAACTAGACTCTTCATTATGGATTTCTATTCTAGATAGAGCGTCAGCGTTGGAATTAATTTTCCCTGGTTTATAAATGACTGTATAATCGTATTCACTTAGGCGTAATCTCCAACGTGTTAAGCGGGAATTGGGTTCTTTCATATTCATTACCCATTGCAAAGGCCGATGGTCTGTCATAATTTTAAACTTCCTACCAAAAAGATACGGCCGGAAGTACTTCGTTGCCCACACAATAGCGAGTAATTCTTTTTCTATCGTACTGTAATTTATTTCACTGCTATTAAGTGTTCTTGATGCGTATGCTATTGGTTTATCTGATCCAATAGGGCCTTGAGAAAGAACGGCTCCAATTGCTAAATTCGAAGCGTCTGTTGTGAGTATGAATTCTTTTGAAAAGTCCGGATATTGAAGGATTGGATCGTTTACAAGTAGAGTTTTACACTTTTCAAAGCATTGGATATAATTTTGATCTTGAACAATTTTAAAACCTTTCTTCAAGCATTGGGTCAGAGGCTTGGTTATTTTAGCAAAGTCTGGTATGAACTTCCTATAATAACCAAGTAATCCTAAAAAACGTTTTATTTCTGTACGGGTATTAGGCAAGGGGTATTTTTTAATTGCCGATATTTTCTCAGGATTAGGTTTTATACCATCTTTGCTAATAACATGACCAAGATACGCCGTTTCTAGTTTTAGGAATTCCGATTTGTCCATTTGTATTTTAAAATTGGACTCGCGTAATTTTTTAAATACCTTTTCTAGGTTAATAATGTGCTCCTAAAGGGATGTACTAAATACTATTATGTCATCTAGGTACACCAGACAAATAGTATTCTGAAGCTCTCTCAACACATTGTCCATAACTCTCTGGAAAGTAGATGGGCTGTTTTTAAGGCCCATAGGCATGCGTAAAAATTCGAAATGGCCATGTTCTACATTAAAAGCTGTTTTTGGTATATCCTGTGGCTTCATTTCTACTTGATAAAATCCACTAGCTAGGTCTAAGGTTGTAAAATATTGGCAATTACCTAATTTATCTAAGACATCGGCTATATTGGGAATAGGATACTTGTCGTCTACAGTTTTTTCATTAAGCTTTCGAAAGTCAACTACTATACGCCATTTAGCTTTTCCTGACGCATCTGCTTTCTTAGCTACAACCCAAATTGGGGAGCTCCATGCTGAATTTGAATGCCTAATGATTCCCTGTTCTAGCATCTTACCTATCTGTTCCTGTACTTCTTGCCTGTGGATATATGGATACCGATAACTTTTTGTGTAAACTGGAACCTCATCAGTTGTTTTAATCGAATGCTTTATTTTGTTCGTGAAAGTTAAAGGCTCTCCCTCTAAGTAGAAAACATCTGCATACTGGGCACAAAGCAGCTCTAAGTTCGTACGTTCCTCGATATTTAAGTGATCAGTGCGTTAGCGCGAAATCACTTCTTTTATACGGTCTTGCTGTTTATTTGTAGGTGTACACTGTACGTTATACATTTCTGCAGAGATGGCTCGGTCCATAGAGAATATGACGTCGCTTCGACTTGGATTGGTTACTTCGACTATTCCCCTATTATTTGAAACGGTAGTTAAGCATTCGCCAATAATACAATTAGAAACAGTTTGCTCTTCTATAAATGCATGCCCATCATGAATATTAATAGGAATTTTAAGTAATTTGGAAGTATTTGCCGGTATAATGTCCTCATACAAATTTGCGTTGCGTGAATGATATACTTTAATAGGATTTGAAGCGGTTTTAGTTTTTAGTAATTTGTTCTTATAGTCTATTACAGCCTTCCACTTGTCTAATAAGTCTGTACCGATAAGTCCATCAAAATAATCATGAAACTTATAAATATAAAATGTCGTATTATCGGAATCATTAAATTCTTTAAAGCTAGGTAACGTAATTGAATAGTAATTTCTAGAGGTGGCATGAATATTCTTAACTTCAAAAGGATCGTAATTTACTGGTAAGTTACTATAGTATCTTTCTACTACCTCGGGACAAAGAAATGATTGATTTGCCCCTGTATCTATTAAAAGTTTCATAGGTGGTGATGCGATTTGAATGTATGGAAGCTGACGTTGTGTTTGAAGATTTACTTCTATTTTAAGGTGTCGGATTCCCGGTCCTTCGAAAAATCCTGCTCGTTTGTTTTCACCATATCGGTTTCCACCCGGGGCGATTCCGTAGAGTTTTCTGAAGGTTCCTGTACAAAATATTCATACGGTGGCTGGTTTTCTACGCATTCGCTGATATCGTAATAATTATAATCGGCGTATTCATCATATATAGAATTGTCTAAAAAACTATTATAATTTATTTCTTTACTTTTAAAGTAGTTCGTGGGGGGTGGGTTCCCTGATTTTGTCCAGTTATTTCCTGTAATTGCTGGATGTGTAGGTGGCAATTGTCTTGTTACATACTGGCTGACACCACTCATAGGACGAGGTTGGTTAAAGACTTGGTGGTTAGGACGCGAACCTATCTGGAAGTTATTTTGTTGAGGGTTATAATTTGGCGGTGGTGATCTAAAAATTTGTTGCGTACGAGTTGGACCAAATTGGCGGGGTTGATACAGATTCTGTCTCCATTGCGGTGCAGATGATGGAGCTAAATGAGGGCGTGAAAAGCCAGGTATATTATAGTTAAAAGGTTTAAGCACAGGCACTGAAAATTGTTGGTTTGGCATTTTATAGGCACTTACAAAATGATTTGGCACGAGCATTGAATTTATAGATTTTTTGTCAGGTAATCGTTGGTTCCGATTTTGTAGGTACATAGTATTTGTCTCCTCGTGTACAAATTCTAATGCTTTTTCTATGGTTTCCGGGCGCATGCAACGTATCCGCGATCCTAAGGGATCGTTTTGACCTCGCAAATACGATTGAAGCGTTAATTTACGATAAAGATCTCGTTTAGCATTGATGGTGGTTTCAAGGGTATCATGCAGGCTGACAAAAGTCATTATAGTACTGTATAGATTTTGGCAACGCTCATAAAACTCCTGTGCGGTGCTAGAACCTTGCGATAAAATAGCTAAATCGTTATATAGAGCGATCTCATCTCGTTGGTCCGCAAAGTTGTTCACTAAAGCAGTTCGAATGCCTTGCCAATCGGATGGAATCCCATTAGAATTGATTAAGCGAGCAGCAGAGCCTGTTACTTTGTTCAAAATCCCATTGAGAAGGGCACACCTACTTAATTTACCACTGTTTGCACTACAAAACTGGACTACTAATTCGTCACATAATTTTAAAAATCTCGTGAGCACATTCGGGTTCCCGTCGAACTCGGGTACCAACCTTAAGGCTTTATAAATGGTATCTAATTCAGACATATCCGTTCCCTCTTCTATACTACTCAAAGTAATATCTCTTTTTCTATCTATGAAAAGTTGCCTACTACTAGTAACTATCCTAGGTTCCTTTGATTTTCTTAAATGAAAAATCTTGGCAAATTTTATTAACACAGGTTAGTGAAGGCTAGGACTGAGCAACCACTAAAAAGAATCTAGTGTACTCACATGAACATGTTTCGGTCCCTCTGCGTTATCGATGTCTAGATAAACCTCTGATGCAGCACTACTTGTAGATTCGGATGCTCTGGATGCAGCTAGACAAGCTACGACGGGGCTTCACGCGATTACGGAAATCTTCTACGCGAAACGTTCCGCGAGCATCCTACCGACTGCGCCAATTATGTAGGGCTGTCGTTGAGGATGCAAAATGAACCGAAACGAATTTACTTATATATATTTATTTAAGCTATTTAGTTACAATTAACTAATCCTAAGACGCGACAATCTGTTCGATGTCAGAACAAAAAGTGAAGATCTCTAAACTCTAAATTATATTTATATTAAATTAAACGATATAACGTAATCGGTGAATACCAGGTGGTCCCCACAGTATGATGTTTCTCGTTAGCGCTCGACGTTCAGGAGGTCTTGCGAAACAAAGCAGCGATGGTGGTATCTTCACGGAGCGTATTGCGATGAATCATACATGGTGTGATTATTTATGATGTTTCTCGGTAGCGCTCGACGTTTGGGAGGTCTTGCGAAACAAAGCAGCGTTGGTGGTAGCTTCACCGAACGTATGGTGTGATTAATTATTGATTAGAGTAAGAGGTTCCGATTTATAGATTTTTAAAATTTTTGTATGTTTATATTTTAGCGTTTGTTTTCACAAATATATTTTTCCAACCTACCCTCAATATTTAGTGTTTGTCTTATCTAATTCGGTTTAAAAATTAAAAAGTTATGTGAATTTAAAATGCTATTTTCAATAAAATTGATACAATGTTTTTTTTTATTTAATTAAAATTTTAGTTTTCAATGTATAGATTCGGCCGTGTGATTTCCGCTTAGAACAATGTCACCCTGGTACTAATGGTATCGTAAGAGGCGACTAAAGCACCTGTGGGAGAGTCACGTTGTCAGCAATGACAATACGAGTGACCACTTACCATCAGGTGACCCGTACGCTCGTTTGCTGTGTCTTATCCATAAAAAAAGATATTGTCTTAAAAGTGAATGTTGAAATTATTAAATAAAATTTGAGGCCTGTCGTGGCGCAGCGGCACAAGAGTGTGACTGTAACCGACAGGTTCTGGGTTCGATCCCCAGTCGAGGAAATGAAATATTTAATATTTTCAATTTAAATATTTAATGTTTTATTTCTTCGCTCTGGTAATAAAGCGCGGCGTTGAGTTCCGCCACTCAACACGCAATGCCTCAAATTCGGCGGAAAGTGGGGAACGGAAGTGGAACGGAGTGTCTTTACACTAGGTTCCCGGGTTCCCTCTGCCTACCCTGCCTAATGCGGGACACAGGCGTGAAGCTGAGATTAAATAAAATAAAATAATTTAAGCGGATGAAGCCGCGGGCGGGTCGATTGTATGACATAAAAAAGGTCGATTTTTTTTACACTTTCTACATATTATAGAACATGAGAATTTAATTCAAAATCATATCGCATACAAACACAGAACGTAGTGTCCGATCACTTCGCCACAATAGACTCATACTTAGCTATATATAATGTAGAAAAAGTAAAAAAATAATACTTTTAATACACTGCTTATAACTCGAAATATAATAAAGGAGCGTTGGGTCACTAAAATCTAGGCCGTTAATTAAGACACGGTCACCCAGAACGTTGATAGCATACCCTTATATGTAATAGAATGTACTTGTTAATACTGTCTATATGAGAAGACTTGGCCCTTTTATAAAAGTAAAAATAGGGTGGGTAGAAGTGAAATTCTTGAATATAATATGGATAAAATTTTAGTTTCTTAGTGTTTAAACTCTATTTTTTATAGGTTTTAAGCAGTGACTGATGGAAACCTTGTTTTTAATTATTGGGACCTATAAATGCAGTATTGAATTAGGTAAATAATGTAAATCGCGGCGTTTAGTTCTGTTATTTAACAGGCAATGTCCCGCAAACTGGGAAGATAGTGAGAAACAAAGTGTATTCATACAAGTTTCAATTAACGTATAATTTAAGATATATAACGATAGGTACAATTTCCCCTTCGGGAAAATGAAATATTTGATATTTTCATTACCTCCCTTTCCAACCACGAGATGCCCACTTAACTCGCAAATTGTCCATAACTTGGCGAATACTTCAGAAGGGAAGTATTTTATTGGGAACCGATTGTCTTAACAGTACGTTCCCAGATTCCCGCTGTCTATACTACTGTGTGCGGGATACAGCGTGAAGCTAAAAAAAGTAACCCCATACACTCACTCAGCTTCACGCTGTATCCCGCACATGGCAGGGTAGGCAGAGGGAACTTGGGAACCTAATGTTAAGACACTCCATTCCACTTCCGTTGCCCACTTTCCGCCGTATTTGAGGCATTGCGTATTGAGTGGTGTAACTCAACGCCGCGCTTTGCTTTGTAACCAGAGCGAAGAAATGAAAAAAATAAATACTTAATTTCCTTGACTGGTGATCGAACCCACAACCTAACGCTTACAGTCACACGCTTGTGCCGCTGCGCCACGACAGGCCTTCAAAGTAACCGAATACTCCGAATACGCAAAAATTACACAGAATATTTTTTTTTTATACACTAAAACTAAGGAAACATTAGAAACATATATTTATTATACATTATCCTTATCGAATATAATAAAGAAAGTTATAATAATACTAATAACAATATTTACAAAGAGAACTATAAGAAAAGGCGTCATATAAGGAGTGCTTCAAGGACCAAAAACGATAACAATGGAAATAGGTTAGGCTATCAACCTAACCTTTTATTGTTTATATAATTTCTAATGAATATGGGATACCATCAATGTCTAGTCGGTATTTTCATAATATTGGAGTAAATAAAAATACTTCTTTCAGGTTTTATTATTGTACTACCTATATATTTAAAGAATATACTCTCAGCTTCACGCTGTATCCCGCACGCGGCAGGGTAAGCGGAGGGAACTTGGGAACCTAGTGAGTGTTAAGACACTCTGTTCCATTTTCGTTCACCACTTCCCGTTGAATTTGAAGTATTGTGTGTCGAGTGGTGGAACTCAACGCCGCGTTTCGCCATGTACCAGAGCAAAGAAATGAAAACATTAAATATTTAAATTGAAAATATTAAATATTTCATTTCCTCGAGTGGGGATCGAACCCACAACCTGTCGGTTACAGCCTAAAAACCTATAAAACTTTTAGGATATATTGTTTACTGTTCTCATGGGAGCTTGGGAACCTCTAATAATACTAAAATTAAATGCCATTTATACCAGAAAAATAACACGACGTCTCCGTTTTATAAAGCATTACTATTCAAGGAAAAGATAAAACTAATAGTTATAATAAGTATGCGAGCTCAGTTATTTTCTTAATGGAAATATGGGACTTTATTCTATTGTAGCCCATATTGAATAGAAATAAAGGCAATAATCGTTGGATTTACTTTAGGTGACAGACTAACAAAATGCTATAGCCTCGTTAGGCCCTACCATGTCTATGTGTTAAAATTGTTTTTTTTTTTTATCAGGTTAACTCTGTATTTGGAACATGGCAGGGAAGGCAGAGGCAACTTGGGAACCTAATTTTAAGACACTCCATTCAGTTCACCGTTTTCCACTGAATTTCCGCCACTCAACACGCAATCACTTATTTGCCTTGTTACCAGAGCGAATAAATGTAAATATTAAATATTTAATTTCAAAATATTAAATATTTCATTATCTCGGATGGAGATCGAATTTTGCCCCTCCGCTACGACAGCCCTCAGTTGAGGACGACCTAATTGAGGTAGGTGCGTTATTTGAATTCTCTTTACCGTATCCTTTAAACCGTTGGATGATTCGCTTCATTTTCTTCTTACTTAATACATCTATGAAAGTTTATGTTTCATTTTCATAAAAAAAAAACCTACTGACCGATTTAGATTAAACTTATAACTAAAATATTTCATATATAAAAATAACAAATAGGCTACAATTTATGTAGAGGTTTTTGTAAAAAAATATAATTTAGCTGAAATGTAAAGACAATTAAAGTAGCAAAAGCTGTGTGTTTCTAATACTTAAAAACAGATTATTGCAAGAAAAATATTGTGCTACTAAGGTTGTGAAGTAGGTAGATCCAAATAATGAAAAAAAAAAAAAAATTCTCTATGGGAACAGGTAAAACAATATTTTCTATATTATCTTTTAAAATCCACGCAAACAATGTTACGATAACTAATTAAATGAAAGGTTAAAACAAACAAAATATGGTTTA
Source organism: Eueides isabella (assembly GCA_019049475.1). Taxonomy (NCBI): domain Eukaryota; kingdom Metazoa; phylum Arthropoda; class Insecta; order Lepidoptera; family Nymphalidae; genus Eueides; species Eueides isabella. Next base: position 2,042,500 of record CM032389.1, on the reverse strand, counting down.
AATTGAAAAGAGAAAGTTTAGATTTTATAGAAACAAAATATATTTTTTATATAATCTTTTTTGCTTCACAATGCATTCCAACTTTATTAAGTAGATAGAGGGAACCCTGGGAACCTAGGATTAAAATATTCCGTCTAATATATGTATTGACTCTATACCACCAAAGCGACGATTTTTTTTTTCAGCTTCACGCTGTATCCCGCACTAGGCAGGGTAGGCAGAGGGAACGAAAGTGAAACCTAGTGCTATGACACTCCGTTCCACTTCCGTTCTCCACTTTCCGCCGAATTTGAGACATTGCGTGTTGAGTGGCGGAACTCAACGCCGCGCTTTGCCTTATTACCAGAGCGAAGAAATGAAACATTAAATATTTAAATTGTAAATATTAAATATTTCATTTCCTCGACTGGAGATCGAACCCAGAACCTGTCGGTTACAGTCACACTCTTGTGCCGCTGCGCCACGACAGGCCTCAGACGATATTTCGATTTATAGAATTATTAATGGAAGTAATCATTGTAATACTAGTGCCCAATTTTTGCAGAATTGTGTGTTAAATGGCGGAATTCAACCCCACGCTTTGCCTAGTTACCACAGCGAAGAAATTTAAATATGAAATATTTCATTTGAAAATATTAAATATTTCACATTTTCGAGTGGGAATTGAACAACCTGTCGCTTATAGCTACACGCTTGTGCCCCTGCCCCATGAAAAACAATGATTTAACTTAAGAAAAGTTTATAAGGAGAACTATGGAACCTATGATTAAGACTCTCCGTTCTCTTCCCCTACTTTTCGCCGAATTTGAGAACGCAACAAGTTGTCGATTCGATCCCTAGTCGAAGGAAATAAAATATTTAATAATTACATTTCGTCGCTCTGGTAACAATGCAAAACGCGGCGTTGAGTTCCGTCATTCAACCCTCAATGCCTCGGATATTATATTTGATAACGGTAATCTCCTGTAAATAATAAAATTTATTATAAAAAAACATATTATTTTTTTAGCCCCAACGCTAACAGAGTGGTGTAAACTTGACCTGTCTGTCTATCGCAGCGTAACTCCTGAATGAATGAACTGATTAGAAAGATTTTTTTTTTCAATGAAAACTTTGTTCTCAGTGATAATTAGCTGAGTTTTATTAAAATCGGGTTAGCATTTTAAAATCTACAAGCATTTTGCTTAGATGAGGTACTGATTTGCTAAGACGAGCTTATTTTGTTATTTAAAATTTACGTAAAACTGTACCTAATCTTCTAACAAACCAAATAAATATGAAAATACTACATTATTTTCTTACTTAGATCACACTGTATCTCACAAATAGCAGTATAGCCAAAGGGAACCTGGGAACCTAACGTTAAGAAACTCCGTTTCGCTCACCACAGCTTGTTCACTAAATAAATAAAATACATACCATCTTTAAAATAAACATACAACAAGCCCTACTATTTTACACTAACTTTAAATACAAGGTGACATTAGTTACGGTGGACAATTTACATATATTAATTCTCTTCTGTTTATTTGTTTAGGATTCACTTACTAATTAACAAAGTTGCTGACATGAGCCAGGTATTGTGATGAAATATTTGGGCTTTTACTCTCGATTACAAATGAAGTGTAAAGTAAATAATCGTATATTTATAACTTTTGAACTTTCTTTCAGTTTCACGCTGTAATACAACCAGATAGTGTAGGCAGAGGGAACTTGGGAACATAGTTTTAAGATATTCTATTCCGTTCCCCACTTGTTACCTCACTCTCACTCTCACTCAGCTTCACGCTGTATCCCGCACATGGCAGGGTAGGCAGAGGGAACTTGGGAACCTAGTGTTAAGACACTCCGTTCCACTTCCGTTTCACACTTTCTGCCGAATTTGAAGCATTGAGTGTTAGGTGGCGGAATTCAACGTCGCCTTTTGCCTTGTAACTTGTAAGTATTAAGTATTAAATATAAAGTATTATTTTTAAAAATATTTAATTACTTCGAGTAGATATTGAACCCACAACCTGTCGTTTACAGCCTAATGATATTAAAAAAAAATATCTATATATTGATAGGTAACTTTATATTCAAACATTGCTTTGCCCATTTTCCACCCAATTATCGAGACATTGCGTGGTGATTGGCGGAACTCAACGCCACGTCAATCGGAAAAATTAAGTAGAGTAGAAAAAATATATGTAGAAATAGTTTTAATGGAAACTTATGCAACTATGAACATATTTTCTTATCTAGTTACATTTTAAATTTAAGTTTAGTATTTTCTGTCCTAAGTGTGGAATAACACTTTAAAACATAGTAAAAATAAAAAAAAATAGTTACATATATTAGGATATACAGCATTCGTATGGAAAATATCAATACACGAACAAAGTATACGCCGCTAGCACAACAAGTCATAATACAGTAATGAAACACTTTTAAAATTATCAAACTGCCAAAACTTTTAGCTATTAGGCCTTTATAACTTGGTTTTTTGCAATTTTGTTTATTTACAATGTTAATTTATAAGGTAAAGTGAATGTATTAAGGGAGGGAAAGAATATTAATACTATGAGGTCTGAGATAAGGTTAGGTAATTGTTTCATTAAAGAAAACTTGGCCACATATTTTTTGTTGGGTGGATGATAAATTTCAATACAAAATGAGCGTTAGTAAATTCTATAGGTAAAGTGGTGTTTTAGACTTTTTCGATTTTTCTCTAATGAAGAACAAAATTTTAATGGTGAAATAAATATTGATGCAAATACTCAGATTCGAGCTGTATCCCGCACACGGCAGGGTAGGCAGAAGGAACTTGGGAACCTAGGGTTAAGCGACTCCGTTCCCCACTTTCCGCCGAATTTGAGGTATTGCGTTTTGACTGGCGAAACTCAACGCCGCGCTTTACCTTGTTACCAAAGCGAAGAAATGAAAGTAACAAATATTTTATTTCCACCAGTGGGGATCGAACCCACAACCTTTTATATTAACAGTCACTCTCTTATGCCCCTGAACCACAATAACGCTAAAAAGCTAAATATATATATATATATATATATATATATATATATATATATATATATATATATATATATATATATATATATATATATATATATATATATATATATATATGGAATACAGTGTAAAAATAAATAGTTATATAAAAAAAAACATCAGCTAAATCCCCTTACATTGACGCACAAATACAAACTAAGTCAATTAATATAAGAACTGCGTATGTCAGGCAAATTGTATTCTCCCCATGACAATATCCGTTAAGACCCCATGAAAGGGCCATACAAAAGCAAGTAGTTAAGACGTAAACTAATGTTCCCCTAATCTCTCTCTCTCTCTATTAAAATACCGTCACCGTTACTTCCTTAAGGGTATTTTGAAGGGGAAAAAATATTTTCGATGATATTTGTTTTGATTGACTTGTTATAAGTATATTATCTTATAGTTTTTTTTCAGCTTCACGCTGTATCCCGCCCGAGGTAGGGTAGGCAGAGGGAACCCGGGAACCTAGTGTTGAGACACTCCGTTCCACCTCCGTTCTCCACTTTCCGCCGATTTTGACGCATTGCGTATTGAGTGGCGGAACTCAACGCCGCGCTTTGCCTTATTACCAGAGCGAAGAAATGAAACATTAAATGTTTAAATTGAAAATATTAAATATTCCATTTCCTCGACTGGGGATCGAACTAAGAACCTTTTGGTTATCTTATATGTAAAATGGATAATCGCTATATGGAAGTTTTGGATATAACCCAGTGTTAAGAAACTTCATTCGTTCGTTCGTTAGAAACATGGCTTGTTGAGTGGTATTTAACACCGCACTAAATCTATGTACAAGAGGAAATAAGAATAAGTTATTCCACCAAGTGGGTATATTCAGGTTTTTTTCCTTATGTCAATAAATTTTATTTATTTATATAAAGAATTTGAGGCCCGTCCTGGCGCAGCGGCACAAGCGTGTGGCTATAACCGATAGGTTGTGGGTTCGATCCCCAGTCGAGGAAATGAAATATTTAATAATTTCAATTAAAAATATTTAATATTTTAATTTTTTCGCTCTTGTAAAAGGCAAAATGCTGTGTTTAGTTCCGCCACTCAACATTCAATGCCTCAAATTCGGTGGAAAGTAGAGAACGGAAGTAGAACGGAGTGTCTTAACACTAGGTTCCCAAGTTCCCTCAGCCTACCCTGCTAAGTGCGGAATAAAGTGTGAAGCTGAGTAAATAAATTTTACACTTACAATAGAAAAAAAATATATTATTTACACTAATTTTAAACATTGTAAGTTTATTTCCTCTTTAAAATAGCTTCACGCTATATCCTATATATAGTACGGCAAGCAGAGGGAACTTGGGTACCTAGTGCCAATATATGTATACCAGGAAATGAAAATATTTTATTTCTTCGACAGGGAATCGAACCAACAACCGTAACCCATACATAATGAAACACTTGTACTTTATACTTTTAATTTGATTTCATACAAATTTTATCTTAAATACAATAAAAACGCCAGACGACGCCACCCAATATCGTACAAAACCATTAACATTTTCTATTTAATAAAGATATCGGAACACCCCTACTAATGTAACAAATATCTACAGTACAGTCAGTTAAGTCGGCGTCGATTACGTTCATAGTAAACTGTTATGAGGTATCATTATCGTATCCTAAATGTGTTAGCCTTGCGTACTAAACGGTAGTCGATTTTGATTATGAATTGGCCTTGGATCCTTTTACATATTATATGAGATATATATTAGCTGGCTCAAGGACACAAGCAGAGACATAAACTACAGGTTGTGGGTTCGATGAAATGAAATCCCACTCAATGAAATGACACACTTAATATTTTCAAGTTAAATATAAATGTTTTCATTTCTCTGGTAACAAGGCAAAGCGCGGCGTTGAGTTCCGCGGCGTTGAGATGCGAAATTCCCTCGGCCTATCCTGCTATATATTGGCGTAATGTTTGAATGTAAGCACGACCAATTTTCAGTTCAACTCCCACTTTGTTGAATGATTATTCTTTATTCTTGCTCGGATATAAGGTCGAATTGCGGCGTTAAGTTCCGCTTTACTCACAATGTCTTGAAAGTTATCGATGTATATTTGTATATATATATATATATATATATATATATATATATATATATATATATATATATATATATATATATATATATATATATATATATATATATATATATATATATATATATATATATATATATATATATAAATTAAAATATTTAACACCATCATAATGAAACGGCATAAAAGAGCGACTTATGATGATTTTAGATTCTCATTTCAATTTGCCGCTCAGATCATGATGGCATGAGCAAAAGGCGATTTTGAGTTACGCCAACACGCAATGTCTTGACAAATTCACAAGTTTGAACTTTTGACTTCACTTTCTTTTACAGCTTCACAGTATATCCAGCTCATGGCAGGGTAAGCAGAGGGAACTTGGGAACCTAGTGTTAAGACACTCCGTTGCGTTCCTTATTAAAAACAACCTAGAAAAATTTTCTAATATCGTATCGTATTTAATACGTAATTCTCAAATTGCGCTATCTCCTAGAGTCGTATAGTTCATAAATCCTTTGGCATATAAACATTTCTTTGTGTTAGATTAAGATCTAGTAATAGGAAACTCTTGGAACACTTTCATGGATTGTATTGTTAAATTGTATACATTTTTGAAACTAAATATTTAAATTAGTTTTTTGTGAGTTTCATGCTGTACATATCTCGCATATTATATAATACGTGGGAACATTCTGTTCCCATTAAGACACTTCCAATCTCTTCTTTCTCCCTTCTGAAAGGTGGAACTCAACGCCACATTTTTCGTCACTATTTACTAGTTTTTCCCATGTTTATTATAGGGTTTATTAGGGTGCAGAGTGACAACCGTGGGTTTCCGTCTCAGCTCTTTATATACAGTGAAGCTAAAATAATAAAATAACACATTTAGTTTAAGACTTGCAGAGGTTGCAAACAGAGAAATGAATTATTTCCTTATACACGATCTGATAACGAGACAAAGCGCGGCGTGGGATGTTGAGTGGCGAAACTCAACGCCGCATTATTCTTATACATATCAAAATAAAAAAAAATAGAAAATCGCTACTAACATTCCTCACGTTCACTTGAGAACGGAGTATCTTAACACTAGCGTGAAGCTACTAACAAATATACCCACTCAGATTCACGCTTTATCCCGCACATAGCAGGGTAGGCAAAGGGAACTTGAGAACCTAGTGCTAAGACGCTCCGTATCACTTCCGTTTCCCACTTTACACCGAATTTGAGACATCGCGTGTTGAGTGGCGGAACTCAACGCCGTGCTTGGCCTTGTTACCAGAGCGAATAAATAAATCAAATATTTTATTTTAAAATATTAGTGGGGATCGAACCCACACCTATCAATTACAGTCACTCGCTTGTACCACTGCGCCACGACAGGTTTCTACTAACATATTAAATCACAATAAATGAACTTGAAGCATGAAGAAGAATGCTCAAGACATTTTTGTTTAAGCCCAGCCACTTTAGTTGATAGAGAATGACTATCTAAGTAAGGACACGTGTACATGATGGAAAACAGAATCGAGGGTGATATTTAATTTATAATTTATTATGCTATGCAAATAACTCGCCCCTTATTTTGATAGTGAGGCCTGTCGTGGCGCAGAGGCATGAGCCTGTGACTGTAAACGCGAAAAATTGTGGACTATATCCTTACTTTATTGTTTTTTTTACTGGTAACGATGGTACGCGCGGTGTTTAGTTACGCCACTTTATACCCCATTTTCGCCTCAAATTTGGCGGAAAGTGGGAAACAGAACGGAGTATCTAAACACTTGGTTCCTAGGTCCCTTTTTTTACCCTGCTAGTGCGGGATAGAGCGTGAAGCTGAAGAAAATAATGAATTTAGTGTTGTATCACTGTATTTTCCTCTTCATTTTTTTAAGCTCTGAAATACCACTAGTAAGAAGAAATAAATTATTTCAAAGAAAATTTCAAAGATTTTTTTTTATTTTATATAGAGGGACTGAATCTGAAAATCTAGTATCAAGACAATCCGTTACTATTAGGACACTTTCCTAGTGACGGAACACCACGTCACGCTTTACCTCGATAAGTCGTACATAGCAACTTAAAATAATACATTCTTTCTCGGATTCATTAGTTACGCCACTCAACACGTCTCTAACAACTTAACTTAAGTTAGCTTCACGCTATATCCCTAACGAGATAGGCAGAGAGAACGGAGCGCCAAACTCTACGGTCTTGGCACACCTCTTTTGCCTCGTCCACTGTCATCAACCACTTCATACATGTAATCCGGGGTGTCCTCATGCTTTTTTCATGACCTTCCTCCAGTATCGTAGATACTGTGTGTTTTTGAGGGTCAACCGTCTCCCCCTCCCTCTCTCACCTTTCCTTCATAACTTCTTTTTTGCCATATTCAACACTTATTGGAAAGTTGACATGAAATAAGATATTTCATTTCGACTTTCGGATAAAGCATGTAGGATACATGCTTTATCCGAAACTCGATTAAGTAGGGGAAAAGCGTAAAAGTAATCAGAGTAAAGTATTCTTCTCTAATACCGATTCCAAAAATTGAGTAAACCACATCAGTGACATCCGTCCCACAACACATAATAATTCCGGAATTCAACGAAAAGTGGAGAACGGAAGCATTTTAATGAGAATAGAGTGTCTTAGCATTAGGTTCCTTGGTTCCCTCTATGTACCCTTCTAAGTAGCTTAAAGGAAGAAAGATTTCCCAAACGCAACATTTAAGATACAATTCAGGCAATATTAAAAGAAATTCAGAAAAGATATGGCAAAATGAAAAGTGACTCCACCTCTATACATTTTAACTACCGTTTTAAAACAGTTTACATAGCACAGGGCGTTGCAGTACATTATGTTTAATATTATTTAGTAGCGAGAGCGTTTGAGAATAATAAAATAATAAATCTACTTAATGGGTGATAAATAGTTAATTTTTTGTGCAAACGTTGAAGTATAAGTTATCGTAATAAATTTTAATAAATCGCTTCTTTTAACCATTATGGCGCAGTGGCACACCTTATTATTGTAACTACAACGATCGTGAGTTCGATTTTTATTGTGAGTATGAAATATTTTTATCTCCTTGCTCTGGTAACAAAACAAACCGCGGCGTTGAGTTTCTCCACGCAATGTCTCGAAAATTGGGCTACGAGATCTCTGCTTTCTCTGCTTTGTAGGAATATTGTAAAGTTTTCATTTTCAATTATTATTATTACCACCCCCGGCATTTAAAACTGGCGTTAAGCAGTGGCTTCGGCCACTGCATTTCGCGTTAGGTAATGCTGGGTCCCGGTGCCCATCCACCTTAAAAGACGTCAACGCTCTTGTACTTCCTCTGGAGTTACACGGGGTCGTGGGCGATGGTAATCACTTACCATCAGGTGACCTGTACGCTCGATTGCCATCTTTTCCAAAAAAAAATGATACAAAGTTTTTGTATAGGTAAATGTTAGAAATATCGAGTTTGTGTTAAAAACCATTTTATTTATTTCAGTACATACTCGTACTTTGTAATATTTTTTTTCTTCACTTCGCTTTTATGCACTTTTTCCCGAATATAGTATATGAAACAAGGGCAGCCTAGAGTCAAGATGATCTGTTTATCATTTTTAATGCAGATTTTTATATATTATAATAAATCCAACCTATAATGATCACAACATTTATTTAGCTTGTCTTTGTATCTCATCCATTGCAAGATAGACAAAGAGTATTACGATTCAAATGTTAAGACACTGTACCTCCATTTCGGCACTTCCGTTTCCCGTTTTCCGCCAAATGTAAAACATTTGTTGAGTGGCGGACCTCAACGCCGCACTTTGCCTCGTAACGAGAGCTAAGAAATGATATTAAATATTTCATTACGCACAATGGGAATCGAACTACAACCTCTCGCGTTTACACTCGCATGTTTCTGCATGCCTGATCACTAAAACACTGGATACAAAACCTAGAACCATATCGTTAACAAATCCATTGAACCACTATATACTAAATAAAAATTAACCACAATTTTATATTTAACAAACGGCCTAATTTATAAAAGAACAAAAGAGAATGATGTCGAAAAAAAAAAAAAAAGAAAAATAATTTGTAGGTACCTAATTCTTTCATTTACCAAAGCATTACTCATCGGCCTTTGAAATGTGATGAAAACGACGAAATACTTATTTTCCCTTTTCAAGGGAACAAGATCGATTCGTCTTTATTAGGAAAAAGTTAGAAGCTGATTTAATTGAATTAGTAGAACAGTTTTAGTTGTTACTTGAAAAGTTTGGTGATTTCTTTTACCTTCAGGTGTTATTTATCTTTTTCTTTTTTCAGCGTGCTGTATCCCGTATAGTCAATAAGGGGTAGGCAGAGGGAACTTAGGAATCAAGTCTTACGGCATACCATTCCGTTCCTTACTTTCCACTGGTTTGAGGTTCACACAGTTTCCAACTTTCTGCCGAATTGAGACATTGCGTGTTGAGTGGCAGAAATCAACTCCGCGCTTCACGTTTGTACCAGAGCAAAGATAGTAGGCCCAACAGGCCTTGTATACATATATAAATAAGTATATTTTAAGAACGCATAAATATGAGTGAAAATAATATTACAATTTGAGGCCTGTCGAGGCGCAGAGACACAAGCGTGTGACTGTAAACAGCTAACAGGTTGTGGGTTCTGTCCCAATTAGAAGAAGGGAAATGTTTCATATTATTATTTCGCTCTGGTACAAAGGTAAAAGCTCGGCGTTGAGTTCCACCATTCAACACTTAATGCCTCAAATTCGTCAAAAGGTGGGAAACAGTTAGTGTCTTAACACTAGGTTCCCAAGTTCCCCCTGTCTTCCTTGCCAAGTGCGGGATACAGCGTGAAACTGTGACCGATTGAGAGTATACGTTTATTACAAAAATATATATATATATATATCAAATGAGGTATGCAGAGTTGTCGTTGAAATATTTTGTTCATAGTTCCATCATTTCAACAAATTATATTTCGATTCGTCAAGTGTCTAGTAACGTTGACAGATCAGTCGCTCACATTTTCCTTTTACTTACATTTGGAGGATGTCGATCTAGATTTATATGGCTTTAAGTCTTTTTCATTCATTTCGCGAGATAAAATGAAACCTAGTTTACTCTATAATAAACTGTAAACGCGATTAGCTGTGAGTTTAGTTCTCAATCGAGGTGATGAAATATTAAATATTTTCAATTTAAATATTCAATGTTTTCGTTTCATCGCTCTGCTACGAGGCAAAACACGGCGTTGAGTTCCGCTACTCAACTCGCCATGCCTCAAATTCGGCGGAAAGTGGGGAACGAAAGTGGAACAAAATGTCTTAACACAAGGTTCCCAAGTTTCCTCTCCCTACCCTGCAATGTGCAGTATACAGCGTGAAGCTGAGTGAGTGAGTGAGACCGATCCCACAAACTGATGTATTTACAGTCGCGTTTATATATAAATATACTACTTTAATTACTAATATACGTTATTAGTATATATACTATATATAGCATATACAGCACAAGCTTATTCTCTCATAGGGAACCTAATGCTTAACACTAGATTAACTTAAAAAAAACGCAATTTAATATAAAAAAAAATCCCCCCAAGTAGGAATCGAACCGGCAATAATCGTCTTTATAGTCAATCGCGTTGTACCATATAGGTTATATGTGCTTCTGTCGTATCCGGTGATTTAAATAGTAAATGGCAATTGATTATGTATGTATGTATGTATGTATATTGAACAAAAACAGCTGTCATCTATTTGAACAGAGTAATTACTAGGACGGTTGATTTAGAATTATTAGCTTAATTTTTGACGTAAAATATGTAATTATGTACAGTTATTTGAAATAAATTAAGTTTTTTTTTTAACATTTGATGCCTGTCGTGGTATTAGAATAGGATCACCCTGGTACTGATGGTGTCATAAGAGGCGACTAAAGTGCGTGTGGTAGAGTCACGTTGCTAGTAATGGCAACACGCATGGGCAGACTCGACCGGATTGTTACCACCCCCGGCATTTAAGACCGGCGTTGTGTAGTGGCTTTGGCCACTGCGTTTCGCATTAGGTAATACCGGGCCCCGGTGCCCGGTGCCACCTTAAAAGACGGCAACGCCCCTGTAGCTCTTCTGGAGTTACACGGGGCCGTTGGCGACGGTGATCACTTACCATCAGGTGACCCGTACGCTCGTTAGCCGTCTCTTCCATAAAAAAAAAAGGTACAGGGGCACAAGCATGTGACTGTAAACGCAACGAGATTGTGGGTTCGATTCCTACATAAAAATATAAAATATTTAATATTTTCAAAATCAATTTTTAATGTTTTCTTCTTTTAGCTCTGTTAACAACGCAAAGCGCTGAGTTCCGCCGGTCAAAACGCAATGCTTGAGGTATTGAGGTATACTCGGGGTAAAGTGGGATACGGAACGGTATCTTAGCACTAGGTTCCCAAGTTCTGTCTGTCTACGTAAGTAAGTAAGTAAGTATGAAATATACTTAATATTATACGTAGCGTTGCAAACGTGACTCAAACAAACGAAATCAAGCAAACGAAATTGAATAAACGCATTTTCTCGATGTGGTAGCAATACAAATCTAGAATTCGGTGAAAACTGGAGAACTGTAGTGTCTTAATTTGAGCGGAGTGTCTTAATAATAGGTTCCCAGGTTCCCTCTGAATACCCTATTATGTTCCCCGGACAGCAAGTATAACGTGAATATTCAAGATAGAGTTCACTCAGTACTTAGAAAAAAAAGTACAATTAAAATTTCCATACAATAGGTACATTCTATAGAAAATATATATAAAGTTATATATACTTTTAAAAGCAATTCAATTTTTTTTTCGCTATTAAAATATACATTTCAAGACTATAGTAGAATTGTTCATAATATAAAAACATTTGTTTGAACTAAGGCATAGCTATTCTTGTATTAGTTTTAATTAAGAAAAAAAATGTCTAAGAACTATTTTCATATAAAACAAGTGACCAACATAAAATTTTACTTTTACAGTTTACTTTGTCTTTTCTCTATAAAAGAATCAATTAGAAACCTTTTAAGAGTACACAAAAAGTGCATTAACGCTGCTATGGTTTGGTAGCATCTGTCTATTAACGAGGTGGTAGTGAATACGATACACATTTGAGGGAATGTTTGATGTTTTCGGCTTCACGCTGCATCCCGCTCATGGCAATATAGGCTGAGAAACCTTGAGAACCTAGTGTAAATACACTCCGTTCTCATAAAGACATTTCCATTTAATGAAACGTTGCGTAGAGATGTGGCGGAACTCAACTCCGCATTTGTTGCTTTATGGCTAAAGTAAAGAAATTTCCTCGATTTGGGATCGAACCCACAACCAGTCGCGAGTGCCCTTGCGCTACGGCTTCTCTATCTCCCAGGAATATTTGTGGTTGAAATATTTAAATTTCGCCAGCTTGGCACAGCGTTTGAAAGCAAACAAAATGTATATAGTATCGATTTGCACTCTGGGGCGTAAGTCATTACCATACTTTTAGCTCTGGTAACCAAATTCGGCGTTAAGTTGCGTAATCTAAGAAGAGACGGAACCCAACGCCGCAAAGCAAACGAGAACCTTATTTCTAAATTATTTTTGCCTACAAATATGCAGGACAAAAAACTGAATATGGATTTACTTAGTAAACATATAAAGTTAAATTAAACCAAGTTTTCTATGCTTCCAGGTTTCTATGCTTCAAGAAAATCGGCCAAGTACGAATCGGACTACCGCAACAATGGTCATCCATTTCCATTTTTTAGCATTACCTATAAACACAAAAAAATACAAGAAAAATATTCAATTTTTTTTCGAAAAGCATAATCATTGAAAATGTGACATTATCATTGAAACAGAAAATGAGGCCTGTCGTGGCGCAGCGGCACAAGAGTGTGACTGTAACCGACAGGTTCTGGGTTCGATCCCCAGTCGAGGAAATGAAATATTTAATATTTTCAATTTAAATATTTAATGTTTCATTTCTTCGCTCTGGTAATATGGCAAAACTGCGGCGGTGAGTTCCGCCACTCGACACGCAATCCTCAAATTCGGCGGAAAGTGGGGAACGGAAGTGGAACGGAGTGTCTTAACACTAAATTCCCGGGTTCCCTCTGCCTACCCTGCCTCGTGCGGGATACAGCGTGAAGCTAAAAAAAAAAAGATGTGGAAAACGGTTAGTGGAGTCTTAGTAATAGAGTTCCATTTTACACCAAGGATATGGAACCTTATAGAATTAATAGCACCCTACTTATTGGGATTGACAGAAGAAAATTAGTCTTAAGATATTTCGCATTTTCTGCCCCTAAGACACTCCTTACTAAGCGGCCATTGGTTCATTAGCTGAACATGAACATTATTTTATATGACAGAAAAAGTAACAGAAGAAGTGCATTGTCGTAATCGTTCTACATCGTAATGAATTTAGGGTGTTATCTTTCAAGTTCAATAAAAAGCAATAAAGATTTGGCAGATTAGCAAAGTGGAGTCGCATCTGTCGTAGGGGTCTGCTGAGACGACGGTATCGCACGTTTTCCTTATACATAAATTTTGGTAATACTACCCTAGTTTTGTAAATGAATAGCTAGTTATAGTTACATTTTAAATGTTAACTCAGCTTCACGCTGTATCCTGCACATGGCAGGATAGGTAGAGGGAACTTGGGAACCCAGTGCTCCCACGTCCTTTGGTTCCCCGTCGAGTTTGAAATATTGCGTGTTAAGAGGCGGAACACAACGCCGCACTTTTGCCTTGCTACGAGGAAGAAAGAGCGAAGAAATAAAATAATAATCATTTATTCAAAAATCATTATTTAATAACATATTGTATTATGACTGTCGTGGCGCAGCGGCACAAGCGTGTGACTGTAACCGACAGGTTCTGGGTTCATCCCCGGTCGAGAAAATGAAATATTTAATGTTTTCAATTGAAATATTTAATGTTTCATTACTTCGCTCTGGTACAAGACAAAACGCGGCGTTAAATTCCGCCACTCAACACGCAACGCCTTAAATTCAGCAGAAAGTGGGGAACGGAAGTGGAACGGAGTGTCTTAACACTAGGTTCCCAAGTTCCCTAATAAATATTTCCCCTCCTCGAGTATGGATCGAACTCACAACATGTACGTTTACAGTAACATGCCTTATCGCCACAAAATGTGTGAACAAAGAATAAAAGAACAAATTTTAAAAATAATTATATATATTTTTTATAAATAATACAATATTCAAAAAAAGACGGTCTAAGTATAAAAGCTGAAAGCCCCAGGTCACCGCACCATTAGTTTCCATCAGACCAATTACTCGCACGCCAAAACATCGATTCTCACACTTCAGGAATCTCGGGCTCGATGAATATCGATATTCACGATTTTTAACCCTTTCATTTAAACAAGATTTTGCTGAATAATTTAATTAATAAAGCTCAGCGTTTATAGAAAAAATAATATGAAAATTTTATTTTTTTATGGTTTTGTTTGTTTTTTTGTTATATCTTTGTTTTTGAGTAATATTTTAGATAACGTATGGATATTTTTGATTGAAACAAGATTTCAGCGTATGCCTCTTAAAAATAGTTTAAGAGCAAGTTCGAGTCCAGCTACGGTTCAACTTTTACACGTTTTCCAAAATATTTTCTTGTTATTAATAATACGTTCCTAAAAACGTAAATGTTAAAAAAAAAAAAAAAAATGTTATAATTTTAAAACTGAAAGAATAACATCCAAAGGGAACACAGAACTTGGCACCCAAATAGATCAACTTTATATTGGTGAAGTCGAGAACAACGAATTATTCAATATTGAACTTTGCTCTCTTTCACATTTTAGTAAATACATAGATTGGCAAAGATATGATTATGAAATCCACGAAACTGAAACTTAGGAACCTGGTGTATTACAAGTAGCTTCACGCTGTATCCCGCACGACGCAGGGTAGGCAGAGGGAACCCGGGAACCTAGTGTTAAGACACTCCGTTCCACTTTCGTTGTATTACAAGTAAATTGTAATTAAAAAGAAAAAAAAACAAAACACATATATGACGAAGTAATAACTTATGTAAGTATAAAAACTGACTGACCTTAGAAACATTTTAAGCAAAAAATGTTTTTGTACCAATTTCTAAAACTTATTAAAGCACACCATAAACTATAAAATAAAGAAAGTTCTCCTGAAAAAAAAAGTATTTTAGTACCGCTAAAATGTAAAATTAAAAACATTTTAAGTCAGACGCCTTGGAAGTGTACTTGAGGGTACGGTTGAGAAGTATCTAGACACTGTCTACTTTAAAGTGAAGTTGTAAAATGTGTTTTTTTCTGTTCTGTTTATCTTAGAGCTTTCGTATTTGACACGTTTCGAGCTTTTTGTTTAGACGAAAAAAATAAAGTTCACACGATCAATAGATAAGTTATTTGGCGGATCTTAACGCTGTGCTTTCGTTTGTTTTTCAGCCTCGTGCTTTGTCTTAACTTAAAAAAACCTTATAATAAGACACTCTGTTGTCTATTTTAAGCCGCTTTTAAGCCATTGCGTATTGAGTAGCGGTACATAACGCTGCGCTTTGCCTAACAAAACGAAGAAACGAAAATATTAAATCTCATTTCCTCGAGTGAAGAACCGACAACCGGCCGCGGTTACAATGGCACTCATGCCACTGTGCCACGACAGGCCTCTATTTTTTTAAATAAAATAGTTTTAAATTTAACAATATTAAATGATTTCTCCAAGCCAAGATTGAATATACTATCTTCTAGTCCAATAAATATGTATATGTATATATTAATTTATTTATTAGCTTCACGCTGTATCCCGCACGAGGCAGGGTAGGCAGAGGGAACCCGGGAACCTAGTGTTAAGACACTCCGTTCCACTTCAGTTCCTTACTTTCCGCAGAATTTGAGGCATTGCGTGTTGTGGTTCGGTACTCAACGCCGCGCTTTATCTTATTACCAGAGCGAAGAAATGAAACATTAAATATTTAAGTTGAAAATATTAAATATTTCATTTTCTCGACTGGAGATCGAACCCAGAACCTGTCGGTTACACGCTTGTGCCGCTGCGCCACGGGAGGCTTCAATGTATATGTAATTTAAGTTATTTATAAATATTATTGAAGATAGCCCATTTTTATATAATTAACGACCATACTGTATATTCGGACATATGAGTGTTATAGATTTAACATAGCAGGGAACCTACGGAACCTGATCTGAACACTGTTCCCCAGTTTACGCCTAATTTGATGAAACAATATCGATAAAATCGTTCCATATACTATCTCAAAATTGTATTATACTCGAACGTACATACAAACATATGTGCATATTAAATAGGTATTAATACTATGTCCATTACCGTAGCAATTGATGCAACCGCACATTAACATGCTTTAGTACGTTTCTCCGAAGATTTCTATGAATGAAGGAAATGATTATTTAAGTTCTAAAAGCGTAAGACTGTAAATTCAATTCCCGTTCGGTCAAAAGTAGTTTTCCTTTTCCTCGTGCTGGTATTAAGGCAGAACGGCGTTGAGTTACGCAATGAGCGGAGTACAAAATAATTCAACACTAGCTTGCCAAACTAATAGAAAAATACAAATATCCTTCTAAATCTTTAATCTTAACTTTGACGGGTGATTAAATAGCCCAAATTTTAACTGAAAAGCGTTAAGATATCAATCGACTACGTTCTAGTTAAATTGCTTCTTCACCCTTCGCTTTAGATAACATCTACAAACAAACTGTAATTTATGTTGAGGAAAATTGAGAGATCACCACAAGCGTACCTTAAATACTCAGCTTCACGTTGTATCTCTCGCGCTTTGGTTGTTTACTACAGTGAAGAAATAAAAACATTAAATATGTATTTGGAAAATATTAAATAACGTCACGTTTAAGTCACGCGCTTTTATGCCTTTAATTACAGAAATAATATAAAAAAAACAACAACAATAAGACTATTCCTTGCTATGGCCTAATTTTCAAAATGTGGCAAGTCAAGTGACTTAACTAAGCACCGCATTTTTTATTCTAGAACGGTGATGTGAAAATAATTCATATTGAATTATTACACCAAGTAGAAATCGAATCTGAAAAGATCGTTTGAGGCCTGTTGTGGCGCAGCGGCACAAGTGTGTGACTGTAACCGACAGGTTCTGGGTTCGATCCCCACTCGAGGAAAATGAAATGTTTAATATTTTCAATTTAAATATTTAATGTTTCATTTCTTTCAATTTAAATATTTAATGTTTAGTACAAGGCAAAACGCGGCGTTGAATTCCGCCACTCAACACGCAATGCCTCATATTCGGTAGAAAGTGGGGAACAGAAGTGGGAGAAAGTGTCTTAATCTTAACACTAGGTTCCCAAGTTCCCTCTGCCTACCCTGCCATGTGCGGGATACAGCGTGAAGCTGAGTGAAAAGATCGTGCTTACATTCGGGCTGTACGTACCACTGAGCCACACACACAGTTTCATTAAAAAGAAGAATCGGCATAGACTTAAGTTTATAGGAAGAAACACCATAATTATGTACATTTTTATCAAAAACAAATGAATTTAATTATTTTATAAATGTTTACATAAATATCTAAAGATAGGTATATGAGATATAATTAAATAAAACATAAAAAAGAACAAGAACAATATTGAAAGCCTATTTTAGCCATAAAAGTATATTTAATTTTCAATATATTAAGTGTTGAACGGCGGAACTCAACGCTGTGCCTTGTCCTGACACCAGAACCAGGAAATGAGAGTACTCAATTTCCTAATTGATATT
The DNA here is from genome assembly GCA_019049475.1 of Eueides isabella. Classification (NCBI taxonomy): domain Eukaryota; kingdom Metazoa; phylum Arthropoda; class Insecta; order Lepidoptera; family Nymphalidae; genus Eueides; species Eueides isabella. The sequence goes on along the minus strand of CM032389.1, from coordinate 2,024,598 downwards.
TTTTTCCGCTTCACGCTGTATCCCGCACGAGGCGGGGTAGGCAGAGGGATCCCGGGAACCTAGTGTTAAGATACTCCGTTCCATTTCCGTTCCCACTTTCCGCCGAATTTGAGGCATTGCGTGTTGAGTGGCGGAACTCAACGCTGCGCTTTGCCTTATTACCAGAGCGAAGAAATGAAATATTAAATATTTAAATTCAAAATATTAAATATTTCATTTCCTCGACCGGGGATCGAACCCAGAACCTGTCGGTTACAGTCACACGCTTGTGCCGCTGCGCCACGACAGGCCTCCTAATTTCCTAATTCGAAGCCATAACTATCACGCTTACGATCGGCATATTGTAATAATTTAGTATTAACTAGCTTTCTAAAAAAGAAAAATATCACAGAACAAAATTCAAACAATTTACATAAAAGAGAGCTTCAATTGACACTTTTAACAACATTCATCAAACGCATGTAAACAGAAGGAGTTTATTTGTACTTCAATGGAACGGAATGATGGGTTAAATACAGTGTACTTTTGTGAAAGTGAATTAAAAAAATATATTCTTTATTTCCGTTCAGCAAGTTTTTAAATTTGGCAGAACTTAACGCCACCATGTTACCGGGCCAAGAAATAACATCATTAAATAATTAATTTTCTTAAGTACAAATAGAACTTGTCCATATGAATCTGTTTCGCTTAGAGTCACACGCTTGTGCCTCGGTGCCACACTGGGCATCTAATGTTAAAATTAAAAATAACTTACTTACTTACTTAGCTTCACGCTATATCCCTAGCGGGTTAAGCAGAGAGAACGGAGCGCCAAACGCTACGGCCTCGGCATACCTCTTTCGCCTCGACCTCTTCAACCTCTTCATACATGCCCTCCGGGGGGACCTCATGCTTTTTACGTAACCTTCCTCCAGTATTGTCGATACTGTGTTTTCGAAGGTTAACCGAGGTCCCCCTCTCCCTCTCTTACCACTCACTTTTCTTTCATAAATCTAGTAATTAAAAATAAAAGTAAAACAAAAGTACTAGAAAAAAATATTTTTTTGTTTATAGTATTATCTTGAAGTATCTTAGTTGAATTCTAAAACTTGACACCGGACAGAAATAGGTTACTTTCTACAATAGAAAATTTTTCAATTCAAATTCTTTATTTGTACATCAAGAAAGTAAATAGCAACTGGACGGACCTATATTTCATAATCAATAATTATTTTTTTAGCTTTACCCTGTACATGGCAGTGCAGACAGCGGGAAGTTGGGAAAATAGTGTCGAGACACTCCGTTTTGTTCCCCATTTTCCGCTGAATTTAAGGCATTGCGTGCAGAGCGGCGGAACTCAACGCCACGATAAAAGACTAATAATTTTATATTTACCAAGTGTCCGACTACACAAAGGTTGAGAATTTGATTCCCACTCGGTGGAATTAAAATATATAATATTTTTAAAATTTATACACTATAACAACTTGAGAAGATTCTGTGGTAATACTGGTCGACTGTACGCGCAATAGCTTGTGAGCTCGATCACCACTCGAGAAAATTAAATATTGAATATTTTAATTTGACACGCAATGCCTCAAGTTAGGCGAAAAGTCTAAAAACTTAACAGAGTGTCCTAATACTAGGTTCCCAAGTTCCCTCTGCCTACCCTACCATGTACGGGATACAGCGTGAAACTAAAATAGAAATATTTTTGAAAATTAAATTAGTGGCTCGTATTTATTTAGTTCATTATAATTTTTTATATATGTAACACAAGTTCATTGTTTTGTATTTTATAGCAAATTGTACTTTAAATATTTATTATTTCTGTTTGTAAAATACTTACTATAAAATAATTTTTACGTATAGTAAATTATTTAAATTGCTTTCCAGGAAATTTCAATATGATTTTAAAAATGGCTAAAATGATCTAAAATAATCTTAACAAACGGCCATACCTTATAAGACAACAAAGTTATCTTATAAGGTTTCCCGTTTATTTCCTTTTGAAGAACACAACCCAAAAACAAAGTTAACAAAATAATTCTTAACTCCAATAACGTAACTAATAACGGTTATTAAAAATCACATTGATTCTAAGTAATTAAATATAATGAAAATAATATTAAGAATAACTAGTTTCGATTTTGCAAATATTGAATATTATTGGAATACGAATAATATTCTACAAAACGTTATTTCAATATCGTGAAAACGATAATTACTGCCAAATGAAAACAGCCAAGGTAAAGGTAATTAACGAATCAATCAACAATGTGCTTACATTTACGTGATTTACATTTTTTATATAAAAAATAGTATTTTTTTATGTTCTTTCGCGATTATCATTATATAAATAGAAAAAAAAAACTGTTATTTAATTGTGTAATTTTATCATTAATGACATAAGTTTATTTGAATGTGTATAGTGTACATATTTAACATTTGTTTAAGAAATATTAAATAATTTATTAAAGTATAATTTGGTTTTCAAATATAAAATCTTAAATATATATTTTTTTAAAATAAGCAAAATATTATCACTGTCTAACTATCAAATAATCAAATAAAGTTTTTTCGTGATTAATACGATATTATTTAGTCAACACCCAAATAAATCACGTATATATATAATCATAAAACAATATTTACTGAACTTACTTTAGAAAACTATACAAAAAAATAAAACCTATCAAATATATGACATTCAATTGTAAATAAAAATTTAAATACCTTTAATCCAAAAGCATCCTTTCAATAAGAATAAAACACTCACAAAAACATTACGATATCAATACACGAACTCGCGAGCGAGACGCTACCCTCGCGGCGGCTACTGTACGACTGAAGCTCTACGTAGAGACACCCTTAACTTGTGCATTAAAAAGTTTGAAACGTACAATACTGGCAAATCTTACTATAAAGGAAGTGTTTTAAAAATTTTAAATTTTTACATAATATACAATAGACGTGTTTCTGCTAAGTTGTGTATTGTAAGTAAATTTTAGTTTTAAATTAAAAATATTTGGCAAGACAGCGCCAAGTTTGGTTTTCTTTTATAATATAAGGGAATTTGCACAGATTTTTATCGATTGACAATATACTCCTCGCGTAACGACAAAGGATCTGAGAATAGTATCCTAGTGTTTAAAATTTTTATTTCCAATACTAAAGGCATTGGCGCGTTGAGTGAAACGCCATCCTTTCTGTGGTTACTTGAATTAGAAAACTAAAATATTTAAAATATTTATTTTCTCAAGTGTAAATTGATTTGAAATGCTTCTTTCCATGTGCCACAATTGATCAGTAGTAGTTTTTTCTTCTGCAGTGTAACTAAGACTCTACGTAGAGACTCCTTATTAATTACCAGCAACTTTGTATAGCGGAAAATGTCTATGCTTAATTTGTGCTTAGTTTTGTAATAATCGAACCCACAATCCTTGTGCTTATAGCCAGATTCAGGATTTTTAATATATTAATATTACATTTAATAAGTATTAATTATATTTCATACACTTCATACCTCATATTTTTCATGCTTCTGCACAACGATGATCGAATAAAGGGAAGTGCGAATATTAAAGTACTTGAACCCCTCCCCCATCATTCACAGAGGTCCCTTTAACATGAAGATCTTTTTATTTATCTAGCTATATAATCATTAAAACATGCCTTATTTTAATATAACCTACTGAACAGCAGATCTTAACACCGCGCTTTATCTTACAAAAAAAAACAGCTCGATAACTAATCGTTTGTCTAAGCAGGCATCGAACCAACAACTACCTGGCTTAACCTGTTCACTAAGCCACAGTATTAGTGAAATATCCACTTATATTAGACCACAAGCCACAAATGACTCTACACGTCTCTGAATTATAATTTAATGTATATAAGTGTCGCTTTGCTCTCTCTGTCTAGACCGCAATTAGATGAGCACCCAAATCTAGACTGGTCTTTATATTTTAAGTACGTACGTTCATACATGTGTATGTATATAATTTTATTTTTCAGCTTCATGTTGTATACGTTAGGAGAGGGTACTTCAGAACCTTATTTTAAGACATTTGGTTCCCGAAAAACATTTTCATTCCCCCATTTTCCGCCGAATTTGAGACAATACGTGTTGAGTGGTGAAAATCACCCCTGTGCCACTACAGATCTAAAATTTTCTATAAGAGTAAAATATTAAAAAAAAAAATATAAAAACAAATGTATTAAGAATTGAATTTGACGTCAGTCAGTAGATAATGAAGTAATTAATATTTTCGTTTCATACTTTGGTGAGGAGTCTATATACCGCCACTCAACACGCATATTCTCAAGTTCCCACTGTCTACCCTGCCATGTGCGGGATACAGAGTGAAGGCAAAAAAAAACTAAATCATTGATATTTATAATTTTTGTCCCTTTGTCAATGCGTTTGCTTATGCTACCCGCTGAAACAGCTTAACTGATTTTAATACAGCTTTCACTATTGTATTTTAGTAACCTTCCTTATCATTTATAATATAATATTGCTTTGCTTTTGGAAGACTATGGGTTGTGACTTTTTATTTCCTATATAGGTGTCCTGCGCTTCATCAGACTGATATTAAATAAATATTTCTAGCATCTGCTTTGGATGGCTTGGGGTTGTTAGCACTTGACACTTACAGACATAATTTTTAGTAAGTGATTCAAAACTTTTGGTATTTTGATTACATAGTCTTACCAGCTCGTCCATAGCAGATATATGCTCTCTGATTTCTTTCTGAGCACTTTCATCTTTGTCAAAAAATAATTTTAATTTACTGCTGCAATCTCAAACTGTAGGGAACCTCAGGTCACCTCAGCTTCATACAGTAACTTTTTACTTTTCAATTTTTCTGTATATAATGTTGTAAGGCTAATGTTTTAATGGCGCAGGCGTGTGACTGTAAGCCCGACTAGTTGTGGGTTCGATCCCCACTCGAGGAATACAAATATTTAATATTTTCAAATTAAATATTTAGTGCTTTCATTTCTTCGTTCTGGTAACATAGCAAAGTTCGGTAACCCAACACGCATTGCCCCAAAATCAGGGGAAAATGAGGAACGGATTAGAGTGTCGTACTATTTATTTAATATATTATCGATAGTTTATGTTAAAAAAATGTCCAGAAACGTTATATATATGTGTATGTAGTGACTGTTGCTGTGTCTGTTTGTATCGAAGTTAAGTAGGCTTATGAAACAATTCCAAAAGAAAGCGACAAATGAATTGGGGTTCAGTTTAATATTCTAAGATTGTATTTCGGAGCAGGCCTGTTGTGGCTCAGCGGCACAAGCGTGACTGTAACCGACAGGTTTTGGGTTCTATCCTCACTCGATTAAATGAAAAAATTGATATTTTCAATTTAATAGTTTAATGTTTTCATTTCTTCGCTCTGATGCGAGAAAAAATGCTGAGTGGAATTCCACCACTCAATACGCAATGCCTTAAATTCGGGGGAAAGTGGGGAACGGAAGTGGATCAGGGTGTCTTAACACTAGGTTCCCAAGTTCCCTCTGCCTACCCTGCCATGTGCGGGATACACATGGCAGGGTAGGCAGGCGTGAAGCTGAGTGTATGAGTGAATATTTAGAAGGAAAGTGTAAGATTAAAGCATTTAAAAAAAACAAACAAAACTCAGCGTTGGATTCCGTTAAGTAATACGTAAAAAACGTATTTTATTTATTTTTTATTCTGACTTTATTCGAACCTAATGCTATGGTGGATACTTCCGTTTCCCACTTTATGCTGAATTGCAAGTTGATCGACGGATCTCAATTACGGTTTACCATATTACCAAACCAGATATGACAGAAAACCAGATATAAAAATAAAATATTTAATTTCCATAAATGGAAATCGAACCAACACCTTGCATTTACAGTAAGATTTATGCCCCTGAGTAACTTTCTTATATAAAAACAAAACACTTTTTCTTAACAAAATGGCATTTCCTCTTTAACACTGTAAATAAGGCACAACAATAGAATGTTCAGTAATTTCGTATAAACAAAAGGCGTAACTTTTTCTGTCCCCGAGAAACTTAAGGTTCTTAATACTTACTTTTAAACAGACTCTTAAAGATCCTAAGGGAATGATTTCTACTTTTAACCGAGGGGTGAAAATATTTAGTTACGTTAACGTAAAAGTATGGATGATCTTTACAAAGCGTATTATACCGAGGCCTGTCGTGGTGCGGGGGCACCACGACTGCGACTGTAAACGCTTATGGTAGTGAGTTAGGTTCCCAGACGAGTTAAAGAAACATTTAATATCTCTTTGATCTAGTAACAAGGCAAAGCGCGGCGTTGAGTTTCGCTTCTTAACCAGCAGTATCTCAAATTCCGCGTAAAGTGGGTAACGAAATGGAGTACCTTAATACTAAATTCCCTAGTTTCCTCTGTCTACCCTGCTGAAAATAAATATATTATATATATTTATAAAAAATAGTCGTGCAGCTGGTTATGAATTAAATTTTCTATCGACGTTAAGTTAAAAACTTACTTTATTTTTGTTTTTCTTCTGGTAACAAAGCAAACGGCGATGAATTCCACCACTTAACACAAAACGCCTATAATTTGGCGGAAAATTGGAAATGGAACAGAGTATCTTAACACTAGGTTCTCATGTGCCTACTTTGCCATGTGCATGATACAATGTTAAGTTCAAAAACAAATAAGTAGGTCGTTATCGTACATTCGAACAGTAGTCTGGGGTAAAAGAGAAGGTCGGAAATTCGAATTCCATTTGGTGAAAAAGATATATTGAATTTAAATTTATCTCATAGCTTCACTGGTTAGTAACCAACACAATGTCTCAAAATGTTATATCCTCTGTCTTCCAAGTACTGTTTTATATTAATAATTAATAATGTGTAGAAATCACGCTTGATTACACTGAGGTGTATGAGGTGTGTGTAGAACTAAGGTTCTATGTAAACAAAAATATAAAAATAATTCTTGATCTTTCTTAAACATGATAGTCCCCTCTACCTTGAGACGTTTAGCTTTGTTACCAGAACTAAAACAAGGCATAACTTCCGGTAACGAGGTTATGCGCCGTTTCACTACTCAACACGCGATGTCCTTGATACAGCGCAAAGTGCGGATTGGATAGTGTTTCAACACGGGAACGAAGTGTCCGGACACTAGGTTTCCAAGTTCCCTTTAAATATAGTACCATTCCTTTTTTAAAAAAAGCAAACTTTTTATTATAATAATCTACCAAAAGCCAGTTATCAAATTGCTTTCTTACGAGTAAATAAACGTATATAAATACAAAAAGAAAGTACTTAAACGATTGTAACAAGAAAAAATGCGCAATGTTGACATTGGAGTGGAAACATTACACATTAAGAACACCCGGAGCGAATAATTTATTCATTTCTACGTATGTATGTTTGTATGTAAAAATGGTATATTACTAAAACGCTATTTTTTTAGTACTCAATTTCACGAAATACTTCAATTTCGGCGGAAAGTGGGGAACGGAAGTGGAACGAAGTGGTTTAGCATTAGGTTCCCAAGTTCCCTCTATTCACCCTGATATGTGCGGGATAAACATAAAGCTGAATTCAGTTTAAGTTTGTAAGATTATATTTCAGAGGAAAGTGATAGATAAAGAATATTAAAGCTTGGCTTTGGGTTCCGTTAATTAAACCGCTATTATTTCGCTTCACACTGTATCCCGCACATGGCAGTGTAGGCAGAAGAAACTTGGGAACCTAGTGTTAAGACACTACGTTCTGTTTTCATGAAATTAATTTATTTATTAATCCTTGGCTCTCTTCTATTAACGTATACAGTTTTGAATTTTACAGCTAAAATATTAAACAATAATTGACTTATAATCTATATACAGACGCTTCATTTATTACAGATTATTAGCGGAACTCAACGCTTTAACAGGGCGTATGAAAATATAAATATTTAATTTCCTTGAGGCCTATAGTGGCGTAGTGGCACAAGCGTGTGACTGTAACCGACAGGTTCTGGGTTCGATCCCCAATCGAGGAAATGAAATATAAAATATTTTCAATTTAAAATATTTAATGTTTCAAATTCAAATATTATTATGTAAAATAAAAAGTTACAAGTTTCATTTTTTGAACGTCAAACAATTTACGACCGGTTCACATACATTAGGAACCATAACATTAGGTACCATAATTAGGTACCATAATACATTAAATACCGTTAATACCTCAATCTAGTCAAACACACAATAAAACTACTTTTTTTACTATTTTTAAAGTACTTAAATTTAAAAGCGTATAAAAATTTTGAACGTAGCAGTCATTCTTCCATTCATCCTATTACGTTCGCCATGAACGTATGGTTTAGTTGGTCAGAGCGCTTGGATGGTTTCCAAAAGGCGCGGGTTCAAATCCTACATTAAAAAAAACCGCTTTTATATTTTAATTTAGCTAAACTATTTTTCTTCAAACAACATAAATTTCTTAATTAGCAATAAGTAAATTTTTCAGCTGTATCCCACAACAAGATAGGCAAAGGGAACCTGGGAACCTAGTATTAAGACATTTCATCGCCCCCATAAAATTATCTAACAGTATATTTTTTTGTTAAACTGAAACACTTTACTGTACCCTCTACAATGAATTTCAGCAGAATATCTGTCAATGGTAGCTTGAAAATTGTCAATAATTGTCGATAATTTCAAAGTCAGAGTGGCTTAAAGCAGCTTAGAGATGCACGTACCGATTACAAAGTGAGGACTATCGTCGCATTTAGTGTGAATAGACTCCATTATTAGACATCTGATTGAGTAGACGGTAACGTGCATGCATTATAAGTGAAATCGGTATATAACACGGCGTGGTAAGTAGAGGGAACTTGGGAACCTAGTGTTAAAATTCGTTTTCATTTACACACTTCCAATCCCATTTTTTCGCAGAAATTGAGGCAATTGAGTGGTGAAATTTGGGACCGCAAGTTTTAATAGCTTGCAAAGTAATGAAATTGTTTTATGTAGAGTCGAAAGCGTAGTACGGCGTTTAATTCCGCCATACAGTGTCTCAAATTCAAAATAAACATAAAACAGTGAACATATTTATTTATTTATTTATTTATTTATTTTTTTATTTATTTTAGCTTCACGCTGTATCCCGCGCGAGGCAGGGTGGGCAGAGGGAACCCGGGAACCTAGTGTTAAGACACTCTGTGCCACTTCGGTTCCCCACTTTCCGCCGAATTCGAGGCATTGCGTGATGAGTGGCGGAACTCAACGCCGCGCTTTGCCTTATTACCAGAGCGAAGAAATGAAACATAAAATATTTAAATTAAAAATATTAAATATTTTATTTCCTCGACGTTCGGATCGAACCCAGAACCTGTCGGTTACAGTCACACTCTTGTGCCGCTGCGCCACGACAGGCCATATATTTTTAACATAAAATATATATCTGTACTGTCAATTTGTAATAAATATATAAACAATTAATGCCAACGTTTTTCTGGTTCTTTTTTATCAATTTATATTTATTAAAACAGCCATGCTGCCATCAATTATGTACTCGATTTGAGAACAAAACAAAGCGCGGCGTTGAGTTCCTCCATCAAACACGCATGTCTCAAAATTTGTGCAGTCAGAGAGGAACGGAATGTCTAAACACTCCTTAGATTCCCTCTGCCTACCCCTCTCGTTGCGAGACAGTATTAGAAATTAAAAAATATTGTAGTGTTAGTAGATTATTATCTATTAAAGTAATAAACTTATTCCATACAAAATGTAAATATATTTGTAATATAAGCTATTAAAAGATATTGTGTGAATGAGAAACCATAGAAATATTGATAGTTTTCTTTTTAATTACCGTCCATGTACTTACTTAGAGGCTAGTCTAGAGGTTCAAACGTAAACGACAGTATTCTAGACAATTAAGGGTTCGATTTCTAGTCGAGGTAATAACATAATCATAATTTCCTTGCTTTGGTAACGACATAAAGCGTGGCGTTGAGTTCTGCCACCTAACACACAGCGCCTTGGAAAATGGAAATATTTTACCGGAAATAGAATATCTTAGCTCTAGGTTCCCGGGTTCCCGCTGACTTCACTTCTATGGACAGGATACAGCGTGAAGATATAGAGCTAAGTACTTAAGAGCGCCTTACGTAAACTGAATTACATTTTATAACTTTTATAGACTAAAACAAATAGATGCCTAATTCGGACCTAGTAACGTTTATGAATAGAAGAAACTAAAAAAATGAGAACGAGGTTTATTTATATTAATTAATCATAGTCGCTGCTCTGTATTTTTCTTAATTTGTAATTTTCTCTAGTATATTTTTTTAATGTTTTTAGGAAAACTTATCTAAATCGTGAATTATATATAAAATTTCATTTCTTTGTGTACTATTGATTTTTCCTCGAATTATAAAAACTATACAAGACCATTTTTATGTCTTGGCTCTGGTAACAAGGCAAAGCGCAGCGTTAAGTTTCACCACTAAATATACAATGTCTCAAATTTAGAAAAGTGGAGAACGGTAGTGTCCTAATAGAAACGGAGAGTCTCAACACTAGGTTTTCAAATTCTCTCTACTTACCTCTCCATATGTGGTATACAGCCTCAAGCTGAAAAAAAAGGAAACATTTCAATCCCCCCGACTAAGTATGGTACTTAGACTGTCACGCCCGAAGTCCGTAACTATACCACTGAACCACGACAGTCTCAATTATATCGATCAATATACAAAATAAACATATATATATATATATATAGGAATCAATCACACTGATTATTCAGCCAGTTCTGGGGTTAGTTAACATCAGTCTATTATGTCATACAAAATTGCTTACCACGCTTAATGGGCGACACAATAACGTTTTATCATTACGAACTGAAATAGTTAAAAATAATAGGCACACCCTTACTTTGCAATATGTAGATTTTGCCAGCTTTTTGTTTTAATATTTATATGTTTTTTTATTGATTTTTATGTATGTATATATAAGTATATACTCGTATGTACCCATGTTTGTTTGTATACAGGCATGAAAATATGATGTTTTATAAGTTTTATCTTCACATAGAATGTTTTCTATTGATATCATGCGTAGCAAGCAAAAATACACAATAAATAAAAGACCTTAGCTTCCCGCTGTATCCCGCGCGAGGCAGGGTGGGCAGAGGGAACCCGGGAACCTAGTGTTAAGACACTCTGTGCCACTTCGGTTCCCCACTTTCCGCCGAATTTGAGGCATTGCGTGTTGAGTGGCGGAACTCAACGCCGCGCCTTTGCCTTATTACCAGAGCGAAGAAATGAAACATTAAATATTTTAAATTGAAATATTAAATATTTCATCTCCTCGACCGGGGATCGAACCCAAAACCTGTCGGTTACAGTCACACGCTTGTGCCGCTGCGCCACGACAGGCCTCAAAATAAAAGACCTTTAAATAAATATTGCGTTTTATATACGTTATATAGACGGAACAAAATTTCTTAACATTAGGTTCCCAAGTTCCCTCTGCTTACCCTGTCATATGCGAGATACATTCTGCTGTATATTTTAGGAGAGTGATGTCAGTCTAGATTTTACCCTTTGAAAAAATTCTTTGGTAGAAATATATCACAAAACTACACTTAACAGCTAACTGGAGACAACAATATAAAGCAGAAAGAATAAATACGCTATAAAATGCTCGTTGGACGGTTCTAAAGCCATAAAACCTCCATTGTCATCATGTACAATTACGAGGCACAAGAAAAAAAATCAGTCAAGTGCGAGTCGGACTCGCTCATTGGCGGTTCCGTATCAATTTAAGAATTATTGTGGAATTCATGTATAAACATAGTATAACTTACAAAAGTTGACAAGCTTAAATTTGCGTGTGCATACGCTAGTTTTGTATGGAATCAACCGTAAATAGAAGTTTATAATCATGTTTTTCCAGTTATTTACCTACAAACTACAAGTATTTTTTTTTTACTTTGTGTGTTGTTATTTAATATTTGTAGGTTTTCGCAAAGTTCCCTTTAGGTTCAGATCGAGTGATGAATTTTATTAAAATACGGTTTTTAATTGCAATGATTTTGAACTTTTATTTTTACTATATTCTAATGTACTAATTTCAGTTACACAACTGTATGCAAACGTGACAGGTTTTGGGTTCGATTCCCACTCGAGGAAATGAAACATTTATATTATTGTTTTCATTTATTCCCTCCGGTAACAAAGCAAAGCGCGGGGTTAAATTCCGCCATTTAACACGCAATGCCTGAAATTCTGTGAAAAGTGAGAATTGGAACGGAGTGTCTTAATACTCTCTAGCTCTGAAGTTCCCTCTGCCATATGTGGAAAACAGCGTAAAGTTGAAGCAAAAATTCTTTACTCTATTAAGAAGAATAAGTGCAACGTTCAGTTAAGCACTATCTAAACGCAATGTCTACAAAATGAGGTAGAAGTTAGTAATGGAGTGTCTCAACACTAGATTCTTTTATCTACAATAAGTATACTCGTAAGATACGAATACAGAGAAAATGATATATATAAAGAAGGCAGGGTGCCTTGTGCGGGAAACACTTTGATTTTTTTTTTATTTAAAAAAACTACATAATACTGAAAACAATGATTTTCATAGACTAATTGACTTATATGTATATGGACAATCAACGAAGTGATCCGAAGTTGCGAGATGCGGAATCCTAAAATTGTTAAATGTATTTGTCCTCATTTTGAACGTCGGCCTTTGTTCAATAGTATGTCAGTAAAATCTAGTTTTACGTGTAAACGGATTTTGAAAAGTTCTTTTCATAGCTGTTGAATATGGTAATTATTGTAAATATAAGGTTTTATAAAATTTTTGAAAACAAAACGTTAACTGTTTATGAATTTTAAAATTCTAGTTAAGAAATATCTCTATCTAGATATTGGCGCAGCGGCACTGCGTCATACAGTTATGATTCTTAGTTCATTACTATTAGAAGAAATTGATTACTATTAGAAGAAATTGACTGAAATTGGTCTTGCCAGAAGCAAAGTATTGTGATTACTGCCATAAGTTATGCAGTGTCTAAATAGTTTATTGAAGAATACGGAACATATTGTCTTGAAACTAGATTTTCTCTGCGATACGCGTTTAACAGTGCAAGAGTTTGTATTATAAACCTTCACAGTTTCTTTTTTTAGCAATAACATTATTTGAAAAAAAAAAAAAGCCGACCCAAAAATAATTTGAGGCCTATCGTGGTGCAGCGGCACCAGCGTGTGACTATAAACGATAGGTTGTGGGTTCGATCCCAACCGGAAGTAATATTTTCAATTAACATATTACATATGTATATTTCTTTGCTCTGGCAAGAGGGCAACGTGTGAGTTGAGTTCCGCCACTCAACACTCAACACTCAAATCTGCGGAAAGGGGGGAACCGAGCAGAGTAACTTAACACTAGGTTCCCAAATTTCCTCTGTCTACCCTGCCATGTGCAGGATACAGCGTGAAGCTAAAAAATAATACCTCATCTTGGCAATGTAACTCTTATCTGAATCTGCAAGTGCGGAGCTGATTTTAATAAAACTTAGTTAAAACACCCACATTGAAGTAGGCGTTTGATTAAAAAGAACCTTCAAAACGGTATAATTATTAAAGAGCAACAGTCCCACAGTTAGATTAAGCTTACATTTTTTTACATCCCATTAATTAAAAATAACAGCTCTTATAATAATATATATATATATATATATATATATATATATATATATATATATATATATATATATATATATATATATATATATATATATATATATATATATATATATATATATATATATATATATATATATATATATATATATATATAATAATATATATAAAATAACATAATATATCATTATACTAAGTACAAACACTATAAATAACTGATTCAATACTTAAAATGAACCATTCAAACGTAAACACAAGCAAGTAATTCCTAAAGGCAATATCTCAAAAGTCAATTACTTTAAAAAACCTCTCAACCAATGTAGAATTGCCCTCTGGAGGACTATTGTGGAATGTCGTAACGTAACGATTTTGTTTCATTCATTCATTATTCACTTCTTGTTGAATAATTAATTAAAATGTATGTAAGCATGAAAAAGCTGTAAGTATTTTTTACCAATTTTTTAAAGTCTTATTCCATACTTAGGACAGAAAATACTAAATTTAAATTTAAAAAACGTATAAAAACGTGGCAGGATTTGAACGTATGGCTTAGATGGTCAGAGCTCTTGGACGGTTTCCAAGATGCGCGGGTTCTAATCCTGCTACGTTCAAAATTTTTACACGCTTTTTAAATTTAAATTTAGTAAACGGTAAATCTTTGAGGCAAGTTATAGAGCAAGGTCGAAGCGTGTGACTGACATAAACATGACAGATTGTAGATTCTATATCTACCTGAGGAAGCTAAATATTTAATATTTTAATTTTCTTGCCCTAGTAAAGAGTTCTCTCCTCAGCTTCACGCTGTATCCTGCATATAGAGCATATAGGCAAAGGGAACTTGGGAAACTAGTTTTAAGACACTCCGTTCCACTTTCCGCCGAAATTGAGGCATTGCATGTTGAGTGGGAAAACTCAACGCCGCGCTTTGCCTTGTACTAAAGCGAAGAAATTAAAAAATCAAATATTTAAATTAAATATTTCATTTCTTCGAGTGGGGATCGAATCCACAACCTTCGGTTACAGTCACACACTTGTGCCGCTGCGCCACAACAGGCCTAAGAGAGATGCGCCACTTAACACAACATATCTACTGCTATGTAATATCAGGTGATATGACGCCTGTCGTGGCGCAGGTGCACAATGGTGTGACTATAAACGATCTGTTGGATCCCCACTCGTGGACATTTCCTCGAGCGGGAATCGAATCGATCGTCGAGTAAATGAAAATAATAACATAAATACTTACTTAATGTTTATGTTACTATTTGTATTTATTCGGTTATAAGTCAAAGCGCGGCGATAAGTTCCGCCGCTCCACTCGCAATGCTTCAAATTCGGCGTAAAGTTGAAAACGGAGCGGACTGTATTTACAATAGGTTCCCAAGTTCCCTCTGCTTATCCTACCATGTAAAGGATACATCTTGAAGCTGAAAAAAACTATAATATTCTAAATAAACTACAAATTAACAAGTCATAGACTAAAACATAAAATATTTAAAAATCAATTTTAAATATAGCTGGACTGGAACTGCTACTTTCAAATTAGCTTTCTCGTTTTCTTTCCAACTAAGCCATATGTTGTTGTCGAAATACATTAAAAAAAAAATTATATGAATATTTTAAATTATATTTGTGGATCTTTGCTGGAAAATTTCTCACAGAAACTTCGCTTCCAGAAGTTTTTTTCTAACTAAGATCATTTGTCAAGAAACTATGCTTTGCGAATATTAAATAGAACATATTATAAAAATTAACTCATATATGTTATTTTTCTTCTGTACTGTATATAGTATGAATTTATTCTACTAAAACGCTCTTCTTTTAGATTAATAGAAAGCGGGGTCATGGAACTCATCATCGTTATTTCTCAAACCCAAAAATTTAAAGCAATATACAGCTCAACTTCACGCTTTCTTCCACACATGTCAGGATAGGCAGAGGGAACTTGGTAACCTACCGTTAAGACACTAATTTGTGTTTCCCACTTTCCGATGAATTTGAGGCACTGTAAGTTGAGGGGCGTAACTCAACGCTGCGCTACGCCTTTTTATCAGACCGAAGGAATGAGGATAATTAAATTGAAAACAATCACTACTACAAATGGGAACCGAAACGGTAATCATTGCTTAAATCACTCATTACAAAATTGTCCAAATATCCCAACAATAATTATTCTAAGGGGAATTAAATTAAATTAGACAAACAATACCAGTTCAAACAGAGTAAAGTTACATACATGCTAAGTCGATTACTTTTAAAAAGTTCTCACATCTATATATATATATATATATATATATATATATATATATATATATATATATATATATATATATATATATATATATATATATATATATATATATATATATATATATATATATATATATATATATATATATATATATATATATATATATATATATATATATATATATATATATATATATATATATATATATATATATATATATTGACCATCTCAGCACGTTTTTCTTCATTTTCTCATTCCGTGACATCTACGCTAGTACCTAACATTATATGTATATCTTCATTAGGTATGAAATCAGCTAAACTATCTTCGCATGTCCTACCAGAGGTCACATTTCCACATGATTAATCTTACATTTTTACTCTTCTTTTTTCTGTCTCTACTAACTCTGCATCCTGACGGTCAAACATGCAGCTGTTCTGTCTTTTCACCATCTCTTCAATACAACTAAGGCACTGAAACCTCTATAACCAGATACACTACTTCATTCACTTTTTATAATAACATCTTCGCCTTTTTTTGATTGCTTACTTAATCAGAATCTTCATTTTGTTCACTTAATTTATTTCTCTAAGTTCCTATTTTTTCCCCTGAGAAGAATGCGAACCCATGACCGTCACGTGTACAGTACAAAAATTATTATCCAAATGAAGAATATCAATTGATTTTCCAAAACCAAACAAAATAAATTATAATTGAATTCATATATATTGTTACAACTGATATTAAAAATCAAGAGTCAAATAACGATGACGCATTGAGAGTCTTACGAGTACGTTTCTTTTCAAAATATAATATAATGTAATGTAATATATTTATGAAATTTTAAAATTCACTCGAATTTTTTATCGAAAATCACGAGGATTTTTGTAATTTTGACTTTTGGTGTATATATATATATTTATATATGTAATTTTACATATATGAGTACCTTCCTCCACTCAACACGCAATGGATCAATTCAACGGAAAGTATGGTACGGAAAAGGTTTAAGGGAAACGAAGTATCTTAACATTATGGTCTCAGGTTCCCTCTGTCTTCCTTGTATCCTTGGTCCCAGGTTCCCTCTACCTACCTTGCAACCTTCCAAAAATAATAGTGTTAAGACTCTCCTTTCCCCACTTCCCGCTTAATATTTTATCCCTGTGAGTCTCTTGTTACCTGATCGAGAAACAAATCGATCCATCAGAATTACGCATAATGTGTTTTGTTTATTTTTTTTATTGTTGTTTGTAGTTAAAGTTTTGTTATATAATTCTTTTCTCGACTAAGATTCGAATCTACAACCAACACTTATAACTTTACTACGCAGGGTATACATGGGGAATCTCGGAGCCTAGTGTAAGAACGTTTGAACGCGCTCAGTGATTGCGGTTCCGTTTAACAATCCTGTTTGTTTATTCTATACAATTGATATTACGCTTGCGTGACATCTATACATATAATAAATCTGTAGAAAAGTAATTTTTGTACATTGAAGAAATTGAAAAAAAAAAATAGCCAGCGTGTGAAAAGATAAGTAACAGAACCCGTTTCTATCATTTTTGAAATTTTTGTCTGTTTGTCTGTTTGTATGTTTGTTTGTGCGCGCATCACGTAAAATCTACGAATTCAATGCACACAATGTTTATATACAAAAAATATACGCAACTTGAGGTATAACTTAGTTTTTGTTTCATCAAAATCGGTTCACTCTATCAAAAGATATGATTAATTTAGTGAATTCAAGAAGTAATATATTACGTTGAGCAATTCGCTATAGTACTTGCAACGACATCTACATATACTAATATTATAAAGCGGAAGAATTGTTTGTTCGCTTGAACGCGCTAATCTCAGAAACTACTGGTCCGATTTGAAAAATTCTTTCAGTATTAGATAGCTCATTTATAGAGGAAGGCTATAGACTATATATCATCACGATAAGGCCAATAGGACCGGAGCACCAATTAAGACTGTTTCTAAATCGGGGGATTTTTTCCTAATTGAAAGTTTCCGTTGCGTGCGTTGCGTAAACGGTTAAGGTTTCGCAAAAATCATGTATGATGGAATTGTTCTACTTTTGAAGTTTTTAAAAAAAGTCCGCGACAGGATATATCTATCTTCTAAGGTTAGCTTTTTATGCTAACCAATTTGTTCTAAAATAATACATTACTTGCGAAGGTGTTTCTATAAACAATTCTTAACTTTCTCAAACCCCTAAGTGATAAGGGTTGAACAAACTTAACATGTTTCCCTTTTTATGGCAAAACAGCGTTTGCCGGGACTGTTAGTTTTTAAATATTTTTTTCTAAATTCAATTCTTTGATCCTTAGTAATCTGTTTCTAACAGTGACAACAAATATACCACACATAATACGATCAATAATTAAACTATCTTCTAAATGCTCAATCTCACAATGATGTGAGTCCTCAATAGACGCAACGCAGTTTGGTATGTATCAATAGTTTCACCTGTTTTAATTCTAAATATTCGCTGAATTTCTTAACAAATAAATCAAAATCGTCTGAGTCCTTGACGAATTTGAAAGTTGTAAATATATTTCAATCAAATTGATGCTTATGATGAGTTTGCCTGTACTTCCTTTGTATCGCTGTACACTCTCGATGATTTCAAAAATACTTCAATTTGAGTCTTTCATTTGTGCTACGCATCCACTCGGTTTTCAGGGCCACCTTTCAATATCAATGTCGTTGTCCTCCATTCTCTGAAACTAATCATAATTGTAATTAAAAATTATATTTACATCTACTCCCTCCGCCATTATGTAGTATAACAACAAGGTCAAGAGAAAGACTGCTTAATTTCGCATAACTTAATTTACATCTAGCATTCAGTCAGTCAGTCAGTTATATTTTACTTTAGTAATTTTTCTACATTATTTTATAAGAATAGTGACTCTTAGCGCAAAAGTTGTAAATTAATTCCTACTCAAGGATATCAATCAATATTTTTATTCTGGTAACTGGAACACTACGTTCCCAAGTTCCCTCTGCCTATCTGCCATGTGCGGGATACAGCGTGAAGCTGAGTGAGTGTGTGTGTACGTCATTTGCCACTGTGTGCAAAGGTAAACTCTACCGTACCGTACATGTTGAGATGTAATTAATCGAGAATTCGACGGAAAGTGTGTTAATAGGAACAGTGATAGTGTTATATGTGTCGGTTGTAGCTTTGAATCTTAGTCATAGAAAAATTATATAACAAAACTTTAAATACAAACAACAATAAAAAATAACAAACAAAAGACATTATATGTAATTCTGATCGATCGATTCCCAATCAGGATAATGATTTTTTCTTTCCTTAATGAGGTAAAAGGAAGCCCATAAGGATAAAATATTAAACGAGAAGTAGAGAAAGGAGAATCTTAACACTCTTCGATCAACTATTCACTAGATTAAGCGTTGTGTTGCGTTGTTATTTTTAAGCACATTTAATTCAAAAAATATAATAATATTTTTTAACGAAGACTTTTTTTTCTTAAAACGTTTTCTTGGAGTATCTTGCAAATATGTAATGTCCGATAGGAAAGTAGTAGAAGAATTAGACCTGACGGAAACAGCCATTGTATTGATTATGACTGGTATAATTTAGAATTGAAGATGCTGCCTATAATAAATTTTTTTTTTTTTTTATTTTGTGTATTCTATATATGTAAACAAAAAAAATCATTTTTTAATTTATTAATTATACTTGCAATTTTGGAATCGCCACTTTTACCAATTTACGCCGTTAAGTATTCTTCCCTTCTTTCTTAGGCGACAGAAAGAAGGGAAGAATACTTAACGGCGAAAAGAAGAATACAGAGGGAACCTGGTAACATGTTAAGATATTTTGTTCCGCTTAAAATCCTACCGTACCATATTTTCCTCCGAATTGATCCATTGTGTGTTTAGTGGCGGAAGGAAATATATAAATATATATACCAAAAACCAAAATTACAAAAACTCTCATGATTTTCGATAAAACAATCGACTGAATTTTAAAATTTCATAAAAATACTACATTATATTATATTTTGAAAAGAAACGTACTCGTAAGACTCTCAACGCGTCATCGTTATTTGCCTCTTGATTTTTAATATCAGTTGTAACAATATATATGATTTGGAATATATTTTTTTATTGTACTTGGATTGTAATTGTTTTGCTGTAAGTATGACGGTCGTGGATTTGATTTTCATTTAGGGCAATAAACAAGATAGATAAAACGAAGGTTTTGGTATTAGTAAAAGATGAAAAAAGAATGGAGCAGTTATAAGAACAATTGAATGAAGTGGCGTATCTGGGAATTATGTTTAGTAGAGACGAAAGATAAGAAATGAATGCGGAAAATCATATTGCCGCCAATAACAGAGCTAACGGTACATTAGCTGCATCAATGAGACGGCAAAACATCAGGACAGCTGCGTGTTCGGCCATACACAATGTACTATTATTGGTACTAATACTGTTTTACGGCAGCCAAAGTGTGTATTGCAAAAGAAAAATGTAAGGTTAATTATGTGGACGTAGAATAGTACTAGTACGTACGTAGATGTTACGGTGAGGATGAAAAAGAATATAAAAGAGCTCAATTATATAGGTAATATGATTTAAAACTAAATAAAAAGACATGAATAGAAATTTTAACAATGCTCTACTTTCTAGCTCTATAATAAATATAACGTACAAAAACGAAACAAACGAATATTTACAATCAAAACTTGGCAATACTCTTACAAAAAAAAAATATTAAGTACAAAATTAAGAATGATACCAGTAATAAAAACGTGGATAGCATTATTCGTGTCATCCACTTCCATTTCACCCAGAAAATAAACAAACAAATCAAAATTACTTGGAAAAAAACATGTTATAGTCACCTTACCTTGAGTTTCCAACGTAAATCATCTTAAAACGATTTAAACGTTCAAGTTGGATTTTGGGGGTTCCATACTTTGAAAAAAGACGGTATGTGATCTCTTTGTTGCTCCTCTCTTCTTACATTTCTATCTCTCCATCTGTCAATGTAATTTTATAAAAAAATGTATATTAAATATAATATATCACAAAATAAAAAAATACCTTAACAAATTAATATATCATTTTAAGTTCGCAAACTTAAGTTTGCTAACTTTTTAAAGTTGTACTTCCCGTTGAACTACAATCATGAAATTGGTACGGAACCTTCAATGGGCGACGACTCGCACTTAACCATTTCCTTTTACCTAAAAACCGAAATTGCGAGGCTAAACTTTGAAAAGATTTTTTACGACTTAAGATTAGAGAAGATTCGATAGATCGGGTATTATCAAAACGCGGCCATTGAATACGCAAGCCGATTGACAAATTCTACATGTTCTCCCTAGAAATGTGAATGCTTTGACGTTTATTTAATTTCTGTGATGGAACGTTTCTTTTGTATTATTGAAGTAAAATTGTAGAGATTTATTTGTTCGCTTTAAATGTGTTATTTAATATGGGAATTATATATTTTGTGAACAAATCAATGCGTGCTTTTAACTTTAATTGTTGATAATAAACGACTTATTCAGCAAAAGATTAATATTATGATATCTATACTATCAATGAGGCCTGTCGTGGCGCAGTGGCACAAACGTTCGAGCGTAAATGACAGGTTGTGGGCTCGATCCCCCCTCGAGGAAGTCAATATTTAATGTTTTCATTATAATAAATTAAATATTTAATGTTTTCATTATAATAAATTAAATATTTAATGTTTTCATTTCTTCGCTCTGGTAATAAGGCGAAGCGCGACGTTGAGTTCTGCCATTCAATGCCTAAAATTCGGCGAAAGTAGGGAACAGGAGTGTCATAAAACTAGGTTCCCCAGTTCCCTCTGCCTACCCTGCCATGCGGGATTCAGCGTGAAGCCGAGTACTATCTTGATAAAGCTGTAAAAATTGTTTGAATTTTAAACTTATTTTTGTATTTCATAAATGGATTTCATATTACATCATGTTGTTCACATTTTTTTTTATATTACATCATGTGTGTTCTTAATATTGAGGCTTTAAGCAGCGGGAATTTGGGAACCTAATGCTGAGGCATTCATTTCCGTTTCGCAACTCAACACGCAATTGCTCAAATTTGGCAAAAACTGAGGAACGTAACAGTGTGTCTTAACATAAGTTTCCTATGCTCCTTCTGCCTACCCTGCCCTGTATATGTATGATTAAAAAATCTTAATAAATTATTTGTTTCCTTCTAAATCCTATACTTAATAACAATTCTAAGTCATACAAGAAATCATATCAAACTGGCATCACATAAATCGTGTAAACTTCGACATTTTATTTCCCTGCTGCAGCACGTAGGTACTTTGGTAGAAAATTTTAAATTTTTACACTTTCCATTCTCAAAGGTGACCCGAGTTTAACTTGCAGTCTCACGAAAACCTCGCTCGGATTTCTGAAGTGTCGAATAAGTACTAGGTCACTCGACTTATAAAATTTACTGATGTAACATTACGTTTTATATTAATTATGACTGTTTTTTTAAGTGTATTTTTTTTAGCTTTACGATGTATCTTCCTCGTATAGCAGAGTAGGACAGGGAACCCGGGAACCTACTTTTAAGATATTCGGTTCTCAATGTGAAACTTCCGTTCGCCAATTTTTAGCGAATTTTGGAGATATTGTGTTTTGAGTGGTGGAACTCAACGCCGCGCCGTATAACAAATGCGTGTTAAATAATTAAATATAGATAAAACAATTTGTATGTACAATAAAAAAAACTATGTGTGATTGTGAACACGACGGGTCTGGAATCGAAGATATGAAAATATTTAACATTTCATTTCCTCCAGCAGGGGTATAACCAACAATCCAACCACCTCGACAGGTCTTACAAGTATAAGTCAAAAATAATTTTAAATATGTTAACAGAAGTTTCCTACAATAGTGAAAGCCTATAAGGTACAGCTGCCTACATTAATATCATAAGTCTTTGATCAATGCGTATACTATATTAGCATGAAGCAACAAAATCCTACAATATATTGTAAGATTTTGTTGCTTCATGCTTTATTTCTATAAGATGAAGTGAAAGCTTGAAATCCTTATAATTTATACAATAACTCTAAAACGGCAAGAACTGTGATGGTGTCAATATATAGCAATGTATTTTCCATAAAAAATTGAGATTGATGACAGTGGACGAGGCGACAAAGATATGCCAAACGGTATGGACTCAGCGTTTAGCGCTCCGTTCTCTCTCTGTCTACCCCTAGCTAGGGATATAGCGTGAAGCTAAGTAAGTGATTTTTTTAATGGAATTTTTCATGGAAGGTCAATAAGAGATGATAATGATTCATTCTTTCGAATGGGGCCTGTCATGGCGCAGCGGCACAAGAGTGTGATTGTAACCGATAGGTTCTGGGTTCGATCCCCAGTCGAGGAAATGAAATATTTCATATTTTTAATTTAAATATTTAATGTTTCATTTCTTCGCTCTGGTACAAGGCAAAACGTGGCGTTGAAATCCGCCACTCAACACGCAATGCCCCAAATTCGGCGGAAAGTGGGGAACGGAAGTGGAACACAACCTAGTGTTAAGACACTCCGTCTTAACACTAGGATCCCGAGTTCCCTCTGCCTACCCTGCCTTGTGCGGGATATAGCGTGAAGCTAGATAGAACCCAAAATCTTTTGAGTTTATATTTATTTCTCAAATACATTATTCATTAACGTAATCATCTACAATTTATTATTGAGATTTGTCGTGGCGCAGGTGTACAAGTATGTGACGGTGGAGGTGTGGGCTCGATCCCTACTCGAGGAAATGAAATATATAGAACATTTAAATTAAATATTTAATGTCTTCATATCTTCGCTCAGATAACAAGACAAAGCGCGGCGTTGAGTTCCGGCACTCAACATGCAATGCTACAAATTCGGCGGACAGTAGAGAACGAAACGGGGTGTCTTTACATTAGGTTACCAAGTGCCCTCTGTCTACCCTGTCAAGTACAGGACTCCGTGTGAAGTTAAAAAAAATATTTTTAGGATACCGTACCCAAAGAGTAACATGGGGTCCGTTTTCCGTCCGTCTGTCGGTGAAAAAGTGATAGTAAGCCAGGTAAAATTTACACGTATGGTTGCAGATAATACATTAAATACAGAATAAAAATATAAATACAATAAAATAAATTTACGTAAATAGTTACGGAACCCATCATGCGCTTGTTTGACGGTCACTTGCCCCGTTTCTTTATATACCTTCAGTAGGCGAAAGATTGAAAATGAGGCACTTAGGGTTAGAGTTGAGACACTTTGTTCTACATTCATTTATACAAAATAACAAATGTACTATAAAATATTGTAAAATTAAATGAAATGAAAAAGAAAAAGACGAAAAAGCACAGAAAAATATTTTTCCGTTAAGCTTAAAAGGTTTTAAAAGGCTTTGTTAAGTTGCATATAAATAACGAAATCAATATTGAATCATTTCGTACTGTGTGTCTTTTTTTTAGTCTTTGTGTATTGAAAGGCTAAATTGGCAAGCTGAAATCCAGTATATTTTGTTATTTCTTCTTTCTTTTTTAATGGCGCAGAGATGTAAACGTACGGCTGTTGCACTGGTTGTAGGTTCGATTCTTACTCCAGAAAATGGAATGTTTAATATTTTCAAATAATAATGGTCTAAGCCTGAATGCGAATAAGACGAAGGTTCTGGTATTTGAAAGAAATGAAGAAAGAACAGTTTGCAAGGTCAGTGATTTAAATGATAAGATATTAGAACAAGTGAATGAGGTAGTATATCTGGGAAGTATGTTTAGCAGAGACGGTAGATACGAAATGGATGTGGAAAGGCGTATTGCTGCCGGTAACAGAGTTAACGGTGCCTTAGCTGCATTGTTGAGACGGCGAAACGTCAGCATAGCTGCGCGTTTGGCCGTACACAATGCAGTGTTGGTATCGACACTATTATACGGCAGCGAAACGTGGGTATTACAGAAGAAGAATGTAAGAAAGATGATTGCTGTAGAGATGCGATCTCTTCGTCAGATATGCGGAGTCAGTTTATCTGATCGCATGTCTAATGAAGAAATACACAGAATGGCAGGTACTAGCGTGGATGTCACAGTGAGAATGAAGAAGAACGTGCTCAGGTGGTTTGGGCACGTCGAGCGAATGAGTGAAGAAAGAATGGTAAAAAAGATTTATGAAGGAAAAGTGAGTGGTAAGAGAGGGAGGGGGAGACCTCGATTGGGCATCGAAAACACAGTATCGACGATACTGGAGGAAAATCACGTAAAAAGCATGAGCACCCCCCGGAGGGCATGTATGAAGAGGTTGATGACAGTGGACGAGGCGAAAGAGGTATGCCGAGACCGTAGCGTTTGGCGCTCCGTTCTCTCTGCCTACCCCGCTAGGGATATAGCGTGAAGCTAAGCATAATATTTTCAATGCGAGGCGAATCGTGGCGTTAAGTACTGCGGCTCAACACGAACTGTCTTAAGAATTCGGCGGAAAATGGGAAACTGAAAGCTCTCAATGTTAATAGACTACCTCAACTTTAGATTCCCAGGTACCTTCTACATAGCTTACCCTGCTATATAAAAATAACAAGTTTCACATACCCGAGGCGACAATTATGTTATCCAGAAAGTTTGACTTTCAATGAGCACCTATTAAAAGTTCGCGGATCTTTCGCCGTATGCAGGTGTATTTCTGTAACGTGATCGAACTTTCCAACATTCCATAATATTATAACTAACTTTTATGAGCTTTGTAAAAAAAAAAATGTTGTGGACTTTTAATTTTGTTTTAATATTATGTTTTATGGGTTACTGTTTTCTTTTAAAATTTCTATGAATAAAGACTATGTTGGTTAAAATATGTATTTAGAAATCGTTTATATATTTATACATTTTATAAATACTTTGAAAATAGGAAAAAATAGGATATATGTACTTAATTTCTAGCTCTAAACTAGGGAATCAGTTGTTAAGACTTTCTCTTTTTTTTTTCCAGCTTCACGCTGTATCCCGCACGAGGCAGGATAGGCAGAGGAAACGCGGGAACCTAGTGTTAGGACACTCTGTTCCACTTCCGATCCAATCTTTCCGCCGAATTTGCAGCATTGCGTGTTGAGTGGCGGAACTCAACGCCACCCTTCGCGTTATTTCCAGAGCGAAGAAGTGAAACAGTAAATATTTTAAAATTGAAAATAATAAATATTTCATTTCCTCGACTGGAGATCGTACCGAGAACCAGTCGGTCACACGCTTGTGCCGCTGCGCTACAACAGGCCTCGTTAAGACTCTCCATATTTCATTTCTCGTCGCACGCCGTATTTCTCAGAAAATAATTCTTTTTTTCTGCATTTTTTCCATTCTCATTCCATTAACGTTTCCAAATAACCTGAGCAACTTCTTCATCATTTTCATTGTGACGTACTTGCTAAGCATCTTACATTCTGTGTATCTCATTGTGGACTCGATCAGCTAAATTGACTAAGCATATCCTATACAGTCCAGTGATCTCTTCTAAACATACTTCTCAAATATATTTCTCTATTTGTTGATAGTAAAAAAAACAATCAAATCCAAGTTGTAAGTGTCCTTTTTATTTGTTAACTTACAAACTTTTTAAATTAAATTAAACAATTTCATTTTGAGAAATATTATGAAACAGTTAAATATTTCAATATTTCGATACTAAATCGTTGTTCGTAGAAATTATTTGCATACGAAATTGGGCTCGCACCTACAGTTCAACTATCGAAAAACAAATTCAATTAGAATTCCGAAGTGAGAGGTGCTCAAAATATCGATAACTTTATTCACTCATAGAAAGTATGGCTATATTTAAACACTAAAAATATCATTTTTTTAATTACAATATATAACAGACCGTAAAAGCGCAGTGAGACACCATCTAGCAGTATAAATGATATAGTTCTGAGTTCGATTACCACTCGGGGTGGTGATTGTATTAAAATTAATTATATTTTCTCAGTTGATATTTAATTTATACTTTGCCTGAGAGGCCTTTTCTATTAATTTTCTATTTAAATATTTAATGTTTCATTTCTACGCTCTGGTGTCTTAACACTAGGTTCCCGGGTTCCTACCCTGCCTCGTGCGGGATGCAGCGTGAAGCTAAAAAAAAACTTTGCCTCCGGTATCTTGCTAATAGATACGGTGTGAAGCTAAAAAATTAAATGTTTATTTTTTTCTCTAGTGACGCGGCAAATCGCAGCGTTGAGCTCCGCCATTTAATACACAATGTCTTTAGAGTTCAACGGAAAATGGATAGAGGAATTTTCCAAATTTCCTCCTTCTACCAGTGCAGGACCCAGCAAGAAGCTGACCAATCACAATATTTAAATTTAAATTATATTAGAAAACGTATTACCGAAATATGTATGTGTTGCAATTGAAATTTCAAATTGTACGTATTTTAGTTCAATTATCCAAATTGATATGAATGGTAATAATCTATCAAATGATGGTGAATAAAATTATTATAAATTTACTATATTTGATAGAGTCTTTATTAAGCCTACTATACATTTCATATGGTGAGTGAGAGGAATATATGTCTGTCGTAGCACAGTGGCGTGTGACTGTAAATGTGACAAATTCTGAGTTCGAGTCCCACTCGAGGAAATGAATTTTTCGATATAAATTAAATATTTAATATTTTAATTTCTTCGCTCTGGTAACAAGACAAAGCGCGGCGTTAGGTTCCGCAACTTAATAGGAAACATCGGAACAGAATGTCTTAACAGTAGGTTCCCAAGTTCCCTTTGCCTATCCTACCATATGCGTGCATCCCACACGTGAAAAAAAATTAGATCAATTATTTTTAGTACACCATCGCTATAAATAATGAACTTAGCGTCTGCAGAATCTATTGTTGCTTACTCATCTTATACGTGCAGAGTTAACATTCGCACAGTAATTGAAAGTGGGATTTGAACCCGCGCCTCTTGAAAACCCGTCAAGCGCTAAAAACTAAGCCATCCGTTCTCACCAAGTTCCTCGAAATTCTTATACGCTTATTACAACTTATTTATGTTGTTAGCATCTCAGTAGGGAAATTTTCACAAATTTCCGCTACCCAAAGACAACTCGTAAGAATTATCGTTTGGCAAGAGAGAATAATATTTATTTAATATTTTTTAAAGTGTTATATTGATTCTACACATAGGACAGAAAATAGTAAACTTAAATTGAAAAAAATATTACATTATTATAACGGAATAATTAACCATTTATTATTTTTACTTTGGAAATTTGTAAAAATCTCGAATCGAATGGCTTAGTTGGTCAGAGCGCTGGAACGGTTTTCCAGAGGCGCGGGTTCAAATCCTACTTCGTTCAAAATTTTTATACGCTTTTTAAATTTAAGTTTAGTATTAACCATTTAATTTTTGTCCATTTTCACGCTTTCCCTTGAAACTTGGAAACCTACTGTTAAGAAGCACCGTACCCCACTAATAAATTTAATTGAGCAGAAACAGCATAGGGCACCCAGTGATATGTATTTTTATGTACCCTTAGCCCCACTATACATATATTATAGTTAAAATATTGAATGTATATTGGACGATATGTTTTATTACAAGTCTTTGTGTAAACTATCGTTAGATATGATACTATCCAGCTTCGAGCTGTATCCTGCACTTAATAGAGTAGGTCGAATTTCTTAGAACCTGGGAATCTCCCGTTCCCCGCTTTTCTGGAATCATTGTGTACTGAATAACGGAACTCAATGGATCGCTTTGCCTCGTTTCCAGACCAAGGAAACAAAAATGTTTAGTAGAATTTTTTTTATGGACAAGACACGGCAAACGAGCGTACGGGTCACCTGATGGTAAGTGTTCACCGTCGCCCACGGCCCCGTGTAACTCCACAGGAGGTACAGGAACGTTGCCGGCCTTTAAGATGGATGGGCACCGGGGCTTGGCATTACCTAATGCGAAACGCAGTGGCCGAAGCCACTACTTAACTCCGATTTTTAATGCCGTGGGTGGTATACCCCAGATCATATCGTGTTTACAGTCTCACTCCCTTTGTGCCCCTTTTTTGTCATAGTAAAATGGCAATAAATCGTCTTTCCAAGAAGGAAGAAACCCACAATTCTTTTGTGCAATCCTTCTTTCACATCGGCATTATGGCCTTAGTTGGAATTATTTATTGCAAATACATCGTATTTTATGTATAAATATAGATTATATAAAATTCTTACCATACTTAAACCTGAAACCTTACTTATATGGAGGATATGAAACTCGAAAAAGTCGTAAATCGAGAATTTTACAGTCACTAAAATGAAATGTAAAGAAGTATACGTTATATTTCTAGAATTATAAATCAAGAAAGTATAACACATGTTGCGTTTGTTGGTACGTTTTAGTTTATTTGGTATACTTTACTTAATTTTAGTATGTGCATGCTTGTATTCATTTCTTTTTATTTTTATTTATTTATTAGGCGAGCCAACGTAACGTGCAAAAATATACAACTCAGCTTCACGCTGCAATCCCGCACATGGCAGGGAAGGCACAGGGAACTTTGGAACCTAGTGTTACTCCACTCCGTTCGACTTCCGTTCCCCACTTTCCGCCAAATAAGAGGCATTGCGTGTTGAGTGGCGGAACTCAACGCCGCGTTTTGCCTTGTACCAGAGCGAGGAAATGAAAACATAAAATATTTAAATTGAAAACATTCACTATTTCATTTCCTCGAGTAGGGATCGAACCCACAACCTGTCGGTTACAGTCACACGCTTGTGCCGCTGCACCACGACAGGCCACAAATTAAACAAAAAAATATTATATGCAAAATTAAAAAAAATATTTTCCATTGTACATCATACTTACATGCTAGTTCAACAAGATAAAAAATATCCATTCCTAATCTAAAACCCTACACTCAAAATAAAAAATAAATATACAAATAGAATATAAAAGCAATGATAATGACAAATCATACATATAAAAAATAATCATTTCCCGGTAAAATAAACATTAATTATAAACTATATATACACACACACACACACACACACACACACACATATATATATATATATATATATATATATATATATATATATATATATATATATATATATATATATATATATATATATATATATATATATATATATATATATATATATATATATATATATATATATATATATATATATATATATATATATATATATATATATATATATATTAATATGGTGGAGCGTCTAAACATATCAATTTTTGCTTTGTTAAAAATTGAGTTATTAGCTTAGCTTCACGCTATATCCCTAGCGGCGTAGGCAGAGAGACCGGAGCGCCAAACGCTACGTTCTCGGCATACCTCTTTCGCCTTGGCCACTATCATCAGCCTCAATACATGCTCTCCGGGGGGTCCTCATGCTTTTTACATGACTTTCCTCCAATATCGTCGATACTGTGTTTTCGAAGGTCAACCGAGGTCTCCCTCTCCCTCTCTTACCACTCGCTTCTTCTTCATAAATCTTTTTTTGCCATTCTTTCTTTACTCATTCGCTCGACGTGTCCAAACCACATGAGCACGTTCTTCTTTATTCTCATTGTGACAATTGAGTTATAACTTTTCATAGCCCTGTTTAAAGAGGCACTTGTGCCCAGGTTTGATTTTACTTTTCTAGTAAAAGACATTTACTTTTGTTCTTTATATTTATTCTTGCATTTTGCCTTGGTATAGCGAACATAATTTTTTCTATAAGTTTACTGCAGTTT
Organism: Eueides isabella; assembly: GCA_019049475.1. Lineage (NCBI taxonomy): Eukaryota > Metazoa > Arthropoda > Insecta > Lepidoptera > Nymphalidae > Eueides > Eueides isabella. Next base: position 1,993,922 of record CM032389.1, on the reverse strand, counting down.
ATTCCTCCATTTATAACCTTATGTAAAAAACATATGTCAAGTATGATTCTACGGTTGTATAGTGAAAGCGTATTATAAAATTTTATCATATCCGCATATCTCTTATTTTGTTTAATTTTGTTGTCCTTATAATTGAGTCTGTCCATGCGTGTTGTCATTGCTGACAACGTGACTATTCCACACGCTTATTATAAGTATAGATATAACTTTTATGAAAGATTTTTTTTGAAACGAAACGCTTATTCCAGGCTATTTGATAGGTAATACTGTCTCTATTAAATAATGTAAATTTGTATTTTTTTTTTCAGTTTCACGCTGTATCTTGTACATGGCAATGTAGGCAGAGGCAACTTGGCGACACGTGATGGTCCAAAATGTTTTACCAGAGCGATGAAATGTTTTTTTTTTTATATTTTATGTCCTTTTGGGGTCGAACACATAACCTGTCTCGCTTATAATCTCACGCTTTTGGCTTCACACCACGACAGGCCTCATAACTGATGTAAAAAAATGCCCCGTTCAGTTTCTTGCACCTGTTCTTCTAAGATTTGATACAGTAACTTTAACGTGAGGTTGTTGGTAATTTGTTTGGAATTCAAAAATTAAGTATGTCGCTTCTGCTCTTAAATAAACCTATTTGACCTTGACTTTTTAAAACCTTCTAATTTCCTTTTTAAGGAAACTTTATGTGATGTAGAGTTCTGACATTTACCCATGCCATATAAGTATTCCCCCTTAAAGCTTTCTCTGGTCAGAAATACCTAAAATATGTTTTAGAAGCTAATATCGATTTAATAATATACTTATTTATTATTTATTTATCGTCTGAACTTATAATATTCAATCACAATATTCAATTGGCTACTTAAAATTTTGATACGAAGTCTTGTCTAGACTGTATCTGGCATATCGTAAAAGATCAAAGTTAATGGAATTTGTTAATGTAAAAATTGGAGAAACCAAAGAATCCTAAACATGTGTGTTATATAATATAAATAATGCATTATAAAAGTACGCGGCGTTGAATTCCGTCATTCAACTCGTCATTTTTCAAATTTTTCAGATAGTAATGAACGGAAAAGCGTAATTAAAACTGGGTTCCCAACTTCCCTATGCCTTCCCGGCCGTGCGCAGATTAAAATGGAAAGCTGAAAAATATTTATGAAAGATTATTTATATTTCAGATTTAATTAAATATGATGATGAAGCCCCGGTCCGGGATTGATGTGCCCGAGGCCTGTTTTTGTATAGGGGTACAATCGCGCGGCTGTAAACACAACAAGTTCTGGGCTCCCACTCGAGTAAATTAATTATTTAATATTATCGTTTGTATCCTCTGGTAACTAACAAAAGGTTTAAGAGTGGGAGAAAAGTGAGAAACATATGACTCTTAAGGGAAGAAGAGTCTGAACACTAGGTTCCCAAGTTCCTTCTGCCTACCCAGATATATGTATCCGGGATACAAAAAAGAAGATGTTATAAAAGTATAGAAAAGAATGATGACCGTTCTGAATGTGTGTGTTCTGAACTGTTCTGAAAAAAATACAATTTTTCTTTTATATTTAATTTTATTTAATTTATAAAACAGAAAAAATGTAATAATCATTTAAAAGATATTTTTACTATGTTTTAAAGTGTTATTCCACACTTAGTACAGAAAATACTAAACTTAAATTTTAAAAATTTTTCTGTCCTAAGTGTGGAATAACACTTTAAAACATAGTAAAAATATTAAAATAAATAGTATTCTCTCTTGCCAAACGATAATTCTTACGAGTTGTCTTTGGGTAGCGGAAATTTGTAAAAATCTCCCTACAGAGATGCTAACAACATAAATAAGTTGTAACAAGCGTATAAGAATTTCGATAGAGCTAGGTGAGAACGAATGGCGGATTCAAATCCTGCTTCGTTTAAAATTTTTATACGGTTTTTAAAATTTAAGTTTAGCATTTGAAAGATGTTTATTAACAAACAGTACTTAATATGCACAACTTTTTTTACATCTCTCTCTCCCTCCATAAGACTTACACTAAAAGTTATAAAAAAATATGTATTGCAGTATCTTTTGCTAATTTTTAAAGTCAAGTAATTTTTAAGTTTTCTTTCCTAATACAACATTGTTGAAAATTATTCAGAAACTGACCCCATTTACTTTAGTCTTAATTGTAATTGTACATTAATGTTCAGTTAACATATAGATATTTACTGAAGATGTAGGAGTATATATTTTATTAAATAAATAATATTACCACTGTACTATAAGGTACCAATTCCAAATTCCTCAGCCTCAGATAGATCACTTAAGGGTAAGGCCATGAATACGTCCCAACAAGCTTGGACAAGACGCCGCCGGATTTGAATTGCAAATGATCGCCCACAAAGAAAACAAGACAATTAATTCGGTAACAGTGTTGATGTTTAATCAGTAAAGTGAATTTGCTCTTTATTAGCAAATCACGAATATATTTCATATAAGTATAGTCCGCGAGGAGTAAGCTGAGCCTTGCGTTTATTTCAGTGACCATCATAAGTACAGTCAACATAAAAAGCTTTTAGTTTCACATTGTATCCTATATTGCAAGGTAAGGAAACTAATGTTAAGACGCTCCTTTCTTTTTAAGCCACTTCTGTTCTCCACCTCTTACTGAATTCTGAAGGCATGGCATGTTGATTACCTAAAAAAACATAAATATTTTTTATTTCTTTTTCATCATTATTATACTTGTTGTTGTGTTGGTAATATGAATTATTATGTTCTATCATCCAAAACAGCGTCATGACTACGAATTTTTTTCCAGCTAGGTGACATATTACTTTTATTCTTGTATTAAGTTTCTTTTACTTATAATAAGTAAAAAAGATAAAAATCTAACGTTGCTACCAGTACATTTACGTGTAGTTTTATAAAGAAGAGACGTGCCGCAAAAAAGCAGTGTTAACCAGTATCATAATATAAGGGGAACATAAGAATAAGTTGTAAGGTAAGAAATATATAAATTTACATCAAAGAAGTAAGAATAAAGTAAGAATAAAAGGAGATACTTAAAATTCTAAAAAAAAAATCAATGAAGGTATTTTAATTACTCTCATGTCATCTCCAATAATAATAAAAAAAAATAAAAATGTTATAAGCAACTTTTTGCTCTCCTCCACTTTCCAGTTTAAATGTAGACAGCTTCACACTGTATCCCACACATGCCAGGGTAGGCAGAGGGAACTTGGGGACCCAATGTTAAAAAAAATCGGTTGTGTTCTTCTCTTTCCGCCAAATTAGAGGAATTTCATGTTGATTTTGTTTGCGGAACTCAACGCCGCCTCCTACCTCGTTTCCAAAGGGAAGAAATAAAAATATTAAAAATTTCATTTGAAAATATTAAATATTTTACTTCGTCAAATAGGAACTCACAACTTCTTATTTACAGTCACAAGTTTATGCCCCTGTGCCATATTCCTTTTTCCATAAATAGACTTTTAAATGCAAGAATATTTTTTAATTGGCATTAATAGTTCCTGAGCTTAATATAAACAACCGAACAAACTTACACTTTACAACAAGAGAACATATAAAAGACATAACACTATGTAAAGTACAGATTAATCTAAGTAATTTGATAGGTTTATGCAAATTAAACCAATTCACACTTCATTAATATGTATGTATATCCGCGTAATAATTACGAATTGACTGATAATCGTGAATTTATTGCCAGCGAGCGTTGAGTGTCTCCCAGCGCCTGTTTGGAATTTCTAATTTAGGTACTTTAGTTGTATTGCTGCGGTACTAGATATTAGATATTTAATAGTTATTTATCGTTTTGGTTAATAGGATGTAAGCGAGTGGACCTTGATTCAATTCTCTGTGGAATTTTGATGATAAAACGCAGAAGTTTCGCCATGATTTTTTTCCCGCAAATCAGGGTACGCAAAAAGTCGGCCTCAATTCATATGTGTATTTTTTTTTCATGTAGTATCCCACCAATCGTAGGCATTGGGAACCTGGGAACTTAGTGTTAATTTCGCTCTTCACTCTTGCTAAGACACTTCTGATCTCCGCTTTTTTATTTTTTAGTTATCGCATGTTGAGAGGCGTTACACAACTTTTTCGAGTTTCCTCGAGTGAGCATAGAACCCACAATCGGTCGCTTTAAGAGTTAATGTAATGGCCTTTCGCCACGACTGACCTCAATTCATACTGAAAACAAAAGCCAATTTACCATTTCACAATAGATTTTATACTAAAATTATCATTTTCAATGGATACAAAATCAAATGGTCTTATAATAATAAATTAAAAGGGAACGAATTAAATTAACAAGAAGAAGGCATCGCCTAAATAAACTCAGTTCTACCGTTATGATAGGAGAAATCTACAACAAGTGTATTTTGATAAGAAGTTTAAATAACAGTTATTTGTGATTCATGATTTTAATTGACTGCGCTAAAAGAGGGCTGTTATAAGTTTGATGTGTCTGTTTAGTATGTCAATCTGTGGCACCGAAAGTTTCTCTTAATCTGTATGAGGAAAATCAGATTGGCAGTTTAGAATGATATAATGATTATTTGGGTCAGAATTTTTAAAAATATATATCGTTTGTTTTGGTATTGCGATTTTAATCATCACCTGTACCAATTTGTAAACAAAAATAAAAAAAATAAAAATGGAGGCTCTGAAGGCGCATTACGCTCAGGCACTCAGTTTCACGTAGTATTCTACACAGGGCAGGGTAGAGAGACGGAACTTGGGAACTTACTGTAAGTCATTCCGTTCCATTCCCCACTTCCCGCCGAACTCAAACTCACGCTTTGCCTTTTACCGGGGCAAAGAAATTGAAATATTTAATAATACATTTCACGAGTAGGGATCGAACCCACAAACTGTCGCTTATACAATAACTCATTTGAGCCTCTATGCCACGACAGCCCTTAACGCACAGGCATTATAGCTTTACACTTTTAAAGTCTTTTTGTCTTTTATTTTATTTACATATATACTAAGGCAGTAGACTATATCGGAATCGTTTTAGGGAAAAAACAAAGCAGACCAGCGTACAGGATTCTTGATGGTAAATGATCGCCTCAGCAGATCTTGAAGAACGCCAGAGAAGCTACAGGTGCGTTGCTCAATTTTAAGGTAGAGTTAGATGCGCTGTTTGGAAGTACCCATGTCGTATACATCCGGAATTACTTAAACAGGTAAGTTATTCCATAGCTTATGGGCGTGTGGAACAAAGTTCATACGGAACAGCACATTATTAGTTGTACATCAGACACTTAAATACGCTGTCGTGCTATACATTTTTTAGTTATTTACATTTCATTAAGGATGCGTGCTGTAGCAGAGTTGCAGACATATGTCAAAATAAACGTTTCGAATTCGATCCCCACTGAAGGAAATAAAACATTTAATATTTATATTTCTACTATCTGGTGTCAAAGCGAAACGTAGCATTGAGCTCCACCAATGAACACCTTCAAAGGTTCAAATCCAAAAGTTAGGAGCGGAACGGAGTGTCTTAGCTCTAAGTTCCCAAGTTCCCTCTGCCTTCCCTGTTATGTGCAGGATACAGCGTGATTTTTTAAAATACAGATTACGGTGTTACAAAGCTAGTTATATACGTAGACAGGTTAACAATAAGATAGCAATAGTTTCATTCCAGACGATGAAGTAGTGAGGCCACGCTATTTACGGTACAAATGACGATCATTCACTTAATCGCTGTATCGTTTGTAAGGGAAAGTTCAGCTTCAACATCTAGTTTTATATCTTCAGCCTATAAAGAAGATATCTTATCTTGTGATAATCGAGTGTTCATCGCGATGCAGCAATTTTTAAGTTATTATTTACGGTGATTTTCTTAGATCCACGCTGTGAGATATAACACATAATAGGAACTTAGAAGACACGCCATTTTCCATTTTCCTCTAACACATACATATACACACACATACACACACACACAGACACGGCAAAGGCCGGCAGGGCACCTGTAACCCATAAGCTCGTTTGTCTTATCTTTTCCATCATTCACTCAGCTTCACGCTATATCCCACACGAGGCAAGGTAGGCAGAGGGAACCCGGGAACCTAGTGTAAAGACACTCCGTTCCACTTCCGTTCCCCACTTTCCGCTGAATTTGAGGCATTGCATGTTGAGTGGCGGAACTCAACGCCGTGCTTTGCCTTATTACCAGAGCGAAGAAAGGAAATATTACATATTTTAATTGAAAATATTTCATTTCCTCGACTGGGGATCGAACCCAGAACCTGTCGGTTACTTGTGCTGCTGCGCCACGAGGCCTATATATATATATATATATATATATATATATATATATATATATATATATATATATATATATATATATATATATATATATATATATATATATATATATATATATATATATATATATATATATATATATATATATATATATATATATATATATATATATATATATATATATATATATATCTGCCCAGGGACTATCTCCCAGGTGGTGGAAAGTTTCCAACCATCTTCTCTATTGAAATTAGGATGTTTTTGTATTTCAATAGCCTCGCGGATCATTCTATGATAAGCCACAATCACAATCAAGTTTGTATACACCTACACACTGCAAAGAACTATTATTCTTCACTGGTCTCAAGAATTCACTCACTTTCTTATTAGGCTTGAATATAATTATAATAGAAGCTCTTCTTAAGATGTTGCCAATCCTGTTTGTAACACCCTCCACATATGGTAAAAGTTCTTGTTATCTCTCAACTGTGGGTGGCTTGTTAGTCTTCTGACAACACTGGCGGGGAACTGGCGGTCGGCTGTCTGAAACAAAGATTTGCCAACGGTAGATACCTGTGTAGGGTGGTGATGAGATTCATCATTGAGATATCTATTGGTGTGTGTGGGTTTCCCATATACTGTACCAGTATACCTATTAAAAAGAGACAACTATTATTAAAGGGAGAACAACATGCCTATAGAATATCTTAAACTTTTAGAACATCTGGATATATAGCGTTCAATCAAGAATTCTATTTACAAGTAGATGGCATTGCTATGGGTTTCCTTGTGTCCCCGGTAATAGCAGATATATACATGGAGGACTTCGAGGAGCTCTTAGCTGTGCACCATGTCTACCTAGGATATATAAACGGTACGTAGATGACACCTTCACAATTTTACCTACGGACAATGTTTATATATTCTTAGACCACCTTAATTCTATTAATAATAATATTCAATTTACAATAGAATTAAAGGCAAATAATTCTTTAGCTTTTCTTGATGTTTTAGTGATAAAGAATTCTAATGGCACAATAGGCGACACAGTATATAGGAGTCAAAATTAAAATATCAATAATTTTCATATAAATGAAAATTTAAATATTTTTTCATAATTATTTTTCGATCGCACCTTAACGTATGAAGTCAACAACATATGAATGTTATCAATTAGAGAGTTGTCCTTTACTTTCATGTAATATTTAACATGTAGACGTTTTCCTGAGAAAATCTTGTGGATTTGATTTCCACTTAACACGCAAACAATTCTTTTTATACTTCACCTTATATTCTAAATGAAAAGTAATCTTTACACTATATACCTCTCATAGCAAGGTAGGGCCGAAAGAACTTTGGAACCTATTGTACAGTTCATTCCCGTTAAGTCACTTTCAATCCCAACATACCTCCAAATTGAGTAATAGCGTTGGGCGGAAATCAATGTCTCGCTTTGCCTCTTAACTAGAGGAAGAAAATTAAAATATTAAAAATTTCTTTGTACATATATAGCACTAAAGGTCTTATGCTTGTGCTACTGTGCTATGACAGAGCAAAAAAAATAAACCTGAAATTTCGTTTTTTATATTTTATTAAAAATAATTGAGGCCTGTCGTGGCGCAGCGGCACGAGAGTGTGACTGTAACCGACAGGATCTGGGTTCGATCCTTAGTCGAGGAAATGAAATATTTAATATTTTCAATTAAAATATTTAATGTTTCATTTCTTCGCTCTGGTGATACGGCAAAGCGAGGCGTTGAGTTCCGCCACTCAACACGCAATGCCTCATATCCGGCGGAAATTGTCTTAACACTAGGTTCCCGGGTTTCCTCTGCCTACCCTGCCTCGTGCGGAATACAGCGTGAAGCTAAAAAAAAATATTGAAAATTAAGTACAATTATATTACTCACTATATAAAATAAAGCTTTGAAAAGTAAATCTATTTATTAATAAGACCCAGTAAAACCTAAGTATACAGTGAAATTGTGTGATTCATACGTTATCCACGTCCGCCTCAACGATATGAAAATATTGTTTTTGCATTTAAATGGGTTCATTAATTTATATAATATTTTTATTAAAAATGGTTCCCCAACGCGAATGGCCTTTAAATATCAATTTCGTTTTATGATCTAATATTTGTAAGTGAATTGTGTTTGTGTTGGTTGTATTCAGGTTTTTTAAAGTGTAATATAAAAATATCTATCGTGGCGCAGCGGCATATTCATGCTGTAAAAGTGACAGGTTGTGAGTTCGATCGGAAAAAGTGGGGAATAAATGATACTCTGCCGTGCGGGATACAGCGTGAACATAAAAAAAAAATTAAGAATTAATCGTTTTTTAGAATGGACAATTTAGAACAGTGCCAGAAACTTTCTACTCAAGTTATATTTAATTCAAGTTTCCTCAATGCATGAAAGAAGCTCGGGCATTGAGGAGATGTTTATTAGCTCGCTTTCACTGCCCAAGCTTCTCTATCTACCTTTCTTGATCGAACCAAATTCTAAATTATTCTAGCAGTGCCATCAATTGCGATCCATTGCATACTTCATCATCTCATAAAATTTACGAGAGAAGTTTACATTTTTCAGTTGAACGGTCCAAAGCGAAATGAATGGCCATATGTTCGAAATCATGAATAAGGCGCTGCTCTATGATTGAAGGGAGACACGTGCTTATTTTGGACTCAAACAGTACGAAGTCATTGTTGCGCTTCGCAGTCCGAAGTATTCGTAGTATACGTCTCCAGCACTATATTTGATTTGCATCGCTGATCTTTATTTTTCATGGTTCAATTTTCAGTTACATGAGTAACACAGACTGGCACAAGTCGCACTTTGGTTTCCTGGAGATTTCACTGTTTTGACATGGTTTCACAGATGAATCATAGTCATCGTTGTTGTATATCTTCGAATCCAAGTTTATGAAGCTATCAACGAATTTTATGCTCTGTATTATATGTGAGGCCTGTCGTGGAGCGGCACAAGCGTGTGACTGTAAACCACAGGTTGTGGGTTCGATTCCCTTTCGAGCAAAAGAAATATTTCCTATTTAAATATTTAATCTATATATTTAAAGACTAGCGATGCGTTGCGTTCCGCCACTCAACACGCAATGCCTCATACCTAGCAGAAAGTGGGGAATGAAACGGAGTGTCTTAACACTAGATTCCCAGGTTTTCACTGATACAGTATGAAGTTGAGTGAGTGAGTGAGTAAATTATATGTATGTCAGACAGAAGGCGGCATGATCCACTCTCATTGAGCTTGATCTTCCTTCAGTTTATCTTAAGACTAAATTATTCACTCTCCATTTTCAATCTTTGCACTAGTTCTTGCATATCAGAATATTGACGATACCCATAGTACTTTGTCACCGACATACCTCAAATTATAGTTTCTCTTCCCACTAGCAAAATAGTACGTATTCGTTAAACAGCCGTTCTTCTTACGAAATACGTTGTAACGTTCTGATAAACTTATTACGTAGCTCCTGTTGGCGGTGTAGTTTTTAATCAATCGAAAGAGATGGCCCATAGCACTTATAGTTTTTAGAACAGACCACAGGTTATCTCATTGTACATTATCAAACTCCTTATTGTAGTCAATGTAGTAGAGGACAATTGGATTATGATGAATTCACGGCTTTTCTTGATGATTTGCTGAATGCTCCCATTAGTGGTTCGCTTTTCGCTTACAAGTGCTTTTTTCCTTTACAAATCCTACCTGTTCTTCTGGAAGTAATTCAGGCACTAATTTTATATGTAAAGTTAGACCTTGGACTTATTTTGTAAAGTAGTTAAATTTTATTCCTGGACAGTTTGCTTACTTGTTTTCATGAAATTATGGATTCTATCAGTATTATACGCTTTAAGTTCCTTGAGCAAAGGAAAACGAACTTTTTATACTTGTAACCGTAAGGGATATTTTACTGTTTGTCATACGTTTTTTTTTTTTTTTTTTCAGCTTCACGCTGTATCCCGCACTAGGCAGGGTAGGCAGAGGGAACGGAAGTGAAACCTAGTGTTATGACACTCTGTTCCACTTCCATTCCCCACTTTCCGCCGAATTTGAGGCATTGCGTGTTGAGTGGCGGAACTCAACGCCGCGCTTTGCCTTATTACCAGAGCGAAGAAATGAAACATTAAATATTTAAATTGAAAATATTAAATATTTAATTTCCTCGACTGGGGATCGAACCCAGAACCTGTCGGTTACAGTCACACTCTTGTGCCGCTGCGCCACGACAGGCCTCAATACGTACCCCCATAAAATTCTAAACAGGAGTTGATTTTCAAAATAAGTAAGGCTTTTGTGAAGATTCCTTCGTTTTATTATAATCTTTATTCATTATTTGTTGAATGTCGCCCTTGCTAAAAGATTTTTGAAAATATTAAATATTTCAATTCCTGGACTGGGGATCGAACCCAGAACCTGTCGGTTACAGTCACACTCTTGTGCTGCTGCGCCACGACAGGCCTCAATACATAGTAGTGTAATACATTGTAGATATAATATTCGCTCTTATCTTGTTAAAACAAAATAACTAAAGTTACTTTGGTTGGTATTTTTCGAATGCTTTTAAACATTAAATAATAAATGTAAATAAATGAAATCAAATTAAATTTTTCTTTAACGAAAATTTCTTTTAATAATACATGAAAATCTCATTATAAAATTGCAAAAACAAAAGTAGAGCATAACTTTGAGACAAGTACCATACTAAATCTTAAAATCGATTTGATCTTGTTACACCAGTCTCAATTACGTATGCAACACGTCACTACAACGAAATTACGTGGACAGACAACGGCTGACGTCGCTAGTCGAGACTGCAGTGCATCAAGAACAAAAATTAAATGAACGCTCTTTTCGTATTACAATTGAATTTAATATGATAATATTTTATAAAAATATGTAAAATGAAAATACGTGACGCAGGGGCACTAGCATAAGACAGTGACTTCATAGCTGTAGATAATGAACTATTTTCGTATCTTCGCTCTGGTAACGAGGCAAAACATTCGACTACTCTACACGCGAGTATCAAGAAATCAGCAGAAAGTAAGGAAACGGAGGTGTCTTAATGGGTAAGGACTCTAGGTTCCGAAGTTTCCAATTCCTGCCCTGCTATTTGAGTCAGTCATTTTTTTCCACAAAACAAAATGTTTCGGATTCTGATGGACATCGGGTAACAAAGAATTTTCATAAAGAAAAAAATATTATATATTATTTTATGTACTATGGCAATGTTTGCTACTTAAAAGTTTTACTACTTCTATTACATCAAAGTAACCTCGGTATACATTGAATTTACTAACAAAATACTAAAAAAGTAATATAATTATTTCTATATCTAATTCTAACTCGAAATAACTCGTTTAAAGAAGTGATATAGAGTTTCTCTTTTTAAACACCCCCAAAAATGCTCTAAAGGTTTTTTGATAGAGAGGCAACTGTTAAATAAAAAAACAACCAAAAAAAAAACGGCTTTACCAACGATATAATTCCGTTATCTTCAGATTCGAGATCCAATTTGCATTGCAGATCCATTTTCAATTTACAATCAAGCGAATGAATAAATTCAATAGGGCACTGTCGAGGAGTCTTTAAAAGTGACATAAGCATGGAATAATTATTTTTTGACCGTTTGACGATATACCGTATAAAATTTAGTATTCTACCCTGACTCAGTTAGTATTTTATTTATTTTTTAGCTTTACGTTATATGTAGGATACAATCCTGCTTATAACGTAACAGGATATGGGAACCTCGTTTAAAAAAGTCTGTTCCCAATATTCCGCTCAATTTCTAAGACACTGCATGACAATTGGCGGAACTCAGTACGGCGGATGCATTTGGTACCAGAGCGAGGCAATGCAAAATAGGTATTTTACTACTTACTACTTAGCTTCACGCTGTATCCCGCACGAGGCAGGGTAGGCACAGGGGACCTGGAAACCTAGTGTAAAGACACTCTGTTCCACTTTCGTTCCCCACTTTCCGCCGAATTTGAGGCATTGCGTGTTGAGTGGCGGAACTCAACGCCGCGATTTGCCTTATTACCAGAGCGAAGAATTGAAACATTAAATATTTAAATTGAAGTTATTAAATATTTCATTTCCTCGACTGGGTATCGAACCCAGAACCTGTCGGTTACAGTCACACTCTTGTGCCGCTGCGCCACGACAGACCAAAAATAGGTATTTTATTTTTTCAAATGCGAATTGAACCTTCACTCTTCACCTCTCGACGTGATAGTCCAGCTACTTTCTTATTTACAAAAAGTTGTGAAAGTCTCCGAGAAGCATCGGGATAACAAATTACACGTATCAGCTTTCCGTTTTATCCTTATATATCTTTTTTTTTTTTGGTGGGTAGGTGTCAAAAAGTTAAAACGTTTTTTTTACATAGCTTCTGATAATTTTGCTTTTAAAAGTGATTTTTTATAATATATAAGTGAAAATTTTGTTGTGAAGTAATGCATTAATAGTCACTAACCTGCCAGCAAATTTATTCCTACAAAATTATCCGCACAATTAACTATATAATTTACTCTTCATAATCGTGAGTGACAGTAGCACTATGGAAGCCATTAAAGAGTCGATGCAAGAACTATCACTACAATTCCATACTAAAATGGCTGAGTTTCAACATAATTTAAGTTCAGCAATCCCAGCAGCAAGTCCAACGTCGCATATTGCCGCTCAATTCAATATGTTCCGATCTTTTGTGTTGAATGCATTGGAAGGTCTTCAGCTGCAGGTTAACATATTGTCAAAACAATATGACCTACTTGATATGAGAAGCAGGAAAAAGATCTTATTGCTACATGGAGTCCCGGAAGAAGGCAATGAAAATGTATCTACTGTTGCTGTAAAGGTCTTGTCTAACCATTTAATGATGTCTGAACTAAATGTTGATGATATAAGTCGTTGCCAGCGCCTAGGTTCCAAAACTCTTAGTAAGCCAAGACCAATACTTCTTAAATTCCGTGACTTATCATTTAAAAACCAAGTCTGGTATTCTAAATCTAAACTAAAAAACATTGGCATCACTCTATCCGAATTCCTTACAAAATCGAGACATGAGACATTTATCGCAGCCCGAAAACGATTTGGTGTAAACAAATGTTGGACGAAGGATGGTATTATTGTTGTCACTGGGCCAGATGGTAAGCGTCATAACATTTCTTCATGTATCGAACTAGATTCTATTTCTGGACCATCAGAGGTACAAGTTGTAGCTAAAGCAAATGTGGTGTGTTCAAATGCTGGGGACACCAACACAAAATATGCTACGCAAACAGCACGTATGAAGAGAACCATTAGAAAGTAAACAATCCTTTTTTTTTTTTTTTTTGTCTAGTTAATTTGCTAATAATACAGCATTTTTATCTCTATGTTTTATATGCTATGAGTCAATATCCTGTCCGATCACTAATGTTGTTTAAATTTCCGGTATTTACCCACAATTATCGCAAATTAAATAAAGAAAACAAAATGTATTTGTAGAATTTGGGATATTGACATATCTATTGACAATTGATACTTGACATAAGTTGTAAAAAGTATCATAGACTGACTGGCTTATGCCACAGATATACGTCATCCGTCAATTTTAAAATGTAAACATGTTTAGTTTTATATTATTATTTTCTTTTCTTTTTAATTATTAATGTGTTCTGTATTATTTTTAATATGAGTTACTGTTGTTTTTCTTTTTTTTTTTACTAGTTTATTTACTGTTTAATGAAATTTATTATCTTAAGAACAGATTGCTGGCAGGTGTGTAATTAAGTTGTCAGTGTTGCTATTTTATTTAGATTGTTTTATAATTATTTTATATATACATACATATATCTATTATTATTATTATTATTATTATTATTATTATTATTATTATTATTATTATTTTTATTATTTATTTTATTATATTATTATACATATTTTATTATTATTTATCTTTTATTTTATTATTATACGTATATGTAAATATATATCTATACAATCATATTAGTTATGCATAATAATAACAGTTTTAGTAGTGATAGTACAAACAACGATGTATTTCACCAATGTGACTCTTCGGGTTCCCATGACAGCTTCTATAGCATTCCTGAACCTCTCAATTCCTCTTTAAACCTCAAACTTAGTTCCTTTTCCAGAAATTTTAATGTAGTGCATATCAATGCACAAAGTATTCCTGCGCACTATCCTGACTTACTCAACTCTTTTAACGTCAAAGATATTCACGCTCTCCTTATATCTGAGACATTTTTAAAACCTTGTCTGCCTTCAGCAGCATATGCCTTACCAGGTTTCCATTTAATAAGGAATGACAGGACAGGAAAAGTCGGAGGTGGTGTTGCCATCTACCTTCGCAGTCATATTCCTTTTTCTATCTTAGACAAATCACCTTCACCTTATTCGAATTCCTCAGAGCATATTCTTATTGAAATTTTGTTTGGCTCCCTAAAATTATTGCTCGGGGTTTTTACAGTCCCACCTTGCATGTAAACTATTTTGATTTGCTTGAGACGCTGCTGGAAAAATATATTCCTAGTGTAGACCACACAATTATAATGGGCGATTTCAATACTTGCTTGATTAAGAACGACTCACAAGCAAATCGACTTAAAACTTTAATTGACAGCTCTAACCTTAAAATCCTACCTACAAACGCAACCCATCTGTTCCCTGGATGTGTGCCTTCGTTATTAGATCTGATGATAGTCTCTTCATCCGAGAGTGTTGCTACATTTGGACAAATGTCAGCGGAAGCGTTTTCCTATCACGACTTGGTTTACCTATCTTATAAAATCCGTACACCTAAGCTTAAGCCTATGCGAAGATGCTTTAACAATATAGACAATGAAAAATTTATGCATGATCTCAATAATATCGATTGGGATTGCATATTTGCTGCCGACTCTGTCAATGACCAAATAAATCTCTTTAATTCCCTTTTATTAGAATTGTTTGATATCCATGCGCCCCTTAGACCTGTTAAATTAAAGCATCTCCCTGCTCCATGGTTGACTCAGGATATCAAGCTACTTATGGCCAAACGCAATGCTGCAAAGTTCAAATACAAGAAAAATCCTACTGATGAAAATTACCATAAGTACAAAAAACTACGGAACAGATGCAATAGAACTTGCAGAGATGCTCGGCGTAACTACATTCATTCATCAATTGACAGCAGCAATCCTAAAAAAACTTGGAAATTTCTGAACGCGATAGGTATAGGTGGAAGGCACACTAAAAATGTATCTGTGTCAAGCATCTGCACAGATTTAGAGCCCCTAAATATATTTTTTACTAAAGTCAATCAAATTAATAGTCATACTAAAATAAAAACCCTCCAAGAGCTGTCCCTGCTACCAGATCCTTTAACTATCCCCTTCCTCTTTACATCTATCACTCCAGTCGAAGTACGAAAACATATAATGGCTATCAAATCTGATGCTACAGGTAGCGATAACATAAGTCGACGCATGATTTTGTTAACTTTAAATTCAGTTCTTCCTATCTTGTGTCACATTTTTAACCGCTCCTTATCCTCTTGTGAATTTCCTGACTCATGGCGTCATGCACTAGTGATACCTATTCCAAAAACCCCCAACCCTTCATCTTTTTCAAACTATCGTCCAATTTCCATACTCCCTTTCCTTTCAAAAGTACTTGAACGCATTGTACACGAGCAATTATACTTGTTCCTATACAAAAACAACATTCTGTCCTCTTTCCAGTCAGGCTACCGTCCCGGCCACAGCACAATTACAACACTCAATAAAGTATGCGATGACATAAGATACGGCATTGACGAACAACAAGTTACTGTACTTGCTTTATTAGATTTTACCAATGCATTCAATACAGTTGATTTCGATATCCTGCTAGCAATTCTAAGGTCTATTAATATATCTCCAAAAGTTACTGAATGGTTTTCTTCATATCTTCGTGGCCGCACTCAGAGCATCAGGCTTGACGGAAAGTGTACTTCTCCATGTCGTATAGGCGCTGGTGTTCCACAAGGAGGTGTACTGTCGCCCTTACTGTTCTCTATTTTTATTAACACTCTGACTCCACGTATATCGTCATCTTACCATCTCTATGCTGACGATTTGCAGATTTATAGGACAGCATCTGTGAACGACATACCCAGAGCAATTGAAAATATTAATTCTGACTTACAAATGATTGCTTCTTGGAGTGAATCATTCGGACTGTCTATTAACCCAAATAAATCTAACGTATGTATGTTTGGACACTCAAAGCAACTATATAAATTACAATCAAATCTGCCTCAAATTATTTTTAACAAAATTTGTTTAGAGCGTAGTGACAGTGTTAAAAATTTGGGAATCAGAATGGACAGTGCATTTTCCTGGTCACCTCAAGTTGCTGAGCTCAGCCGTAAGATA
This sequence comes from Eueides isabella, assembly GCA_019049475.1. NCBI lineage: Eukaryota > Metazoa > Arthropoda > Insecta > Lepidoptera > Nymphalidae > Eueides > Eueides isabella. Next base: position 1,977,210 of record CM032389.1, on the reverse strand, counting down.
TTTTGCGCTATTAGAAGTTTGAGAAGATGGAAGAATCTACTACCATTAAAAACTAAAATATCATTAGCTCAAACTCTTCTTCTCCCTATACTTGATTACGCTGATACGTGTTACCTAGATTTATCTCAACAACTACTGAATAAGCTTGAACGGATGCAGAATCTCGTAATCCGATTCATATTTGGATTGCGAAAATTTGATCACGTAACACAATACCGCACTCAACTTAAATGGCTTACTGTAACGGACCGACGACACTTACATTCTCTTACTCTCCTCTATACAATCCTGTACCATCCTGCCACTCCCTCGTACCTCAAAGAACGTTTTAAGTTCTTGGGGTCGAACAACCTTCACTCCCAGCACCTTCGTTCCCGCAACAACAATCTCCTGGAGGTTCCACTATCCCATACTAAACGCTATGGAGAATCCTTTACTGTCAAAACAGTAAGGCTTTGGAATGCGCTGCCAGGTGAAATTAGACGATCTCAATCCGTAGGGATTTTTAAGCGTAGGCTAAAAGAGTACTACCTAAAACAATATCCTTAATCTATGTATATTATATGTTCTATATATTCATTATATTTATTTATTTATTTATTTATTTTTTTATGTATTAATACTTTTGTTATTATATATATTAAATATTTGTATGTATGTATTCATGTATATATGTAGGTATTATGTATGTAAGTATGTATGTAGTAAGTGTGAATATGTATTTGTATGTGTATTTTATTATGTTTATTCTAAAGTTAAGTAATACTTTTTGCACCTTCATTTCACTATGCCTAAATTCTGTATTTTGAATGGTTGCCTGTAAGAGATCACTTGTAGTGATAAGGCCGCCATTGCACATAATATGTTAATTTATGTGTTATATTTATGTAAAATTTTAAATTAAGTATTTTATGTGCAATAAAGTGTTATTATTATTATTATTATTATTATTATTATCATGAACGATATGAGCTTTCATACAATACTTTTGATTTAAAAGTGGAAGTTTATGAAGATGGATGTTTCCATTTTTAAATAAACTACTGAACGAATTTAGATAAAACTTTACACTAATATAGCTTATACATTAGAATAGCACAAAGGTTATAATTTAAGTAAATATATTGTATAGGTGGGTTGCAATGTAGCAATCGGTGGTGATGGGTTGCTAGTAATTTATAAATATACATTTAAACATATCTATTTAAGATTAAATATTTGTGACTTTGACTAAATATTTATGACTTAGAGACCTGTCATGGCGCAACAGCACAAGCGTGTGACTGTAACAGACAGGTTCTGGATTCGATCCCCAGTCGAGGAAATGAAATATTTATTTTTTTCAATTATAATATTTAATGTTTACATTTCTTCGCTCTGGTACAAAGCAAAAACGCGGCGTTGTATACCACCACTCAACACGCAATGCCTCAAATTCGGCGGAAAGTGGGGTACAGAAGTAGAACAAAGTATCTTAACACTAGGTTACCAAGTTCCCTCTGCCTACCCTGCCATGTGCGGGATACAGCGTGAAGCTGAGTATTATTGACTTAAACATGTGAAAGATGTCATAAGTGGGTGGAAGCAGGTTAAAAACTTTGGCACAAGCATGTAAATGTAAACGCTATGTGTGCTAGGTTCGATCCCCATCGGCGGAAATATAATATTTAATGTATAAATAAGTATCCTTTTCTTCGATCTAGTCAAAAGACAAAGCAACTGAATACGCAATTCGTTAAATTCAACGGAAAATGAGGAACATAATTCTTAACATTAGGTTCCCATGTTCCCTCTGTTCCCCATTATATGCAGGATACGAAGTGAAATTATAAAAAAAAACACTAGATAACAACGAGAATCAATCTACCGTACAAATATACAGTATGTTACTGATGTGGTATCCTTCTGTGCCGGCCACACGCCCATACATTTCATTTAACTCATGTGATTCTATTCATTATATAAATTGGATGGTTTCTGACCATTGCAAAGGCGAGAGCATTTGAATGGAATAAACAAATAACGTTATCCTTCTATGGCTTGTTATATCTATACTAATCTATACTAAACTATACTAATCTATACTAATCTATACTAATCTATACTAATCTATACTAATCTATACTAATCTATACTAATCTACACTACTACAGTGATAACATAAGGATGATTTTTTGTTCTCTTGAACGGGCTAATCTCAGAAGCAAATGGAAAATATTTTTTTGTGTTGAATGGTTCATTTAGCCTTTAAAGACATATTTTATTGGTTATTGTTTCATTCATTTATCATAGGTCCATTTTTCATTAGTAATCAATCAATAACAATCAATCAGCTTCACGCTGACTAGGCAGGGTAGGCAGAGGGAACGGAAGTGAAACCTAGTGTTATGACACTCCGTTCCACTTCCGTTCCCCACTTTCCGCCGAATTTGAGGCATTGCGTATTGAGTGGCGGAACTCAACGCCGCGCTTTGCGTTATTACCAGAGCGAAGAAATGAAACATTAAATATTTAAATTGAAAATATTAATTATTTTATTTCCTCGACTGGGGATCGAACCCAGAACCTGTCGGTTCACGTCACACTCTTCTGCCGCTGCGCCACGACACGCCTCAATATTTTTCAATAGTAGCTAAGCGATATTATAGGCCTGTTGCGGTGTACCGGCACAAGCGTGTTGCTGTGAACGACAGATTGTAGGTTACATCCCCATTCGAGGCAAAGAAGTATTTTTAAATTAAATATTTAATGCCTTCGTTATTTCGTTGTGGTTACGTAAATAGCTCAAATTCGTCAGAAAGTGGTTAACGGAACAAAGTGTCTTCCAATTTCTCTCTGCCTACCCTGCCATGTGGGAATATAGCGTGAAACTGAGCTAAAGGATATACTATTAACTTACTGATAGGAAAAAGTGTGGCATTAAATACCTTCAATGAACACGCATCGTATCCAAATATAAAGTGGAAAGTACGAAGCACAACATTTACCTAGGAGTCCTCTGCCAAAGCCATATGCTTGCTACAGCGTGAACCTTTATTCACAACTAAGACGGTGTACAATTAAATATAAATGACACACTTAATAGCGCCGAGTTGATTTGTTCCACGATAAAATTTAATTCCGAAGCCGTCGTGGCGCAGGGGCACGAACGTGTAAATGCGATAATTGAAGGTTTAATTTCCACTCGGCAGAATTTTAATAGTTAATATTTTCTTTTTCTCGCTCTGGTATCGAGGCAATGCGGCGTTGAGTTACGCCACCTAACATGCCTGTAGAATTCAGCGGAAATTGAAGAACGGATATGACTAAGTGGTAACGGAATCTCCTTGCATTAAGTTCCCATGTTCCCTCTGCCTACACTGCTGTGTGTGAGTTACAGAGTGAAGTAAGAAAAGATACTTGTGACGCTCATGTACCAATACTCTGATTGGTAAATCTTTGAATATTTCTCAAGACATACAGAATTTGCTAATTTAGAATAAACCTAACTATGTATTTTTAAGTCTTAGGCCAACGAGACTATTTTGTATTGCTTTCTTTCTGAATATATAGAAACGTACGTACCGAAATATTTAATATTTACATTTTTTTTTTCATTTCTTCGCTCTGCTAAAAAAGAAAGGCGCGGCGTTGAGTTCCGCCACTCAACACGCAATGCCTCAATTTCAGCGGAAAGTGGGGAATGGAAGTGGAACGAAGTATCTTAACACTAGGTTCCCAAGTTTACTCTGCCTATCGTGAAGCCTAGCTTGAAGTTGAATGAATATGGTACCGAATTTTTAAGGACGCTGTGGTGCGAAATAGTCTGACGTGGTCATTTTTCATAGAATTAAAACAAATTAATAGTTTTTAAATAAAATAATATACGCATAATACTAATTCTGTATCTCTTCCGAGAATTTTCTACATAGACTGTGAGCAGGGTTAAACCGATCATATATTTTTTTTATTTTTATTCTTCTGTTAGACAGATTGTGGCGTTGAATTCCAAAATTTAAGTATCTCAACTCATTGTCTTGATATTGAGCTCTAAAGTATCCATAATACACTTATGTACGTTAACACATTTATCTATATGTTTTTGTATGCCTTCATTTATTTTACTTTTGCTACGGCTGATGTTAGAAAAGCTATATTTTTTAAAAGTTTTTAGAGTAATTCCTATTTTCGAGAGCTTTTGATGAAAAAGTCGTATTTCTATTTTCAACTTCCAAACAAATGAAAATATTTGTTTAGATCCAAAGAAATAAACCATTGTTTTTAAGTTAGCTTCGAAGCTCATAAAATAATATTTTAAAAAATGATATTGAATCCATCAGAACAGTTTTGTTTGTTAAAGTTTTTTGTTTCAAGTTATAGTAATATGTGATGAACGAATTATGTAGCGAGAATGAATATTGAAAGAGGAAAGTTGGCTCTTGAATGATCATTGAAAACCCAGTATCAATAATAGTGTTAAAAGCTCACGTAAAAAACGTGAGGACTCCGCAGACCATGTAATAAGGAGTTTGTTAGACCTTTAGAGAGTAGACCTATCTCTCTGGGAACACTGAAAATAATATGCAACGTTGAACTCTGTATGAACTTGCAATGTTTCAAAATTGAGTACGTATATATAGATATGAGTATTGGTGAACAGAGTGTCTTGACACTTATAATAAAACTTAGTGCCAAAGCACTAACTTAATATGAGGGTGGAAATCGTAGCCATTTCTTTATTTTGAAGACAAGTGCGGCGATTAGTTTACCGATTTATCTTGATGAATTTTGCAGTGAATTCGGTAGCAAGCGGGAAACGAAAGTATCTTAATTGGAATAGAGTTTTTTAACAAAAGGTTCCCGTGTCTCCTCTGCCTACCCTGCTATGTGTGAAATACGGCGTGACTCTAGAAAAAGATATCTTTAAATCTATCTTTTTATTATCTTTATTACAAGAAAGAAAGAATTTCAATAAAAATCCTTTGCAAAATTAATTTCTATGCATCTGTCAGTAGAAAGAGTTGCTTAAATAAAACTATTCCCGTGATAGTGTCATTCAGTAAATTGGAACGTTTCTATTTAGGGATGCGTTGTCTAGTGGAAAGAACCGAGTTCATATTGTAACATTCAAATTCATTTTTTATTTCAAGTTGAAATAAATTAATTACATTTAGATATAGTTATGCAAATAAATAATACATAAAACAGTAATCGTAATAATGTAGAAATATGTATATAATAAAATGTTAACTATATCACATAGACTTTTTTATCTGAGTTTAAGACAAAAGGCGCCGTTAAATTTCGCCATTTAACATGCTATGTCTTTAAAATTTAGAATATCTAGAAAAATATGTATTTAAACACATGACTCCATTTGGCTACCACATACTATGTATTTATGAGATCCAGCATAAAGCCAATACCAAAAAGTAAAACTTATAATATATGAAAAATATATATACAGAACCTGATATAAAAATACAGCTCACACTTCAACCAATTTTTCCTCTCGTCTCTCACAAATGGAGACATCGACTTTGAGACGTAATTTTACTATGTTCCGGTGCAAATATTAGTTCAATGTGAAAGAATTTAACTTCACTAGTCTAGTGGATTTTATTATATTTACTTTTTTACGTAAAGACTACCGTACGTGCCTACTTGAGTGGCGCTGTTCGGCTGGAAGGGTAGTCAGTACGATTTCAAATTAGTCATGTTATTTATTATTCAGGAAAAAAATATTTTTTACTTAATATTTAAAGCTTTGTAATTAATGAATTAACTTTTTTTATAAAAAGGCAAATTGCGTTCCGGTGCTGTTGAGTTCCGGTTATCAATACACAACGTAACGTATATGTATGGTATTTAGAGTAAATGTAAACAAATTGATGCTTATCGTGGCGCTGTGGCACAAGCGTGTGACTGTAACAGGTAGTATGTGGATTCGATCCCCATTCGAAGAGATGAAATATTTAATATTTTCAATTTAAATATTCATTTATTGGCTTTGGTACAAGGCAAAACGCGGCTCTGAGATTCGCCACTCAACACGATTCCAAATGAGGCCGAACCTGGGCCTGGACCTATACAGAGCACACACGGGCCTTATATAGGTCACACAGGGGACAAACGGTGTTTTGGCGTAAAGTACTGTCTCGCTCTGCTGATGACTCCCAATTTTTTGAGGCCAATTTGACCCTGTTTTCCAGATGATCGCGATACTGAAATGTGTGCCCGTATAAAAACCAAGTGGATTAACCGATTTTGATGATACTTATCGATACTTATCAATCTTGCAAGTACAAAAATTTATCATCGCAACAAATGGATGTCATTCTGTCAATACGAAAAACCCACAAATATAACGACGTAACTTGTAAAGTGAGTATCGTTTAACAGGTATTTGAAAAATTATTTTGTAGTTACTTTTATTATTTTTTTGTTATTTTTTTGAACATATATTTTGTTAAATTATATTAGTTTAACTGCATTACAATTACAGCAAGATAATATTTTTTTTCATTTCTTCTATTAACTTTAAAATTATAAAAAATCAAAAAGTAAAGCAAAAAAGTAAGTAAAAATAAATATAGATTGAAAAACACGGTGAAAAACTTAAAGTTATAAAACAAAAATTAAATCTGCAACAGAGTGTCATATATAATCCTACAACCGATCGTACAACAGCGGTATAAACTTAAGTACTTGCAAATGAAATCTCAACCCCACAAAAAATAATTAAATAAAACACAATTTTCATTTAATCAATAGGTGAACACAAAATTTTATTTCAAAATTTCCAATTTCAATCTCAATTACGTACAAATTGCTATAGAATGTGGTAACGAAATGTTGACAAGAGTCCTTTATCCAAAATAGATGAAAAATAAAGGCTAAAAGCTCGTGAGTTGCGGCTGGACCTTGATTACGTAGCTCCCTGGGTAACCTGGCCCGCAAACTACCATTGTAATGTATTAAACTTTAAATTACTGCATAGTAAATTTGCTGAATGTATATTAAAATGTGATCTAAACTTTCAGCTTATAGTGATATGAAATTTGTATTAAAATTGAAATTTTTGATTAAAAAAATATGTTTATATCAATATTTTCTTAATTTACTACATTTAAAATTTAGAATTAGAATTCTATAGGATTTAAGTGTATGTTTATAAATATTATATGTGTATAGAACTTTCATTGTTTTTTGATTGTACATCTCTACGTACTGTCGAAATATGTAGGTGATTTTAGTATTCTCTATACTGTGAAGGTCAACCCCAAAAAATAAAACTGATTTTTTATTTGTTATATAAAACTACATTTCTAATAAACTGAACATAGCAATTGTATGTAGTCCAGCCTTTTTTTTTTTTAGCTTCACGTTGTATCCTGCACGAGGCAGGGTAGGCAGAGAGAACCCGGGAACCTAGTGTTAAGACACTCCGTTCCACTTCCGTTCCCCAGTCTAGTTTATATCTTAGTATATGTAATACAAAAAAATTATATGTAATATAAAAAGAAGGAAAACATTGATATATGACGAATTTTTCGACTTTTGTTTCCACTTTTGAATATGAAACATTCCGAGGTGAGTTGTAGAAATAAACACCGCAATTAGCCTTGTTACCTGAGCAAAGAAATTAAAAACTTTTTTTCTCAACTTCACGCTCTATCACGTACGTGGCAAATTGATAACGAACTTTAGAACCTAGTGTTAATAATACACTTCGTTTGGTTTCCCGCTTTCTGCTGAATTTGAACGTGTTGAGTGGCGGAACTCAACGCAGTGCTTTGCTTTGTTACCAGAGCAATAAATATATATTAATATATATAATTTAAATTAAAATATAAAATTACTTTGAGAGAAGATCCAACCCACAACTGTCACGTTTACGCTTGTGACTTCATATATAATATTATTTTTATCATAATTACATAAAAAAACATGAAACATTTGTATATCATACTCTACTTAAGCTTAAGTAAAAAGTATACAGTCTGAGTGGCAATCAGGAGTACAATGGGCACAAATTGAATTTAGGTCACTTTTATTAAATCTACAAAGGCATCTCCAGATAGGTCGTATTCAAACAAAGGTTGAGTGAGAGGATCACTAGGAAATTCTTTGGAACACTTAAATTTTAGGGTTTCGTAAGATAAAATTTAAAAAAATGAAACCCTTAAAATATATGGGCATCGGGGCCCGGTATTACCCAATGCGATACGCAGTGGCCGAAGCCACTACTTCACGCCGGTTTTAATACCGGGGGTGGTAACGATCCGGTCGAGTCTGCCCATGCGTGTTGTCATTGCTGACAACGTGACTCTCCACACGTACTTTAGTCACCTCTTACGACACCATCAGTACCAGGGTGAGTCTGTTCTAAGCCGGAATCACACGGCTCGAAACACAGCTTACTTTAATGCAATATGCGTGTTAAGTAAAAAACTTCGTTTTCTTATGAAAATTAAAAATAAAGCGTAATCTTATTTTTCCTCTTCACGGCACATGGCAGGATAGGCATAGGAAACTTAGAAGATACTCCTTATGTCTCCATTCTGTTCCCTTAATTGTTAAATTTGAGGTATTACGTGTTGAGTGATAAATCAATGCCCCGCTTTGTTACTAGAACAAAAAAAATGTAAAAAGTTTATTTCACTATCGTGTAATTACAACCTACAGTTTTGACTTAGAATTATGATATCTGTCAAAGAGTGAAAACTTTTTAGCTACTTTTATAGCTTCACGGTGTATTTCCTAATTAATAGCAGGTTAGGCTCAGGAAACCTGGAAATATAATGTAAGATTCTCCGTTCTCATGTCGACACTCCATTTCCAAGTTTTTCGTTGTTTTGGTAGGTGAGGTGGAACCTTCGGTATGTGAATCAGACTCACACTTAACCGTTTTTATTATTTACATGAGAATCTAAAAAAAACCCTTTTCTAAAGTGTTATTTTTTCCAATCAATTTGGTATAAGATTTAATTTGCGACACAATTGCTCCTTTCATGTTGGTATTTGGTCAGATTAAATATAATTTGAATTTGAAAGTAGGATGGTTTAAGTATATAAAAGCAATACTAAAATATTTTTTATTTCTATTAAAAAAGTATCCAACCTCAATGATACTCTTCTTTTTCCTTTTTTAATTTAGCATTTTGCGTGTTGAGTGGCGTAACTCAACGCCGTGTTTCTTCTTGGCAGAGAAACAAAATGATAAAATGATTATTATATTTAAAAATTGGGTCCAGCTCCACAACTCACAAGGCGTCACTCCGTTTCACTTCTGTTCCCCACTTTCCGCCGAAATTGAGGCATTGCGTGTAGAGTGGCGGAACTCAATGTTGCGCTTTGCCTTAATACCAGAGCGAAGGAATGAAAACATTAAACATTTAAATGGAAAATATTTCACTTCCTCGAGTGGGGATCGAACCCACATCGTTTACAGTCATACGCATGTGCCGCTGCGCCACGACAGGCCTCAAACAGATTTTATGTTTTTTAAAATCAAACTAAGCCTATTAAAACAATGCAGAATGTAAGAGTGTCTAAACATAGACTCCCTTTGTCTACCCTGCTTTGAGAAAAATAGCGTTTTTTTTTTTTCAAATTAATAAAGACATCGGCAAATGCTTAAAAACTCAAATTGCCAATGCCTCAAATTCAGCAGAAAGTGGGGAGTGGAACGGAGTGTCTCAACATTAGGTTCCCAAGTTCCCTCTGCCTACCCTACCATATGCAGGATACAGCTTGAAACTGGGAAGAGTAAAGTAGAATTTATTATAAATTTAATATAATATATAGGTAGAGCGGGGCTAATTGAGCATATAGGTAGATTGGGCAAGAGAAATATGTGTCTAAATATGTGTTATATAAGAAAACATTAAAAGGTAGAAAAAAGCCAGCGAGACATAAACACATGTCACTTCACTGGTATTTTCTTTATATAGATTGTTTTGAGGATTATCCTGTTTTATTTATTTTATTAAAAAAAGGTAACAAATCCACAATGATCCAAAACAAATAGATACAGCACCACGTCCGCAATAATTATAACGAAACTTTATAGTCTTGTTCAATGAGCAAACAACTGCCATTTCAAAAATAAAAAATAACTTTAAATATATTATAATTTATCCTTAGAACATTTAAATTTCGTACTACATCTAATAAATATTTAAGCCATAGCTTAGCTAGAAGTTTTAGCTGCTCAATTAGCCCCATAACCTTGCTCAACGGACTACTTTGAGCTCTGCCGATTTCTTTAATTAATTAATCCTAGCCTTTATTATTACATTTAAAATTTAAAAATGAAATAAAATATCTTCTGATTATTATGTTAAAAAAGCAATTTACAATAATCATTTTGACTCTATAACCGATTAAGTAAAAAATTGCTCAACTAGCCCCTATCTACCCGACTATATAATACAAAGAATATTTCAAGTTAATAACCGGCTACGTATGGCGCACCGGAGGTAAACTAGACAGAAATATTATAATGTAACATCCTTATCCTGGAATATTGGAATATAGACATTTCATGCTCTAACTAAACTAAAATGACAAAAGAGTTCCTTGTAATTAAATTCACAAATATCATATTTAAAGCTGGAAAGTTTAGTCATTAATATTATTGAAAAAATGAAACTTCATTTGTTTCAGTTCCTGTTTTTTTTGAGGCGTCAAGTGCATGTTACTGTAAACGACAGGTTGTGGGTTCGATCCACACTCGAGGAAATGAAATATTTAATATTTTCAAATTAAACATTTAATGTTTTCATTTCTTAGCTCTGGTAATAAGGCAAAGGGTGGCGTTGAGTTCCACCACTGAACAGGCAGTGCCTCGAATTCAGCGGAAAGTGAAGAACGGAAGAGGAACGGAATGTCTCAACACTAGGTTCCCAAATTCCCTCTGCCTGAAGCTGAGTAAGAAAGAGTACATTTTCTTTAGCTACATGTGAAGTAATGAGACCATCCTAGTAAGTTACTAGACAAATATTAGTACTTGCGTAAGTAGATCTTTCTTAACATTTCATACATTACATAAAAATTATTCTTAATTTAATTGATATTTTATTAGGCGGTAAAAAATAAATATTATGCAATTATTAATCATCATATAATTCTTTCTCTTAAATCACTCCGTCCTGTAGTCAAAACCACATCAACATCAGCTGCATAATTTTGAAAATATAGAAACATTGTGTGCTGAATGGCAGAATTTAACGCTGCGCTTAGTCTAGTTACTAAAACAGGTAAATAATTTATTTCCCCGAATTCCCATTCGGGGATCGAACCCGTAACTGTCTCGCTTACAGTCGAATAACGTGTACCCTACGACGCCTTCCCTTTCCAAATGAAACATCAGAAAAATATTCATTTTAATTCTTTAACATGATTTTTATGATTGGAAAGTATGAACAAAAGTTTTAAATTAAAAAAGTTAAACATGTTCCGTTTAGCTGCGGACCTTATGATATCATTTTAATTTTACAACTCCCAACTGTTGTGTGAACTTTTTAAGAACAAATCTGTACTGTAAAAAGTTTAGTATAGACTATTTGATATTATTCAAATTGAACTTTACACTGTATCCCGCACAAAGTAAATTATTTAAATGTAAAATATCTTGACAAGTTAAGCGAATTTGTAAAGACACCATGTTCCAATTTAATCACTTCCGTTCCCTACTTTTCACTTTTTTTGAGGCATAGCGTGTTGAGTGATGGAACTCAAAACCGTTTTTCACCTTCTTACTGGAGCGTAGAAATAAAAATATTAATTATTTTATTTTAGCCTGTGGGATTCGAACCCACAACCTGTTATGCTTAAAGTAACAGAGTATTTTTTAAATTTTACTACGTAAATTAACAGGAAACCAAAACCAGGCTGAAGTGGCAGTGGGGTGATCACATTTGACGTAGAACTGGTGATTAGAGACCAGGCCTCGACGAGCGTAGTGGAGGTCTGGTCTCCGGAGTCTTCCAGCTATATAGGAATATTTGCAAAGTAGCTAGCAACGATTAGATGTAACAAACCAAAGAACGAGCTCAAAAAGTCTTTGTTTAATTGTGAACGAGGATAGGCTGATGGTAATGATTATGGTGATGATGAAATTATACTAGACTGTTTAAATTTAGTCAGATACATAAAAACCTAGATGCAGTTATGAGCTTCTATTTCCTATTCAGGAGAATTTGTATTTCTGTTCTAGTAAAAAAAAAAGAATTAACAAATATTGTGTGATCCTAAGCACCATATATCTTAACTACGCCATCATAAAGTGTCTTATATACCTTATATTTGTTTTATGAGAAGCCGTAAATCTTTTATTAAAATAAAACACATTAATATCAAAAGGAAAATAAATAAATCTTTAATAGAAACTTTCTTTATATTCTTATTTTTAATATAACGTTTCCAAAATAACTTAACCCAAACTCACACCGACTACCATCATCAGACCATCATCCTAGAAAATTAAAAGCAAAAGATTGTTCGGTCATACGATTTCTACTTAACGCAGCCAAAATACTCGGCTAGCATCATTAAAAGTTGCCGCTTGGGCCGAAAAAGAAATTACTACTAAAGTTTTAATAGCATTCTGCAATGTGTGATATAATTTCTTATATAATCTTATATCCTTATTACAATCTTATTTAACTTTGGTAATGTAAGTGTTGGTATTGGAGAATAAGGTTTTGGGGGATAAGTAGAAAAACTGAAAGAAAATTCGTAAATTTGTCGTTTCTTATAAAACGTATTAGTCCCCTTTAATTTCTTTTGCAGAAAGAATTCAGTTTATTTCAGAAATATTACTTGTTAGACCAAGTAAAAGTAACACTGTTCTGGTCTACTCTGGTCTAGAAGACTAAAGGAATGAAAACAATGAGAATATAAGAATGATTAACAATATAGAAAAGATCAACTTTCTGTTGAGGCATTCCTCGGAAATGTGTCCAAATGACCAGACCAGAACTTGGTCAATTCGACCCCCAGAAGACACAAAACTGCGCGTTCATTGTGTCGAAAGTATTTCAAAACCCTTCTTAGGCCCGCTTTATTTACTATTCATCCGCAGAAGGATCAGAAGGAAGGCAATCTTTACGTCAAAACACTAAAATTGAAAATAAAAGGTTCGGTCTCATATGGAGTACTGGTCTCATCTCTGGAAACCTCAGTAATAATTTCAACCACTTGATCTAACGCCCCACTGGCATTTCACGGCATCGTGGGCGGCGGAGATTTGACCACTTTGTGACCCGTACGCACGTTTTCCTTTTTCCTTCCACACAAAATAGAAATAAACATAGCAAGATGAGAAACGAAATCAATCATCATTTCTACAGATAAACTCTTGCCTTCTTTCTTCTGAAATATTCTTATGTTTTCTACTTATAAAAGAAGAATTAAATATACACAACCTGGCATCAAAACACCCTGTTGACCAACCGTGACTTCACGAACTCTAATCTGAATTGAGGTGTCGAAGCTTAACGCCGCCGCCGCCCTTTTTTTTCCAAAGGTAGAAAATATAATTCACTATAATAAAAAAATACTTCAATATAATAAAAAAATACTGAACACATGCGTTCAACAACAAAATGCCTTGGTAATAGCAATATCACAATAGCATTATATATACAAATATAATTGAAGCGAAATTGAAATCCAAACTATTCAGTATTTGTTGAGTCCACACAACAGTTTACTTAGGATGCGACGTGATTTTGTAAATCAAGACGTTGATTTCCCAGAAAGGCGGTTTGTCACCCTAGAGTAATTTGAAGCATGAGAACATATATTTTTTTGTACAATTGTATGTATGCTAGCTTCTAGGTGTGGCTTCACGTGGTCAAATAGAAATAGGGAAAAATTGTGTATTTTCAAAGTGATAATAGCTATATGATGTGATGTAATACAATTGAGATCAGTCCTGGAAAACGTATCCGGCACAAGCGTATGAAAACTGATGAACTGTACTGATGATTTTAGGATCTATCTCCATTCGAGGAAATGAAATATTTATTATTTTCAATTTAAATATTTTATGTTTTCGTTACTTCATTATGGTAATGAGGCAAAATGTGGTGGTAAGCTCCGCAGCGCAACACGCAGTACCTAAAATTGGGCGGCGAGTCGGGAAAGGAACAATATGTCTTAACATTAAGTTCTATCTGCCTACCTTGCCATGTGCGGGATACAGTCAACCTGAGGATACTTAAAAGTCTTTCTGAGATTACCGTGTTTAACTAATTCAGCTTTACAATATTAGTATAGATTTACATAAATAGTGTTGAAATTATCTAGCGTTATTAGAGTACGTCTAAAAGAATGTAAAAATGTTAATAAATTAAAAGTAAATGTTAATATAAAAAAAACAAGCACACTGCACTTAGGGTCTATCCTGTAGCAAGAAAAGATCGTGGCGCATGGTCACAATCGTACTGTAAACGTGGGTTCGATCTCCACTCGAAGAAATTAAACTGTTAATTTATATAATATACAAATATTTTATTAAATCTATATTTAATATTTACTTGTTCCTTTTGTTTAAACTATCATTGTTTTAATTACTTTAATTGTATAAACATATCTATATTAGTAAATAAATTTATGTGTATGTATGTATAGATATATGTACATAAGAATGTGTATTCACTCCATGTTTTATGTATAAGTGGAAACTGTATTGGCTTATTGAACGTATTAATACAAGTATTAAGTATTAAATACAAGTATTGTAAATGTTTGTTTGTTTTCCAATTTCAATAAAAATTAAATAAATAAAATTTAACTAAATAAATCTTTTAAAATGAATGAGAATATAGATTATTAATTCAGTAACATTATTAAAATTTCTTCTATAAGGTAATCCTTAAGGAAAAAATTTAATCTATATTGAAATATAAATATCTTTAGAGGCCTGTCGTGGCACAGCGAAACGAGCGTGTGACTATAAACGACAGGTTGTGGGTTCGATTACCACTGAGGAAATAAAATATTCAATATTTTCATTTATATTCGCTCTGGTAACAAGGAAAAGCGCGTCGTTTAGTAGTTAGAGTTTCGTCACTCAACACGCAGTGCCTCAAATTCGGCGGAAAGTAGAAGGAACGGAGCGGTTTCACACTAAGTTCCCAAGTTCCCTCTGCCTTCCCTACCATGTGCGAGACACAGCGTGAAGCTGAGTGAGTGAGCAAATGTAAATATTGAACCTAAATCGGAATCAAATCTACGGCGTTAAACTCCGGATTTCATAATGCTATATAATCAGCCCATTTAAACATAACACAATCAGCCTGGAGTAGCTATTTATGCGACGCAAATTAATTAGGCAACTGTATTTTGTAATCAAAATAGGCTGGAAAATACGTACCGATATCAAATTCAACAACGACGTTTGATCAAACGTTACTACATATTTACTTAGGACATCAAACGCATTCAAACATTTATTTTCGGCTACAAATATTTATGTTGAATGAATATTTTAAGAAATTTTTGTCCTTTTTCTAATGTTTTTCTTACAGATTGTGGGTAACTTGATTTTTATATTAGTTTTAAAGATTATTTTCAAGTATTATTGATTATTATTTTTGGGTGCTAATACTCAAGGTCATTATCAAGTTTAAATTTAGGTATATATATATTTTTTTTTTCTACTTGCTTTACACTGTATTCCACAGTAGCGGGATAGACAAAGAAAACCTGGAAGCTGTTAAGTTGCGAGTACATTTGTGTACAACTTTCGCCGGATTTTCTAGTGTTAATACACTCTGTTCTTATTTAAGAAATTTCCGTTCCCCACTTCTTTATTGCCTTGTAGAGTTAGTTCCAAAGTGAAAAATATTAATATTTCAGTTCCTCGAGTGAAAATCGAAGCCACAACCAGCCCCGTTTACGATCATACGCCACGACCTCGCGTGTTCCACGTCAGACTACCAGAAACGTGTGTTTTTTTATATTAATGTTTTCTTTTACATCCTTTTAGATATAGACGTACTCTAACTACGCTAGATAATATCAATACTAATTATGTAAATGTATACTAATATTATAAAGCTGAATTGGTTAAGTGTGCTTATTACAGGAAGTACTGGTTATTTTTAGTAAATTATTTAATTGACAAAGGCTTATTAATTATCCTTAATTTCAGGCTGTATTCCGCACATGCCAGGGTAGGCAGAGGGAACTTAGGAACCTGATCAGTGGTAAACGCAACGCTTTGCTTTATTTGAGTTCCACCATTCAACACTCAATGCCTCAAACTCGGCGGAAAGTGAAGAACGGAGGTGGAACGAAGTGTCTCAACACTAGCTCCATCTGCCTACCCTGCCATGTGCAGGTTACAGCGTGAAGCTGTATAAGCATAATTGCTCAGCCAATAAAAGCTGTGGGACAGTATTTACTTTTCGATAACGATTTACTTTGCCCGTGTAATGTAAAATGCTTTTCCATTTTTTTAAAAAGTATTGAATAAAAAAAGTTTGATTTTCCATTGTAAGTTTAGATACATTAAACACATTGTTAACGAACGTGAGCTTTTAAACCGCGACGTGTGAATAAAGCAAAAGTGTAGCGCAAAGCAGTTTGGATTCAAGTTTGTCTCCAAAGTACTCTTGCTCGTGTCACTTTTCTGTTTCTGTATGTTTCGCATAGACTGGGAAAGAAATGCTTAAAAATCACATATTTTTGGGGGTGAATTATAAATAATTAATTAAATTGAAGTTATTGAAAGTGTTATCCTAGATTCGTCGTTTTAAAGAGATTGAATATATGATTACTAAGTAATAATATATATATATATATATATATATATATATATATATATATATATATATATATATATATATATATATATATATATATATATATATATATATATATATATATATATATATATATATATATATATATATATATATATATATATATATATATATATATATATGTATATATATATATTGCACGCACGAGGCAGGGAAGGCAGAGGGAACCCGGGAAAAGACACTCCGTTCCACTTCCGTTCCCCACTTTCCGCCGAATTTGAGGCATTGCGTGTTGAGTGGCGGAACTCAACGCCGCGCTTTGCCTTATTACCATAGCGAAGAAATGAAACATTAAATATTTCATTTCTTAGACTGGGGATCGAACCCAGATCCTGTCGGTTACAGTCACACTTTTGTGCCGCTGCGCCACGACATGCCTCATATACAAATATATATATATATATATATATATATATATATATATATATATATATATATATATATATATATATATATATATATATATATATATATATATATATATATATATATATATATATATATATATATATATATATATATATATATATATATATATATATATATATATATATATATATATATATATATATATATATATATATATATTAAATTATTATATATATATATATATATATATATATATATATATATATATATATATATATATATATATATATATATATATATATATATATATATATATAAAATAATTTAATCGTCAAAATATATGGTGTCTTGAGTGTAACTAAACGCCGCACTTTATCTTCGAGCGCAGAAACTCAAAGATCATTTTTGCTATGGAGGCCACAAATGTAAAAAAAAGTCAATTTAAAGTCCATACAATGTGAAACTACCCCAACACCCTCATCTATACAGTATTCACAAGTATTGGACTAATTAGCGAGCTCTGACAGTTCTATTTACTCTATTCGCTATAAATTGACATTGGAAATAATATACCTACGTACATATAATTATCTCTCTTTCTCCCTCTCTCTCACCTTCACGATGTATCCCGCACATGGAATAGTAGACTGGGGGAAGTTGGGAACCTAATGTTAAAACATTTGTTTCCTTCTTCATCCTCCTCCTTTGTGCTGTGCTTTGCTACCATAGCGAAGAAATAAAAAAAAAAAAAATCTAGCGCCATAAATACTATGTTGTCCAATAACATATATAATATCCAATTGTTGTGACCATCACGCGTCAATAAAAGCAATCCATTACAGCAGTGCCTTAACACGTCCTAACTCTTCAACAAAGTTGATCTGAAGCGACTTCAATGATTTACATGTAAATTGGGTTTCAAACAGATTCGAACGTTCATAGTTAACACTACATCTAAATTATAGCCACTGAATAACAATATAGATCGTATCACCCAGTTTTAGGACTTATATTCGAATTGCCAATACTTTTTCGGATGAATCTAGAAATTTGTATAGAAATTAGAAATGCAAGTTTAGTGATTGCGTTTAAATTTTCGAGTTGAAGGTCTTGATTCAATTGAATAAAGACCATTTTGGATAAATTCTGAAGTGGGGATTTATTTAGATATTTTGTTTGGAGACAAGTCTTAACTTTCTATAAGGTCTTGGGACCCGATGTGTGACAAAGTGCTTATGTAGGCTGTTTGCTTTGAACTGTTGAAGGTTTAGTATAATTTGACGTTTTACGTATTATTTGGTCTCAGTTTTGGAAGGAATGATAGCTAACTCAAAATACATATACATATATATATCTATATATATATATATATATATATATATATATATATATATATATATATATATATATATATATATATATATATATATATATATATATATATATATATATATATATATATATATCCAGAGGAGCTACAGGAGCGTTGCCAGTCCTTAAGATACTCGTAGATGGGTACTGGGGCCCGGTTACACGGGGCCGTGGGCGGCGGTGATCACTTACCATCACTCGTTTACCTTGTCTTATCCATAAAAAATAAAAAGTAATAATAAAGGCACACTACACTTCAGGCTTCTGCAACTGCTCCATGATACCATTAATAATGTTGTTTTTATATTTATTACTGAATTTTTACAGTTTCAATTATCAAGATAACGAGACTCATAAAAAAATATTATTGCAAGTATCTTTATCCATTATCTACGAGTATATTAAAAAAGTTTTCAGACTGGATAAAATAGATATCTACAAAGGCTAGAAATAACAACTCCACTTTTAGAAGAGGAATAATGAACGAAATGGAGCGTTTCAATAAACCAAAATTCAAGAAATTCTATCAAGGTTTATTCAATTTAAAACGAGTGTTGGGGATTCAAAGGTATCTAATGGCTTAGGTTTTGGCCATTGGCCTTTACATGTTTAACAAAAATAATGTATTGTATTTAGTTAGAAGCCGCAGAATTTAATTTGGAACAAAATACACATACTTGCTGGCATAGGTATTGTCTCAACGCTAGGTTCCATCTGGGAACCTTCCCTTTAAATTTTGAGCTATATGTGGAACAAAGCGTAACACTTTAAAAAAAAAATTCAATATGGAAATATTTTTGTTTGAATACAAAAAAAAATCTTTATATACACGTGTGAATTTGTAAAATTGCCCTATCTTAAAGTTAAGTATGACATATGATACATTAAGACCTAGCTCATAGCTATACTGGAGAAATACATTTTGAATATTATAATTACCTTGCTGAATTAACAAAGTAAAACACCCATCGATTTCCGGAATACCTCTTGAATTCATTGAAGAGTAGGAAACGGATGTGCCTTAATAGTAAAGATGTGACTTCCCACTAAGGGTCCCAGGTTCCCTGTCTATCCTGCTATATGCGTGATAGAGCGTGAAGCAAAAAAGACAATTTTTCCGAGTGTAGAATGAAGCCAAGACTTTATATTTTTTTGTTATATATATATATATAAAATATATTGAAAATTCATTAGGTAAGTAAACTAGCGTTAACGCTCTTCTATCTATTTACATTCTATCAAATGATTGTCAGTTAACCACCCACTGATAACGTCGGATTTTCAAGCATTTTATATTGGTTTATAAACGAGTCTTATTTACAATATCCGATGTACGATAACATGTCGTAAACGATTTTATAAACTTAAAAGTTTAGTGGATTGAATAAATACAAGTTAATTCAATATATACACGTTTTTTACAGTTTTGAATTCGATCCTCACTAGAGGAAATAAAATATTTGAAATATTGATTTACGTCTTACTTATTAACTTACTCATTAAGTGTTTATCAACATTTTAAGATCAATACATTATTTTGGTCTAAATAACAGGTTCCCAGGCTTACATTGTCTACAGTGCCGTATTCGAGATACAGTGTTAAATTAAAATTAAATATAATATTAGCGACACACCCACAGATTCGCCCGCTTGAATGATCTATACTATTTCCTTTATTAATTTCTACCACTTTCTTGTACTAATAACAATGTTCTAATAATAACGATTTTTTAGACAATAACGATACAACAAAAAATAATAATTTAACTAAATAAATAAAAAAATCTGGAACATCGTATTTAAAATTGACATCTTTCTTTAACTGGTTCAAATAAAACAAACACTAAATGTTGGGAGAGGGTTGTCAAAATATATAAATAATGAAACCTGCATTAAAAACTCATGGTCAACGAGAGAAAAATAGATAAATAAAGAAAAATAGATAAAAATCACTATTTTTTATTGCAAATTTTTCATGTACAAACAGTGATCGGTTACAAATTCATTATACGAGTAAGTATAGATTATTTAAACATATTTAGGAAAAGTTGTTTTATTATAGTATGGTCTTCTATACTGTTATAGGTACACTTAATAAGTTAGAATTAAAATATTTTGACCTTTTTGGCTCGTTCTAATGAAAAATCGTAGAAGTAAAATTCACAAATAAATGTTTTTTGATTAAATATCAACCAACGTTTAAATGACTACGCTCTTTAAAAAATCGGATAACTCGTATTTTTAAATCACAGACAAACAATTTAATTTTATTTATATTTAATAAGGTATTACAAAAATAAATAATGCGGAGCATTTTTTTATATATAAAAAAATATAATTAAATTAAAAAAATCGTATAGTATAAAAATATGACTTACACTGAAACTCAGAAGTCTATATGGTTAGAATTTCCACATCTTACGATGAAATTTTGCCACCGTTTTATAGCAATTTTGTTGCAGACGACTTTTTGATTATCCAAATACACCTGTCTCGACACTTTTAAATTGCAAGCTTTTGGAGATCAAAGACTGAATTTACATATGACTAGCTAATGTGTGTGACTTTGCTCGTGGATGATTGAAATCTTTTTTTTTTATTTCGTCTTAAACCTGTGATTGTAAATGTCAATAATTGTGGATTTACTCTAGCAAAAAGGCAAAGCGTGGCGTTGAGTTACGCCAATCAACACACAATGCCTTAAATGTATCGGAAAAAGGGGAACAGAAGTGGCTATATGGTAACAGAGTATCTAAATAAAAAGTTTGATCAATATTTAGTGAGCTTAACATGCAACTCTTTTATAGTTACTTTTTTGCGATTACAGGAACTTAGTTTTTCAAGGTATTACACGTTAAATAGCGAAACTCAACGCCGCGCTTTGTCATTTTAGCAAATATCTTATTTCTAATAAATTCTTTCTCTCATTCAGTGTGAGTCGAACTCATAACTGTCCCCTATACAGTCAAACGATGTGTACCTGCATTTTAAAAGTTACACTTGTATATAAAAATTTTAATCTACCCTTTAATATACAGCAAATTTTGTAATATTCATTACTGTATTCATGCTAAAATAGAATTACTTGTAAATAAATATAATTCAAACGTACAAATACACATTTAATATACTATTTAATACCTCCCTTCCTAAATTAGATACTGAGTTCTTTTCAAATAAACAGGAATATATTAAATTTCCTTCATGGAGTGTGAAAAAATCTCTTACACAGATAAAGAAACAGAAGTGCTATTAATATTTACTATTTTAAACTATGCAATATCGAATGTACGTCATTTTTCTCAGTTTGAAGATGAAGGAACCTAGGAACCCAGTGTTATTTTGTTACACTTCTCAGATATTCAATATAAATAGACAGGCAAATATGTAATTTACTTTAACGTCGCAAAGTAAGCAGAGTGAACCAAGATTATCATAAAGATAATCAATCGATTTTGACGTACTGTTATGAGAATAATTTTATTTTCAATTCCCACGCTGTGTCCTACTTATTGTAAGACTATCCCACTTATTCTAACTTGGGAACCTAGTTCTAAGACACTCCGTTTCGTTCACCACTTTCCTCACAAAATTATAAGAATTTTACTACAACAATTTTAAGTAAGTCATACTTTCTTTCAAAAAAAAAAAAAAATAATATTTTGAAATATTTATTCTGGTAACGAGACTAGACGCGGTGTTTATTTCCGCCAGACAACATGTAATGCCTTAAAAATTTTAAATTTTAAGTTAACTTAACAGAGTATGCCATTTTCAACGTACTTGTCAGTTCTACACTGATATTTTACCTCCATGTCGCTCACGAGAAATTAAATTTGTTGTATTGGTATTGATGAATAAATCTGATAAAATATGAATAGAAACGTTGAATGCCATCTATTTTGGATGGAAATACACAATTTATTTTTTAGATAG
Source organism: Eueides isabella (assembly GCA_019049475.1). NCBI lineage: Eukaryota > Metazoa > Arthropoda > Insecta > Lepidoptera > Nymphalidae > Eueides > Eueides isabella. The sequence goes on along the minus strand of CM032389.1, from coordinate 1,954,714 downwards.
AGGGTGCGATATAAACTGTATTAAAGTTGATTTGAAGTAAACGGAACTTTTTTTGTATAATCAGGGTAGTTAGGGTGAAGATATTTCGAGTTCCACTTTCCTGGTGCTTATAGTAAAGATTAAAGAACGTTTTTATTTCTAGGCCTTTAAGAATCTAAAAATCTTTTTAGGAACCTTTAGGAACCTTTAAGACACTCCATTTCTCACTTTCAATAGAATATTTGAGATATTGTGAGTTGATTGGCGGAACTTAACGCTGTTCGTTACCAGAGGAAGAAAAATGAAGATTTTCAATGTATTATTTCTATTGAGCGGGAATCGAATCCACAACCATTGCACTTACAGACACACGCTTGAGCCCCTACGCTAGCACATCCTCAAGAACTTAAGGACATGTTACCTACATCTTTAAAAATTTTATTTAATAATTGAAATAAGAAAATAAATAGCTTCATTAATTTATAGAATATTCTTTGGATATCTAGTCAGTTCTTATATCTTCAAATTAAACAAGAACAAAGAAAAACAAAAAAATACAAAAATATATATGATCACAATCTAAAATTTAAAACAAAAGCAGAAAACTTATGTAAAACACTTTAATTACTGAGTGACTGACAGACACAATTTGGTAAGTTGGTTCCTTTATCAATGGAGAAGAAAACTAAGTAAAAATATTTTTTTTTAAGATTGCTAAGTATTAACTTGCTTTATTTACTGATAATAATATGGTGTGTATATGTAATGTACCAAGTATACTATGGCCATATTTTTTTTTTAAATAGTAATTCCACACATGATAGGGTTGTCAGTGGGAACTTAGGAACCTCGTGGTGAGACACTCCATTTCATTTTCCATTTTCTGCCGAATTAGAAGCATTGGGTGTTGCAAGCAATTGGAAGCATTGCGCCTTTTGCCTTATACTAAAACGAAGAAATAAAAAAAATATTAAATATTTCATTTGAAAATATTAGATAGCAGGATAGGCAAAGGGAACTTAGGAGCCTAATGTTAAGACACTCCGTCCTCCGAATTTAATACGTTGCATGACGAGTGGCGAAACTCAACGCCAAATTTTATGTTGTTATCAAAGTGAAAAAATTAATAAAATAAATATTCAAATTGAAAATATTAACTATCACATTTACTAGAGTGGGGTTCAAAACCACAACCTGTTCCATTTTACAGTCACATGTTTGTGCCCCTGTGCTACAACAAGCTTCGTACAAAGAAAAATGATAAGAATATTTTAAGCAAAGTTTCAGGGTTACCAATGTATGAGAAAAAATAAACCTAACCCAAAACGAACACTGCTCTTGTGCTCCATAATTGCTAATCTACAATAGTATCGCCGCGGTGAAGGCTTTCGATTGAAAAATCGGTAGTCATTTAGGAGCTTCGATGTCACAAGCAAAACCACAGACAGACACACAAAAATCTTACAACACCCCTATTTTTACATTGGTGGTTAAATACAACATTAAACCCTAACAAACACAAAGTGACATGAGCCGGTCGTTAAAAGCGACACAATCAAAGTATTAGACGAGCACAAATCTAGGAATCGGCAAATCGCCGTAATTTATAAATATCCGACAATTTCCTAAGATAACACGAGAGCCTCACGCAAAATGCCACTAAGACGGATTTTATTTTCGTCGCCAAAAGAAATTGTTTTTATTCAACGTTCGGAACAATCGTTTGTCATTAAGTATCAATAGTGGAACGCCCAGAAACTTGTTCGTGATTACGATCTGTGTCCCAGTTAGAAGTATGGAGCGGATAAGTTATTTTTTTTGCTTTACCAGGTTAAGTAGAGGGTACTTGGGAACTTAGTGTGAAGATACTTAATTATCATTAGGACACTTCCATTTACCCCCTTTTCTGGACTTCTAGAAGCATATTTTTCTTATATTTATTTATTTTGAGAAATAATAAAGACACCGTGAAGCCGTAAACGCAACAATTAAATTAAAAAGTACACACTTGCTCTAGTAACAAGATGAAGCGCAGCGTTAAGTTCCACTAGGCATCAGGACGGAGATATCTAATTGATAAGTTTTCTATTATTTTAGTCTCTGATCTGATCCGACTGCGCTACGCAAATGAGGACTGTACTGTTATTCTCCAACCCTACTATTATTTACTTTCAAAGTAGTCTAGTAAAATTTATGTAAGTTCTGACTGTTGATTCTTAATTCTTGTTAACATTTCTGCTGTCCTTTTTTTATTATTCAACTGAAAGGAAAGTAAATATAGCCTAGTGCTTAAAGCTGTCTTCTTTAATTGTTATATATAATATCTATTTATAAAAACATTTTTATGTTTTATATTAATTATAAAAACGTATAAAAATTTTACCGAGAGATTTGAACCCACGCCTCTTGGAAACTGTGCGAGCGTACTGACCGACTAAACCATACGTTCTTATCAAGCTACGTTGGAATTCTTACACGCCTGTTACAATTTATTTATGTAGGTAACGGAAATTTGTAGAAATCCTAACCTACGGTTAGGGTGATTTCTACAAATTTCCGTTACCCAAAGACAATTCGTTAGATTTTTATTTGTTTTATTTTTGTTAAGTGGTATTTCACACTTAGGAAATATATTTTTAAATTAACATTTCTCTTTCCTAAGCATGGAATAATCCTTTAAAATAGTGAAAAAATATATTTTAATTTAAATCGTAAACTCTTGAAGCGCTTTATCTACTAATGATGTATGTTGTTAACACATAACAAGGGTATAAGAAAGTAAGGGTGATGAGGTGCGGGTTCCAATCCTACCTCGTCTAACTTTTATAGCTTTAAAAAATGTCTAATTCCTCAAATTGCAGTAAAACACTTAAAAAATATTAAAAATACAAAAAAATGTACAAAATTTTCTACCACCCTCAAATACAATCCATAAGAAATGCCCTCTCTTATCAAATAGATCTCCAGCTACTTATCAGACTGAAAACCGCAGCCCCGGCTTAGTGGCTACGGAGACCACTTTTAATTAAATCAACTTGTTTTTGCGCTAAACAGAAGAAAAAAATAGATCATTTACAAAGAGTAATCACCACTGTAGTACAGTTATAGTCACGTTCACAGAATATTTTCGTTGGGATGAGATTTATACTCTCATAACTCGATGGGCTGTGATATGTGATGGCCTCTTTCTACCCATAAAATATCAGAATAACAACATATGTCATGGAAACGGATAAGAAAAGGGCTAACGTTTCTCCAAGTTTTTGTAGGTAAGCTCTTGTTTTTGGGTTATATTTCAAATTTACGGTGAGCTACGCAGTGTCTGATTGTATATACGATAGATGTAGAACTATATAACATTCAAAATTATGTTCATATACAAAAATATCAGCCTGTAAGTTTTGGAAATGCCCTGGAAAATGGAGAATGGAATGTCTCAACACTAGGTTCCCTTATAAAAACGGTCCTGGCGCGGGGACATAAGCGACTGTACTGCCGGTTGTGGGTTCGATAAGTACTCGAGGAAATGATTAATTTAATATTTTCGTTTCCTCGCCCTGGTAGCGTAAAAACGCGCCATTAAGTTCCGTCACTCGACAGAAAGAGGCAGAAGTGTCTACACGGGAACAAAAAATCTCAACACAAGTTTCCCTACTTGCCCCTTTGTAATCTGTGGGTACAGCACGAAGCTATAAACATATATAAGAAAATTATTTAATTAAGAGTACAAATTGAACATCTTAGTGGAAAAATAGAAAAAGTGTGGTGACTCGAGGCATAAATCTTTCCAATTACGAAAAAGACTTGAATTGAAATCTCTTGAAAGTGACCAATCTATCTTCTAAGTGTAGGAAAATCTTCGGAAATCATGGCCATTAGACGCTTGTCGTGGCTAAGGGGCGCAAACGTGACAGGTTGTGGCTTCAAATCCCACTCGAGGAAATGATATATATTTTTTTAAATATATATATTTTTATTCATTTCGTTGCTCTGGTAACAAGGCAATGCCTCAAGTTCGGTGGAAAGTGGGAAATGGAAGGGGTCTTAACACTAGGTTCCCAAGTTCCCTCTGTTTACCCTGACATGTGCAGAATACAACGTGAAGCTAAGTGAATAAGTATCACTAACCTTTTCCACTTTGAAAGTACAATACTCTCATTATAAAGAATAAAAAAAATGGGATACTGTTCCCATAATATTACTCTATATGATGTTATGATGTAGAACTTCTGCCCTAAATAGGGCCATTCAGTGTTTTGGCGTGAAGTACCGTCGCGCTCTACTTTTTGTTTTATTTAGTCCAATTATCGAGGTAGGCGATAGGTTACACCACATTTATCGTTTCGATGTAATTTATTTATTCCCGTTTAATCACAGGGCCAAATCAGGAAAAACTTGTCTTTAATAAAATGCCGCATATATATATATATATATATATATATATATATATATATATATATATATATATATATATATATATATATATATATATATATATATATATATATATATATATATATATATATATATATATATATATATATATATATATATATATATATATACATATATATATATATATATTTATATATATTTAATATATATATATATAAAAATAACACATTCACCACTATATATGAATCCTGGCCTCTTGAACAGAATCCAAGAGGCGCGGATTCAAGAACCGCAACGTTATTTTTTTATACGATTTCTAAATAAGTATATAAGTACTATTTCTTTCACGCTCTATAAACGAAGTCACAGCTTTCATTTAGCTAAATCTAGTTAAGGACGAAGGAAACAACGCAAGAAAGAGCTTCGCTCCGTCGCCATCTGTCAACGGTCGACCACCCGGTACTGAGAACTTATATCCTCGGAGAGACCATTCAAATTTATACCTTATTTGTATATAAATTAAAAGTTATTTTAGTATATATTTCAATGTATATGAAAACAAAGTTTATAGTTAGAAACGAATTATAGGAATATATATCTAATAACAATGGTATAAAGTTGAGAGTGCATGTGATAGGTTGGGTAACAGTTCAAAGTCACGTACTTTAGCGATAAGAACAAAGACAAACGGGTGCTTTCGAGGCCATTTTTAGAATTAGACCTCAAAAAATCTGAATTTCTTGTATCGATATTAAAATTATTGTAACAATCAACTCAAAAACTGATTGGTACTGTTCTAAATGGATTATTTTCATTTTCTTGTTGTAGTAACTGTACAAAGCATGGTGTTGAGTTCCGCCAATAAACACGAAATGTCTCGAAAATTGGACGAAAACTGGTGAACGTAATGTCTGGGTGTTATGTTCCCTCTGACCACACTGCTGTATAGTGTACATAATTTATATAAAAAATTTAAGCTTAAGTTATTCAGCGTATTTTTTTTTAAATTTACTTAATTATAAATAAATTATAATCAGTACAGATAAAGCATTCGTCTGTCTTTTTTATTTTATTTTATGTAAAAGACGGCAAACGAGCGTACGGGTGACCTGATGGTAAGTGATCACCGTCGCCCACGAGCCCGTGTAACTCCAGAAGAGCTGCAGGAGCGTTGCCCGTCTTTTAAGGTAGAAGGGCAGCGGGGCCCGGCATTACCTAATGCGAAACGCAGTGGCCAAAGCCACTACTTAACGCCGGTCTTAAGTGCCGGGGGTGGTAATAATCCGGTCGAGTCTGCCCCTGCGTGTTGCCATTACTGGCAACGTGACTCTACCACACGCACTTTAGTCGCCTCTTAAGACACCATCAGTACCAGGGTGATCCTATTCTAAGCCGGAATCACACGGCAAAAAATGCTGTCTTTCAATGTATATGCTGTCTTTGCAATAATTGAGACCAACCTTCTTTATATAGCAGAAAATAATTATATGATTTCCCAAGTTGTGACGAAAATCCATGTCCGTTCTTTAATGATGGCTTTTTAAAAGAACAAAATGACTTCGCTAATGCCACGTTACTTGGAAAACACACGAATGTCGTTATATGGTACAAAAGAAGATAAGGTTACACAATATTGAATGCATGTTTAAAAGAGATCAGGTTGAAATACTACCTTCATCTATAGAGACTCAACAAGGATAAATTGAGATCTATAACTATTGCTTTTTTTTTTTCAGCTTCACGCTGTATCCTGCACTAGGCAGGGTAGGCAGAGGGAACGGAAGTGAAACTTAGTGTGATGACACTCCATTCCATTTCCGTTCCCCACTTTCCGCCGAATTTGAGGCATTGCGTGTTGAGTGGCGGAACTCAACGCCGCAACTTTGTTATTAACTATTGCTTAATAACAAAATTATAAATTGTTGCACTTTCAAGGCACTGTTCATATGGCAGTTTGTATGAACTGTGATAGTGGGCCAGTTAAATTATATAGAGATGATGTACCTATTGATACTGTAAAACAAAAGAAAATAATAAAATAAGGAGTGTCCTATACAACAAAAGTGGTTTCTTTTGCCGGTTGTATAAACTGCACTTGGCAGGTTTTATTAATTCAATTGGAAATTCAAACTAAATTACATGTAACAATTTCATCTTTCCGTCATTTTGCAAGTAAACGTAGCTAGAATAAAAAATACAATAATGTAGTATCGTCGACTTTGATGATGGATCTGTGAACAGAATTGTATAAGTATTTAGAGATTACTGGCTGTCGAGGCCTGTCGTGGCGCAGCGGCATAAGAGTGTGACTGTAACAAGGCAAAAAGCGCGGCGTTGAGTTCGCGAAAGTGGGGAACGGAAGTGGAACGGAGTGTCTTTACACTAGGTTCCCGGATTCCCTCTGCCTACCCTGCCTCGTGCGGGATACAGCGTGAAGCTAAAAAATAAATAAATAGAGATTACTAGTAAATCAAACTAATTTAGTCTCATATAACTTGTAGCTATAGCGGTTGCTTGTATCATACACGATAAAAGTGCTTCTTTGTCACTTAAAAAAATGATTTTTTTGTAGCTTTGCATATAGAAGGATAAACAATTGGAATCCTATATTAAAACTCCTGTATCCCGTCCCGTATCCCGTCCCGTAAACTCAGTATTGCGTGTTGACTGGCGGAACTCAGCGCCGCGCAGAGATATGAAAATATTATATGCTATATTGCGTAGTTAAACGTCTCTAATTTGATAATATTTTAAATAAATAAACCACCACAGGTTATCCAAAATAGCAAAATATATTTAAAAGGAAAATAATTCCTTAGTTTTCCAAACACAATAAACGCACAGATGTTACAACAGCGGGCACAGAATCAAACTTTATTACACTTAGCTTGTTCACCGGTTAATATACTATCTATATAAATATATATATTTTTTGCCTGCCATGCGTTCAGTTATACTCTACGCCCTACAACAGCGTAAACTAAAAAATATAAAATATTTTTTATTGTTATTTTTTTAACTAAGGTAAATAGTCACAGGCAAAATGCGACTCTCCATCATTATAGTATAGTAATATAACAATAAAAATTGGCGGAAAGTGGAGAGAGAAACGGAGTGTTTTAACAGATTCAATAGTTCCCTTTGCCCTTGCCATGTGCGCCAAATCACGATGTATCCCGTACATAACAAGGTATGCATAAAAAACTTGGAAACCTAGTGCTAGGACATGCAATTTCCATAATAACACTTCAATGTGGCGGAACTCAACGCCGCGACTTATCTTGATGCCAGAGGAACCAAAATGAAAACATCAAATACTTAATTTCCTTACGTGGGATTTAGAACCCATTACTGAAAGAAATTAACCGTAACTTTTATTTAAGACGTGTACAAATACTTTAGTTCTAAAGTTCAAATTAAGCTTTTATATGTGTTTTGCTAATTACTTATTCTTTACAACTTTTGTCAACATTAATAGAAGTTCATCTTAAATAACAGAATTTAACATAACGTTTATTGTCTAATTGCTTAAAAGTGATATTTGAGCGATATTAAGTTACAAATTATATGAATTGGCCACAAAAATTATTAGTGCAATTTATAAATACTAAAAATGTATTAATTCAGGCTTGTCGTGGCGCAGCGGCACAATCGTGTGACTGTAACCGACAGGATCTAAGTTCGATCCCCAGTCGAGGAAATTAAATATTTTCAATTTAAATATTTAATGTTTGATTTCTTCGCTCGGGTAATAAGGCAAAGGCGCGGCGTTGAGGTTCGCCACTCAACACGCAATGCCTCAAATTCGGCGAAAAGTGGGGAATCGAAGTGGAAAGAAGTGTCTTAACACTTGGTTCCTCGTGTGGGATACATCGTGAAGCTAAAAAGATTAAAAAAAAAATCGAGGTCAGTCGTAACGAAGTGGTAAAAGCGTGAGATTGAAAATCGACCTGACACGGTCGCGAGTTCGATTTCCACTCGACATAACTTCGAAATTAAAATAAATTTAAATTATTTTAATTTTTTCTTCGCCCTTGTTACGAAGTAAAACACACACTTAATATGTATATCAGTACAGTCTAAAGTTCCATTTAGAATATTCATCTTATCTACATATAATTACCAGGTTTCATTATGATACAACAACTAGAAAAGATCTCAAATAATTCATAGATATTATTTGATTTAATTACATTGGTTGTACAGGTTAATCTTATAAAAGCCTAATAAAATCGGTATTAAGCTTTATCAAAATTATACAGTGAGGTCAGTCGTGGTGCACGGATAGAAGTGTGTGGTTATAAGCGTGATGAGGTATTGGTTCAATTTTATCCCTCTGACACAAGGTAAATCGCGGCGTTGAGTTGCGCCATTGAACACGCAACAGTTTAAAATAAATAAAAATACGAAAGTACATATTAAAATTACAGATCACATTACAAGGCAACGTACATTTCGTGGATTTACCAAAATGAAACACTTGGATTCATAAAAAAAAATAGTTCTTTATATCGCCTTTACAAAGTATGGTCTATTAGGAAGCGATAGCGGCAGACAGATGGAGTGTATTTGTCAAGATCGCGATATCAAGGCCAAGCCCTCGCAAACACAATTCATAGTGCTTATCCAACTGTGAAACTAAAGTGTGTTCTGTCATTTTGTTGGAGAAATTACTGTTTAGGGGAAATCGCGTGGCTTTATTGGTTAGCAAAGTAGGCAAAGTGCTGCGTTGGGTTCCGCCGCTTATAAAAAAATCGTAACGAACAAAAAAATATTTTTTTCTGTCATATCATTCCTAGTCTTTATGGAAGGTTGAAAGTGAAAACTTTAGTAGAGAATATTAAAAAGAGTGTGGTGAAATATTTTTTTTGGAATTCCTGAGTCATTTACGATGTTAGTAATATATGTTTTGTTAGGTTAACATTCAAGCTTATTTAAATGTATATTTATATTTACGAATCTTTTTAGCTTTTTAGCTTTTACGTTGTATAAGAGAAATGATAAGATGTATTAGGTACGTTGTATACTCTACGAACCAGAGGAACCTTGGGAAACTCGTTCGAAAACAATCCGTTCATTAAGACACTTTCGTTGTCAACTTTCCGCCATTCGCCGCTACTACCGTGTTTTACCTGGTTAAAATGTTTACTTATCAATTTGCAACAAAAAATATTATGGCAGTTGTGACGTAACATGACAGTGTCGGATTATAAAATGGGCAGTAGATGGTTCAATCCCGACTCAGAAGAATTGAATAATTTCATTTCCTTAGACCAGTGACAATACAAATCACGGCGTTGAGTTCTGTTACTCAATACGCAATGTCTGGAAAAATACGATGGAAACTGAGAAGCAACTGAGAATAGTCTTAACAGGTTCTCTCTTCGGGCCTATAAGAAGATACAGAATGAAGCTAAAAAAACATACTCTACTCTACTCAGCTTCACGCTGTATCACGCACACGGCAGGGTAAGCAGAGGAAACTTGGCAACTTAGTGTTGAGACACTCCGTTCCGCTTCTGTTCCCCACTTTCCGCCGAATTTGAGGCATTGCATGTTGTGTGGCGGAACTCAACGCCGCGTTTTGCCTTGTACCAGTGGGAATCGAACCCACACTTGTGCCGCTGCGCCACGACTTGTTTGTGGCTAAAAAACCATGAACGTAAAAATATTGACCATTTATATTTAACCAAAACGAAAAGGTCCAAAAGTTTCCATTAATTAATTTAATCATGATGACGCTCTATTGAATGTAACAGCTACGGTTGGAAACGGCCCGCATAATTTCCTTGTATTCTTTGTAAATTTAGTGTCAGATTTGCAATTCTGATCGAAGTCGGGCACCGTAGGGTTTGAGATTGTACCAAATTTGTTGAATTTCTCGTCATTCCTTAAATCTGAGATATATTTATTGTTTGAATGAAGCCTTTGACAAATTTCCTTTTTGTACAGATTGTGGTGGAAAATTTTGTTGGCCTATATCTTGATTATTTATCTAATTTTCTATCTCTCTGGTGGCTAGGATATAATAAGAATAAAATATTTCACTAAAAATAACTTTTAAAAACAATCCAAACTATTTTTATGGGTTGTATTGAATTTTACTAATTAATATATATATATATATATATATATATATATATATATATATATATATATATATATATATATATATATATATATATATATATATATATATATATATATATATATATATATATATATATATATATATATATATATATATATATATATATATATATATATATATATATATATATATATATATATATATATATATATATATATATATATATATATATATATATATATATATATATATATATATATATATATCATTTTATTTGTCTAAACATATTAATTGTGTCTACTTGCCACTTCTGTCATGTGTCTGCTATAAGACTAACCTCCACTCAACCTGCTTTTCTATCATCATCCCATTTATTCATTCGTCTCTTCATTTACGTAGATTATACAATTATTACAAATAGCTATTACAATATATTGAAATACTTATTTTTTAAAAATTAACCACACTTAAGTGAAATATTTTTAATACTATTGACATTTTCCCTCTCTATACTAAACGCGAAACACAGCGCAAAGCAAAAAAAAAACGTGATATTGAAGCCTGTCATGGGGCACAGGGGCACAAGCGTACGCCGGTGAACGCGACAGGCGATTGAATGAAATATTTCATATTTTCATTCCTTCGCTACGTCAGGTGACAAGGCAAAGCGCGGCGTTGAGTTTCGCCACTAAACACGTAATACCAGATCCAGAGTAAAATGGAGAACAAATGGTGTTCTTAACATTAGGTTCCCAGGTTCCCTCTGCTTTCCAGTGCGGGATACACAGTAAAGCTGAAATAATATCAATACCAACATAAAAACCTACTCACAATAAATTCAAAATCTCTCGCATAGCAATACAACCGTAAAATTGTTTCACGAACGATATAGAACTCAGTAATGCGTTAAAAGAAATAATGTCATATAATTGACAAGAGAACTATAGAGGGAAAAATCTTATATTATATATTGGGCACGTTTTGTTCGCTACGGCTAATCAGGCTGGATAAAGGCGTAATCATCTGGAAATGTATTGAGTTAGCGATTCTTTGGAGTCCCTTTCATCCTGTGTTGAATGATATAATTAGTTCGTTTTTTATGAATAGATTCAGTTTAGTACAGGTAGCGAATTATGAATTTTATTTCAGGTTTTGTTTCTTATACGATATAGATCAACTGCTTTATTCTTCGATGTTTATAGAGATTACTGGTATATGTGAGAAAATTACTTCTGTAAGTGAACGACTGACAATCGCTCCCCATTTTTTGTGTAATTTAAGGCAGAGTGGCGGAATTCAACGCCGCGCTTGCCTTGTAACCAGAGCGAAGAAATGAAAACATGAAGTATTTAATATGAAAATATTAAATATTTCATTTTCTCGAGTGGGGATCGAACCCACAACCCGTTGTTTACAGTCACACATTCGTGCCGCTGCGCTACGGCAGGGCTCATAAAATAAAAAAAATATATGGATTTAGATAGAAATAACTACTTATTGATAGTAAAGATGATTTTATATACGCATATTAGCAGGATAGGCAGAGTTAATGAAGGTTTTTTGATCCATTTAAAAACTTAAGGAAACGCAAGAAATAAGTAACAATAGTATTTATTACATTTCAAATATGTTTACTTCAAACCATATGAATGACTGTTAATAACACTGCATAAATACATTTCCTAAAATGCGCCAACAGTTTCTGCTGAAATATAATGTTTAAAATAGTTCTCAAATTAATTTCTATTCAGCCATGAAGAGATGTAATGGACCAGCAATTTTAGCGCTCAGTGAATTTCTAATTTAGCATTGATTTGGCTAACTACGGATATGAAATGGCAATCACAGTACTAATAAGAAAAACATTACTGACTTCGTCTTGGAGAAATTCATTTCGAAGTCTTTACAAGCATACAACTATACTATACATTTTACGGAAAAGAATATCATTAAAGGTTCACTTTGTAGAAACGTTGGCCAAAGGACTCTAGGAACCTATTATCTAATTATAACAAAGCAACCGAGCGTACGGGTCGCCAGATGGTGATGCTGAGTGATCACCGTCGCCCACAGCCCCGTACAACACCAGGGGAGCTACAGGTACGTTGCCAGCCTTTGAGGTGGAGGTAGACACACTTTGTGAAGGCACCCATGTCTTCTCGACCTGGAAATAATGCCGCGGGTAGGTCGTTCCCGAGATGTGTGGCGCGTGGAAGCAAACTCCTACGAAACCGCACAGTAGCAGAGTGCCACATGCCCAGATGATGAGGATGGTAGAGTAACTCTATACCGTAATATTTGATGATAATATTATAATGCATTCTATACAATATCAGTGCAGCAGCGCATAGTTACAATTTGAACAACTTAGTAACAAAGGCAACTGAAACGTGTAAACACGACACGAACTAAAAAAAATTGGTTTTTTTTTATATAATCAGAGTAGTTCCTTATTATGGTATGAAAATTTAAATAATTTATTTTTGTATTTACAAATTTTCTTCTGTGTTTACTTACTATATAATGATCAAATATCAATAATCAAATTCAAGGAAATGTGACGAAGTGTCATAACACTAGGTGCCCAAATACTCTCTGCCTACCCTGCCATGTGCGGGATACAGCGTGAAACTGAGTATAGTGATCAAAAAGAGGACACAGTGGAAAAGAAAACAATTACGCCATAAAGTCATATAAGTCATAAAATTGACTGGATGGACTGATAGTCTTGAATAACACGTCGCGTTCACACTACACACTCATTCACTGTGAACGTATAGCTTAGTTGGCTACGCCGGTTGGACGGTATCCAAGAAACGCGGGTTTATGTTCTGTTAACTTAAATTTTATATATGGAATTTAATATGCTTATAATACTTGGTTTATGAACAACAATTTTGCATTTTACATAAAAGAAAAATTTTGCTTTTGTACATAAGTAGGCTCTATATTTTTAAATGTTTGAGGTCATCGCAGCGCAGCGTCTGATTGTAAGCGTGATTTTTATAGATTCGTGGCTCACTGGCGGAAAAATTCGTTCACATTGAAATAGTTAAGTGGTAGGCATTGTGTTCATTGTCTTAGACGAGATGTATGAAATGGCACACGTAAACTTCTCATTTTACCTTTACACTAATAAAATGAGTGATAAAAGCATGGCTAAATGATATATGAAAGAAAGCAAAAAGTAATCACGGTGGTCTTGATCTCTCGATGAAAGTAGATGAGGCCAATGCACAGATTGATGAAATTGCATATGCAAAGAACGTAAAGAGAGATACCATGACGTTTAGCACTCTTCCTGGCAGTCAGGGACAACCTATAATTCTAAGGCTAAAATAAATTTCTTTTAGAGCAACATTATGTACTCCTACTATACCAATGATCGAATTTGCTACCGCCATCAAAGTAACTACAGGGCACTCTAAAGGCAATGGTGGTTCGCTATTGGCTGGCCCTACTCACTAAAGTGGCGTGCCAATGATTTACAATGTTATGACTCGCTTTACTTACTATAGGTGAAGTTAATATTATATGTGTTTATGATGCTTGACTTGCAGCTCAACATGCAGTTTCTAATTCAGAGAAAAAGTGGAGCTATGTTTTCTCTGCTAACCTGAAGGCTGCTTGCCAAAAATCTGCACCCAATCTGACATTTTATATTTTATTTTCTAAAGCATTTTTACAAAACAAACTTTAAACATCAAACAGTATGATGTTTTAGTGGATTTTGAGGACAAAATTTGGCTCGACGCAACATATTCAAAGTCTGAATTTTAGCCTAAATTACACGGTTTAGTTCACTTAATGCTTATGATATTCAAGCGTTTCATACTGAGTAATGAAAAGCGAATATTTTGCCTCCATATATGTAACAACATGTGGAGAAAATATTGTCTTCCTAAGAACTTTTCTTACTAATAAATCTTTTTAAGGTAAGACCAAAAAAAAAGGCTATAAATTTGATATGTTTGTATATAACGTTGTAATGGTTAAATATTTTTCAAGATTCAAGCAATTTTCGTGGAAATTTTAAGTCAGCTTATTTTTTATGTAGGTTGTTATTGACTTGAAACTAAAAGTACAAAAAATATATTGGGTACACTATAGTATCATTAACGAAGGCATGTATGCCAACCAAATACATATAAACAAAGGCAGAAACTGTTTAATTTGGACAATAATGCAAAATCTAAAACAACATAAGGCCAGATTGTTCCAATAATATCAATTTATATTTGCTGCTACTGTGGCGTTGGTGGGCCATCGAATTAAAATCTTGAATAAATTATTATGCTTCGTAGAGCAGAATGGGGGCAATGAGGCAAACCTTTCGACGGAATAATGAGTGATGAGCTATTTTAACACTAAATTTATTCAAATCGCCATGTACAGTTCGCTAGATGGGTAAATCGTTGTTAATAGCCTAACAAAATTCATACGAGAGAGTGTTATAGTATGGAAGCTATAAGTATATTTAGATAGCTAGTTTTTTTTCTAGCTTAACACTGTATTCTGCATATAGCAGAGTTGACAGAGAAAACCTAGGACCCTAGTGTTATAACTCTCTGTTTATTTATTAAGTATTGGACAAAATGCAGATCTGACATATGGCAGGATAACAGCAGACCGTAACTTATGGTGACTCAAAATATCGTACTAGAGTGCAATTTGTTTATTTTTATATGCTGCGTGTTGAGTGACTGAACTCAACGTTGCACTCATTTCCAGGCAAATACTGTGTAACGCCAAAACGCTTTCAGTTTTAACTTTTACGATAATTTTAATTAATAGAGCTGAATATTTATTATTTATTTAGAATAATCACAATTTATATTATCAATCCACTTTTATTTTTTCTTTCATTTAATTTCGTCTTTCTCTCTCAAAAAAAAACTACAGAGTAAAGTATATATAACACATGGGATTTGAATTCCTTACCATCACTTGTTACATACCAGCTTCACGCTGTATCCCGCACGAGGCAGGTTAGGCAGAGGGACCCGGGAACCTACTGTTAAGACACTTCGTTTTACCTTCGTTGCCCACTTTCCGCCAAATTTGAGGCATTGCGTGTTGAATGGTGGAACTCAACGCTTTGCCTTATTACTAGAGCGACGAAATGAAACATTAAATATTTTTAAATTGATAATATTAAATATATCATTTACTCGACTGGGGATCGAACCTGGGACCTGTCGGTTACAGTCACACTCTTGTGCCACCGCGCCACAACAGGCCTTGTTACAGATATTCATATATAGACAGAAAAATATATATATCATTTGCAAGCTTATTTCTGTAAGCATATTCAATAATTTAGTCAATATCACCGCGACTATCGAATTCTCATTAACTTCGCACGTTAAAATAGCGTAATAATACCTGTCTAATCAATGTAATAATTCATGGGAGACCTGAACTAGTATGTTTAATGGTTTTGAAATTCCCGTGTAGAGGTAAATATTAAGTGTCTGCATTCACTTGACTTAGTCTTTTACAAATTAGTGGACATTGTAGTAGACTAACTCAAGTCACTTTGGAATGATAATTGGATTTTATTCTTTATGGAAAAGTCGGCAAACGAGCGTACGGGTCACGTGGTGGTAAGTGATCACCGTCGCCCACGGCCCCGAGGAGCTACAGGAGCGTTGCCGTCCTTTAAATTGGAAGGGCACCGGGACCCGGCATTACCGAATGCGAAACGCAGTGGCCAAAGCCACTACTTAACGCCGGTCTTAAATGCCGGGGGTGGTAATAATCCAGTCGAGCCTGCCCATGCGTGTTGCCATTGCTGGCAACGTGACTCTACCACACGCACTTTAGTCGCCTCTTACGACACCATCAGTACCAGGGTGATCCTATTCTAAGCCGGAATCACACGGCTAAAAATTTATACGTATGTAATTAAAAATATAAGGTTAATTTTTTTCACTTTCACTTTTGTCTCTTGTTTTCCGCCGAATTTGAGACATTACGTGTAGGGCAGCAGAAGTCAACGCCACGTTTTGCCTTGTTACCAGAACAACGAAATGAGAAAAATATTTAATATTTTATTTGAAAATATCAAATATTTCACTTCCTCGAGTGGAGATGGAATCAACAACGTATCCCTGCGTTTAGGTTTCAATATTATTGCGATACGGTAACCCACGCCGATGTAAACAGGTAAACAGTCCAGATCCAACTGGAACTGGAATATTATTTTTCTTCTTTAAATATCTTATTTCTTTATATCTTGAAATGGAAATGTTATAAATAAATATTGATACGAAATTATCTCTGCCTACGCAGGAACATGCGTTTATATGGAAATATCACTGAAAACTGTATAATTTGCCAACATGAGCCTATAAATATATAAATCCAATCTTTTTATTTTCCAATAATTTGTATCAAAAAACCGTCATGGCGCAGTGGTACAACGTTCGAATGTAATTGTGATGACCGTGGGCTCAATTCTCAGAGGGTTCATTTGAATTGTTTCTATATTCTCGCTCTCGCGTCGACAAGACTATGCGTGGTGTTGAGATTCACCACTCACAGCACGTAAATTTGATAAATGAGTGGTACGTGGAAAGTGGAGTGTCTTAAAACTAAGCTCTTTTTAACTACTCTAATGTAAGAAAGATATACGTAAAGCTTTTATCTCTGTGAAAAATAATAGTTCTCCAAAAAAATCTTATCTCAATTATCCAGATTAAGAACAAGCGTGTGACTGTAAACGCGATAAGTTGAGGATTCGATTCCCAATAGAGGAAATAGAATTATTTAACAATTTGAAAATGAATATTGAATGTTTTCATTATTTCACTCTAGTAACAAGGTAAAGCGCGGCGTTAAGTTCCGCCACTGAACGCGCAATGCCTCAAATTTGACATAATGTGGGGAACGATCTCCTCTATCTACTCTAAAATCTCTGGGGTACAGCGTGAAGCTAAAAAAACAATACGCAAACTATAAATAAGTATAAGAAATTTAGTACAAAAACCTGCTACAAGGATCCCAAACGATTACATGTCACAAACATTTAATTAGCAAATCAGTTTTATCGGTAGCGTGGAGGCAATTTAAATTACATAGAAAGGTTCCACGACTCCTGAACGGTCAACTCCCAAAAGGGCAATTTGGAGGACTACTTAGGGACATGTCAGTCAAGATAAGGGTTTGACCGACAGTAGGAATTATTGGGCGTTTTGTACTAACTAATTTATCTCGATTGCGATTTGGTTTACTTTAGTCATTGTAGTATAGTTAGTGTTACGTCTGGTTTACGATATCAGTTTTTACTTTTATTAATCAGGTTTTTTTTTTAATTTGGTCACAGATTTCTATATGATAATATTGTTATTGATAAAACTATATGAAGGACTGATAGCGTTTTTAAATAAGGAAGTGCTTTTAAAGCTATGTACAATGATCAATAATTTTCTAAGTTATAACCATATTACTTTTTTATACTAACGTTGAACATGTTTGAATATAATATTCAATTGTTGACACATAGAGAAACATATATACATATTTTTTGTGTTTATCTTATTGTTTTTCCCAGGTTACTGTAACTGCAGTTACAGTATATCGAATCTATTAACTTTGTTTCTTTCCTGATTCACGCTCTATCCCGCATATGGCCATGTAAGCAATGGAAGCTTGGAAACGTTAAGATACTCCGGTTTGTTGACACCAGAGCGAATAAAATGAATATGTTAAATATTAAATTTCTTCGAGTAGGGATCGAACCCACACCCTCTCGCCTTTACAGTTGGACGCGTATGTCTGCCCTGTGTCAGGGCATGACATGATTTAATACATTAAAATGTCTCCAAAAAGATAATATAACACATTAACAACTTTTCAAATCAAACAAACAGCTTTAGAGCTAAACTCCTTCTTTCAAACTTTTGAATAAAATTAGTACAGATACGAACAAAAACCATATTTAAAACGATTAATTTTCTTAAATTAAAATCTAGCAATAAATCATAAAATAATAATACAAACTATATATGAAATGATAAAATTGATTAATTAATTTTAAATTTTGTTTCATTGCTCCGCTTAGATAAACAAAGCACGAGTGTTAGATCAATCAATTTTAACACAATTCTCAAAAAATAGATTAAAAATATAAAACGGAGTGTCTTAACACTAAATTACCTCCACTTATCCTGTCATAAGAAAACGAACATGAAATCAGTTTGTAGTTTATTCGTCTCCTTCGTCTGTACATAACTATATCGAGAAACGATCGTAACTGCTTAAATAACGTAAATTGAAACACGGCTCGCTGCTCGAGTAAAGGCCCGATTGAATAGGCCTCAACGTATTATCTCCTGTAGACGTGTTATTATGGGAAGACTGTTAGTATGTTAATTCCTATAATGCATGACGAGATTGGTATAAGACATTGATGAATTGATTGTGGGTGGTACTGGGATATATATATATATATATATATATATATATATATATATATATATATATATATATATATATATATATATATATATATATATATATATACATATATATATATATATACATATATATATATATATATATATATATATATATATATATATATATATATATATATATATATATATATATATATATATATATATATATATATATATATATATATCTATATATATATATATATATATATGTAGATATTAATTTTCGCTTAATATCTTTATGTAAAATATACAATTAATAAATAATCTTAATATACGGATAGACAGACAACAATGAGATCTTATAAAAGTGACTTCTCTCAGAACTGGCGTGAAAAGTTCAAACTATTAAAAACAGTTACTTTGGAAAATCGTTTTCTGTTCACCAACCAATATCTCGTGATCGAAGCCACGAACCCAACTTAATCATATTACAATGCAGTAAAGTTAGCAACTTTGTGGCTTCAAAGATATTACGTACATTATGGAATCTTCGTACTTTAACACTTTCGTGTTATGGCGATATGCTTGCAATCATAGTAAAATTTTGGATTTTGGAGTATTTTTTATAATATAAGAATGAAGCCTGTCGCGGCGCAGAGACATAAGCGTGTGTGACTGTAAACGAAGGTCGTGGGTTCGATTAAATATTTCATGTTTTCATTTCCATGCCCTGGTAACAAGGCAAAACGCGGCGATGAGTTCCGCCATTCAACACGCAATGCCTCATATTTAGCGGGAAGTGAGAAATAGGTGTGGAAAGGAGTATCTTAACACTAGGTTCCCAAGTTCCTTCTACCTACAGTGCCACGTGCGGGATTTCAAAAGGATGAGTTTTGTATTCAACAAATAGGTTATTTATATTTATCGAACGATTTTTTCGATTAAATTTATTTTATTTTTTTTTTGTTAAAAAGGGCTCTCGTCCCCTTGACGGAATTTCATTGGGAAATACTTGGCGTTTCATATAATTTCTTCAAATTTAATCAGATATATTCCTGTCCTAGCTTAAGGAAAATAAGTGTGGTGACAGGTTATAGGTTTAACTCTCATTTAAGGAAATTATATATTTGATATTTTCATTGCATCATGTTCCGCTATATAACATACAATGCTTCCAGAATACGAATAAATGATAAGCTAAGTGAAGAACGTAACTGTTCTAATAGGAATAAATTAGCAACTATTCAAGGAACAACCACAAACTGCTAAGTCCAGGATACAGTGTAAAAATAAAAAAAACAGTCAGGCAAATATTAAAAGCAGAGTCCTGTGTTACCCTTAGGGACCCTAAAAATACATTATATGTATTTTTAGGGTCCCTAAGGGTAACACAGGACTCTGCTATTAATATTTGTCTCTCTGTTTTTTAGGAAATATATTATATTTCCTAACGACCAAATAAAGAACAAAACAGAACAAAATCCCAAATTCAATCAATATAATGGCAAAAGTAATTAATTTTATCTATTCATGTAACACTACAGTATGAACCGTAAATAGTTGTATGGACTATAAACACAACCCTAGTTGAGAATGGGTAGTAAAATTTTGTGTGAACATACGATTAAATGATATTAGAATAACGATTGTTTGGCCAATTAAAAGCTAACGGTCTGTTGAACTTATTTAAAAGTGTACAAAAGCATTTGTGGGTTCCATTTTTTTTTATGAGAAATGTTTATATGTAAAATTTATAATTAATATTTTATCTCAGCTTCACGCTGTATCCCGCACATGGCAGGGTAGGCAGTGGGAACTTGGGAATATATATTATTTTCAATTTAAATATATGTATTTTTTATTTTATAGCTCTAGCAACAGTGAAATGACGGCATTGAGTTTCACCACTCAACACACAATACGTCAAATTGGGCAGTAAGTGCGAAATTGAATGAAGAATCGTAACCCTAGGTTCCCAAGTTCCCTCTGCTTACCCTGCGACATGCGGGATACAGCGTGAAGCTGAAAAAAAAAAAACTAACATCACTAAGAACATTACTATTTAATACGGTATTGATATCATTACTATTCAATGTAACCGTATTTGTACTAAATCAATTTGTCCTATGCATTAATCAGCTCACTACTCCCTTTGACCGCGACCTATAAATTTTAAAGTGTATATTAAAGAGAATCATAATAAGAATATATTATATAAACAAGCACGTGCATGTGACGTTAAATGCGACAAGCTGTGGGTTCGATTCCCACTCGAGAAAATTACATATTTATATTTTCTATTTAAATATTTAATGTTTTCATTTCTTTGCTCTGGTAACAAGGCAAGGCGCGGCGTTGTGTTCCGCTCCTTAATATACAATGTCTCGAATTCAGCAGTAAATGGTAAACGGAGTGTTTTAACACTAGGTTCCGAAGTTCTCTATGTCGGTCCTGGCACGTGCAATACAGCATGCTGAGTGAGTACCTGTATACCGCACATAGCAGGGTAGGCAGAGGAAACTTAGGCACCTAGTGTTAAAACACTCCGTTCCACTTCCATTCCGCATTTTCTGCCGAATTCAAGGCATTTCGTGTTGAGTCGTGAGACTCAATTTACACTTTGCCTTGTTTCCAGGGCAAGAACATAAAACTTTAAAGATTTAATTTGAAAATATTAAATATTTCGTTACCACTAGTGGGGATGGAATCCACAACCTGTCGTTTCAGTCACACCCTTGTGCCGCTGTGCCACAACAGGCCTCACATAATTACATAAAGGATATATAAGAAAAAATATTATTTGGAACATTAAATAATATAATAGAATCCAAAAATAATTTGGAGTTCAGGGTGTCCGTCACATGGTGTTTGGGAGGCCTGTCGCGGTGCAGCGGCACAAGCGTGTGACTGTAACCGACCGATTCTGGGTTCGATCCCCGGTAGAGGAAATGAAATATTTAATATTTTCAATTTAAATATTTAATGTTTCGTTTCTTCGCTCTGGTACAAGGCAAAACGCGACGTTGAGTTCCGCCACTCAACACGCAATGCCTCAAATTCGGCGGAAAGTGGGGAACAGAAGCAGAACAGAGTGTCTTAACACTAGGTTCCCAAGTTTCCTCTGCCTACGCTGCCATGAGCGGGATACAGCGTGAAGCTGAGTGTTTGTCCACGCTGATCTCTAATGTTTAACAGTATTAAACGCTGTTACTATTAAGTGTACATTAGTTATATAAATCATAGCGATCCTCAGCAAAGCACTACCCGACCGACCGACCGTCTGTCAGGTAATTGATTTGGATCTCTCAAAGACTATGTACAAAGACGGCAAGTCGGTAGACAAACTTCATCTAACTTATTTATGTATTGTTTACTCTCTCACTTCAACAAATATCTCAATCAAACGCTTCATTTGCTTGCTTTAAGAAAGGTTTGTGGTTAATTTTGTTATTATTAATGGTTCTGGGTTTCGTTCTGATTTGTTTCTTGATTTTTAGTGTCCCGCTTGATGCAATTAGGGAACCTGGTGTTAAACACTGTCTGTTTTTCACTTCCTGCGGAATTGAAGACATTGTGTGGTTAATGGTGGATCTCAACGCTGCGCTTTGCCTTGATTACAGCGTCAATAACACATTGGTAAGGTAAAAAGCATGTACCTCAGTTTAATGTCACCAATGTATGTACCTGTAGCTGCTTTGGAGATACCTAGGGTCTTGGGCACCGATAATTATTTACACTTTGAATTTTCCCTAAAAAATTATAATCTAAATTAAGATCAAATCCGCACGATCAAATTAAATATTTAACAGTTTTAATGTAAATATTTAATGTTTTCATTTCTCCGCAAAAACGCCTCAAATTCAGCGTACAGTTCGGGGAACGGAAGTGGAACGGAGTGTCTTAACACTAGGATCCCAAGTTCCCTCTACCTACCCTGCCATGTGCGGGATACAGCGTGAAGCTGTGTGAGTAAGATCGAATCTGTAACTATCACGTACTGTCAGACATATTTCTCAACACAACTGCATTACTGCGTGTATATTAAAAATGTATCATCAAATTTCATGAGTTATAGCAGCAAAAATTTCAAGTAAACCTTAAATATATATAGAGTAGCTGCAAATTTTAAGTTGCTACATAATAAATTTCAACCACGGTAAAGCTTTTTCAACAAAATTAAAGTCGTTACACATGTTATTCTAGCCTAGGAAGGTAAAAACAAGAGAAGCCAGCTTACCATGGATTTTTACAAAGAACTCAATTTAAATATTTAATATAAAAATGTAACGTTGAGTTCTCGTAACTTAGTTGCTTTGATCGCTCTATGACTTATATTTGTTAGGTGTGTATTTAGTTTTTAAAATTATTAGCATAGTTATTGTATGAGATGAAGATTTTTATTTATTTCTTTTTAGCTCCGTGCTATATGTAGTACAATGTATATTGGGTACTTGAGAACCTTTTTGAAATTTTAAAACATTCCCTTTACAACACTTTAAAAAAAAATTAAACGTGAGATTCACAATCGGAAGTGTCTTAATGGGAACATAATGTCATATCTTTAAGTTCCCAAACTGTCTCTGCCTTCTTTGTATTTATATGCAGAATAAAGCTTAAAATTACAAAAAAAAAACGCATAAATTTATTAAAATATGTACGTTTCATTCCATTTCATTTAATTATGCACGAAACAAGTGTTTATCGCGTCAAAGAGATAAAAACAAATAATTTCTGTAAAATAAATTAAAATGTTAATGAATGAGTGCTTGTGGAAGTGTTATCTTTGAAAACGTTAAATATATAAAAATAGCCATATATATTTTAATATCTACATACAAAAGTATGTACGAAAACATATTGTTTTTTATCATTTATCATTTAAGTGCCCAAAACGCGGCTTCGGCTACTTTTTTTTTATTTTAGCAAAAAAATAATATTTTACTTAAACTATATATAGCCTATATTACAGTAAATTTAAAGTTTTAGCATGGAACTGGATTACTCGAGCAAATAAAATATTTATTATTTTAAAATTATATATTCAGTTTTTATTACTTCTTTCTGGTAACAAGCCAAAAGCGCGGCGTTGAGTTCCGCTACTTAACACGCAATGCGTCAAATTCGGCGTTGAGTTCTATTACTTAACACGCAATGCGTCAACATGGTGTATAGAAGAGACTGTCTTCGTTTAAGGTTCCCAAGTTCCCTCTGCCTACCCTGCCATGTGTGGCTTACAACATGAAGCTAGACAAACGAACTATTTTATAGATATACAAATTAATAATTTAGAAAAAGAATTGAGTATCAATTAAAAATTAAGTGAACTGATATTTTTTTCATTTAGTTCCATACATAAAGCTTTGATTCGTTTCAAAATGTTGTACAAAAGCACTTCACTATATTGTATTACAGTGGTTTTTGTGTACTCGTTACTTTGAGATAAAAGTAATGAAATGTCACTTATGTAGATACGTATGTATATACGTCTGTATATATGTATGTATATATACGTACATATATGTTAGTTTTTTTTAACTTGTAGCCAGTGGGAACATGGGAACCTATTACTCCGTTCCATTCCTAACATTATACTGAATTTGAGAAATTGGGAGTTGAGTGGCGGAACTCAACGCCGTGCTTTGCCTTTTTACTAGAGTGAAGTAATGAAATTATTATATATTTACCTACAGTCGGGATCAAATCCACAACCTGTCGCCGTAACAGTCGTACGCTTATACCCCTGCGTAATAAAAGGCTTTTGCTGTCATAACAATTTCTATATTAACGTGATTTTTTGACTACAGTGCTTACGGTATTTTACACCTGCTTGCCAAGGATTTTTATCTCTATTTTGTTTATTAAATATCTTTGTTATCTCCAATTTCCTAGACCACTGGATGGACTTCAACAAATAAGGTATCGTTATTTTCGTCTTAAAAATCAGTGTATCTTTAGACAGTTTCATAATATAAAAAACAAAATTAAATGAAATGCTTAATATTTTCAAATTATTTAATGTGTTCATTTCTTCGCTCTAGTAACAAAACAAGCAGAGGTGAAGCATGGGGTTGAGCTTAACGGAATGCCTCAAAGTCAGTGGAAAGTGAAGAATGGAACGAAGTGTGTTCACACTTTGGTCCCAAGTTCTCTCTGCCTTTGCTACCTTGTGCGGGTGAAGCTGAGTAAGAGAGATAAAAAAAAGGACGAATCTTTGACGCCAAAAGAAACTACGTAGATTCCAATCGGCTTTCCTCATTACCTGATAAGTCAGATTCAGCAAAGAAATCAGCATAACAACATTCCTTTTCACAGCACAGTGCGATCCTTCCAGCCCACGATCATTACGTTTATAAATTTAAAAAAAGACGCACTACAATACACAAACACACCAAAATACTCAGACACACACACACACACACACACACAAAAATACACAAGCACACAATAAAATACACAATAATTTAAAAAAAAAACAAAAACTTTCTTTTACCTTTCTTAATTATCACAATATTTCAAAAATAATTTCAATTAAGCAATCTGATATTAAGCATTTCTGATTCCTTAATTAGGGTCAGAGGAGAAACAAATAATGTTAATTTTGTAATTTTATCATGACTGTTGTTTACTACGGGCCAGTTTCGGTCTCAGTACTGCGATATTTAAATATTAATTTATAAGAAAATTGTACGATTCTTAGTACTTTTCTATTATTGGTATGAGGCAATTAACTTGGCAAGGAATTATGAAAAATGTTATATATTTGCTATAATGTCTTTTTTTATTTTTTTTTTAAATTATTGGTTTTTGTTTAGCTTCACGCTCTATCTTGTATGCAGCAGGATACTCAAATGACATCTGGGAACCTTATGATACCGTTCCCAGTTAGACACTTCCACTCTCCACTTCCTGTTGAATTCTCCACAAGCTCTTCTCTGTGAGCCTTGTTTGCCTCGTTACTAGAGAAATTAATATATTATATAATTTATTTCCCCGACTGTGAATCTTCGTGAGGCCGTTATGGCACAGTGGAACAAACGGTTCGCAGTGGAATCGGCTCATGATGATTTCAGGTTCGACTTCCATTTGAAGAAATAAAAATATGTAATTAAATGTTTATTTATTATACCCGTAGATGTATTATAATAAGTATGTGACTTTTAGACAAATATTATCTTGCCCGCAGCTTCGCCCGCTTTATATGAATAAGGCAAATTCTGAGATAATCGCTTGTTGTACAATTGTAAACACAAACAAACAAACATTTTTGGAAACAAAATTTTTGGTTTATATTACATTAATAAGCTTCCTCTATATTTTTTATAACATATCTTCCATGTAGAGATTTTTTTTTTAACTTCACGCTGTATCCCGCTCGAGGCAGAGTAGGCAGAGGGAACCCGGGAACCTAGTGTTAGGACACTCCGTTCCACCTACTTTCCAAAGAATTTGAGACATTGCTTGTTGAATGGCAGAACTCAACGCCGCGCTTTGCCTTATTACCAGAGCGAAAAAATAAAACATTAAATATTTAAATTGAAAATATTTAATATTTCATTTCCTCGACTGGGGATCGAACCCAGAACCTATCGGTTACAGTCATACGCTTGTGCCGCTGCGCCACGACAGGCCTCACTCAATGTAGAGATTTATTATGAATATAAATGTAGATATATTAGACATGATAAAATTTGATTATTATACCTAATCTATATCTAATAGAACATCAACAAAGAGAGCGTACTGACACAAGTACTAAGCGTAATTTAAGTAACAAGCAAAATAAATCAGAATCAACGGCCGTGAATTTTAATGATAGATATCGCGAAGTCAACAAATAACGTGTCAAAATCCTCAAAAGGGCTTGAAAGGGCTCCACTGGCCCGGAAAGGAGGGTTCGGGATTTAATAAAATAAAATGGGAATATTATCGAATGGTACCCGTCGAGAGTAATGTCCCGTAAGCTTTGCGCAGACGTGAATGGAGTAGCTGATATTTATTTATTTAATTATTTTTGGTTCAAGGCTGTCTTTCGAATATGGTAGAGTAGGCAGGGGCAACATGATAACGCAGTGATAAGAAAAGACACTCCATTCCGTTCCCCACTTTCTGGTGAATTTGATTTGTGCATGTTAAGTAGCGGTAGTCAACGCCGCGCTTTGCCTTATTACCAGAGTGAAGAAATCAAAATATTATGTATTTCATTTCCGGGTCGGTATCGAAGTTTATTTTTCATGTGGTAAAATTCAAGTGATTGCTCAGTACAAACATAACGTGAAGTTCAAGTTCGTCTCTAAGTTCACCTTACCTTAAATGAGGGCACACAGGAAAAAGTACCTTATAACTAAATACCCACAGACTGCTTTTACAAGACAAAAAAAAAACTTGAAACTACAAAAAAAACATACAACAAAGCAACTCCATTGAATTGTTGTTCAATAAAAATCTAATGTTGCGTCCATAAATCCGCATCCGTCAATGCGGATTTCATTGTCTTCACTACTTGAAGTCATTGTGGTTGGATTGCTATCGAATTTTACCAGTACGTGCGTGTATGTATGTATGTGAAACATTATCCCCTAACCGACATTTTATTATAATGTAACCACTTTACTCATTTTTGTGCAATATTCATTCGATTTTATTCGTTCCATTGAAATAAGAATAAAATAAGTTAAATATATCGGTTAAAATTGTTAAAATAAATTGAGATTTTTACATTTTATATAAGCAAAATTTTACTTTCTTTATCCTTCTTGTTACAACTTTATAGATAGATTATTATTATAATTGGCATATTGGATATAAGGCACAGTGTCTGACTATATACCTACATTGTGGGTTAAATTAAAAAAAGCCCAGCCAAGTGAGGGTCTGGGACGCCCACGAATAATTCCGCCCCACTATCTTGTCATAAGGGAACTTTCTTGAATATATATTTTAGCTTTCGGCTTTTAAGTATTTAATGTTATACAAGCAAAACAAATAGATCGGCTATAAAAATTTCGACTTACTACTTACTCAGTTACTCAGGCCAAGGCATAACATGCTCAGGATGTCATTTCACTTTTTACATAAATTCGTTATGTAAAAAGTGAAATGACACCCTGAGCCTGGTGATGATATATGAGTATCATGTTTCACTATACCATGAAACTCATATACCATGCATTGTCCCATCAGAAAGAAAATAAAATAATAATTTCCTCAAAAATGAATTGAACCAATAACTACCAAAATGACAACATAAAATGGACTAGAAATATTCAACACCCTAAAGGCTTTGACTCTAGTATTGCATTCATTAACTTTTATTAATATATTCTCATTACATCCACAATTAAAATTACGAAATGCGTTCGTGTAAATTCATTTGGAAACGAAATCGCAGTGAAGCATTTAAATGAAGACCCATTGTTCGGTTTAAACGAAGGGTTTGACATTATAGCTATATATAAACTTGTTATAGGTTATATGGATTTATTTACGCAGAATATCACGCTTTATCCCGCATTTAGCACGACAGGCAAAGAAGCTAGTGTTAAGGTTACGTAACTTAACACCGATACATGTCTTTCCAGTTATCGTAAAATTAGATAACTCGGTTTGGGTCTCCAGTTTCACGTCAAATTTGTGGCATTGGATGTTGAGTGGCGGAACATAACGCCGAATATTATTTTTGTGTATCCCGCGCGAGGTAGAGTAGGCAGAGGGAACCCGGGAACCTAGTGTCAAGGCACTCCGTTCCACTTCCGTTCCCCACTTTTATACGTATCTCCAAATACTTGTACGTAAACGAAACTCATATAGAGTTAATTTAAAAATTTTACATTAGGTTATAACTAATAATACAAATATAGGAAAAATATCTGAAAAGTTAACTTTTTAAATAATATATGTCAAATTCAAACTATTAAATGTATTTTTTTTTTTATTTGATTGATAATTTTAAATTTGCTTTCAAGAACATCTGATGAATAACTACTGAAAGCATTAGACGAGTATAGTTAACGAACTTTTATATTTACTACATACTCTAAGTTTTCTATTGTTCTGAAGTAAGTAAAATGTAAATGTTTTTATTGAGAATAAATATTTTTGAACCCAAATTTTTTTGAGTAACATCAAGTAATTGAGGTGGTGGTTAGCGGTGGGAAAACTTTTGGGCGATCGTATAACAAATAGTGCTGCACAGCGCCGGTTTTGTTTCGGATTATTATCTTGGTAAAATTTGAATTTCCTTAAAATGCACATTATCATCATTCTTTTGTTTAAATTTTCAATAAGAATGTTCATTCTTGTCCATTATATTTTTTAGGTAGGCAAAGCGAACCTGGAAACAGATGCTAAGACACCTGTTGGTGGCCAAGTGGCGAACGGAAGTATCGTTCCTATTTCAACACTTCCGTTCACCATTTTCCGTGAAATCCTGAAGGCATTGCATGTATAGTGGTGAAATTCACGCTACACTGATCTTCGTTACCAGAGCGCAGAAATTAAAATATTCCATATTTTATTTCCTCGAGTGGAAATCGAACCCACAAACTGTCGCGTTGTAGATGGCCCCTACTACTCATATTATATAATGAAATTTACCTCTCCCGTACATTATAATCTAAGGTACAACAACAGTATATATAAATAAAACGATGTATACGCTATCAACATTAATCCTGTAACGGCCTTTGTTTCCGTATTCCAAATCACTTGCGGTCTCCTTAACTACTTTACTTTGGAATGAGTGGTTTATTGTTACCTTTATTTTAGTTCAGTTCGGGGATGAAATGAAATAACAACGTGAAATTACTGAAAAGGTCACATCGTTGAAAGAATTACTACAAATGTTAAACGATTATTACATAATGGTTATGTTAAATATCTTATTAATCTGAATATATGAAATAAGCATATATGAATATATATATATATATATATATATATATATATATATATATATATATATATATATATATATATATATATATATATATATATATATATATATATATATATATATATATATATATATATATATATATATATATATATATATATATATTTAGATTAATAAGATATTTAACATACTTTTCAAGGACGGCACACATTTTGTATATTTTTATTTTATACAACATGAGTGTAAATACTTGCAAACTTTATTGTTCTCTTTCTTTTTTTTTCATTTATAACTCAATTTAATTGAAACGCTTAACATTAGGAAAAGACTGCCAAAATACAAAAATAGTAATTGCAATCAAATCGATTAAGCGCTTACTGCGATCAGCATGAATGTTCTCAAAAATAGATTTTGTCGTATATCTCCCATGTAATGACGACGAATTAAATTATTATATGTATCGGGTGTGTTTCCTTGGCAGCCCTAGACAACTTTCGAAACTTAATTTTCCTTCTCTTCCCCCCATTCTCTTTGATAATTGCAAATTAGAAATTAGTAACACTGTTAAAAATTTAGGTATTAAGGTGGACAGCACTCTCTCTTGGGTTCCTCACGTCCCCGAGCTGAGCCGTAAGATGTACTGCACGATAGGTAGACTAAAGAGATGGAAGAACCTTTTGCCCACTAAAACCAAAATATCCCGTGCACACTCACTCTTGCTACCTATGTTGGACTATGCTGACACCTGTTACCTGGATGTGTCACAAGAATTGCTCAATAAACTTGAACGCCTACAAAACCTAGTTATTAGGTTCATTTTTGGACTCAAGAAATTTGATCACATCAGTCAGCATCGTGCTAGGCTACAATGGCTCTCTGTAAAAGATCGTCGAAATCTCCACACTGTCACGCTCTCTACTCCATCCTTTGTCATCCTAATACCCCTTTTTTACCTTAAGGAAAGCTTCTCCTTCCTAGGCTCCAATTCCCGTATCCCACTCAGTCTTGTGCCGTACTCACTGTTATAGTAAATCCTTTACTGTTGAAGCAGTAAAGATATGGAATGTCTTACCACGTGACATTAGGCAGTCTCCTTCTATTAATATTTTTAAGCATAAAGTTAAAAAATATTATCTTCAAATGTAGTATATATATTATTGTTAAGATGATCTTTTTTTCCTTTTTTTTTTCTATTTTTGCTTTTTTTTTTATTTGACTTTTCTCCTGTATGAATGTATATGTATGTATGTATGTATTTATATTTGTAAATGTGTATGTATATTTAAATATATATGTATGGCTGTATGAATATTTATTTCATGTATTCTATGTATTTATTAATATGGGTTTTATATAATTATATTGTATATATTTGTGTATTTATGTATGTATATATTATAAAAATGTTAATTTTTATTATTGCACTTTGCACCACACTATGCCCGCACTACCTTATGATATCCTTTCGGAGTTTTAATTGGTTGCCTGGAAGAGATCACTCCCAGTGATAAGGCCGCCTTTGTGCATTTGGTAGCTAGAAATTATCATTATTATTATTATTATTATTATTTTTCTTGTTTATTACCTAAGTGTGCAATAAAGAATTTTTATGTTATGTTATTATATGTATCGATACATTAAAACACCAACTGATCCTTCACCATAATGATTTTTTTTTTAGCAAACACTCACAAACACATTTATGCGATTTGGATACCTTTCTTGTTATATTTGTAAAAAAATATTTTCCTTTTCTTATTGTGGAATATCACTTTGAATATTATAAATATATTGTATTCATTTTTTATACTGCGAATATTTGTAACAAATCTTCCTTCATACTTGTAGATAGTAAGAAAATAAATAGGTTGTAATAAGCGTATAAGAGTTTCGAAGTTAAAAGATAAGAACGTATAGCTTAGTTGGTCAGAACGATTGGACGGTTTCCAAAGAGGCTCCGGTTCAAAGGCCTTTCCTTAGTGTGGGACATCACTTTAAATATGGTAAAAATAGTTTCTTCTATTTCACAACATAATAATCAAAAATGTACTCTAAAATAAGAATGTTCATTAAATAAGGTAAAGTTAGTTAACATGCCCGTCGGATATGTCCTCCATTGTCGTACACATAAAAACCCTTTTATCCCTTAGGGTACAACGTAAGAGCTCCCGCGATACACGATGTCACTTCAAGGCGCCGTCAGATATACTTACTTTATTTATATATATTTACGCTTTTACTTGCGGCCAAAACGGTGGCTTCGCCTGCTTAAACTTATTTTAAAATTATAGCCTAATTTTACATGTCATAGTGTATATGTTATTTTGATGTATATCCGAGATATATTACTGTAAAGTTTCATCTAAATCCGATCAGTAGATTTTGTAAATTATGTCATAATGAACTTGCCAAATAAACGTAGGTAAAATAACAATGTAAGAATATGATCATACGCCGTGTGATTCCGACTTAGAATAGGATTACCTTGGTACTGATAGTGTCGTAAGAGGCGACTAAAGAGCGTGTGTAATAGTCACGTTATCAGCAAAGACAACATGCATGGGCAGACTCCACCGGGTCATTATCACCCCTGGCATTTAAAACCGGCGTTAAGTAGTGGCTTCGGCCACTCTGTTTTGAATTGGGTAATGCCGGGCCCCGGTGCCCATCCACTTTAAAGGCCGGCAATGCTCCTGTAGCTCCTGTACTTCCTCATAATAAGTTGTATAGATGCCGTTCCTCTGGAGTTACACGGGGCCGTGGGCGACGGTGATCATTTACCATCAGGTGAATCCGTGCGATTGCTTACCGTGTCTTATCCATAAAAAAAAGGGTATCATCGATCGGGTTGATGGCGATAATGGAGCCTGCACCGGATTTATGGAGACCTTCAGATATTTTTAGAATACCACTAGAGTTAATAATTACTCACTCAGCTTCACGCTGTATCCTATACATGGCAAGGTAGGCAGAGAGAACTTTAGAACCTAGTGTTAAGATACTTCGTTCCCCAGTTTCCGCTAAATTTGAGGTTTGTATGTTTTGCCTTATACCAGAGGAAAGAAATAGAAACATTAAATATTTAAATTGAAATTATTAAATATTTCATTTCCTCGTGTGGGGAGCGAACCCACAACCTGTAGGTTACGGTCACACGCTTGTGCCGCTGCGCCACGACAGGCCCCAGAGATTCATAATATATATCGTTGTTTTTTTTATATTTTTTATTTTGCAATAAAATATGTTTAGTGTTTTTTGTAATAAAAAAATATCATACTGTAAAACATATATATTTCGTACTACTTTCAAAAATATTAATTTGTACTACAGTAAAATTTGTTCAACTTACTACTGTTTAATTTCAAAGCTTAAAAAATGTTTATGAAAACATAAAAAATATTTAATAGAAGATCGGATCGGGATTTGAATCTACGACCATTAGGACACTTCCAAGAGTTTTTAACTTGTTTTCAAAAATATAAAAAAAATTATATAATTTTAAGGCGCCATCTAGCGGTAGTAAATAGAATCTCAATCATATCTTTGCTACAATGAAAGCTTTTAAGGTAATTCATAATAAACTGTACAGATGTCGTTCGTCGACAGAATAGCAAAATAATTATACAGTTTAAGAAAAACCTATTTCTCAAGCACCTTTGTAAAACTGTTTATTTCTTTATTTATAAAATTTTACAGAGTCCATAGAAAAATATCAATAATTAATAGAGAACAAAGTATAATATTTTCATTATTTTTCACTTTCCTACGCTGATCCCTGCCTATTTAATAGAATGGATAAGGAACCTAGTATTAAGAAATTCCTTCTTGAGTAGCGGAACTTGGCGTGTTTATAGTCTGATTTAAAATGTCTCTCGCGCTACAACAACCACAATATAATCTATGTAATAAATACGATAAGTAAATAAAACATCTTTATAAAAACTATACTTTTAATATTTACACATTATAATAATGATTAACTATAGAACATATTGTATATTAATGAAGACAATTTAAAAAACAGTTAAAGTAAAAAGGAATATCATGATTTGTTCAATGTTATTTAAAAATATATTTTGAAAACAACGTTATACAAGTGCATAAGATAATGAGTTTCATTTTTTTCAGCTTCTCGCTGTATCGCGAACATAATAGGGAAGGCAGCGGGAACATAGGAACCTAGTAGCAAACGCTCTGTTCCGTTCGAATTTTCAATGACTTTGAGCCATTAAGCGTTAATTGGCGGGAGTCAACACCGCGTTTTGCCTTTTACCAGAGCGACGAAATGTTAAATATTTAATTTCTTCGAGGGGTAATCGAACCCATGACATGACAGAACTCAGTTTAAATTAATCTTCATTAATACTTTTTGATTCGATTAAATCATATAAAACTTACATTTAATACAATTAATACATTGTAATTCTGAGATACTGAGATAAATCTGAGATACAAAAGAACTTTTACTTATATATAAAATCTCCATATCACAATATAAATTCAGTACATCGCCCTCAAAATATCGAGGAAAAAGTTCTGAAAATATATATTTCTTGTAACTTAATATAACCCATTAAATGCATATTCTGTTATGAAATATCATAGCTATATGTAGAACATTTCATAAACATAACCTTATCTAGATATTAATACCGCTAATAATATTGTTTGTTGGCAAATATTAAAACAAATTGTTATCAATAACTGTATAAAATCTGCCATTTTGAGTATAAAAGAGAGCATTAATTTAAAATATTTCAAAAAATATATTATGAAATATCCATTTAAAAACATATATATCCTGTCAAGAAATTTTAAAATTTACTGCAATAGTTTTTTTTCCATTTTAATTAAAAAATACTCAGCTTACAACTTGCTTACATCACTTTCCTTTAATTACCATAAGTTTTATCGTCTAAATTACGTAAATATCTACTTAAAGATTCAGATGTACTTTGCAAGATGCTTAACCCCAATCTGTATTTGAATTCAACCAGTCTTTTGATAAAATCGAAGATACCACCGTTTGTTAATGGAGGATACGTAATAATCTCTGGTGCGTACGTTGGTCTTGGTCTATTCGGTACAAATGGAATAGATGGCGTCATTTCAGATTTAGTTTCAGTGGTAGTTTCTGTATTAAGATTTTTAATTGTGGAATCCTTAGAATTGTTATCTATTAACAAAGGACTATATTCTTCCTCCAATTTAGTTGTTGGAAACACTTCATACACTTTAAAAGATTTAGTTGTTACATCTAATTCGTTTGACATTTCAGTTTCTGTGTTTTGTTTTTTGCCATCTATTGGAAGTGTTGAGATGCTTTCAATTACTTCGTTCTTTATTGTACTCGGTATATCTGTTTGTTCTTCCTTATTCGGATCTACTGATACAGCGTAAACAGTAAAAACATCCTTGGTTTCTGGTGTTATTGTGTCATCACTTTTTAATGCTATCATGTCTACAGGTGACGGTGATATTGGTCCACCTAATCCATCATCAATTTCATTACTTATGAAAATCTCGTTCTCTTTGTTTTCTCTTGCTGCCTTCAAAATTTCTTCAATAGAACCAACGACACCTCGTTTGCGCCGCACATTTCTTCGTTTTCTGTTTAATTTCCTTGGTCCATGTTCAGGTACCACTACTGGCGTGGCTGATTCAGTTAATTCTTTTGGTACATTTCCTACAACAAATTTATTGTCAGCTGTTCTAACGTTACTATTAATTTCATCTGAATATTTGTCATTTTCTGCTTCTTCTGCTTCATTATTTGATCCTAAGTACATCGATGTAGGGGAATAAGTTACAGGACTACTTGTTGATTCACCGTAGAACTGAGTATCATATGGATATACTGGCTTGAAATCAGCGTCTCCTGAAGGTTTCACACCATATACTACAGAGCTCGATAAGTCACTTCCATATGACGATATTGCCGACGGTCCTGTTTGAGGAGCTGCATATATAGGTTCTACAGCAGGATAGGGTGTAAAAGTTTGTGCTTTTTCATATTTCTTGTCAGCTGTGTATGCATGACGAGTTTCATATTGATAATGATTATAATTAATAGGTTCTGGATAAACCGCACCATGTGCTATGCCCGTCTTTTGTTGAGGATAATGCACATTACGATTTGGATCATAATTGCTAGCTACTTGACGATAACGTATATCTTGATCTTTTTTTACGGGGTATCTGTTTATGTAAGCTGTTTGGCCGGCGTATGGATTGAACTTTTGCTTTGAATGTACTGGCATCCCAGCAAGGACCGTTCCAAGCATTTCTTCTTCAGGCTGTCCATTACCTTCACTTGCATATTCCTCACCGTTATGTCTGTAAATATCGTCTTTTTTATCCACTTCTATAGTACGCCTAACTGGTGTAGCGAAAGGATACAAGAAGTAACTAGCAATGCCAACTAAACCAGCTAGCCCTATAACTCCAACACCCACAGAAGGCATTACTTCTCTAGAAAAATAATTATATATTTGTGTAGCAAATGGTCCTGTACTAGTATTTGGTTTCTTTGTAGTTTTATTTACTTTAGTTTTATTGGCAGTTTTGTTTGTGGTTTTGTTGGTAGTTTTTACTTCTGTTGAAATTGCTGTTGAACTTTCATTGTCAGGTTTCGTAGCTTTACGTTTTTTTGTTTTCGTTTTCTTTCTGTTTGAGGATCGTTTTGGTTTTTTAGTTGTCGTTGCAGGTGTACTAATTTCTAGCTCAATTTCTTGTTCCTTTGGTTCTGCCGGTAATAATGCAGACTCACTAAAAACTGGAGCTACTGAAGTTGTTGTAGTACTTGCTTTTACTTTATTCTTATTACTTTTCTTGGCTGGCTTTGATGTAACTTTTACAACAGGTGTGATAGAAACTGATGGCCTTTTAGTAAGTGCTTCAGTTGATGGTGCTAATGTAGTTGTACTTACTGCAGTGGTGCGAGTAGCAGAATTTT
This sequence comes from Eueides isabella, assembly GCA_019049475.1. Classification (NCBI taxonomy): domain Eukaryota; kingdom Metazoa; phylum Arthropoda; class Insecta; order Lepidoptera; family Nymphalidae; genus Eueides; species Eueides isabella. The sequence goes on along the minus strand of CM032389.1, from coordinate 1,918,001 downwards.
TATTTTTCTGAACATTAGATAGTACAGTATCCTTAATTTTATTATATACATTTTCATTAATTGCTGAACCTCCAGCGATTAAATCAGCTTTATTTGTACTGCCTATAATTGGTCGTTTTGCACTGGGTATTTTGTTTTGTGGCTTTTTCGTTTTATTTTTGCCAACTACTGGTTTTTGTTTCTTTTGAGTTTCCTCTATCTTTGTTGGTTCTGTTGAAACTGAAGCGTTGTCTTGGTTGGCTGGATTACTTAATAGTATCCAAGTTGATATACCTTCTTTAGTCGTTGAGGATTCATTTGAGGCTTCTCTATCTCCCAATTCTAATTCTTCCATCGTGACTGGCACTGCTACGCCTGCATGTGAATTTTCAACCGATTCATTGCCGTCATCTTTTCTAGTTTTTATCTTTTGTTTTTGAGCAATTTGAGTTTTTAATTTTGGTGGTATTCTTGTGTCTGGCACCGCAGCAACTGTATTGGATTGGTTATTAGATTTGTCTAATAATTGTGTTGCAACTTTTTTTATAGATTCTCCAATAATTGGTTGCTTATTCTTGACATCTCTAGCAGTATTTTCGTTTTGTGGCGTATCATTTCTTTTTTCAGAACCCTCGCTGATTCTGAAATTTAAAAGTGAATAATTTAAAAAGTGTTATATCATCGTACCGTAATGTGAACGAATTATTACAATTTAGAAAGGACATCAATTAAAAATAAAACAAATGCTTTATTTATTCAATACTTTATTTAAAAAATAAATTATCAAACTTGAAATTATATACTTTATTATATACAAACCTTTAAAAAATATCACAAGCATTACTTAATTTAACTAAAATAAAATAAATAAAAGAAATACGGATAATAAACATAAAAATAAGATTAATTGTGTTTTAAATTAGTTACTTTTTATTTTCCTGATTTTTTTTTTAATGAATTATAATTAAATGGGGAAGAAAACAATAATGTACATAAATAAGTGCATTTTTTACATTATGAATGCGTATAATGTAGACAAAGGCTATTAGATCATATTTGATTATCGTTAAAGAAGTTTAACTTTAGCCTTGTGCCTTTGATGTATATCATTTGCAAATATTAAATATCCATTTCTTCGAGTGAGGTTTACAGTTACACACTTATGCTCCTGCACTTCGACAGACCTCTATAACTTTTTTTTATGATCTGTGATAATAAACTTTATTTTTTATCTTATCTACTATGATTTCACTCTGCGAATCTATAAGTTCTCACGTCTTGAAATCTCCAAATTTCACAATTGCCTGCACGCTCACTGTAAGAATTTTAGCTAAAAATATTTATTACGCGGCAAGATACATACAAAATGCAACATAAACGATGCATACATTCTTTTTTTGTACTCTAAGGAGCCGTGAACCTATGCCTGTATATATTTTATATTTATTCCAGCCTGATACCTACAGTTGATCTTGAGTTAAATGATCCTGGCATACAATAAAGTGATTTTATAAGGCTCATTTTTTATCCTTTTGAAGATGAAAAATGATGACAATTATAGGATTTGTGAAGTATATTTAATAATTTAATATATTATAAGTGAAATATGCTTCGATCAACTATTCATAGATTAAGTGTCACACTCCAAAAAACGACCCGACAAATAAGAGCACAAACAGAATTGTGTTCTTGGTCGTTTTTAGTATGTTCCAACCATAGCCAATGTGCTGACGTGACAAAATGCCTCCGTGTGCTTATAAAAATTGTGTAAATAACCATCGCAACAGTAAGGTTTTAGAAGGAATATCTTTCTTTCGGTAAGCACATTACCGAAAGAAAGATATTCCTTCTGAAAATTCGTTAGAATTAATTTTAAAATACTTAAAAATCAATATTAAACAATTAAATAACAAAATTCCGTCGTTTGACCAATATTGGCGATAACACTACCAACGATTTCGTCAAATAACGGTAAGTTTGGGCTAAGAAATGCATAGAGAGATGTTTAAATTTTTTTTATTATATTTATAATAACTTTATATATATTTTTTTGTACTATAGTTTTCCTACTGACTCATTTCGCTGTGCATAATGGGTATCTATTGTCGCCTAAGAAAGAAGGGAAGAATACTCAACGGCGTAGATTGGTAAAAGTAGCGATTCCAAAATTGCTAGTATAATTAATAAATTAAAAAATGTTTTTTTTGTTTACATATACAGAATACACAAAATAAAAAAAAAATAAAAAAATATTTATTATAGGCTGCATCTTCAATTCTAAATGATACCAGAATCAAGACAATGGCTGTTTCCGTCAGCTCTAATTCTTCTAATACTTTACTATCGGACATTACATCTTTGCAAGATACTCCTAGAAAAGGATACTTAAAAAACAAATAATCGTATCACACTAAATAGTACTTACTAAAACGAAACAAAGTAATAATTTAAACAAAATTAATAAACGTTTTAAGAAAAAAAAGTCTTCGTTAAAAAATATTATCATATTTTTTGAATTAAATGTGCTTAAAAAAAATCCGTCGATGACTCAGTATTATTAGATCGATTGAAAAATGTAGAAGTAGCGTATGTCTTATATCTATTACGCGCTAGTCGAAACTAAACCTTAAGTTACGAGAATAAGGTATGATTTTATTAAATAGATTTTTTGTCATAAGTCTGTGTGTAATAATGTTCGGCATTTGTGTTTATATTGAGTGGTGCCACTTTTTTGAGCCGTATTTGTATGCAACGCTTAATCTAGTGAATAGTTGATTGAAGGAAATATGTATAATAATTTGTTAAACAAATTATTTCACTATTTGAATACACATTATTTTGCTAATGCACTTCAAAAGTTATCATTTTTTATTATGCCATTTTCCTTACGGCAAGTATTCATTTTAAAATGAATTCAATAAAAATTAACAAAATCAAACATGAGTAGGTATAACAACAAGAAATAAAAATGTTATTACTTTGAGGCCATCAAAAAACATACTTTAAATGCGAACTTATCTCTCATTTCGGAAATAGTACATTTGATTTGAGTTTTATTAAATATTTATTTTTCAGTCCAGACCAGAGAAACATCTGCAGTATAAATTTGCTTACAAACAAAATCCCAAATTATATTTGGTTACTTATTTACTTCTACTTAGCTGCACGCTATATCCCTGGCGGGGTAGACAGAAAGAAGGGAGCGCCAAACGCTACAGTATCGGCATACCTCTTTCACCTTGTCCACTGTCATCAACTTCTTCATATATGCCCACCATGCGTCTACTATACCACGATACTGTGTTTTCGAAGATCAACCAAGGTCTCTCCTCTTACCACTCGCTTCAATAATATTAATTAAAGTATATCGTATCGCCTATAAGTGAATATGTCTTATCTCAAAGTTATGAGATCTCCTAAAAGTTTGATGGCTTATTACACAATACATACTAAATTTGTTTAAAAAGAAATCAAATTATATTTGGTTGCCTAAATAAAATGAATGCAAATTTCAATTAAATTGTCTTGTCTCTATGTTATGAGATTTGCCAAAAGTGTAATACTTTACGCCTGTAAACCTTATTTCTTTCTTTTCTTGTGATTTTTGTTATTATTAATATTATAGTTCCTATTGTGTACATCTTGGATTTTAGTAATAGATTTCAATACATTTTCCACTCCCTCAAACCAAGAAAACTGAAAGTAAGTGTCATGATAACTTTTAATATTTCTCTTATTTGGCTGCCATCTTCTATTATTTGGAAAAGAATTTAAATGCCAAGCTTTATTATAATCATCCCATTCCCAGTATGGTTTATAAATTGGATACTCTGGTAATTCTCTAGCAGAAAAGGCCCACGGCGTAAATAGAGCTGCTAAGCCTGAAGCACCAGCAAATAACAAAATTATTGGAGTTAAAATAAATGATACAGCACTAAAACTGAAGGGATTAATTGCTGCTAGCCAACTAAACACGCTAATAGCAGGCTTAAAAAAATCTATAACAGAGGAAAAAATATCGTCATCTTCATTTGGTCGACCTGGTTTTGTATATGTGGATAATGCAGAAGTAGGGGAAGCATAATTAGCTGGTTCAGCTGATTCTGTTTCTACATTGCTAACAGCATTATAATTGGATAGCTCTAATTCTTCGTTGGAAACATCTTCAGCTTGCTCATCATTTTCTTGTGATTCTCCATAATCATCTGTTCCCTCATCACTACTAGATACATCTAATGGTAAGCCAAACACATCAGTTAAGGTTGTATCTGTGTCTTCCTCAGACTCAACTACAACATTTTTGTTTACAACATTCGTATTAACAGCTATATTAAGATCTGGACAAGCTTCCTTGCCTTGACCTTGAAAGGTATTATTGAGAGTTACAAATATTGTAGGACAATCGTCCGAAGAAGCGCTATATTGTTCAGGTCTAATAACTATTCTATCTGTATAACCCGTTAAAGGTGGAAATGTTGTTACATCAAAATTGTTCCCAGGATAAGGTGAGAAGTTACTAACGCTGTTGTAAGGGGCTGGATCTTTTGGCTTATTAGTTTTTATGGGTTTATTATTTGGCCTTTTATTGGGTTGATAATTATTGTGGTCTGGCCAAGGTTTAGGATATCCAACGTTTGTGATAATAGGAGTCGGCCTAGGTGTAGTAAAGACATAGCTTGGGCGTGTTAAATAAGGATCTGATAGATGAACATTACTAGAATATGTATAAGTTTCTTCATATTGTGGTTTGGGCTTATTATATGTAACCGAGTATTGTTTATTATTAGACTGTGTATAAAATACATTTTTATTATTTTCAGTAGATTCATCAAACATTTCAGTACTAGAAGTATACGGTATTTTTACACTGGTAAATGAATTTACTAAACTTTCCCTTTCTTCTGATATAGTAGTGTCGTGGGAAATTATTGAATCGTCATACTTTGTATTATCACTCCATGTTGTAACAACCTTTTTAATAATTGGCTTATTTGCATTTTTTATAGGAAAAAGTTCGTTACGATAATTTGTATGTTTCACATTATTTTGTGTTGCATGATTTAATCTAATTTTACTTATTTTACGTATAACACGACTTGTTCTTGAGTTTGGGTTAAAAAAAGATGCATTTGAGTTGTTAGTAGTTTCTAAGGATGTATCATTAAAGGTCCTACTCAAATCATTGTTGACACTTAAAATATACTGAAAGGGTAACTTATAACTAACATTATTATGCTTATAACTATACCTTGGTGTGACATCGGTTGATTTATCAATGTCAACATTAACTCCTAAAGTTGTAGATTCTATTTGAGGTCGTGAATACACAAACTGACTAAATAAAACTAACACTAATACTAGGGTCCACTTTACACTATCACTTTTTTGCCGCGACATTTTCGACGTCACGAACTGTACCTGAAACGAAATGAAAAAGGACATGTTAGATCGTACTGTCATTTCCTTAGTAAAAAATATAAAATGTTACAGTTGCTGTTGCAAATGTTTAACCGATACAATGTTGCACGTAATATTTACGGTTATTAGTTAGTAAATGTATATTAAGTAAAATAGTTTATTTTTTACATAAATTTATTATTTTACTTTAAAAATTATAATTAGAAATCATTACATTTTATAATAAATTGTCACTCCCGCACAAAGTAAGGTAGGCAGAAGGAACCTGGGAACCTAGTGTTAATATATTCCGTTCTCATTGAAATACTTTATTCCTTATCCGACGAATCCTGAACTAAACATTTCACTTTGTTTCATTACCAAAATATGAAAATGAAGATATTTAACATTCCATTTTTTGATGTGGGAGCGAACTTACAACAAATACCAAATATTATTGTTGAACGTTCGTTTTTCGAATGAGCAGTATGATGTTGGCCCTGTTGGCCTCTACAGCGTCACCGGACTTGTGGAGGCCGAGATAAAAGAGCTCTGACCTTAGCTTGGTTACTATGGAAGGCACCAATAATAGAGAAGACGGTGTCGCAAGGGCGTCTCCTGTGGGATTCAGACCACGACTTGCGTACGCCGTTTGTAGTTAGGCCTACTGGGTAGAGCTCTTAATGTCCTTTTGGAATTTCAATTGCGGGCTCGTCTCGCGCTAAGGCGCGATTGGGCCACAGAATGTTTAGCGTGTGTGTGCGATGGTGTCTAGCCCTACCTACATATCTCGCTTCGTTCGCTTTAGTAATGTGGTCAGAATCATCGGTTAATATTTGTTGAACGTAAAAATTAACTTTTATATAACCTGCAATTGGGTATAGCAAAAGAATATATCGCTAGTCAGGCAAATTAAATTATATATAAAATTGATAAGAACACATAAATTATATATGGAGCCTGTCGTGATGCAAGAGCACTAGCGTGTGATTGTAAAGACGGCATGTTGGTTATTCAATCCCCGAAGAATTAAAATAGTAGATATTTTCAAATGAAATATTTAATATTTTCTCTGATAAGCGTGACCTCAAGTTGCGCCACTCAATATGCAATATTTCAAATTTGGCGAAAAGTAGGAATCAGAATGGAGGGTCTTAACACTACGTTATCAAGGTCCCTCTGCCTAAGTAGTCATATGCGGGATAAAGCGTGAAGTTGAAAAATATTAACATATTTTTGAAAAAAATGCTTACAAAATATTTTTTACCGCTACTCACAACGGAAATAATAAAAAAAATGTATAAACCTTTCGAATAGGTAAACTAGAACCGTTATCTAATTAACGTCGTATGATGTTCCGTTATAACGAGTAATATTCATAACATTTAATATATTAAAACGTTATTTTATGTGAAATTTTGTATTTCTTTAGTTTTCTATAAAGAAAATGTCAAATAATCTCTTAAGCATGATTAATTCCAAACAAAGATAAAATACATGTGGTTATTTCTTTATATTATTTTCAATTTAAACTATAATTTTGGTGGCCTGTGGAAGCTGCAAAAGCGATATGTTGTGGGTTTGATCATCACTCAAGGAAATATTTTATAACTCGCTCTGGTAACTAGGCAAAGCGCGGCGTTGACTTCCGCCACTCAAAACGCAATGCCCCCGAAATTTGGCTCCCGTTCCTGTTTGAACTAAGTGAATATTTTTTTATAATTATAATGTAAGTACTAAACTTAAATTTTAAAATTTTAAAAAGCGTATAAAAATTTTGAACGAAGCAGGATTTGAACCCGCGCCTCTGGAATACCGTTCGTTTCGAATTTTTATACGCTTTTTAAAATTTTAAAATTTAATTTTAGTATTTTCTGTCCTAAGTGTGGAATAACACTTTAAAACATAGTAAAAATATAATGTAAGTGTTTATAAACAAAATTGGTTGACAAAATTGTTTTAACAACCAATGACTTAATAAATCATTGGTATTTAGTTTGTTTTTAATTGCAAAACTTGTCATGTTTAACAGAAAAATGCTTAGATATTTCATATGTATCTAGGTAGGCGATATATAAGCGAAATCAGCAAATCTGGATTATATTGATATTTGTATTTGAAATATCAAACGCCGCGAAAAAAACCAGAATAAAAACTTGTTATAAACAAGATCTCCACAATTCCTTCTTAGTTTCAGTAAAAGTCTAATAAACATCTATTCAACCGTTCCGAAGATTCACCCGGACAAACACAAAGATTATTCATTGTATATTATTTATTATTTTCATTAATAGAATTGTGGTTAAATAAAATTGATGAGGATTTACAATTTAAATATTATTATTCAACAAATTCACTTTTGTGGTCGCTAAGGCACTTTCATTTGCACATAATGTATTTACCACGTTATGACACATAAGCTTTGTTAAAAGTTTTGTTGTATTTTGTTTAAAACCGGTTAAACTCCACTCGGAAAAATGAAATATTTCATATTTTCATTTCTTCACTCTGGTAACAAAGTTAAATCTGGTAAATGATACATTGATACATTCAACTTGCAATCCTTCAAATTCGACAGAAAGTAAGTCACGGAAGTGTTTTAATGGGAACAATGTGGCTAAGCAGTAGATTTCCAACTTCCTTATGCTCATCCTGCCATGAGCAGGATACAAAGCTAATAAAAAAAAATATTTAAAAAAACGATAAGCCTCACTTATATTAAATTCATAACATTTCAATTTCAAGACATCAAATTCAAAATGAGGACACAGAATAACGTGTAGCGTTATTTTCTTTATTTTTTATCTTAAATACTTTTTTCGTTATCGTGACATTTCGTTTCGGAAAGGCTAACGACCTAACGGCCCTGACCGAAACCGGAATAACATTACTGACCGAATAACTAAACTGGTTTGCAGTCTCTGATTTAGAGGTCTTTACCAAAAAATTAATGCTACTTCAGATAGAGATTTATATTTAATTTTAAATTTATTGGTTTCGATTCAATTGAATTGGCAAAAATATGTAAAATATTCAAACTTGAGGCCGTCACGGCATACAGCGGCGTTGAGTTCCGCCATTTGAAGCGTTATATCATCAAAATATAATAGAAAGTGTAGAACAGAGAGTGTTTATACCAGATACCTAATGAACTAGAAAAAATAGATACCTTACGCCTACCTTGCTATACAGGAAACGGTTTGTAACTGCATTTTTAAATTTAAGTTTTATTATTAATACATTACTTGTTGATTTTTATATTAATTACTAATATACATATATATATATATATATATATATATATATATATACATATTTTAAAAGTAATTTCAAATAAAAAAATCTGAAGAATCAAAGAGATAAATCAATATGTACATAACATAAAAAAAGCCTACCTAACTTACAAGATGTCGTTGAACTCTTTTATATGAAATGTCGATAAAATGGTAAACTTAAGAGAATTTACATACGAACTATTTGTTGTGTTACTTTTTTATATATAAATGTTCTTTTTATGTACTTTTTTTTTGGCTTCACGCTGTATTCTACACTACGCAGGGTGGGCAGAAAAATACTTATTTTCAAAAATAGCAAAAATACTCCTTTAAATATTATCCGCGCTTTCTTTCCAAAATTAGAATATTTCATTTTCTCTAGTAGAAATAGAATCCACTGACTGTCGCATTTTCAGACACGCTTGTGCCCCTGTGCCACGACTGGCATTAATTGATAAAAAATGCCGTGAACGCCAAATGACACGTTCAGTGTAACGAAGTTTCTTCTCGGTTTTTCCCAGTTTCGAATAAAATACTGAAATCAACTAAAGGCAGTAAATACGACAATGTTCGATGCTCACTCGCTCAATTTTTTACAGCTAACATACGAAGTATTGATAGAAAGTAAAACTTTAAAGCTAGAAATTCTCATTTATTGTTGAATACCATTCTTAAGGAATTGAATTCGATCTTGACAATGATTCATAATAAAATTTTATGCCGTTTATTAAGTTGTTATAAAATATGGAGATATCCTTTTAGCAGCAACCTACTTTTACTTTTATGGGTTTTTATTTAGTTAAAGTTTAGTTTAAATTATTTTTGTCATTATTTTGTATAATTAAATTGCTGAAAGTGGTAAAGGTCAAGTGCTTTACTTGACTGTAAACTAGTGATAAGTTCAAATCGACACAATAACTTACTTTCAATTGTGTCTTAACAAAAGACACCGACAGACGGCGCTAAACTCCGCAATTCAACACAAAATGCCTCTAATATCGTACTGTAACATCAACAGTATACGTTCTATAAAACAATCTAATTTATATATCTAATTTCCTCAATATCAAAGTAATACACAAAACGGCAAGCGTTATATAGTCTGCCTTTTCTGTACATGGAAAACCAGCGGTTCGAGTAGAAATGAGGACGCATTCCGATACGTGCGTCTCCAGTTATATGATTAACATAATTGTCATGGTCCACATGTTTTGGTACTATTCACAAGATGTGATAGCGTTCTTGATACTTAATCTTAGATTTTTTTAATTCAGCTTTACGCTGTATCCCGCACATGGCAGGATAGACAGAGGGAATTGGGGAACCTAGTGTTAAGACATTACATTACCTTCCCCACTTTCCGTCAAATTCGAGACATTGCGTTTTGAGTGGCGGAACTCAACGCTGCGTTACGTCGTGTTACCAGAACGAAGGAATTGAGTTATTTCGAGTGGAAATCGAACGTTTAAATTTGTCGCTGTTATATTCATGCCACGACGAGGAAATGAGACCTTAATTTCCTTTTATTTTAAGTTATTGTAGATCGATGTGAGTTCGAGTGTAAAGACGGTGGTTGTAGATTCAATTCTCAGTTGGAGGATTACGCTTATACTATTATTAGTTTCCGAATCAAGTAGAAATAAAAGGCGTTCAGTTTTACTACTTAACTTTTTTTTTTTTTATAGCTTCACGCTGTATCCCGCACTAGGCAGGGTAGGCAGAGGGAACTCGGGAACCTAGTGTAAAGACACTCCGTTCCACTTCCGTTCCCCACTTTCCACCGAATTTGAGGCATTGCGTGTTGAGTGGCGGAACTCAACGCCGCGCTTTGCCTTATTACCAGAGCGAAGAAATGAAACATTAAATATTTAAATTGAAAATATTAATTATTTCATTTCCTCGACTGGGGATTGAACCCAGAACCTGTCGGTTACAATCACACTCTTGTGCCGCTGCGCCACGACAGGCCTCAACTACTACTTAACAATATCTGGAAATTGGACGAAAAGGTGTACTTAACAGGTAGTACCTGGAAATAGGATGCTTTAGCATTGAAATCTCCTAGCCTATTCTCTATATGCGGGATAAAGCTTAGAATGGAAAAAATATATAAATAGAGGCCTGTTAAACTGATATATATATTAATTTTCTTGTTCTAATGAGCCAAAGTGCAACGCTGAGTTCCGCGAATAAACACGCAATCCCCAAATTCGATGGAAAGTGGGAAACGGAAGTGTCTTTATTGAAATGGAGCACCCTAAACCTAGGTTCCCTCCGCCTTCCCTCCTATGTACACTATACTACTTACGTCATAATAACTTCAACAAATATTAATATATATTTATATAAACTTTTACTACCTACTGAGCTTAGAAAATTTAAATTTAATTTCATGTTAGGTTATGAGAAGGAAACTTCCCATAGGATTTGTCGAAATTTCCATGGACACCTTAACATCCAGATAAGTAAATTTGAAGAGAACTCTAGTAAATATACACTTCGTATTCAACAAACACGTCTGTTGTCATACTAATAATATAGCGGCCCACGGAAACACTTTCCAACTTATGTCACTGTATGGGCGGCCGCCATAGAAAATAATAGACTCCTATGTTCTGCTTTATTAATTTACTACGAAATGTGTCGTTACAAAATGTATGTGAAATATTCTGTTTTCCGTTACATTACGAGTATAATGTGATAATGCCTATCGTGGCGCAGGGGCACAAGTGTGTGACTGTAAATGATAGGTTGTTGGTTCGATTGCCACTCTAGGCATTTAAATACAATATTTTTATATTTTTTTATTTATAAGGAATACAATAAAAAATGGAATTAAAAAAAAAATCTATATAAAAATTAATAACTCAATGCACCATCTATTAAAATGAATATGGCATGCTTTATAGTGAAAAAAAAACTCTGTTTACAATTGATTAGACGAAACAACATTAAAATTAACAATATTACAACACAGTTCAAAATGTTCTTTACATATTTTACAGTTTATTTTTAAAATTTCGAGGAAATAAATGAAATATGGGCTAATATTCCTACCAATAACTGTACTTCGGAGAGGTCTTACGAAAGGAGCAATTGGCTTTCGTGGATACCGAGACGGGGCATTAAGCTTAAATTTGGATACTTACAGTAAATCCAATAATTTTCTTCCTAAAGTGTACACGTTTATTTATTAGCTTCACGCTGTATCCTGCACATGGCAGAGTAGGCAGAAGGAACCTAGGAGCCTAGTATTAAGACATTTCGTTTCCTTTCCCACTTTCCGCTGAATTTGAGGCATTGCGTGTTGAGTGGCGGAGCGCAACGCCGTTTTGCCAACAGAAGTATTAAGTGAACGCTTCTTAAAATGTGTTAGTTTTTTGGTATATGAGTTCAGTTTCTTGGCTTTATTTTGAGTAAACGCCAGATACTAAAGAAAACGTTTTTGCACCCTCTCTATCCGTAAATAGGGTGCGGGTACGAACTATGCGGCTACCATGTACGCTTCCATACTCTAAAATGCTCCTTACTAAGCTGTTATATATGATTATTTTAGTATCAGTATTATGAAAAATTTTGCTATTCTGAAGAACAAAACCTAATATTTTTAAGGCTTTTGTGACTATATATATATAGACAATATGCCTATGTGGGGCAAAAGTCAACTTTTCGTCGAATGTCACGCCTAGATCGTGGGATACAGCGTGAAGCTGAAAATAATATTATGATGACTGATTGTTGTCGTTGGTTCGATTTCCAACTGAGTTTCTTCTCTGAATTTCTCGTTCTGTTTAGGTTTCAGATTTCTGATAGACATATGATGGATTTTTATTGATATTAGATACTGTATAAAAACACAGTGTTTACATATTTTTTTTTAATTTAAACTGCCTTATATTTAAAAAAACCACTGAAGTTATTGAAAAAGAGAACTTAACTATTGTTAAAGATCAATTCATTCATCTTTTAGGGACGTCATGGCGTACAGGTGAAAAGTATTGAAAACGTAATTAACTCGAAAACTAAATGGATAGTGGGAAACTGAGAGTCTTAACCCTCGGCTCTCTCTGCTTTATTTTCTCTGCAAGAAAAATCGTAAAGCTGTATGTTTTTGTTAAACAAACATTCGAGATTAGAACACAAATTAGGCCGGTTGCAGCGCGGAGGAGCACAAGCATGTGACTCTTAAGAAGAGGTTGTAGGTTCGAGTCCCACTCGAGCAAATTAAATATTTAATATTGTAATTTTTTTCGCTCTGGTAATTAGGCGCGGCGTTGAGTTCCGCCACTCAATACGTAATGCCTTAATTTTGGCTGAAAGTGACGAACGCAGTGTGATAACACTAGGTTCCCAAGTTCCTTCTGTCTACCCTGCCGTGTGCGGGATACAGCGTGAAGCTGAAAAACAATTGAACCCAAAACCTCCATTAAGCCAATTTCTATACCAGAACAATCACCAAAAGAAAGTTCATGAGGCTAATTTAGTATAAGAATCAATTGTTTTAATGTCGTGATGTCTAGTCCCGTTGCTTGACGAATTGTACGGAATGTAGAACACAGCCTTAAATGCTTACTTTGTTCTATAACCTACTTGAGTACCTGATTTATATTGTTACTTCTTAGTAGGTTCCCGCATTTTGTAACATAGTTGTGGGGATGCAGGGAACCTGGGAACCTGGTGTTAAGATAATCCCTTCCTGTTACAACACTTCCATTCCCCACAAACTTCTGTGGAATTATATATTATTTTTTAGGGTACCAATGGCCCTTATTTGGATGAATCTGATTCGCTCTTGACCTTTTTTTATCGGATGGCTAACTTCAAAGGCATCATATTTTATTTAATTAAATAATTTATTTTATTACTATATACATATATGTACTTGTTATAAATAGTGCCTTATGCCTTAAGAAATTGCTAAGTAACTTAATAATTATAAAAATATTTAATCGTTCGGCGTTAAAAGTGATAGGTTACGAGTTCTATCCCAACTCGAAGAAATGAGATATTTAATATTTATATTTCTTCGCTCTGGTAACAAGACAAAGCGCGGCGGTGAGTTTCCTCACTCACTACGCATAGCCACAAATACAGAACGGAGTGTCTTAACACTAAGTTCATAAGTTCCCTCTGCCTACCCTGCCATGTGTGGGGCACGTACATATTTATTTTTTGTTAATATAAAAAACTTCTGTGTTAACGTATATAATTTTACAATATAAAAATTAAATAATTATATCCTTTAACATATAAGTATTTTATATGAACATTTTTTTTATTTTCCAAAAAATAAGAAAACGAAATTAATTTGTTTAGCTACAAAATTACCTGAAGACAACAATTATAAAGGTAAGCACACTCTACCCCAAAATTTCCAATTTCAATAAAATCTAAATAATCTATTCCCCCGTGTGATAATTGAATCCACGAAAGTCCCGTTTAAATCAAAATTGACTGTTCATCTGCATCTCCACAATATCTTCTTTAGTCATTAATAATTATACTGTATTTACAAATGCAATTACGTTACGTACAAAATTAGATCAAAATACATATATTTTTTCAGCTTAACGCTGGTTCTCGCCCCTGACTGAGTAGGCAAAAGGAACTTGGGAACTTGGGAACTTGGGAAATATTCGATCCTTGAAAATATCCCAGTAACTATACCACATGTATATCTAAACACCGGCTGCAAATTTCTCTACCGAGATGTATATATAAGCTAAGAGACTGAGCGAAAGTAACCCTAATATAGGGAAACACAACACTGACCACAGACCTACATTCATTAGAGATGCCACTTTCACCTACTTTTGCTATTTAGTGTAATATATATTACTAAGAAATTTCTTATTGAGTGTTTTATATACAGTCACTCTTACTCACTCAGCTTCACGCTGTACCCCGCACATGGCAGGGCAGGCAGAGGGAACCTGGGAACCTAATGTTAAGACACTCTGTTCCACTTCCGTTCCCCACTTTCCGCCGAATTTGAGGCATTGCGTGTTGAGTGGCGGAACTCAATGACGCATTTTTGTTACCAGAGCAAATAAATGTAAACATATTTTTTTTAATTTTTAAATAATAAATATTCCATTTCCTCGAGTGGGAATCGAACACACAACCTATCGTTTACAATCATGCGCTTCTGCCGCTGCGCCACGACTGGCCTCAATGTTTTATATACATATATATTATGAAGCGCTTTATCCTGTGTTTAAGAAAAGTAAGCAAAAAGAACCTGAGAAGCCAGTTGTCAAGATATATATATATATATATATATATATATATATATATATATATATATATATATATATATATATATATATATATATATATATATATATATATATATATATATATATATATATATATATATATATATACATATATATATATATATATATATATATATATATATATATATATATATATATATATATATATATGTATATATATGTATATATATATATATATATATATATATATATATATATATATATATATATATATATATCTATATATATATATATATATATATATATATATATATATATATATATATATATATATATATATATATATATATATATATATTATACCGTGAAAATTAAATTCAAATATATATTTTATTAATTATATTTATAATATTATATATAATTGTAGCTGCTAGCTCTCGGCTTCGCCTGCTTGAGCTACAATATTATTTATTTTGTGTAGCAATTTAGAAAAAAATAATTTATACTGATATAACGTATTTTATTTAAATCTTAACATTGATTTATTATATTATAATAATTGTAATTATATATGAGGCCTGTCGTGGCGCAGCGGCACAAGAGTGTGACTGTAACCGACAGGTTCTGGGTTCGATCTCCCCCAGTCGAGGAAATGAAATATTTAATATTTTCAATTTAAATATTTAATGTTTCATTTCTTCGCTCTGGTAATAATGCAAAGCGCGGCGTTGAGTTCCGCCACTCAACATGCAATGCCTCAAATTCAGCGGAAAGTGGGGAACGGAAGTGGAACGGAGTGTCATAACACTAGGTTTCACTTCCGTTCCCTCTGCCTACCTATAAATTATATATTTGACCTGTTTATTTGTGTTTGCTCTTGCCTTAGCTCCATAATGAATATACTTTTTCTTTTCAATTGAAAAATCATTTCATTAATTGTGGAGCTAAGGAGCCTTATTCATGACGGTGGTTCTTAGATGTTATATGAAAACCTATAAAATAGTTTAAGCTAACATTTTGTTAAGCTGAGGTAGTTATTTTATGAGTTCAGATTTTTCAAATTGATAACAAGACAAGGAAAGCTTCAAAATTCGGTCGAAAGTAGGGTAATGGAAGTGTCTTAGCGGGAACAGAGGATAGCACAGGTTTGATTAGTAATTGTCAAAATGAAGTATATTTTATTTTTCTCCTCTGGCACCAGAAAGTGTAACGTTGTTTCCCTACTCACCACAAAATGTCTCAAATTCAGCTGGAAAGTAGAGAAGTATTTAGGCACAATTTTTTCCTCTTTTTATACTGCTATATTTGAAATAAAAAATAAATAGTCAGACATATACCTCGCTTACGTTCTAAATTTACGTAGACATTTTACTGTGTAACTAACGATAGATAGAAATATATTCTTTTTTCATATTGCTAGTGTTATCTTCATACAATTACTCTATATGTATATATATATATATATATATATATATATATATATATATATATATATATATATATATATATATATATATATATATATATATATATATATATATATATATATATATATATATATATATATATATATATATATATATATATATATATATATATATATATATATATATATATATATATATATATATATATATATATATATATATATATATATATATATATATATATATATATATATATATATATATATATATATATATATATATATATATATATATATATATATATATATATATATATATATATATATATATATATATATATATATATATATATATATATATATATATATATATATATATATATATATATATATATATATATATATAATGCTTTTCTTTTATTAAATAATTTTAAATCACGTAAGTGAATTCACAATTAAATATGTCTTACTTATATATAACGCTTATATACTTATATATATAAATTGTAACCGATCACTGACTGTATATGGTATATATATTTAAAAATCTTATAGGGGGCGTTTCTCTAATCTAAATATAGTACAGTAACTTTACAGTCATAGTAAATAAAAAAGAGACGTCAATTTAAAATATTAATCAAAAAGAAAGTACTTGATTTTATTTAATAAAAAAGCGTAATTTAAGACAACGGAGCCGCGGGATATTTGCTAGTTTAAAATATTTTTTTTTTCAACTATTTTCCGCATAATGCAAGTCAGGAACATAGTGTTAAGACACTCCGTTCCCATTAAGACACTTTGGATTCCTATTTTCGTCAAATTTGAGATATTGCGTTTAAGTGGAGGAACACAACGCTGATTATTTAATTTTTTTTTTTTACAAAGAAAAATCCGTTTTTATAAAAACAATTCCATCTTACCGTTACGAAAACCCGTTGATGCACACACGCGTTAAACACAAGGTACACGATTCAACTGTCAGCTTCTACGGCCAACGGTATATCGGTCTACTTCCGACGCGGTACCTGTTTTACCTCAACGAGTGTGTTACGATACGATAGTTTCATTTATATGTTAAGACCTTTGTAGTGAGCGGTTATAGGTTCGAGTCTCAATTGAAGTAATTAATTGTTTTTATATTTAATATTGTCTGGTTATTCGCTCTGGTAAGGAAATAATGCTGGTCGATGAGTTCCACCACTCAACACGTAATGAGTTAAGTTATGAGAAATGTGGTACACGGAGTGTCTTAACACTAGGTTCCCAAGTTCCCACTGTGGAGCTGTAAATAATGTTACCATATGCTCGCTCTAGCTTAGACAATTGGACCAAACGCGGCGTTAAGTTTCGTAACTTAACACGGAAAATCTCAAAAAAAATTGTTAACAGAGCAAAGACATGAAAATTTAAAATATTTCAATTCTTCGCTCTGGTAAGAAAGCGAAACGTGATGTTGAGTTACGTTACTCAACATTCAATTACTAAATTACGGCGTAATGTGGGGAACGGAACATGTCTTAACATTAGGTTCCCAGGTTCCCGTCTTCATCCTGCCATCCCTGCCATGTTCGAGGTACATAGTAAGAAATAAATAAATATATTTACTTACTTACTTATCTTCACGCTATATCCCTAACGGGGTAGGCAGAGAGAATTATATTTAAATTGTAAATATTAAATAATAATATATTTAAATTGTATATAATAAGTATTTAAATAAATATATTTAAGTTGTAAATATTAAATATTTCATTTCCTCTAGTGGGTATCGAATCACAAACAATCACCTCTACAGTCACATGCTATTGCCCCGGTGCCACGACAGGCCAACATTGAGTTGATAAACAAAGAAAGTGAAGCGTCATTTTTCTTCCTTAAATAACATGTTAATAAATTGTAAAAACCCCACTTTAACACCCACTCATTTCTACTAAACAGGCTATAACAAATATTTACGCTTTTAAAAATATTGAGGCCTGTCGTAGGGCACAAGCGTGTGACTGTAACCGACAGGTTCTGATTTCAGTCCCCGATCGAGGAAATGAAATATTTAATATTTTCAATTTAAATATTTAATGTTTCGTTTCTTCGCTCTGGTAATAAGGCAAAGCGCTCAGTTGAGTTCCACAACTCAACACGCAATGCCTCAAATTCGGCGGAAACTGGGCAACGGAAGTAGAACGGAGTGTCTTAACACTAGGTTCCCAGGTTCCCTCTGCCTACCCTGCCTCGTGCGAGATACAGCATGAAGATGAAAAAAAAAATAGAGGCCTGTCATGGCGCAGCGGCACAACCGCGTAACTTTAAACGTGATCGATTGTGAGTTCCATCCTCACTTGAGGATATATTCAATATTTTATTTTCGCTCTGGTAGCATATAAAAAAATCTAGAGGCATTCCGTGTTTAGTGACTTAATTAGACCCCGCCGTTTGCCTCGGTATCAGTGTAAGGGCAAGTATTTAATTGCCCCATCTGGGTATCGAACCGCACGCTTGTGACCGTGTGCCACGACAGGCCTTATGAAACATAGTTTTCTGTCACAAACTTTAATATTAAACATTTTCACATTTCTTATTAGACGTTTGTTTATGAGTAGCGACCCGTATGCGGCATAGCCCGCTTGAATTACCTGATTTATTTAATTATTTTCATAGCATAAGAAGAGAAAGCGCGGCGTTAAGTTCCACCACTCAACACACGAAATGCCTCAAATTCGGCGGTATCTAGGGAACGGAAATAGAACGGAGTGCCTTAACACTAGGTTTCCAAATACACCCTGCCATGTGCGAAATACAACGTGAAGACGAGTGAGTGACTTTTGTAACATTATGACTTTAAAAACAATTAAATTTCTAAAGAAATATGTATGTAATGTATTAATTTTATGAAACGGATTATTTTAAATTCGTGTATTTTATTTATTTATGAACCGATTTAAATAAAAAATAATAATAAATTTCAAACGAAGATTGACAAAATATAATAGTGCAAACTCTATTTAAATCTGGTTAGCCGTTTCTGCGATTAGCGAGTAAACACGCACAGACAAAACATGTCATCAATCAAAAAAATATATATATATAGTTTGAGGCTCTTTTACATACTAAAACTCTCGTTATATTGTAAATCGGACGTGACTAAATAATTACGACGTTTGTAGATTCAAATTACTTCTTTAAGCTTCAAATGGAGCCGGACATAGTAGAATAGGCAAGGCACTTAATTTATCACTTTTTGCCAAATTCAAGAGGCATTGCATGTTAACCGCGGTACTCAACACCGCAGTTAGCCTCATTATCAGAGTGAGGAAAATGAGATTAAATATTACATATTTTAGTTAAAGAAGTGGTAATAGATCCCACTACCTAACGCGTGCTTTAGATTGCCCAGTGCCAAGATTTGCCTTAATTGTAACTTCATGCTATGTCCCATACAAGGCAGGGTAGGCAAACGGAACTTGAGAACTTAGCGTTAAAACACTCCGTTCTCTTCACTTTCCACCAAATTTAAAGCATTGGGTGTGGAGTGGCCGATCTCAACGCCGCGTTTTGTCTTACTAGCGAAAAAACATAATATTAAATATTACATTGATAATATTAAATATTCTATTCATTTCCTCGAGTGGAGATCGAACCCACAACCTGTCGTTCATGCCCCTGCGCCACGACAGGCCTAATAGTCGACTTAATTGTATGTAATATGCAACAAATTCGTGCGAGTTTAACGTAGTTCTAACAACAAGCGAGACTTGAAAACAACAAAATACTAAAGCTAACTCAACTTAAAAGCTTCAATATGGCTTATAAAGCTTCTTAATTTCGTTATTGTATAAGGAATTCAATATTTCTTAATTTTATTTATAATAATCTATAATTAAATCCATTACGTTTGAGGCCTCTCTTGGCACAAGCCGCACGTGAGACTATAAACGATACAAGGGTTATGGGTTCGAACACCACTCAAAAAAATAAAATTGTTTCATATTAAATACAAAATGTTTTTATTTAATATGAAACTGGGGTAGAACTCCGTCAGTCAACAGGCAATGCCTCAATTTCGGCGAAAAGTGGAGAATGGAACGGAGTATCTCAACACTATGTTCCTAAGTTCCCTCTACCTACCCTGCCATATGCGGGATAAAGCTGAAAAAAAAATGAATTTTAAGTTATTTGATAAGAGAATAAGGACAAAAGATTTTTTAAAGCTTTTTTTTTCAATGATAACTTGGGTAGAAAAATTTATGGGTACATGGGTAAGAACATGTATGTCCTCTGCCTACTTTGCTATATAAGATATAGCGTAAAGCTGATTTAAAATCAGCTAATTTTAAAAAATAAAATCGCTAAAGCTTACTCAGGACGACAATTTTGTAGCATTTGAAATCTTATAAATACATTTTGTCCTAGCATTCATAGGTATTTAATACCGGTAACGTAGGAAGGATAGGGTTAGATGCACAGTATTCGTCCATAAAAAACGCCCACAACATACAACATATTAAAATGTCGAAAATCAGTATATTCGACGCTCTTCTCAACCAATTGTTAGACACATCATTCCTTTTGTGATACTGGCGCCATTTTGGTGGTATTTTGAACTATAATTTAGCAGCAGTTATTTACTAGCGCCATCTATACCAAAAGATAAACAACTAAATCACATTATTCACAGTACAGATGGCGCTGTCTATGTCATTTTTAAGTGGTAAACACTTAGTTATTATTTACTTTACTAGATGTCGCTTGCTAATATTAAAGCAGTTTTTATGATTTTTTATACATAAGAAGACATATATTCCGAAAACTAAACAATTTGTATATAAATATGTAAATTAAAAAAAATGCATGGTATGCAAGTACGTATAAAATTAAAAATGTTTTTTGTTTAGATTGCCGTAACCGGAAATTAAGTGATAGCGTACTTTCCGCGGCCTCGCCCGCTTGAAATACATATTTATTAACTAAACTAACCTTTATTGAAAAGCATATGCGTGCTTTTCAGTGCAGTTTAAACATACTGTAAAATAAAATTTCATCTCATTCATATAAGCATTTCCAACAATTTTGTCAAACATTATTTTATAAAATGGTAGATATAATTTATTTATTATCCAAGGAAGGAAAGCCAGACCAAATAAATCCTCGAAAAATGCCATTAAATCAATGCGGCCTGTTTTCGCGGGTAGTGGGTTCGATCCCCACTGGAGGAAATGATATACTTATTTAATATTTTAATTTCTTTGCTGTAGTAACACTAGGTTGACAAATTCTCTTTACCTACTCTGCCATGTACTTGCAAATTGACATTATTCAGACATTATTCGTAGCCGTAGTACGCGTGTAACAGTACCTGCACTAATGTCTAACATTTTTGTCTCTATTTTTGACGTAGACTATATGAATCATAACAAGGTGTTTGTTATGACAACTAAAGCATCCAATTTACTTAGCTTCACGCTGTCGCACATGGTATGGTACCGAATTTGAAGCATTGCGTGTTGAGTGGCGAAAATCAACGACGCGTTTTGCCTTGTACCAGAGCGAAAAAAAAGAAAACATTAAATATTGGAATTGAAAATATTAAAATTTCATTGCCTCGAGTGTGGATTGAACCCACAACCTATCTGCCTTATCATATTAGTAGGTACATATTTTGCATAGCTTCACACTGTACGCTCTATATGGCGAATAATCATAGGGAACTTGGCAACCTTGGTTAAGACACTCCGTCCCAATGAAGGCACTTACTTTTCCCTTACTTACCGCCGAATTTTAAGCATCGTGTGCCGAGCGGAACTAAACTCCGTACTTTTACCTCTCAACACCAGAGCGAATAAAATGAAAATATTCAATATTTCATTTCCTCGAGTAGGGATCGAACCCACAACCACTCAAATTTGAAAATAATTTGTTTATAAAGACTTCTTCTATTATCTTTCACAGTAAATAAGTTATTAGAGTCAAGTTGTAATATCTAAAACTAAACCTTGAACATAAAAAAAAGTGATAGAAAATCTATACTAATATAATATTAATCATAGTTTTTCATGTATTCTAATTTACTATACCGCTACAAGTATCATTATCGTTAACACTTACCTCGTAACATAATTCCTCAATCCATCGATGGATGCACACGTAAATTGCATTAACGCGCTCGATATCGACTGCTTTGACACCTCCCTCATTAGTTTCGGTTCTTCATAACGTTTTCTTCACTTTCGATACAGTTTTCGAGTCCATTGCCCCTTTATTTTCTATTATTTTTAATTTCCATTTAATAAGAAAATTCTTAGATAATTGCATATATTAGCTTCTATCTGGTGATGTAAAGCTTATCTCGAAGTAAGAGTTAGAAATCTGGCTAATTTATGATTTCTTGTAGAATACGTAAGTGATCTGTAAAAGAAAAGTTTCACTTTTAAGTAATATGTCACGGTTCTACTTGTATATTGTAATTTAATTTACTATAAGAATACAGTTGTGGTACAGTGGTTGATGTGATGAAGAAAAGACATATCGTATGGTTGTAAATGTAACGTTTTAAGTTCGATTCCCACTCGGGGCAATGAAGTATTTTCGTTGACATGCCATAGTAAAAATATTAACTAAATATAATATTTTGATTTCTTCGCTCTGGTAACAAGGCATAGCGCTTTGTGTTAAACACCCAATACCTAAAATTTGGCGGAGTGTCGGGAAAGGAACGGAGTATTTAACACTATGTTCCCAAGTTCTCTCAATAATCCTTACATATGAGGTTCCATTTTCATTACGAAAGAGCGATAGCCTGCAACTTTAAACGGATCAGTTGTATATTCGATCCCACTCGGGCTAATTGAAATATTTAATAACCATCGATCCGCCAGCGGCTTCGCCCGCTTTCTTGTTCTAATAACATTATTACTCTTTAGACAAAATCTATACATTGAAAACAAAGAAAAGTAGCAATCCTGTTTATCAATAACCGTTAATTCTATAAAATATGTTAAAAAAACATTGCTAAAATATAATATAGAAATTAATGTTAAATCTGGTAAGCCGTTTCTGTGATTAGCGTGTACAAACGCACACACATACAGACAATCAATCTAGGATTTTAAATATAAAATAAAGAATAAAGATTCCATTTCCTCGTTACGAGCAAAGCGCGGAGTTGAGTCGCGCTGATCATCAAGCCATATGTTAGTAGTTTAGTAAAAAGGTTTAGGTAACGAATTGTCTTAATACTAGGTTCTAAAGTTAAACACTTTTTTTGCTATTCAGTTGCCACGGGGTCTTAATATAAAAGCGACGGTAGCGGATTCGTTTCCCATTCGAGAAATAAATAATTTATTTCCCTCGCTCTGGTAAATAATTGTTCTTTATACGTTGAATACGAGGTGAAGAGCGGCGTTGAGTTCCACTAGTCAACAGAAAATGGCTGAACTCGGCGGTAAGTGGAGGATGGAATGGAGTGTTTCAACATTAGGTTCCCAAGTTCCCTCTACTTACCCTGCCATGTGCGTGATGCTAAGACAAAAGTATAATGAACTTTTACTATTCTTTTATATAAGTGAAGTGATTTTTAACCATCGAGGCAGCGAAACGCTCATTTTCGTTTTTAATATTTAGTTCAAGCTCATCACGACGTTAAGTCACGATTGCTTCCTTTACCGTTATAAAGTAATTATCGTTTTGCTGTAAATACGTTTTATGCGTGTATCTTTTACTGCTTCAATCTGTACCCCGCATATAGCAGAGTAAGTAAAGGGAACCTGGGAACTTAGTGTTAAGAAATCAAGTTTCAATGGGAACCAGAAGTTAATGAACTTCAGTTTCCAAATTGTTCGCTGATTTCTAAAGATCCAAATTAATTTTCACTTAAGAAAAGTAAAATATTTAATATTTTCGCTTGTTTGAGTGGGTATCGAACCCACAACCTCTGGTGTTTACATGCTTGTGCCCCTGTGCCACGACTAGTCTCTTATACTCTCACGCCTGTTCAATTATTTGGTATATTAACCACGGAGTAAATTAAGATATTTAGTTTATATTTAAAAAAAATGTAAATGCTTTTTAAATGATGTTAAATAGACTGAAAGTAGTTCCGGTTTTATGACCATAGTCATAAAAAGCGCAGCGTTAATTTCCACTTGGTACATAACCTAGTGGAACTTAACGCTGCGCTTTGCCCTAGGGCAAGAGCGAAGAAATGAAAATATTAAAATTTTCATTTCAAATTTTTATTTTTACACAAATTTAATTTATACAATTTAATTTTTTCGACTTCGATTATTGAGCCCACAATCTGTCGCTTATACAGTGACACTCTTGTGCTCCAACGCCTCGACAAGTGTCAATATGTAACATTCTCATATTAAACATTCGTAAATCATATGTTTTTTCAGCTTCCATCTTTTTACGCTGTCATTCCTACTGTATATTCCAATACTTACTACATATTCTAATATATATTTTCTGCTTAATTTTCAAATGCTTTGTTCTTTTTCAATGAAATGAAAATTGATTATTGCCAACCATTGCGTTTAGGGTAAGACGCTTCGCATGCATTAATAAACGGAACGAAAGTGGAACGGTGCGGAACGAAAGTGGAACGGAGTGTCTTAACACTAGGTTCCCGGGTTCCCTCTGCCTACCCTGCCTCGTGCGGGATACAGCGTGAAGCTAGGTAGGTAGGTATAAATATAATATCGAAATACAACATTTTTGTGCCATTCATTCAATATTTCTTAAGCCCTGTCGTAGTACTGGCGTGGTGCACAGGTAGATGCTACAGGCTTTTGGTTTAATATCCACTTGAGCACATGAAATATTTAATATATTCATTTATTCACTCTGGTAACAAGGCAAAGCGGATCATGGTTCGCCACTCAACAAAAAATACCTTAAATTCTGAGTTCCCAATTTTCCTCTGCCTATCCTGTGCAATGAAAAAAAAATTACTATTTTTGGCAAAGCGTCGTTAAACTCCGAAACCAATTTCTAATTTAACGCTTTTAAAACAATTTCCTTTGACCTACCCTAGTATCAAAAATAACGTTTAGAAAAGCAAAAAAAATAAATAAACTGGACATTATCTACTTTTAGAGGCATGTCATGGCGCAGCGGCACAAGCGTGTGACTGTAACCGACAGGTTCTGGGTTCGATCCCCAGTCGAGGAAATGAAATATTTAATATTATCAATTTAAATATTTAATGTTTCATTTCTTCGCTCTGGTAATAAGGCAAAGCGCGGGGTTGAGTTCCACCACCCGACACGCAATGCCTCAAATTCGGCGGAAAGTGGGGCACGGAAGTGGAACGGAGTGTCTTAACTCTAGGTTCCCGGGTTCCCTCTGCCTACCCTGCCTCGTGCGGGATACAGCGTGAAGCTAAGAAAGAGTAAGAAAGAAATTATCTACTCTTACTTTCACAAAAACAACGAAAGTAGCCAAAACTACCTGTACGCTTCCCATTGTTTGTATATAATTAGATTTATTATTAGCTTCTTCAATGGTCATTCAAATGGCATCCGATGTAAGGGAATTACAGCTTTTACCTTGTTACATTGTGGTTAGATTGAGAGGTGAATGTGAAAGGTTATAGGTCATCTGATGATTTTGGTACTTAATTTTAAGTAGATATCTAGTTGTGGGTTCGATTCTAACACAAAGAAGTTAAATATTTAATATTTTCGTATGTCGTGGCGCAGCGGCACAAGCGTGTGACTGTGGCCGACAGGTTGCGGGTTCGATACGCACTCGGGGAAATGAAATGTTTTTCAATATAATTATAATTATAATTCAATTTAAATATTTAATGTTTTTAATTTCTTCGCTCTGGTACAAGGCAAAAACGCGGCGTTGAGTTCCGCCAGTCAACACACAATTCCTAAAACTCGGCGGAAAGTGGGGAACGAAAGTAGAACGGAGTGTCTAGGTCCAAATTTCCCTCTGCCTACGCTGCGGCATACAGCGTGAAGCTTAGCACTTTTTTTTCTTCATTATGGTAAGGATACGAAGCGGTATATAGTCACTCAACTCGTAATGCCTCCAGATTACGGAGGAAAGTAGGAAATGGAAGTGCCTTCACGAGAGCGGAGTCTCTTAGCACTAAATTCCAAGATTCTCTCTGCCTACCATGCTATATCCAGGATACAAAAAGAATACCAGCTTTATAAGTTATTTCAAATGGGTCATTTATTTTAAAGCGAAGCGAAATATCTGTGATATATTTGCGACACGTCACTATGTTTTACACTTAATATCAGTTCTAAAATGTAGTTCCGGAAACTCGCATACAGTGAAGTAGTCAGAAGGCTAGTCGGAAAGTTTTTCCTGTAAAAAGTAACTGGAACCTTTCGTTATAATTGATAGCATGTAATGAAAGATTAAGATTTCCACCTCTTTAGGACTCAGGTTGGCCAGTTGAAGTGATAGTAACAACAAAATATTTATTCAAGGAGAGAAAATGCGTACTTCTAAGGAGGTACAAGGAAAGGAGATTAGGAAAAGCTCAGCGTTGAGTTACGTCACATTAGACGTAATTCTTTAAATTCAGCAGAAAATGGGATACAGAAGTGTCTTTCTGGGAAAGATATGCTACCCTAGAGTCAAGACTTTGGGGTCCCAGGTTCACTGCGCACTGTGCCAGGTGCAGGATGCAGCATGAAGCTAAAAAGAGATAAAAAGGAGTTTCTATTTATCATAAAATCGATTTAAGTTTCAGATTTCATATTGCTATAATTTTATCGTTTAACGGAAATGAAAGGTGTAAGTCGGGTTTTATTGCTATATAATAATGGATCTTTATTGCAAGTTATTTATAACTATATGCCAATGTAGCGTACATCTTACTTTACAAACTAAATATTTTTAAAATTTCATACAAAAATGTTTCTATTATATATTATATATTATTAAATTTAAGACCTTGTATGTTTGAACGTGTGTGTGTGTGTGTGTGAAAGGAAAATTCTTAATTGGGATACCGTTATACATATTTTTAATGAAACAGGATTTGAACCCGTGTACCTTAGAACATTAACCAAGAACTTCCAACTACATCAAAATGATATTTCATACATTTTTTTCTCATCTTCGTCATCTAATTATTTTAATAAAGGGTATGTAAGACCGTATCGTCAGTTTGTAATAAAAAAAGACCATTTATATAATTCTTATATCATGATTTCTAATTATAGAGTATTTGGAGCTTACAATATGCATATCATTCAATTATATGTATATTGGTTTTTATTTTCTCGATCTCGTAATAATGCTAATTGCGACGTTTAGTTCCACCACTAAACAATGCCTTAACAATTAGGCGAAGTTAGAAGTTTGGAATGGAAACCTTTATGGGAACGGAGAGTTTTAACACAGTCTTTTCTAGGTGCGGCATGCCCTGCCATGCCGTATATAAACTGATTTGATTGTTACACGCTTGTTACAACTTATTTATGTTGTTAGCATCACTTTAGAGAGAGTTTTAAAAGTTTCCGCTACACAATTTATAAGAATTTTCTTTGGGCAAGAGAGAATGCTATTTATTTATTATTTTTATTATATTTTTAAGTGTTATTCCACACTTAGGACAGAAAATCCTAATACTGAATTTAAAAATTTTGAACGTAGCAGAGTTTGAAACCGCGTTTCTTGGAGACCGTCCAAGCGGAATAGAAAATTACATTGTTTTTGAAACAACTGCAAAAATTACTTAAATTTTGAAGAAAACTCAAATCAAAGTGACGAGGAGTGAAACTAAAAAAGGTCCGAAACAAAAAAAAACACCGTAACGGAAGAACATTGTTTTCAGCTTTCGTGGTAGTGCGTAACGCTAAGGTGATTTAATTATAATACCTACTCAGCTTCACGCTGTATCCCGCACATGCCAGGGTAGACAGAGGCAACTTGGGAACCTAGTTTTAAGACACTCCGTTCCACTTTCGTTACCCACTTTCCGCCGAATTTAAGGCATTCCGTGTGGAGTGGCGGAACTCAACACCGCCTTTGTTACCAGAGCGAAGAAATGTAAATATTTAATATTGAATTTGAAAATACTAAATATTTTATTTCGTCGAGTGGGGATCGAAGCCATAAGCTATCACTTACAGTCACACGCTTGTGCCGTGGTGCCAAGAGAGGCCTCATAAGTTTTACATTTTTTTACTACACAAAGAAATTGCTCAACATTATCAATTGACAAAAGATAATGGCCGTCCTCTTAAAATAAACGAATATTTATTTTGTTGGTACTCACTCAGGAAGCTAACTATGTTATATATCTACTTTAATTGATATTTTGAAAAGAGCAACTGTTGTGTTTCTTGCCGGCTCTTCTCAACAGAGCCCGCCTTCCTGTAAGGACTGACACTACAGACACTTCTATGTATCTTGGCGATTCAAAAATGCTTTAATGCTGCTAATTGAATAAAGAATATTTTGATTTTTATGGTTATCGATACAATTATTCACTTGAAAAATGATATTTTTTTATCTTAACAACGTTTAAAGTACTTTACTCAAATACCAATTTTATAACATAAAATGCAAAAAAATATCCAAATTAATCCAAATAAATAAAGCGGCATAGCTTAGCTATATCAATGGAGGACTGGCATTGAATTAGCAAATAATACACAATAAAAGTTCATAAGGTGAGAAGGTTAACGGAGAGAGTTCTTCGGAACAATTCAACCAGTGTAGTTGTAAATTGTTCTATATTATCACAAGTACTTACTACTACGTATATTTTTGCTTTCAAGAATTTTATGTCCCCATGTTTTTGATTACTTGTTTTTTTTTTTTTAACGTTTAGTTAGACTGTATTCTGTATCTATTTAGAAGGGTCTAATGTAATCTCTAATTCGGCGGAAAGTGGGGAATGGAAGTGGGAAACGGAGTGTCTTAACACTAGGTTCCCAAGTTCCCTCTGCCTACAATGTCATGTGCGGGATACAGCGTGGAGCTGAGTGAGTGAGTGTATATAATTTTCTATATTTTTCAGTTATTTAACGAACAACGATGCACTTTGCATTCAATAGATTTTAAAAAGTTATTTTTAGCTCCTGTAAATATTTTCAATATGTAACCAAATTCCATCTAATTTTCGAGACATTGCGTGTTGCGACGCAACTCAACGCCGCGAAAGGCGCATTAATTTACAACAAATTAGTTTTTAAGTTAAAACGCTTTGTAGATATATTATATATGTATTCTTTATACTTTCGACCTACTTTCGACTTTATATATGTATTCTTTATACTTTATCCTTTTTTTTTATCACTTGAATTTTGAAAACACAGCATATATATACATATATATATATATATATATATATATATATATATATATATATATATATATATATATATATATATATATATATATATATATATATATATATATATATATATATATATATATATATATATATATATATATATATATATATATATATATATATATATATATATATATATATATATATACATATATATATATATATATATATATATATATATGTTACGGTTTACATATATATATATATATATATATATATATATATATATATATATATATATATATATATATATATATATATATATATATATATATATATATATATATATATATATATATATATATATATATATATATATATATATATATATATGTATATGTATATGTAAACCGGGTCAGCACTATGTTCTCGATTACTGTTATTATGATAAAAATCTGTCGCGAAATCTGCGAGTTGGAACGACAATATTTGATCTCTTAAGCATTGTAGCTAGAGTATTGTTTCTTTTTCTGTAAGTTTGTTTCTTTGAGGCTCAGTCTTAGTGGCTCAGTGGGCGATTACTTGATACGCGAATTATGGGCCGTACTAAAAGTAATTAATTAAATTCGTTTTTTTTAGTTTTTTTTTTATTCAATGGTATACCCCCACATAGCAGGTAAAGTACACATGGGAACCTAATGTTTAAACATATGTGAACTCAACGCAGTGTAGTGTAGTCCTATTTTACAGCACGGCGTTGAGTTCCACTTCAATATCAATATTGAGTCATAGGCCTGTCGTGGCGCAGCGGCACAAGCGTGTGAATGTAA
The DNA here is from genome assembly GCA_019049475.1 of Eueides isabella. Taxonomy (NCBI): domain Eukaryota; kingdom Metazoa; phylum Arthropoda; class Insecta; order Lepidoptera; family Nymphalidae; genus Eueides; species Eueides isabella. The sequence goes on along the minus strand of CM032389.1, from coordinate 1,887,588 downwards.
CCGACAAGTCCTGGGTTCGATCCCGGTTGAGGAAATGAAATATTTAATATTTTCAATTTAAATATTTAATGTTTTCTCACAAGGCAAAACGCGGCGTTGAGTTCCGCCACTCAAGACGCAATGCCTCAAATTCGGCGGAAAGTGGGGAACGGAAGTGGAACGGAGTGTTTTTTTTATAGCATTTTCCAATAATAAATTCATTTTTCATATATAAGGCTATGTACAACGGAAGTAGGAAACTTAACCGGTCGATTTCCGTTCACTTTATGGAAGTAAGAAATGATCTTTATAAAGAAAGTAAAGTAAGAAGGCAGCCGTGACGCAGTGGCATAAGGGTGTCATAGTAAATGTGAACGTAGTGGGTTCTATTGCGACTCTGGCAAATATTTTATTTATATTTTTATTTTCTATCTCTTGTTCTAAAGAAGCAAAGCGCGGGGTTGAGCTCCACGGAACAGAATACTATGCCTCAAAAATTCGACGAAAATTGGAGTACGGATTTTCTTAACACAAGGATCTTTATTATATATGGGATACAGAGTAAATAAAAAAAAATAAAGAAATAAAATAAGTAGAAGTGATAACGGAAAAGGCTGCATGCACGAAAAATATTATTCATTGTCACGTTCCATCTGAGCTTTAGCGTGCAAGTGAGAAGCGTGGAACAAGCGATAGATAGGCACGGTCGGCCTTAGCATTAATACATATAATTTTACTAAAATAATATTTGAATTATCGAGTGTAATATATAAAGTAATTGACTTCATTCAATATCATTTACAAAAGTATTAAATTTTTCATCAATGTTTTCTTATGACAAAAAATAATGAGAGACAATCACTTTTATCAAACTATACAGTATACTATATATATTAAGTAATTTTATATATTTTATTATATAGTAAATATAAAAATTAAAATGTTTGGTAAAATAACCAAAACTGGACTCGAACCTGCGCCTCTTTCCCAATAAACTATATGATACGTTATATTCATTACACACGTACGATTAGAGGTTTTAAAATATTTATTTAAATTTTAAACGTTTTAACCAACTTTTTTATATTCAATACATATATTTTTTAAGTACAGTACTCACTTTTTTATTACAAGCTTTTATTTGAATTGCCGGGTTATTATATGTGAAATAGTAGAGGCCTGTCGTGGCGCAGCACAAGGGTGTGTCTGTAACCGACAGGATGTGGGTTCGATTCCCACTCGAAAAAGTGATATATTCAATGTGTTCAATTTAAATATTTAATGTTTTCATTTCATAGCTCTGGTAAAAAGGCAAAATGTGGTGTTGAGTTCAACGGAAAGTAGGGAACGGAAGTGGACTGGAATGTCTTAACACTAGGTTCCCAAGTTCCCTCTGCCTACCCTGCCTTGTGCGGGATACAGCGTGAAGCTGAGAGAAAGAGAGAGATATGTGAAATCTTGCAAGTTCAAAGTGACGCACGTACCGGTGTCTCAACGAGCTGAAATGTAAATTACGACTCCACTTCTGATGACAATGTAGTTATATATAATCAATATTGTCGTTAATCCAAAATGGCCGCCACAACAAGATGGCGGATTACAAATTTTTAAATACCCACCGGGTATTAAATGAAATATTTATTTATAAAATACAGTAAATACACAATATCGCATTTTGTTTTTAAAATATGAGCTTGTTTTTAAAAAAGTTTGTTTGATTCATATATTTTATTTTATGATGTCACAAACACAAAAAAAACACAGAACACCGAAAATAATTGGTGTTTGGCGGCGTTAAGTTCCGCCATTTATCACGAAATGTATTAAACACTTTGGAGAAACGTCTTGAATAGTACGTCTTAACGTTGTGAGTAGTCACCGCCGCCTTACGGCCTGCTAATAAAAAATATTTAAAGCGTTTTTTTTAAAGTTGCCATAAAGTCTAACCCGGAAATTGTATATGCAGTGTTCAATTAAAACAAACATTTTATTGCATAACTGGCTAATGTACTGTAATAAAAAAGTATGACTAATACGATTATTTACACCTACCCATAAAGAGAGTAGATATTATTTGCGTATAATGAAATTTTTATCACTGTTTTTTATACTGGGGAAAAAAATATGTAAATACTTTTTGTCACTTCACTCATAGTAATTAGAGAGTACTGTGACACTCAGTTGCGAACTGCACTCTATCTGTGGTACTTATAAGACACTCCGTTCCCTACTCTACTCTCTGCCCAATGTCTTGTAAAACTTAACGCCGCGTTTAGTCTTTGTATGAGGTGTATAAGATTTATTAACTCTAATTCGATATATCTCTCGAGATTACTTCCATTTTTTGCCGAATTTGGCACATTGCTTGTTGTTTGGCGGAACTTAACCCTGCACTTTACCTTGTTACCAGAGCGAAGAAATTAAAATATTAAATATTTCATTTCTTTGAGTACCATAACCTGTCACGTTGACAGGTCTCACATAAAACTTTGATTACAAACGAATCTTTCCTTTTATACTTTTTATCTTAATTGCATTCATCTGCTAAATGATATTTTAATATAAAAAAATGGAATCTCTTTAAAATGTGAATTGCCACTTGGTGTAATATATTTTTATTTCTTTTCACTTTTACTCGAACTCGAGACCGAAACACTTAAGGTCGCACGCTTGCTCCTGCACCATTAGGGCATCAACTAAAAAAAATAGATATAAATATATCAATTTGTTCGTAAAATTGAAATGAAATATTTAATATACGCGGTGTAGAGTTCTGCACTCAACACGCTATGCCTCAAATGTCGGTGGAAAGTGAACGGAGTGTCTTAACACTAGGTTCCCAAGTTCCCTCTGCTTACCCTGCCATGTGTGGGATACAGCGTGAAGCTGAGTAGAGTAGTAGTTTGTTCGTATATATGTGTCATGAAAACTAAGTAAAACTAATAATGTCTTTGATTTTCGCGATTGTTATACATTTTGAATGAAACACTTTTAAACGGATTAATCGCGTATATTGAATGGTAAACATTTTTGGGAAACCCGACGTTTCGAACACTTTACAGTAGTCCGTGGTCACGGGTAGACTCACGTGACCACGGACTACTGTAAAGTGTTCGAAACGTCGGGTTTCCCAAAAATGTTTACCATTCAATATACGCGATTAATCCGTTTAAAAGTGTTTCATTCAATAAGTAAAACTAATTAAAATGATCTTTTAGAAATATAAAAATATATTAAAAAGCATATTTTGTTGTCTTAACGTAAATACTAACCAGTTTAAACAATAGCTCATTTAAATTTATAGACAAGTTAAATTCAACAGAACAATCGCATCATAAACGTTATTTGAGCAAATGAAAGTGACATTTCCATCTAAATATGCAATGACAGATTTACATATATAATGAAAGTATTGTAAGAGATATTTTTTACCAGATTTATACTGTGTGGGAACACGTGGCGGGGTAGGCAGAGGGAACTTGGGAACCTAATGTTACCGTTACCTATTTACCTATTTTCTGCCGAATTCTTGAGGCTTCGAACCTGGCTTTGTTAGCAGAGCGAAGAAATGTAAATAAAAATTTGATTTTCGCAAGCTAAAATCGAACCTATAACTAGTCGCACATTGGTGCCGCTGCGCCACGACAGATTCTGAAGATGTTTTGGTTAAAATCACATACATACTACATTGGTATGTAATTTGTTTTATTTTACATATTTTTTATAAAGCAAGTTAAGATATTTCATTGACTAATATTGTATATACTAATATTCTAATTTTTTCTTTATTTAGAGGTAATAATAAGTTGAACGGCGGTAATTAACACCGCGATTTTTTTTTATATAGCAACTATAATTTAATATATTTTTATGTATATTACTGTATAGACCTTACCGAGTGGTAATAGAAATCGTAGCCATCACTATTACACATAATATTGACATTTAAAAAAAAAAGCAGTATCACGTTTTTATTTGCAAAAGCAGAATAAGCAGAGACAATTTATACTAAAATTAAAACTCGCCATTCCTTTATCATTTTCAATATATTATTTGTTTAGTTGCGGAACTCAACGCCGCGGGTTATCATTTTACCTGAGCAAGGCAATTAAACCAAAATAATTATCCAAAGTAAGAAACGAACCAACAACCATAATGTTTACGGTTAAACGCTGTTTCTACTTCTATTTTCAGTTTAAGTCAATCTCTTATCATATTACTACGTAAAATTTTAAACTTTAATCCAACACGATTTTACTACATTTAAGACTTTTTAAGCTCTTTTTTACAAGTAAATTACCTTCACGTCAAGCACGTAGGCGAAAACAGTGAAAGTTTAAACAGATTTGCTTTAGTTCTCGAGATATATGCGAACAAACAGATATTCTTATCTTATATTGTATCAGAAATCTAGCGTACATTTGCTAGTAATGAAAATTGTCTTTAAAGCATATATATTATATAGGAAATGACAACTTTCATCTGTTAAAACTAAAGACAATGCGTAATTTAATTGTTTCACAGTTTGTCTCTAATAATTTATTTTTACTTAGTAAGAGAAAAGCATGTAATAAAAATTATTTTTAAATTTACCAATTTAATGATAATTAAACGTGTAAATTACCATTTAATTATAATTAAGTTGGTATTTTTGGAAAATTTAAAAATAGATATCTCTATTTGCAGAAGTATTATAGATATTGAAAGTGATGTTTATTACACTTTATATGAAAATATATAAAATACTGTAAGCAGAATGGAGTGTCTTATCACTAGGTTCCAAGGTTCCGTCTACCTGTCCTGTTTTGTATGGGATACGGTGTGAAGCTAAGTGAGTGAGTGAAATGATTGAATGTATCATATTCTAACGTGATGTTATAAAACCAATAATAGCCACAAAGCGCGGCGTTAAGTTCCACCACGAAGTGTTTTATTGGCGGCTACGAAGTGTCTTAACACTGGACTCCCAAGTTCCTTAAGCCTATTCAGCCACGTGCAGGATTAAACCTAACTGAAAAAGATAGCCTTCATCAACAAGTAAAATATCGTCTAAAAATATTTTTTTCAAATCAACCATACATATTCAGCTTATTTACTATATAAGTATAGTTACGGTATAAATTTTTAGTAACAAACAAATTATCTAGATATAACCGAGATTAAAAATATATTTAAATTTATATTTATTTTTTTAATATATATAAATGTATACGTCTTTAGGCAAGTGCGTGAACAAATTATAACACTTATGGTGCGTTTGGTACGTATATGATTGAGAGCAATAGTTAGTTAAAAATTGAATAATATTTAAAATGTTAATATAATTATGCCCTTAACTTAGTAATCGTCCAAGAAATGCCGATTCGTATCCAGATACGATTATTTTTGTTTTAACGTTTTTCAAAGAAAGCTTTAATACATTTTGCTTAATTGCTTTAATATATAGACATATTATGTCATAATAAAAATTATAAGGGTGATATGAAAAGGTAATCTCACTCAATATGGTAAATTTAAACTGTAGCTACAAGAAAAAATGGGAGTCTTGTATAAAAATACGTATATATATATCATATTTTTATGTCATATATTAAATATTAACTTAAATAAAAACTGTTTTTTTTTTATTTTATTTATTTTACTACAAAAAAGTAACAATTTACAACATATTTAATAAATAACGAAATATATTGTAAAATTTAACTTTTCATTGTAAAATAAAACAAAGATTGTAAAATATTACTGTACCAAATCAATAATTTCTATAAAACTTACATGGTATCAACGATCACTATTTTCCATTAAATATCAATCACTGCACTTACACTTGGGATATAAAATAAGTGTATTTAAAATACATATATAAAAAATATATACATATATAAAAAAGCAAAATTTCAATACGTCCGTCCGTCATAGCACACGACGAAGTATTAAAACGACGCAACAAACGATATACAAAATGCTCAAGCAAGTAAATCTTTACCTAAGATAGAAGATATTGTAAGTAAAAGTGAGGTTGTGTAAAATCTCGTTTTGATCAATTTCATGGTGTTTGCTTTAACTGAGGACTTGCTACCGGTGTTAGTGTTTAGGTTTTAAAATATTTTGCAGTTATCTGGAGCGCGGCGTTGAGTTACGCCATTGTATGTGCGAAGTAATACATATTTATATATATATATATATATATATATATATATATATATATATATATATATATATATATATATATATATATATATATATATATATATATATATATATATATATATATATATATATATATATATATATATATATATATATATTATATATATATATATATATTATATATATATATATATATATATATATATATATATATATATATATATATATATATATATATATATATATATATATATATATATATATATATATATATATATATATTAAATCATTATGTATAGAAAAGGTTATCAACGGTACGACTTACTTTCATTTCATCCTTGTCAAAATTGAAAATAACGGAAGCTAAAGTAGTTTTATATTTTCCCACGCCAGATTTGAACACTTAACCGCCGTACTAATTATATATTTAAAAAAAAAATTTCCATGACTCTCATATATGTTGACGGTTGTTGATTCGATTCTCATATAAAGAAAAAAACGTATTTTATTACAAAGCAAAATTACGAGGCAAAGCACGGCGTTGAGTTCTGTCATTCAACACGCATTACCTCAACAATTCAGCGGATAGTGGGAAACGTAAATATCTTTATACTTAGTCCCAGGTTCCCTCTGCCGGCAATGCTAAATGCGGGAAAGTTAAATTCTAGAACGCAGTTCTTCTGTTACAATATTGATATAAAAAACGTTTTCTTTAATATAACAACATAATGTATTACCTGTTGTTATTCTGTGCTCTATTATCATTGAAATATACTTGGGCAGAGTAATCATATTTCTCTATTTTAAATAATGTTTTTTTTGCTACACCTTATATGCCGGACGTGGCAGGGTAGGCAGAGGGAACTTGGGAACCTAGTATTAGTTAACGCACGTCGTTCCACTTACCGTTCTCCACTTTCCGCCTAATTTGAGGCATTATGTGTTGAGTGGCGGGACTCGACGCCGCGTTTTGCCTTGTACCAGAGCGAAGGAATAAATATTTAAATAGAAAATATTAAATATTTCATTTCCTCGAGTGGGGATCGAACCCACAATCTGTCAATTACAGTCACACGCTTGTACCGCTGCGCCACGATGTGCCTCTTGCAGAAAACTTGAGAACCTAATATTAAAATACTGCCTTTAGCTCTCCACATTTCACTGTATTTGAGGCATTTAGCGTGTTTAGTTGTGGAAATCAACGCAACACTTTGTCTTGTTACCACAGCGAAGAATTTAATATATTAAATAATTCATTTTTTCGTGTGGGTATCGAACCCGTAACCAGTTGCTTTACATAGACAGACTATTATTTTTATAGCTAACTATAAGAATTCTCAAGAATTCGAGTGCTAGTTCTTATACATTTGCAATGAATTTACGCAATAATAGCAAGAAGCTGTACAGAAAAGCGTAGCAAATTATGATATATCTAGTGATATAATGTGATCGTAAGACTAACGACTTGTTATTTTCACTTGTGTGGTAATACTATTTTGTATATATATACATATATATATATATATATATATATATATATATATATATATATATATATATATATATATATATATATATATATATATATATATATATATATATATATATATATATATATATATATATATATATATATATATATATATATATATATATATATATATATATCTATATATATCTATATATATATATATATATATATATATATATATATATATATATATATATATATATATATATATATATATATATATATATATATATATATATATATATATATATATATATATATATATATATATATATATATATATATATATATATATATATTTACTATATTACTTTAAAAGAAATATGATAATTAATGAAAAACTAGGTGAGTGCGAGATGGATCCTTTTAATCAAAGGATCCGTACTAATTTTATTATTTTTGTTTACTTATAAACGGTAAGTTTTAAGAAAGTTAACTTATTATTTTGTTTGAAATTGTTATGTTTATTTGGAAAAGTCATAAAAATATTATTGAAAACTTATATTTTATACAAATTTTCAATAATATTTTTATGACTTTTTCCTTTAGTACTTTTAGCCGCGTGATTCCGGGTTAGAATAGGATCACCCTGGTACTGATGGTGTCGTAAAAGGCGACTAAAGTACATGAGAGATAGTCACGCTGTCAGTAATGGCAACACGCACGGGCAGACTGGACCGGATCATTACCACCCCCAGCATTGAAAACCAGCGTTGAGTAGTGGCGTTTCGCCTTAGGTAATGCCGGGCCCCGGTGCTCATCCACTTTATAGACCGGCAACGCTCCTGTAGTTCCTATAAAGTTAGACGGAGCAGTGGGCGACAGTGATCAATTACCCATCAGGTGACCCGTACGCTAGTTTGCCGTCTTTTCCATAAAAAAATGGAATTATACATTTTGAATTAGCGGAAATTTGATACAACAAACGTGGCACAAGGTGAATAATAGTTTGTATGTTCAACTTGTGTTGACTATAAAATAATATTTGAAAATAATTTAGCTGAGAATGAGTTCCGTTTTTCCCCATTTTTACACGGAACCCTAAAAATAAACACATAAATTTAAAAAATCGAATCTATACAGCCTATAAAGGTCAACGTAATCAACGTAAATTCTAACAGACAATTGAAAAGAAAACCTATCAACAATGTACTTATATGTTCGAATAGTAATAAAAAGATGTAATTTGAAATGCAGATCAATTCTGTGGGACGGTTCATTGGAAAACAATATGTGAGAAATAGTGCCAGTGTTACATTGACAATATTAGTATAATATATTGTTCTTTTAAGAAAATATAGTGACTATACTCTATGTTTTACCCGATATTTTTAAATATTCCATTAAAAAAAAAGATTGTTTTCATCTGTCTGTGTCTCTGTATGTTACACTATAGCTCCTAAAAGAAAGAACTTGTTTTCATAGCACATTTGATCAAAAGCCTTGTTCACTGTGGTTATTAGCTAAGTTAAATGAAAATCGGACTAGCAATTTCACAGTTACAAGGTCTTTTTATCAAGATAAAGTATTTGCATTTTTTGGGTGAGTGACTTAACACTACGGTGGCGAACCGTAGTGTTAAGTCACTTAGCATACTTGATATTAATGAGTGAATGGTTTTTGCTATTATTAGATCTATATATGTATATTGCACTGTAAACATATCCTTATATTATGCGTGCGATATGTGAATTAATTATTCAATATTGAACAGGGCGGGAAAGTAAACATTTGTTTATAATACTAATTGTATTTTAACAACCTGACTAAACGAAAGAGTTGTACCTGTTCATTCCGCTCATAGTAGGGTAGGGCCGAGGGAACCTGCGAACGTAGTGCTGAGACACTTTGTTCCCAATAGGACATATGTGTTTTCCATTTTCCACAGAATTACAAGTTAAGTGGCGGAACTCAACGCCGAGCTCAGCCGAACGAGGGAGGGGGAGGTTGTTTTATTATATTGTGTTTTAAATTATGTTTTCTAATATATCTACGCTGTTAAACGAAGCAAGATGAAATCATATAATAAATATTATTACTTTGTTATATTTTGGACAGGGTAGGCAAAGGGAACTTGGGAACCTAGAATTAAGATGTTCCCTATTCTTTGCTCCATTAAGACACTTCGTTGCCCACTTATCGCCAAATTTGAAATTATGACTTTCACTCAAAATATCCTTATGAGATCAAAAGTTATCTAACACGTGACTGTATGTACGTAGCTATTTTATATTAAATCTAGAAAGTAGAGGAAAGTTTAAGCCTCTCATTCATATCGCGTCCTGCCCTAAACGTATTCAAAGAAATACGTGGTTTGCTTATAATATGTTATAAATGAGCAAATTATTATGTACCAAATATGTGATGTCTGTCGTGGCACAGGGGCACAAATGTTCGAGTGTATTCGCGACAGGTTGTGGGTTCGATCTCCACTCGAGGAAATTAAATATCTTATATTTTCATATCTTCACTATTGTAACAAAGCAAATCGCGGCGTTTAGTTCCGCCACTAAAGCAACTAATGCTTCAAATTTGACTCAATTTCCCAAAAAAATTGTAGTAGATAGGCAAATTATCATAAACTAATGATACGCCCTAATTTCACACGGTTTATAGCTGTATGGGATAGTTCATATCAACATGTTTTACTTTTTTCCAATAGTAAGGTAACGGTTAATTGCCTGTAGTGGTGGCGTGCGATTGGTAATGCGACTGGTTGTCGGTTCAATTCTAAGTCAAGAAAATTGAATATTAAATATTTTAATTTCTCTGTCAAGAAGGCAAAGCGCCACGATAGTTTCTGCCACTACACGTTTGTAATGCCTCAAAAAATCAGTAGTAAGTAGGGAATAGACGTGCCTTAACTCTAGATTCCCAAGATCCCTATGCTTATCCTGCTATACGGGATACCGCGTTCGCAGTTAAGAAAGTAAGGCAATTGACGGACTTTGATACTGCCCGACTAGTTTATTTTAGTTATTTTCATAATATTCTTTCTTATGGGATGCTACTATGGGACAGCGCCGCTGATATAAAAGAGCCTAAGATCTATTTATAATCTTAAAGCTCGAGATTCTCTGCGAGTGCTTTTTAGGAATACAGGTATTCTTACGGTTGCTTTTCAATATATATTTTACAATATTATGTTTGCCCGGCAACATATTCAGTGCTATTGGGATTGGGACGAGAAACAAGGACAAACTTGTGACGCCTAGTTATCGCCTTCAAAAAGTAAATATATCATTTATGGGTCTGGTCCATAACGTATCTATAATAGTATTCCGCAGTGTCGCCATTGTATTAAACACAAACTTGCCGGCTCTTCTCAGAAGAACTGCGTTCCGAGCCGGTGGTAATTTTACGTATGGAACGATTTAAAAGTGCTTGCTAAAGCCTATTGGAATAAAGATAAATATTTTGAATTTGAATTTGAATTAAGAAAGGTTGTAACTACGTTCAGAGTTAACTCTTAAAATGTATCATTTATTATATGTAATTCTTAATTATTTCCTTAGAACATGCAGGCGAAGCTACAGAAAGAAGTAGTTTTTTTAAACATAAAACACAATTTTTCAGCCTCACGATGTATCTCGCATGTGGTGGGACGCAACGTGCTCCGGTCCCCACTTTTCACCGAAATTGAAGCATTGCGTGTTAATTTTACTTTGTTACCAAAACGAAAAAAAATAAATTTTAAATACTTAATTTGTAAATATTAAATATTTGATTTCCACCTGTCGCGTTTTCAGTCACACTTTTTCTTATGGAAAAGACAAGGCAAACGAGCGTATGAGTCACCTGATGATGAATTATCATCGCAGCCTACGGCCCCGTGTAACACCAGGGATCAGGTACGTTGTCGGCCTTTGAGGTGGAGGTAGATGCGCTTTTTGAAGGTATCCATGTCGTATCGACCTGGAAATACTGCCGCGGTTAGGCCTTTCCAGAGGTTTGTGGTCCGTGGAAGACAGTGGAGTTCCACGTGCCCAGATGATGTGGAACATTAGTTTTTGACGTACTGTGCGGTTATAAAATTCGGCGACAGGTACAAAGTCAAACAATTCTCCAGAACACTCCCCGTGATAAATGCAGTAGACAAATCACAGTAAAGATACGTCTCTACGAAAAGCCAAAGTATCAAGCCCCTTACAGATCATTAGGTCCCCAACGATTCAAACGGCTCTACGTTGTACGCTGTCAAATGGTTCAAGTTAACACTCTGGTGCACCAGCCCAAAGGTGAGAACAGTATTCCATATGAGGCCGAACCTAGGCCCTGTACAGGGACAAACGGTGTTTTGGCGTGAAGTACTGTCTCGCTCTCCTGATGACCCCCAATTTCTTCGAGGCCAACTTGGCCTTGTTTTCCAGAAGATCGCGATACTGGCAGTCGCTTGAACAGCTGAGGACCAATGTACTGAGCTTAGGCTCAATACGTTTGAGGCCCCTGCGCCACATTTATTTCGTTTTGGCAAAGGCAACCAAAAAGGAGTAATATTTTGTTCTATATGTTTGCTATGTAATATATCTATATATTATTTAAATGGTTCCTGAGAATTGTGCAAAAAGACAAACTCATTATATTTTAATATATTTTAATAAACATATACATATAATGATAAGAGACATCTTCTTATGTCTTTGAGAACTGCACCTCTGTCCTTTCATACACTTACTGTAGTAGTTCGTAAAGTAATACATAGATGACGCTAGTATTGAAATAAGCGTAAAAATAATTCTTTTTACGTCGAATATAGGTAAGTAGATACGTACTTGTTTTTTTTCAGGTTCCAGATTAAACATTGAAAACTTGAAATCCAGTGTTAAGTAAAAAAAATCTTCGTTTCTACAAAGGTACTTCTGTTCATTCATGTTGGCTGAACTTAACGCCGCGTTTGGCCTTGTTATCAGAACGAAGAAATTAAAATAATCAATATTTAATTTATTTGAGCGGGGATCAAAGCCACGTGCCTTTACAGTCACACAATTGAAGGTATTAAAGTTATTTGTATCGGTTACTACTTTAATTTTTGCTATTTGGTACAATTATTAAAACGCAATTGTATTTAGAAATCCGGCCTAAATGGGGCGCACTTCATAGATTTTGTTAAAACTTTACAATAACATAGTTTATCCATCAGAACCATACATAGACTACAATTTTAATAAAAATAAAAACAACTTTACGCAGGAAGCCGCTAGTAAGTTACGTATAAATTTCCCAATAGTTTGGTGCGTGCTGTATCTGTCGGAGATCTTAATAGTAACTATCAAAGTTTTATCACGTTATTGTGTCGTAAGTATTTTTTTGGGGTTCCATATCCAAAAGGTAAAACTATACTTATATTATTTATTCACTTACTCACTTAGCTTCACGCTGTATCACGCACATGGCGGGGTAGATAGAGGGAACTTGGGAACCTAATGTTAAGACGATTCGTTCTGTTCTCCACTTATGAGGTAAAATGGAAACCATATTACGAAAATATGGACGTGGAGACTATGAAAAAAAGTTATTTTTTTTACAGTTGCTATGTTTTTGTTGCATCTATAACAGCAGATATCGATATCGCAGAAAATAATATAAACATTACAGTAATATCGATTTTTTATGATTTAATACATATATTGGTACGGAACCATTCATGTGTGAGTCCGTTTCGGACTTTTTCTGTATTATTCTATATCTAAAAAGAACTTTTACTGCAGATTTCACATCAATTGCCATTTTTCTAAGTATGAGCAGGATTTTGCTTAAGTACAAAGAAAATGTTTTTACTTTTACTGTTAACTTTATTAAATTAATTATATTATTAATTTAAATTTGATGGTCGCCATTGGTTTTCATAAAGAACTGGAACTGTCTGTTAAGACGAGAATGAAGGTTCGCTCTTAGTTTAGAGAAATTTATTTTCATCTCTCTGTTCTAGTCAACAAACGCGGCGTTAAACTCCGCTAATTAACTATTGATACGGAAATTTTGAAGGAAATTCTAAGGGAAATTGCCCATTATTAAATTAATATGTCCATTTATTTATTTATAGGTAGGTGTGTTGTACATTCAATACAACCAAGCCTCTTATTAGTACACACGACTGCATCGATACTCAAGAGTAATTGGAGATCTCTGTCTGAGCTCTAATTGCCAAATATAGATTATGTATATGATATAATACAGCGGAAATTTAGTTATGGAAGACGTTTCACGCTGTTTTCCGCATATCTAGGCAGAGGGAACAAAGCATCCTAGTGTTAAGACACTCCGTCCTGGTCCGCGTCCGTTGATTTTGCGACATTACGTGTATAGTGGCGGAACTCAACGCCGCGATTTGCCTGGTTACCAAAGTGGGGAAATGAAAATATTAAATATTTAATGAATATAGTATAATGAAAATTGTAATATATATATAATTTTGTTACTAAAAAGGCGATTACCCTGCCAACTAACTACCTGCTGACTATCCTGCCAACTGCTGAATACAGGCTGAAATTACAAAATTTTAAATTTTAGATGCAAAATATAAAAAAATGTACAATTTCATGTACTTATTGAAGATGCTTTTATGACATTAACACGTGTCAAGTCACTCTTTGTGCCACTGTATTATGGATTGCCCTTTTATTTGGATGTAACGAATATAATGAATCGGAGACATAATACACCATTTCACCAAATTTTAACTCTAATACTTTGAGTAACTTCACTTTTTTTACAGTATTAACAATAAAATATTGAATGTAGTTGCTTTTGGTTTCATAGTACAATACAATTAAAGATATAGTATAGTAATTTATCAATAGCCAAAGATATTACATTTTTTAAACCTTTTACAGTATATTTTTTTTGTTGTTTTTTTTTTAGCTTCACGCTGTATCCCGCACGAGGCAGGGTAGGCAGAGGGAACCCGCGAACCTAGTGTTACGGCACAACCGATTCACTTCCGTTTCCCACTTTCCGCCGAATTTGATGCATTGCGTGTTGAGTGGCGGAGCTCAACGCCGCGCTTTGACTTATTACCAGAGCGAAGAAATGAAACATTAAATATTTAAATTCCTCGACTGGGGATCGAACCCAGAACCTGTCGGTTACAGTCACACGCTTGTGCCGCTGCGCCACGACAGGCCTCTATAATTTAATGAGATACTCAAACATGAACTAACTACTATTTTAATTTTGTTAAAATACGATATATATTTAGTTATTCGTCACAGGCATGGAAAGTTAGGGAACCTAGTGTAGTTTCGTTTTCATCAAGCCGTTTCTCAATTTTCATCGAATACTAGAGGCAGTATGTATTGCGAAACTCAATATCACAAGTGAAGAAAATTATCAATATGAGAATAAAAAAATAAGGGAATGAATTATTCAATATTCAAGTGATGACACGCGTTGAGTAGTGTCGGAAAAGAAGTCGGCGTCAGAGATCTTATATCACTCGAAAGTTCCGTTATGGGATTTGAAGCGAAAGTTCCGTAACATCCCTACTCTATTATACCATAGGTACAAAATACGATATATTCATCAAAAAAGCCCTTTGCAAAATGAAAACTTTTCAATTACTATCTGCATTTTATCTATATTAAACGTTTTTGAAAGCCGATGGTAAACGTTGATAGCGTCACCCTCAATTAGTGATATTGCTCTGTCAACTCATTTCGTAACACACTATCTGATCCGTATGGTTGCGGAATTACCATGAAACTTTAAATTAACTTGTCTATACATTTATACGTATAGAGATATGGAGGTCTGTCGTGGTGCTCAGGTACAAGTGTGCGACTGTAAAAGTGCCAGGTTGTAGGTTCAATCCCCTTAGTAAAAATAAATATTTTAATTTCATCAATCTGGTATCAAAGCCAAGTGCGGCGTTGAGTTCCACCACTTAACACGCAATGTATCAAAATGGAGAACAAAAGTATTTTAACGACAATAAAATATCTTAACACTAGGTTCCCAAGTTTCCTCTGCCTCCTTGCCATGGGCGAAATTCAGCGTGAAGCAAAATTTAACATATTTTATGTCAAAGAAATTATAGGGTTCGTGAGTTCAAAATAATCCTTTTTTTTTTCAGGTATATATAGCGATTTATGTGAAGGAAACAAGAACATAAGCAAATAAAGAAAATGGGTATAATAGGTAATGTTCAGGATGGCTGAACAGATTTTAATTGGACTTACACTGAAAGCTAGATGAGGTTGTGGAGCAACGCGTATGGTACTTTTTTCCTCCGTATTCTATTTGCAAGTTAAATAATTTCCCAAAAAAATACTTACAATTTTTAAGTGCATAACAGTTTTATATATAACATCGTAATATTTTAAATAGAATTTCTTGTAATGCAATTTGAACCGTAGATGAGTCTGTGAATCTGTTAAATATGTATGGTTTTCTCTCAGTGTCGTTAAAAATTGATCTTGGCTAACTTCCATAGGTTCCCCATTGGGTTAAATGACTTAACACTAGGGTCCCCATATTGAAAAAAAAAAAAAATATAGACTGACGAAATAACAGTCTATGGAGATAAATAATTTACATTTTTTTTTGCTTTATCATTATACATTTCTTCATGTTTCGTTGAAGTAGTTTGTTTTTAATGGCGTAATTAAACACCGCATTATGTCTTAACACATTACATCTCCTAATCCTGATATATAGACACTATAAGATCTATATTAATATATCATACATAGTAATTATACTCGTATATACTAAAGGTAAGCTTAACTAAATTAATGAATGTGTACGTGTTAGTTTAGTTCAAAGGTTGATATTGAATCTATTTGTAATCCCACGAGCTCTAAGTCTTCATTATAATACAATGGATATTATGAAATTTGTATACTAACTAGTTATGTCGGGTAACTTTACTTGCCTATCAGTTATATGAAAAGTGCGAAAAATATAAAGCGCGGCGTTAGGTTCCGTCGTCATTAATACTCAATAGCAGAAAGTGGGGAACGGCGTGTCTTAACACTGAGTTTGTTCTACTTATCCAGCTCTTTGAGAGATAGAGTATAAACAAAGAAAAATTTTATAATATCATTCAGATATACTTACTTAACTTTAAGTTATAATAAGAAATTATTTAATTTATACTACATACAAATAAAACTTGCAGGATTTTACAAGCTTTTTCAATACGACAAGTCAAGTAACGCATAGCTGTCATTCAGATGATTTAGAGCTTTGCCACTTTTTACTGCTTTCCCCGAACATTGTTAAGACACTCTAAAGAAGAGCTTTAAAAGAAATAAAAATATTAAATATTTTAAAGAGGCCCGTGGTGGCGCAGTGGCACAAGCGTGTTAACTGTTACCGACAGGTCCTGGGTTTTTTTAATTAAAATATTTAATGTTTCATTTCTTCTCTCTGGCACAAGGCAAAACGCGGCGTTGAGTTCCGCCACTCAACACGCAAAGTGGGGAACAGGGTGGAACGGAGTATCTTAACACTAGGTTCCCAAGTTCCTTCTGCCTACCCTGCCATGTGCGGGAGACAGCGTCAAGCAGAGTGAGTGAAATATTTCATCTTCTCGAATGAGAATCAAACCTAAAACCGTAATTTTTATAGTCACAACGAACTCCATTTATACATAAATATGTAATTTGTCACTGTCTGTAAATGGATATAATATTTTAAAAAATCTTATACTTAGACGTTTATTGATATAATGGAGCACAAAATATTGATTTATAATATAAATAAATAAATAAATAAATAAGTTACGTCAATTTAAAATATTTAGTTCGACAAAAGTGGGGAACGGAAGTGGAACGGAGTGTCTTAACACTAGGTTCCCGGGTTCTCTCTGCCTACCCTGCCTCGTGCGGAATACAGTCTGAAGCTAGTTCGATAAAATTGCTACAATTGTTTTAATCATTGAGCTAATATTTTTTTTTGTCTTATAAGTAATTATGTTATTTAAAACAAAAAAGTAATTGAAATTAGTAAAAGAAACAGTGAAATTTAAGCGGGCGAAGCCGCGGGCGGGGCGCTAGTGTTGTAATATAATATTAATAGTAGGTACAATTAATATAAATCCAATTGATCCCATGCGTATTCCAGTGGACTTTCAATAGCCCCCCATCAGGACAAACCATAACACAAGTTTCGAAACTGCATTTACTGAAATGAAAGCCTTTGGAAACTACATCCTATCATCGCGACATAAAATAAATAAATAATCAATTTCAAACTTTATTTTATATACACTAAAGTTGTTTTTTCCTTGCACTTTTGAGACAAGTAAGGTGAGATTTAAATTTTTGATAATCTAATTTGAGCTTTATTGTGTAGGAAATAAGATATATAATTTTAGAGGAAGGAAACGCAATGCTATGACTATTCGGTGTCGAATAATCGATAACTGACGTCTGGCCTCCCCTCTGTATGGTCGGTGAGAAAATTAAAATTCACCTGTTTATGTTATTATAGATTTAAATGATATATATATTTTTTTACTTTTGGTCACTGGTTCGATTTCTGTAGGAGGAAATTAATTTGTCGTATCACATGACATTCATATCCAGTCAATCATGGGGATTTCACTAGAATCAACTTGAACTAATACTGATTTCTATTTCAAAATTTCCTAAGATTCTAGATATTTTAGGTCAGTTTCTCCGTGGCCCACTTTCCGGACAATTTCTGGCAATCGAGATGGGTTTCTTGATGTTAAGTGATTATCTCTGCCCATCAACACTGTCAGCACCAGAGGAACCGTGAATTTTTGGTTGATAGATAGTAACCAAGTGACCTCAACACCTCCATGTTTTTTATGATCTAATTTAACTTTACTCTAAAGTATAAAGTAAGATAAAAGAACTTGACGTCGGCTTTTAAAGTATAAATATTTATATTTTGTTGGAAGTAGTAAGAGGAGAGTCTAAAAAGAGAATCAGGATGGTATGGCCTTGAGTTCCGAACAGTATCCGTCGAAAACAATTTGTTTTTAATGTTGCACCTATGAAGAAAACTGACGAGCCATTAAATATTAAGTTTCTCTAAAAGCCCATAAGACGATAGCTTCGAGAGAAATAAGTCGTGCTAAATCCAATCAAAAACATTTGTTGTATCAAGGTTGACTGCCAAAGAACGAAGATGATACACTAGAAGATCGCTAGTAGAATGACCATGGCGAAAGCCATATTGACAATCGAAGCTTTAGCTTTTTATGGTAACTGAGCAATTGAGAGTTCATAATCTGGTTTTATTTTACAATTAACAATATCATAGTAACTAAAACTTTTAAAATATTTTCACTTTACTTCCCAATACTTCCCAGCACTATGTTCGTTGTGTCTTGCCTGCTATGATGGTAAGTTTATATTTTATGACCATTTTTCTATTTATACAGATTTTAAAATATTAAACCAAAAATTAATTCTGGTAGCAATAGTACTCGTTAACGTGCAGTTCCCTTGTAGCCTATTCGCGTAAAAATATAAATTGATTTAATTATTCCGCTTCTGATCAGCGTAACGGTAATGTAACGACAAGTATTTTAGAAACTAATAAAAGAGGGTAACAGTAATTTTAAAATTGAAACAAGTTTTGTTACTTAAATTATATTTAGGGAATTGTGTGATTTAAAATCAGGTTCCTTTTAGCTTCCTTTACTAACTTATTTTCGCATCGTATGGGCATCATTTTAATTTTTATAAAAGGTAAAAGTTAAAGATTGTTATAAAAAATAACCTTGATTTCCACTAACCTATTTTGAAGCTCAACACATGTTTTTCGTCTTCTTCTTTTCTATTTTCTTTTTTTTTCTGTTTTTCACGTTGTATCTTACAAATGGCAGAGTGAGCGGAGGGAACTTGGGAACCTAGTGTGAAGAAACCTGCGAGTTATTCGTCACTCAACAAAACAGGTCTATATTAACTTGCTAACATAAAATCTATAATCTAGATCAGTACGAAATAACTTCAAACAACCGTAGGTACTGTGTATTGTAATAATAAAGAGAGAAGAATAAAAATTTTACAACATAGATAATAAAATTTGTAATAAACACGTTTGAAGTATGGCCCACAGATGTTATGAAAGGTACAAAACAAATTTATATGTAACAAAATTTTCGGATAATTCGTTCGCATAGTCAATATAACATATTTTTCGCTACCTTCTAGCACATAGCAGGTACATAAAAGGGAACCTGGGAACCTAGGTCTTAGACACCTTGTCCCCTATTACGTACGTAGATGCGCTATTTTTAGGTATCTTTCGTGCGAATTCTTGAGGTATTGCGAGTTCTGGAACTCAACGTCGTGCTTAACACTAAGAAATAAAATACAGGTTATACTTACGGGCTATAAAATAAATATCGAGACAATATAATAATCGAGACATTATATCACTAAGTTTTCATAATTTTCAGACATTTAAAACAAAATATTAAATTGAATGAATCGCTTATTTATTCTATAATGCTGATGTATTAATTGCTTCTTAATGAATCTGGTTAAAACAATATTTAAAATTTAGCTACAATAGTAACATACATTGCTTCACAGATGTCGCTGAAAGCTCAAGTAAAGTCACGAATCAACTGTAAATATAAAAATATCGAAGGCACGTACATTCTATGACCGACAGATGTTTCAAGAGGTACAAAAAATACTGAGTAAAACTGGAAACAAGCGAATTTGGAGCTGTAAACTTTGTTCATTGCAAATAGGCAGTAAGGAGAAAAGTACTTTTCAATGATGATTAAAAGGAAAGTGTTTAGTTAATACGTTTATGTGATATGTCTCTGAGAGGTACATATAATTTGGTTTTCAAAACAAGTTGTTAGTAATTACTCTAGCAACGAAATTAATTTTTGCTACTTTAGTACATATTAAACTGTTAAATCTGTCTTCCATTATCTCAATTAGTGCAAAGTGGAGAGCTAAATAATAGGCTATTATTATCACCATTTTTTTACCACCTACCAAGATTTTATTATCAGCTTTACTCTGAAGCCCGCACATGGCAATGTAGCAGAGGGAAATTGGGAATCCAGTATTGAGACAAATCGTTCCCATAAAGACATTTCCGTTCCCTATTTTCCACTGATTCTAATGTATTTTTTGTTGTGTGGCGATACTCAAAACCACACTTCACGTTGTAAACAGAGCGAACCATTGAAAATAATAAAAAAATCTTTCATCCTCAACATACTAAGTTACTTAAACTTAACTCATAACGCTAGAAATCGAAAATAAAGAATTAAATAATGCACCATTCTTGCGAAATGGGTAAAATCTTATAAGTATTACACGTAAAATAAAAACAAAAAAAAAGAACACGAAAATAAAAAGAATCAAATATTTTTTATATATATTTACTGATTTTTTTTACTCTATGCCCATTTTACCCCAGAGCATCCCTAGGCACTACTGTACTATAGGGGTAGTTTCACGAGGGATACCTTCACGTGTTACGCCACTCTTTATATCTCCCCTTATACAAACTCATCCTCCTCCTCAAATATACCTATAAAATTAAGAATCCGTTAATAATTATGTACTTTACTCAGTAAATATGCGACTATTGAGTTTTTATGAAGTATTGTACTTCATAATGTTTTGTTAAGATAAGTTCGTGTTTTTAAAGTGGTTTGTAATCTCTTTTTTAAATAAAGTGTGATAAAAATTCCTGTGTTATAAAATTTTTACTTGGTTAATTAATATTCTATTAGTTTTTTTTATGACGTACAGAGAAAGAGAGGATGATAGCGGAAAAGGCCATAAAAATGTAGTGTTCGAAACTGGTTTTGTGTTCAATTCCCACTCGGGAGAACAACATATTTAATATTTTGATTTTCACTGTACTGGTAACGGTGGCAAAGCACGGCGTTTAGTTTCGCCACTTAACACTTTAGAATTTCACATAACAAGCGGACGCAATTGTCTTAATGGAGAACGGAGGGTAGTTAATATTAAATTCAGTTAAACATGTGCATGAATTTTATTTAGTATATATTAGTATGTCATAAAATAATGTTATTCTTTTACGTTTTAAATTTTTTCCACTTCCCTGATCATTTAAAACATTGGTATTTATTCGCCCTAAAGGTAAACTAAGAGAGGTGGCTATTTAGCCATAAGTTCGCCTTTTGTACATTGTCTGTTTGGGACTTCGAGATAAATTTCTTTATGTTTGTTATATATGCTGAGTTTAAAAAAATTAAAAAGATGTATAAAAATAGATTCTGCAGTTCCATCTGTAGTTACAGGGCGGATACTAGCCCTAGAAAGGGGAACAAAAATTAAATATATATTTTCAATAATCATCTGCTGACCCTGTTACGAGTATGTAGAGACACATATGCCAAAACGAAAATAACATAAAATTATTTAACACTTCTTATTGATTAAGCTAAGTACTTGATTAAAATATTACTTAAAACAATATTGTCTGTGCATTAGAAAAAACAATGAAGGTAGATACAGTGGGAGTACAGTAGAAAAGAAACAGTCGAGATTGATGTCGGCAATTTAGAACTCGCTGCCGAGATTAAAAGAAATCTCGGCAAAGCACTGCCCGTACTTATTTAGCTTTATCCCGGTTTATTTTCTTTGAAAAATACTACAAGCTTGCCAGCTATACGACAAATACACTTAAGGATATTTTAACTTACACTGTGTCCCGCACATGGCAGGGTAGGTGGAGGGGAACTTGGGAACCTAGGGACCCTTTAAGACACTCCGGGGGGAAACGGTGAACGTTTCTCAATTTCTGTAAAATTTTAGACATTGTGTGTTGAGTGGCGTAACTCAACACCGCGCTCTACCAGAGTTATGAAAATATTGAATAATTAATTTGAAAACAGTAAACATTTATTTTAAGTAGTGATCGGACCAACATACTGTCGCGTTTACATTCACACGCTTGTGCAATGAAGATAAAAGAACTGATAGTAGTGGAACAGTTCCTCATTGTATATCTGATGATTGTAAGTACGATACTGTTAAGAAATAATTGTATTTAAAAGTTTCGATAATCAACACGCAATGTTTGATGAGATCTATCCAACTCATTTCGAAAATTAGGGAAAAATGGTAATAAAATTAATTTGAAGAAAAAATGTATACGATGGTAAGTTTGTATTCAAAAATGTTGTATAAGAACTGTTTAGCCCACATTCTGATTCACTCAACGCCACACTTTGTCTCGTTACCAGAGTGAAATTCCTCGAGCGGGAAGCGAACCTACAACCTCAAACCACTAAAGAGCTTAATTTTATTTAGATATTATATATTATAAAATAAATAACTAATAAATATAAGTATATCGTACAAAACTAACATGGATGGACCTGACGTTTTGCTTTACAAAACTGCAAGAAAACTTATCTTTGTACAAAGCTTTTCTTCAAACTTGTTTTAAAATTTACCTATTTCCTTCAAACTTGTTATAAAATTTACCTATTTGAGGGTAGTCCATAATTTCTATTCAATTTATAAGCATAAAAAAATTAAGACCATTCGGAGGTTCACGATGGAAGGCTTGCCCGCAGCGACCCCTGCCAGCCTTCTAGAGGGCTGCAACGTTCCATCCGCCACAATATGCACCACACGAGCGCGCACTGATAGAAAAAAAAATATGTAAGCACCAAAAAAATGTACGTTCTAAACCGAGCCTATCTCCATCTAATAGGCTGGCAACGCACCTATAGCTCCCCTGGTGTAACAGGGGCCGTGGGCGGCGGTGATCACTCACTATCAGATGACCTGTACGCTTGTTTGCTATGTGTTTTCCATAAAAAAAAAGAGAAAAAGAAAATTATTCTTTGTATACTAAATAAATATTTATATGGTTCAAGCGGGCGAAGCCGGGAAGATCCGCTAGTTTCTTCGATAACATTTGTCCGATATAACAGCGTCGTCTCCAATAACTTAATAAATATAAGTAAAAGTGTTAACATTCAGATATCTCGCTACATAGAGCTATATTGCCTTGGAATAACGCCAAGCGGCTCTACTTACAACTTTTACTTGTAATATCTACAATCTAGAAGAATAGAAAACCGTAGAATAGAATAGAATAATACAATAATATTCTTCTTTAAATTTTTATACTATACAGTAGTCAATCAAGCGTACGATTGTAAACTTGACAAGTTCTGGTTTCTATCCATACTCGGGGTAATTTTCATTTTTTCGCTCCGGTAAAAAGGCAAAGCGCGGTGTTGAGTTCCGCCACTCAACAAACAATGCCACAAATTTGGCAGAAAGTGGGCAACAGAATGTAATGTCAACTAGGTTCCCAAGTTCCCCCTGTCTACCCTGCTATGTGCGTAAAGCGTAAAAAAATAGCATATATACTCACAGTATGATAAAAAAGTGATTTATTATTTACTCATTCCATCGTTTACCCGTGCATTCATATTTCAATCCATGTTTTAGTTTCACCCAGTATCTGGCACATAACAGCATAGGCAGAGGGAACCTGGGAACCTAGTGTTAGCACACTACGTTCCCGGACACACTTTCATGATCCACTTTGAATTTTATAGGTATTATGTATTGAAAGGATATTAAATGTTTCTTTTCCTCAGTTTTCAAGATGACTCTGTTACGTAAGATCGTTGCAAATATTGTACATTGATAGATTTCAAATAGTTGTTTAAGAAGAGAGAGTTGTTCTAGAATTCGGCCAAAAGGAGAGCCGTAGGTGTCTTAATGGGAACAGAGTGTCTTAACAATAGGTTCCCAAATTTCCTCTGCCTATACTATTGTTTAACGCCGCGTTTGGGAGACTATAGAGAGATCTAGAGAGTAAAAACGAGAGAGAGAGAGAATACAAATTAAATGAAACAAATATACATTACTACCAACTATTTAAGGAAAGCTCGAGTGGTAATTGAACCTACACCACTTACGAACTTTTAACAGTTTGAAGATATTATTTATCACTTGTTATATTATACAGAAAGAATACGTGTTGCAAAGTCTAATTTATCCTTTGAAGTCAAAATGAAAGCTTACTGAGCTTTATTGCGTTGGAGCAGCGCCAAGTACAATCACTGTAAACACAACCTTAGATTGTAAAGGCTTTGTAAAGGAACATAATTTTAATGTCTCTGCCTTTTTTTCTTTTAGCTTTCCAGCTAGGTCAGTGCAGGAGGAATTCGGGAACCTAGTGTTGGGGTCAATCAGTTCCGTTGCCTATTTTCTGCTGAATTTGAGGCATTGTGTGTATGGCGGAGCTCAACGCTTTTCCTTGTTACCGGAGCGAGGAAATGATAATATATATTAAATATTTCATTTCCTTGAATGGGGATTAAATTCAACACCTGTCGCTATTTCCTTGATATTTTTACAAGTTGAACGTGTTTGAAGTTCCTCACGAATAAGTAAGTAACGAGACAGCCGTGGTACAGTGTCAAAGTATCCTACTGAAGAGGCAAGAATTTTGGGTTCAATTTCAAATAGAAAAAATGAATTATTCTTTTATCTTAGCGAATGTAACACGAAGAATTACGCTTCGCCAATCAACAGGCATTGTCTTAATAATCACGTGGTAAGTGAGGAACGTTATATATATATATATATATATATATATATATATATATATATATATATATATATATATATATATATATATATGTAAAGAAATAATACTTCTTTAATTTTCTTTATTTATTTTTAATTTTACATTGCCGGTGACATTTTGACAAGTGCTAGACAGAGCCTATGGACGGTTGAGAGATTATGTTGGATATTGCATTGAAAAATAGTTACATTGTAATAGATTTATTAATTTATAGATAAATAAGAAGAATTGGTGGAAGAATAGACTTTAATTGTCGTTTCTTTGTTTTCAGGTGAGGTTTTAATAATAGTGTGATAAAAAAAGTTACCATCTTTGTAAGAAACTAACAAAATAAAACTTTGTTTTCAGAAGCAACACATGAGTTTATTTTTATCCCAAAATTGAAAAATAAATGTTATAAAACGACAATTTTGTTTGTTAAAATACCAAGAAGGCAGAAACAATGGAACAGCTACGTTTCGAATTTGCAATATTACCGACGAGTGATGGGAAATCAAACATTTATAGTGTAACGTCAATAACAACAAAGGAAGAAAAAGTGTTTGCTATACCAGAAGAACTACAATCTGCTGGCCTTCATAAGGAATTGATAAAGACCGCTGCATATAATAAAGTAAAAAATAGTTTAAAGAAAAGATACCAGACACGAAAAATTTGGATTAAAATGACAGATGAATTGAGTGAAATCTATGTAGATGACGATGGTAATTTACAATTCGGAGAGCAATATCTTGAAGAAATTGAACAAAAAGTAGCACCTGGAGGACAAGTAGCTAATACAGAGACATTGGAAAAAATATTTTCGAAACTAATTGAAAGTACACAAGAAATAAAAAAACAAAATTTAAAATATATTGCAGAGAAGTTTGTGATCGAGAAATTTACAAGTAAAAACCCAAACGCAAGCCAATGGATTGAAACGTTTGAAAAGGAGTGTTCTCGTTTCGACATTACGGAAGATGGGAAAAAAATTGAGATCCTCCGACTATTCATGGACAAAAGCTGTGTTGACTGGTACAGTTCAATGATTATCAAACTGACGCTAAACTCAGAATGGACAGAGTGGAAGGGAAAGTTTTGTGACACATTTGTCAACCAAGGCTGGAATCAAGTGAGTTATGCACTGTCATTTAAACATCGGGAAGGTTCATTAGTGGACTATGCCATAAAAAAAGAGAAACTTTTATTGGATATGAGGAGAACAATAGACACAGGTACACTAGTGGATCTTATTGCGGCAGGTTTACCAGCGTCTGTACTAGACAAGATAAGCAGAGAAGAGATGAAAGATACAGTTGATTTATTCAATGAGGTCAGAAAGTATGAACATTTGGTAAAAAAATATAAAAATGTGCCCTTCAGAAAATATGAATATCATAAGATAAATACCAGAATTGAAGATCGCAATCCATGCAAAACTTGTGAAAAATTGAATAAAGGCGTCCGCTATCATCCGGAATCTGCATGCTGGTTTAAGCTTAAAGAGGATGACGGGTTGAATAGAAAATTTATCAGACATGTAAATAATTCAGTGATTGAGACAGAGTTAAATGAAACGGAGCAAAAAAACTAATAGTGACACCATTAATTAAGATCAAATTACTATTAAATAATGAAATGGAAATCGATGGAGTATATGATTCAGGTTCTAATGTTTCTCTCATCAATTCCAAATTATTAAAAATAAGATCAAAAAGAAATAGTCAAAACGAAGAGAATTTAGTAACAATTAATGGTGTCAAAAAGACAAGTGGTTCGACAAACCTAAAAATAAAAATTTTTGATATAGAAGAAAATGTAGATGTATATATCATTGATAAGTCAAATTTCAGATATGATTTCCTAATAGGATTGGACATGATAAAGAAATACAAACTTGTACAAAATGAGGACTTAAAAATAAGTCAAAAACAATACTTATTAAAAAACAATATAAAGGAAAAAGAAGAAGAGATAAATGAAGAAAAAAGTGAGGATAACAGATTAGAAAAAGTATACGAAATCAATTTTAATGAACATATTAAGGAAGAAGACTTTAAAATAAAAATTGACCACTTAGATGAAAATAAAAGGAATGAAATTAATAAACTTATACAACAATATAAATCAGTATTTGCCAAAGACAAGTATGATGTAGGAACAGTTAAGGGATATGAAGCAAGAATAGATTTATTGATGGATAAATACTGTAGCAAAAGGCCATACAGATGCACAATAGAAGACAAAAAAGAAATTGAGGAACAAATAGCAAAATTATTGGATAATGAGCTTATAGAAGAGTCTTACAGCCCATTTGCAGCACCAGTAACTCTAGCATTTAAAAAGGAGGATAATAAAAAATCAAGACTATGTATAGACTTCAGAGATTTAAATAAAATAGTAGTACCACAGGCACAACCCTTTCCATTAATTGAAGACCTGATGATAAAAACAAGAAATTGTAATTTTTTCACAAGCCTAGACATAAATTCCGCATTTTGGTCTATACCACTACGAATAGAAGATAGGAAAAAGACAGGCTTCGTCACACAAGAAGGACACTTTCAGTGGACTTGCCTACCATTTGGGCTGAAGACTTCGCCAGCGATATTTCAAAGGATATTGAGTAATATACTTAGAAAATATAAACTTACTGATTTTTCCGTAAATTATATAGATGACATTTTAATATTTTCCAAATCTTTTGATGAACACATAAGTCACTTAAAACAGTTACTAGAAGCAATTCTTACAGAAGGATTTCGATTAAAATTTATAAAATGTACGTTTGCATCAGCGTCTGTCAAATATCTAGGACATATTATACAGAACAATTCTATCAAACCAGTGAAGGACAACCTAATTTCGATAAGGAATTTCCCAGTACCAAAGACACAGAAGAATGTTCGACAGTTTTTGGGTAAAATCAATTTTTACCATGAATATATACCAAGAAGCGCAATAATACTAGACCCACTTCATAATTTATTAAGAAAAGGGCAGAAATTTTATTGGTCAGAGAAATGTCAAATAGCATTTGACAAAATTAAGAGCCTGCTATGTTCACAACCGATACTAGAAATTTTTGACAAAGATTTACCAATAAACATCTATACCGATGGATCGTTGGAAGGTGTTGGAGCAATTTTGAAGCAGGTCCAACCAGATGGTAGAGAAAAACCAGTTGCCTACTTTTCAAAGAAACTAAATGGAGCGCAAAAGAAAAAAAAAGCTGTGTATATTGAATGTTTGGCTATCAAAGAAGCTCTGAGATATTGGCAGTACTGGTTGATTGGTAAATCATTTACAGTTTACTCGGACCACAAACCACTGGAGAATATGAACCTAAAAGCAAGGACGGATGAAGAGTTAGGTGATTTGACTTATTACCTTTCACAATATGACTTTAAAATCAAATATTCTCCAGGAAAGGAAAATGTAGAAGCAGACAGTTTGAGTCGAAATCCTGTATTAGAACCAGAGGAAAATAAAGAAGAACAACTGAAAATAGTGAACTTAATTACATTGGAAGATATTATAATGGATCAGAATAAAAATAAAGAAATACAAGGCAACAAAGACAAAATAATACAAAAACGTAATGTATATTATAAAAAAATAAGGAACAAAGAAAAAATAATACTAACAGAAAGATTCAGTATCAAACTTATACAACAAGTACATAAAGACCTGTGTCATATTGGAGTTGGACAAATGCTAAAGAGTATTAGTTCTCTGTATGTAACAAAAAATTTAACAAAGAATATAAAAGATGTTTGTAGAAACTGTGAGGTTTGCATAAAAAATAAAACAAGAGGACAACACAAATATGGATTAATGTCACACTTAGGACCGGCGAAAAGACCTTTTGAAATAGTGTCAATAGACACAATTGGAGGTTTTGGTGGATCAAGATCAACAAAGAAATATCTACATCTTTTAGTCGATCATTTCACTAGATACGCATTTATTATTACATCTAAAACCCAGAGTGCACATGATTATATAAAGCTAGTAAACAAGGTTACCGAACCAGATGAGATTGAAATACTTCTCACCGACCAGTACCCTGGTATAAACTCCACAGAATTTAAGAAATTTCTTAGAAACAAACAAATAACAATAATATTTACAGCAGTTAATGCACCTTTTTCTAACGGTCTAAATGAAAGGTTAAATCAAACACTAGTAAACAAAATAAGATGCAAAATTAATGAAGATGAACAAAAAAGAGCATGGACAACAATAGCACATGAATGTGTAGAGATATACAATCAGACCAATCATTCGATAACTGCCTTCTCACCAGCCTACTTGTTATATGGAACAGATGTTACAGTCCTACCAAGGAATTACGTCAAGAACGTGAAAAAAGTGTCTGGATGAGAGACGACATTTTGACAAGTGCTAGACAGAGCCTATGGACGGTTGAGAGATTATGTTGGATATTGCATTGAAAAATAGTTACATTGTAATAGATTTATTAATTTATAGATAAATAAGAAGAATTGGTGGAAGAATAGACTTTAATTGTCGTTTCTTTGTTTTCAGGTGAGGTTTTAATAATAGTGTGATAAAAAAAGTTACCATCTTTGTAAGAAACTAACAAAATAAAACTTTGTTTTCAGAAGCAACACATGAGTTTATTTTTATCCCAAAATTGAAAAATAAATGTTATATATATATATATATATATATATATATATATATATATATATATATATATATATATATATATATATATATATATATATATATATATATATATATATATATATATATATATATATATATATATATATATATATATATATATATATATATATATATATAAAAGGGGAAGTGGGGAACCAAAGTGGCACGGAGTATCTTAACACTACATTCCCAAGTACTACCTACATACAGCATGAAGCTGAGTGATAAACAAAAAATAAAACCCTACATATATAAACAGTAATTCCCTACAGTTACAGTTAAGAAAATGTCGATTTACCTTAAATAAATATTTTAAGCATGTCGATTAGACACAAAGCTGAGCAAAGTTAAGAACGATGTTTAAATGTGTATAGATAGAAAATACTTGCCGAAACTCTCCCTTTTAGCAATAAAACTGGTATTTCAAACATGTCAGGTAATAAACTCGAAAGTCTCGCGCCACACTTATAATGTAGACTTTAAAATATTATAGATATGAACTAAATATTTTTTTTAAACTAAATACTAACTAAATATTTAAAACTAAATATTTTTTTTATATGTTTATGGGCATTTCTTGTTTTGAATAGTTTCAAAGAAGCGTTATTTTTTTATAAATTAAAAAAAATGTTTCTCCCTACTTTTGATATTGGAGAAAAAGAAAAAGGGAAACGAAGTCTCACTAGGTTACAACTGGCTACTTTACTAAAAGAGGAATACAGACTCTTTTTTCTAGATAAAAAAACGAAAGGATAAACAATATTTTTTTTAATTTTTTTAAGTGTATTTCTTTTAAGATTGATTAATATTTTACGGCTAAATTTAACATTTTTTATTGATCTACATTTCAATACGTAAAATCTAATGATTTTTTTGTATCTTTTTGTGTAATATACACAAAAAGATACAAAAAAATTATTGTGTAATATACACAAAAAGATACAAAAAAATCATTAGATTTACGGCAGTAACTTTAGTGAACTGGTGGTAAATTGTTTGACGTTCAAAAAACGAAGCTTGTAACTTCTTATTTTGAATAAAATATTTGAATTTGAATTTGATATTCAGTTTCTCAAGAATCAAGACTACATTAGTTCATCTCTGCTTATCCTATGAAGCGAAAAAGAATAAAAAAATCATGTCTAATCATTTGTAGGTCTGCCATATCTAGCGTTCACCTGAACGCTGTATTTCCTCCGAGCGAAATGTAATTAATCAAAAAGTTTTCAGAATTCGCCCCCTTCGAGGCTAAAATGTCCCTGTCGCATATTTTGTAAAGAGTCCGCGTCTATGGCCATTGTTGCTTTACATTATAACTTAACAATATGGGTCATATCATAAATTATATGATTATTTTTTATATATTTCATATGTCTATTAAATCCGAGGTTGTGGATTCGATGCTTTGTTGGAATAATAAATTATTAGTATTTCGTCTTGTAAGACTTAGCACGGCGTTTAGTTCCGCAATGTCAAGCACTGTTTCAAATTAGAATAGAAAACAGAGAATCAGGTGACTGTTTAGTAACTTTTTCTAGTCTATTGTTGCTTTGGCAGTATACTGTAATATGCGAAAACAAAATTATACATAAAAAATATTTTTAATTTAAAAAACGTATCCAAATTATCATTTAGTTTCATTTAATTTTAGGATTTGAAAAGTTTAATTTGGCATTGAATTTAAAAAAATGTAATTTATCCCGGAAGTAGTAGTAGTACTTGATATAATAAAAATTATTGAAAGATAAATAATCACTTTTTTGAGGCTTCACGCTCTTTCCCGCACTTTAACAATTAGAGTATGATCTGTTTTTCATTGTTATTGTATATAATAATGCCAAACAGAAGATAAATCAATGTTTACATAATTTGTATGGTAAATAATAGAAATTAATTTTCGTTTTTGTAAAAACTTCTTGATAACATATATCACGTATAATATTCATAGTTATTTTATAAATTTGTTCTCTTGAGAATTTTCTTAATAAACTGTTAGTAGATTTACACTCTAAGCCAACAATATGGCAAGGTAAGCAAATTATGTTAGGATCTTCCTTATATCTAATTACTTCTGGATCTCTCCATTCTAGTACTGGAGTGGTGAAATGAAAATAATTTTCTACTCCAAATAAGAATCGAACCGATAACCTTTCCCTTTACTATAAACAAAGAATAATCACTTTAATTAAAAAAATATATATCACAAGCCCCATAGAAAATTAAACTGAAAATGAACGAGATTATTAAGTATTTAACACATCATAGATCATATGGAGTGGGTAAACACACCAAATTCCACATTAATATTCCCGACTGTTTCTTCGCAGGTGCTTCGGGACTTGTTCTGAATAACTTGGGATCATCTTGATGTCACTGGCTGGCTTCCAAGTTGTCTTATTCTGGAAGGAATTCTTATTTGAAATATATTTTTTTGTTTATTAATTGCATTATGCAAAAAGGTGGTAAAAGTTGGACTTTTGTGTTTGTCTGTGGTGCTTTAGCTACTAAGAGTATCGATTTGAGTGCGGTTTTGTTAATCAAAAAGCTTTTTCAATGAAAATTTTATTAAAAGCTTGAGAGCTATGCCGAGATGAGGTAATGCTTTTTCTGTTTTTTTTTTTCTAGATATCTATACCTGCTTCGCGCGGGATAAAGCGTGAAGCTAAAAAAAATAATTCAAAACATATTGTTTTTTTTTATTGATTAATGAAATTGTTATCAAATTTAGCTACAACCTTAGTCGTGGCTTAAATTCCCATACAGAGGAATAAACTGTTTTTTTTTTCCATGCTTTAGTAACAAGATGATGCGCAGTATTAAAATCATTGTTGATATGAGAAAATTAATATCAATAATGAAAATTAATGAGTTTGTTGAAATGAAATGAAATATTTAATATTTTAAAAGTAAATATTATTATTTTCATTTCTTCGCTCTGGTTAAAAGGCAAAGCGCGAGGTTGAGTTCCGCCACTCAACACGCAATGCCTCAAATTCGGCGGAAAGTGGTGAGCGGAAGTGGAGCGGTGTGTCTTAACACTGGGTTCCCAGGTCCCCTCTGCCTACCCTGCCATGTGCGGGATACAGCGTGAAGCTGAGGTGAGTTGAACGGGCTAATTTTAAGAACTACTGGTGTGAAAGGAAATCTAAATAAATCATAGATAATTTACCCAACGGCGCACCGGGCGAAACCGCAGCAAAATACTCGAATAAAAAAAATGTCAATAAAGAATACATTTTTTCACAGTCGGTTAAATATTATAATTTCAACAATAACCAACAGAATACACCCCTCTAACAAACGTGGGCCGCGCCAGCTTGTGTAATTTTGACAAGTTTAAAATTCGCCCTCTGTCTGTCATTTTGACACGTACATAGTAGCTACTGTACGTTATTAGGCGTTACGTATCACGTAGTGTCGTTTAATTTAACTTATTAAAATAACATTTTGTATAACGGGCGCAACGACAACGTTAATAGAGAAATTTTTCTGTTTCACGCTGAGGCAGAGGGAACCCGGGAACCTAGCTATAAGACACTCCGTTCCACTTCCGTTCCACACTTTCCGCGGAATTTGAGGCATTGCGTTTTGACTTATTGCCATTTGTGATTTCTAGTTTATAAATTATGATTTAGTAATGATAGTTGTGAATCTTATAAATGTTTTCATGATTTATCAGTTACAAAACTAAAATTAATTAGAGCTAAATTATAATAACTTGATATTGCTAAAATATTAATAGATAAACGATTGATGACAACTAGATTTCATAAAATTCATAGTGGGGGGTAGTGGTATAAATATAAGTGATTACTGCTACTCTATTAGAAGCATTTATTGTTATAAATAGAAGTGTTGGAAGTAATCTTCAGTTTTATTTATTGTCATGAAAAGCTGAGATATTATTGAAGAAATATTTTTAAAAACAACTCTGCACCACGTGATTTGTCATATATAATGCTTCACATTGTATCCTGAGGCCTGTCGTGGCGCAGCGGCATAAGCGTGTGACTGTAACCGATAAGTTCTGGGTTCGATCCCCAGTCGAGGAAATAAAATATTTAATATTTTCAATTCAAATATTTAATGTTTCATTTCTTCGCTCTGGTAATAAGGCAAAGCGCGGCGTTGAGCGCCGCCACTCAACATGCAATGCATGCAATGCATGCAAGACTCAAATTCCGCGGAAAGTGGAACGGAGTGTCTTAACAATAGGTTCCCGGGTTCCCTCTGCCTACCCTGCCTCGTGCGGGAAACAGCGTGAAACTAAAAAAAAAACATTGTATCCTGCTCTTGGCAGGGCAAGCAGAGGGAACTTGAGAACCTAGTATTGGACTCCGTTCCGTTTCTTTTCCACCGAATTTGAGGCATTGCGTGTTGACTGGCGGAACTCGATGTCGCGTTATGTCTTGTTACCGGAGCGATTAAATGAAAATATTGTGTCCATGCTTCACGACAAGTTTCGTAGTTCATTTAACGGGCCCATTATTAAGGCTGCTGAGCGTCCAGTTACTTTGTCAGCCTGCCCATCTGTATTTCATCAACTGTGTTATACGTTATATCAGCAAATGCAGTAAAAAATAGACAAAAAAACGAGATTCTTTGACATTTTTATAGATATGTACAGAAATCTTTTTGCATGGGCCTTTTTTTTTTTCAGCTTCACACTGTATCTCCTTCATGGCAGAAAAGGCAGAGACAAGTCAGAGGGAACATGACAGGGAAGGCAGAGGGAACTTGGGAACCTAGAATTAAAATCGTTCTCCCGAGCCCGAACTTTACCCCATCATTAGAGTATTGCCTCTAGTGAAGAACTGTTCCTCAACCTGTCGATGCCACGACAGATCTCAAATTAATAATTATTAAAATTTATTCAAATCCATTTTCTCACACATTGTCTATATTTTGATAAAAGGTTCCCATTTTTTAACGCAAAAATGGCCACTGGCGATTTTTTAATTAATTTTTCGTTACATTATGACATGTCTGCCACAGTCCGTGTCCCCTACGGTTGCCCTACGGCGGTACTAGGCTGGGGTCAGTAAAATAAATTTATCAATATTTCTTCTATAGATACATATATACATAGTACAGGGTCTTTGTTTACTACCTGAATAGAGATATTTTTTTAATTCTAATGAAAGTTTGTTTTCGAATTGGACAGAAAATATTTACGATTAATTACAAAGTAACAGAATGTTTTATTCTTTTTTTTTTTTTTATGGAAAAGGCAAGGCAAACGAGCGTACGGGTCACCTGATGGTAAGTGATCACCGTCGCCCACGGCCCCGTGTAACACCAGGGGAGCTACAGGTGCGTTGCCGGCCTTTGAGGTGTACGTAGACGCGCTTTTTGAAGGTACCCATGTCGTATCGACCTGGAAATACTGCCGCGGGTAGGCCGTTCCAGAGATGTATGGTGCGTGGAAGGAAATTCCTACGAAACCGCACAGTAGTAGATTGCCACGTATCCAGATGTTGTGGATGGTATAGTAACTTGTGGCGGACTGTGCGGTTAGAAAATTCGGCGGCAGGTACCAAGTCAAACAGTTCTCCAGAACACTCCCCGTGATAAATGCGGTAGAGAACGCACAGTGAAGATACGTCTCTACGCAAAGCCAAAGTGTCAAGCCCCTTACAGATCATTGGGTCCCCAACGATTCGAACGGCTCTACGTTGTACGCGATCAAATGGTTCAAGCTGATACTGGGGTGCACCAGCCCAGAGGTGAGAACAGTATTCCATATGAGGCCGAACCTGGGCCCTATACAGGGCCAGACGGTGTTTTGGCGTGAAATACTGTCTCGCTCTGCTGATGACCCCCAGTTTCTTCGAGGCCAACTTGGCCTTGCTTTCCAGATGATCGCGATACTGGCAGTCGTTCGAAAAGCTGAGGCCCAATATACTGATACAGGGCGCGGCTTTAAGGGGAGTGTTCTCGAAAACTGGTGATACGACAAATGGGGTTTTTTTAGTGGTTAACGCGCAGACTTGTGTCTTCCGGGGGTTGAATTGAACTAGGTTCTTTTCACCCCATACGGAGACATTGTTGAGGGATGCCTCAACG
Organism: Eueides isabella; assembly: GCA_019049475.1. Taxonomy (NCBI): domain Eukaryota; kingdom Metazoa; phylum Arthropoda; class Insecta; order Lepidoptera; family Nymphalidae; genus Eueides; species Eueides isabella. The sequence continues at coordinate 1,851,644 of CM032389.1, read as the reverse complement.
GAAGACACAAGTTGATTTCGGCACTGGTCGACGTTTTCCCGAGAAAGACTTGCACGGCCGGAGTATACAGCGTCCACAGTACTATCATCCGCATAACAATGTATGTTAGAGTCCTCCAACATATCATTGATATGCAGAAGAAATAGCGTAGGGGACAGCACGCAGCCCTGGGGGACGCCAGCGTTCACGGGCATGAATTCAGAGCAAAAACCGTCGACAGCGACCTTGATGCTGCGCCCAGTGAGAAAGCTAGCGATCCACTTGCATAAATTCTCGGGAAGCCCGTAAGATGGAAGTTTCGCAAGGAGCGCCCCATGCCACACACGATCGAAGGCCTTCGCCATGTCCAGACTAACTGCCAGGCCCTCTCCCTTACTATCAATAGCTGCAGCCCAGCGGTGGGTTAGGTAAACCAGAAGATCACCGGTTGAGCGACCCTGACGAAAGCCATATTGGCGGTCGTTAATCAATCGATGATCCTCTAGATAAACCAAGAGATGGCTATTGATTAAGCTCTCCATAACTTTGGAGAGCAGGGAGGTAATAGCAATAGGCCTGTAGTTAGTTGGATCGGAGCCATCGCCTTTTTTCGGGATCGGGTGGATAAGAGCGCTCTTCCACGAATCTGGGACTACGCCGACTGAGTAAGAGTGCCGAAAGAGACGCGTTAGCACCGGAGTCAGCTCAGGAGCACATGAACGGAGCACAAGAGTAGAGATGCCATCTGGCTCACTCGACTTGTGAATGTCCAAGGAAGAGAGAGCTCGCCTAACAGCTTTCTGACTGATTTTAACGTCAGGCATTGAGCTCTGACACCGCGGGATGGTTGGCGGCGTTGCTCCTTGGTCATCCATAGTCGAGTTTGAGGCAAAGAGAGCGCCCAGAAGATCGGCTTTCTCTTTCGCCGTATGGACCAAGATGTCATTCTCCGTGCGCAGCGGCGGAAGCGAAAGCTGGTTAAAGTTGTTTAGTGCAGCCTTTGAGAGGGCCCAAAACTGGCGAGTTCCCGACGGGTAACTCTCAAGCTTCTCGCCGATTTTAGCGATGTGCTCGGACCTTGCTCTGGCAATTTGCCACTTAAAGTACCTAGAGGCACGGTTGTACTTTCTTTTTAAGGTTTTCACCTTTGGATCCTTAGTGACAAGTGCCTTGGCCCAGGTTCGATATGCCTCGCGCTTGCCAGAAGCAGCAAGTTTGCAAGACGTATCAAACCAAGGCTGTGACTTACCACCGATTGGCACTACAGAGCTTGGAATGTAAAGTTCCATACCCTGCAGAACCACGTCGGCAACAGCAGCGGCACAAGCACTAGGATCATCAGAAGAGAAGCAAACCGGCCCCCAGGGATAAGATGAGAAAAATGTGCGCATCTCATCCCAATCTGCTGACTTGTAGTGCCAGACACGACGAGTCGCTGATATTCTGCGACTGACGCGGTTAATAGGCACAGCACTCCGTACCAGGCAGTGGTCAGAAGACCCTAGGGGGGCATCGACAACAACCTGGTATTGTTCTGGATGTGAAGTCAGCAGAAGGTCCAGTAAGGAGGCGTTGTGGTTGTCCACGTCCGGGATTCGCGTAGGCGACTCAACCAATTGGGACAATCCATTCGCCATAGCAAGGTCGAATACAGCTCTCCCCGCGTGGTCGGTGGTGCGTGAACCGAACCAACTGGCATTATGTGCATTAAAATCGCCCAGTATCACGACCTCTGCGGTGGGGATCTGTGAGAGCGCATCGTCAATAGCCGATTGCATGTGCTCCATGAGCCGATCCGTTTCTGCATTACCACTATGGGACCTGTACAGGCATGCGTAGATTAGGATACGATCGTCCATGTCCACACGGAGCCAGATGGTGGACAGGTCCCGACCTTCAAAATTGACAAGACGACGGAAACTCATGTCCTCCCTTACAAACACAGCAACCCCGGCATGAGGTATAAAATTATGCTCTATTTTGTAGCCGGGGTATTGAAGGTAGGCAGTGTCGCTCGGTCGGGCAATCTGGGTTTCCGTCAGAAATAACAAGGCCGGCTGTGCCGTCTCAAGATGGTGGTGGACGGCATTCAGATTTGAATGTAGGCCCCTGATGTTGGTAAAGTCAATGCTGAGAGTATCAGGGGCTGCCGTGGAACGTACGCCTCGTTTGCCTTGTAAAATGCGCGGTACTGTGCCCTCCCCAGAATTCGAAGGGCGGCCTGAGTTTGATGACTCAGGGAGGGATTCTCCAGCATCTAAGATGCAGGTACCCTCCTGGGGTAGTTTCTTTTTTAGTGCCGCTTTCATATTCTAGGGAGGGGTTGGGGGTGGGCACCGGGGCCCGGCATTACCCAATGCGAAACGCAGCGACCGAAGCCACTACTTAACGCCGGTATTAAATGCCAGGGGTGGTAACGATCCGGTCGAGTCTGCCCATGCGTGTTACCATTGCTGGCAACGTGACTCTACCACACGCACTTTAGTCGCCTCTTACGACACCATCAGTACCAGGGTGATCCTATTCTAAGCCGGGATCACACGGCTATTCAACATTAGCGGCTTCTTCCGCTGAATTTTTCTATTGTATTTACTTATCTCAATTACTGTTTTGTTCCAATAAATGTATCATTTTCTAAAAATATATGCGTTGAAAATTAAAATTTCAGGTAAATGATTAAAATGTTTTTAGCAATTCGGTCGAACTAAGTATTATAAAAAGAAGTAACTTTTTTATTAATTTACCGATTTAAAAAAAACAAACACTATATGTTAAAGAAGATGCCTGTCGTGGCGCAGCGACACAAGCGTGTGACTGTAACCGACAGGTGCTGAGTTCGATCTCCAGTCGAGGAAATGAAATATTTAAGCTCAACGCCGCACTTTGCTTTATTACCAGAGCGGAATCGATCTCACAACTTTTGCCAATACACTCCCCTATCCTTTTTGTCCATTACAAAACCATAGTGACGAAAGTAAACGTACAATAATAGAGACATAAACTACAGTAATTGTTCCCCACTCGCTATAGAAGGGTTCGCAAGGAAAACATTATTCCGGACAGCGCAAAGCAGCAAAGTACTTTGCGGGCTAACGTCAATCACCGAGCGTCCATAATTGGCGTTTTTACCCTTAACATAGATATTTGATTTTATTGAAGTGTTATAGACTGCTCATGTGATATTTTTATTTCCTTATATAGTAAATGATGTGGTTGTGAATTCGATGCCCAATGGAGGGAATGAGGTATTTATATATTATTACTTTGTTAGATTGTCTTGGAAAATAGTTTTATTTTAATGAAAAATGGTTTGATTTTTAATCTAAGTCACACTTCTGTCTTCCATTGTTCGCCGAATGTTAGGTAGTGCCTTGTAACCCGAGCGAACAAATGAATATATTTAATTTTCTCAAGTGAGAATCGTGAGGTAATTAACAATTTACCTAACCTAACCTTACCTTACCTAACCCAAGGCCTGTCGCGTGTTGTTCTCTTATGTCACATCAGGCATCACAGAAGTAACAAATTTCCACGTCTCCTTTTAGTTTCCCGTATATCAGAGGAAATTTTCAGACATAACATAAAATTGTAAATAACTGTCAAATAAATATATTTACCCTTGAACTAGATTCGAACGCACAACCCTCCAGTCAAAACCCACACCGCTCCAATACAACGTATAACTTTAATTATATAATAGATTAATTTAAATACTTGATAGCACTTCCAAAAAGAGACCTTCTTCTGCGCGTTTACCCTACGATTACACGTCAGATGTGGCAGACGGAAGTTATATTAATTCTTGGTTCCGTAGGGAACAAATCGCTGAAAATAATGGTATTGTGATTTTCCTTGCCGTCCTTTTTTTAATGCAACGATGCTTTTAAGAGTATCATGGGACTAATCTTGCATTTTTTTTTCTTTTTTAGCTTTTTCCACCTATCCGTATTGTATACTAGCTGTCCGCCTGCGGCTTCGCTGCATGAACTACCTTATTTTATTTACTAATCTCAACTATTTTTTGGATTTTAGCCAACTAAATGAATATTTTGTAGCAAATTTTGCCAAAGTAAGTATTTTAGTAAAATTTTATTTATTTTAGCAAATTGACGTAACTTTTTATTAATTAACCATTTTAAGTACAACAAATATTAAATGGTAAAGGAAAGCTGCCAAAAAATATAATAAAGAAAGCCACATTTAAATTTGATTAGTCGTTTCTGAGATAGGCGCGTACAGACAAACATACTAACAGATAAATAAATTTATACTATTTTGAAACGTCCTCTATAAGATTTTTTTATATATAATCCATGTAAACACAGTGATCGGTTACAGATATATAAAAAGTATGAGGCCTGTGGCGGCGCAGCGGCACAAGCGTGTGACTGTAACAGACAAGTTGCGGGTTCGATCCCCACTCGAGGAAATAAAATATTTAATATTTTCAATTTAAATATTTAATGTTTTCATTTGTTCGCTCTGGTACAAAGCAACAAGAACATGGCGTTAAGTTCTGCCACTCAACACGCAATGCCATCATATTCGACGGGAAGTGGGCAACGGAAGTGGAACGATAGGGAAACGGAAGTGTAATTTGGAAACCTAGTGTCAACATACTCTGTTCCTATTAAGACACTCCTGTTTCCTACTATCTACCTCAAATTAAACATTTAATTTTTTCGAGTAGAAATCGAACCCACAACCTTTTTATAGTCGCTTGTGCTCCTACGCCACGACAGGCCTCTGTTTTTATTCAAAGTTTATGTTATTTGTCTATTATAACCTGTTTAGCCCTGGATACAAAACTGCACTGTTTTTATTTTGAAATATGTTTTTTGAAAGCGATATGCTTAGTTATCACATAATTACGCACCTAATTTCCTGGAGTAGGAACTGAACTTACAACCTAGAGAGGTTGTCGTTTACAATCCAAATACCTCTAGTCAATAGCTAATGTCACTTTGCAATACCAGAAAATATTAATTTTGTTCATAAATAAAAAAGAAATACATCTATGTATATTGTAACTAATCACTATCAGTACATAGAAATATAAATTGAAAAATCCTATAGAAGACGCTTATTAATATAATAGATCACATATTAGCGACTTTATTTTTTTTGTCTGTTTATATGTTTGTTTGTACGTTTGTAAGCGCTAATCTCAGAAACGTCGTCTTTAGTAATATATTTTGGCATCCTTCGCTCAACATTTATTTTTAATTTTATTTAAATCAGATAAAAAAATAATTGGGTCAATTTAAAATATTTTGTGTATATATTGATTGATAAAAGTGATAATGTAATTAGAACAAGAAAGTATTCGAGATAACTTAATAAAATAGCTTCCAAGCCTGTCGTGGCGCAGTGGCACTAGCATGTTAATAAAAATGCGGCAGGATATGGGTTCGATCCCTGCTCCAGGAATTTAATATTAAATATTTATCATTTTTAATTTCAATATTTAATATTCTCAATTCTTCGCTCTGGTAAGAAGAAAAAGCGTGGCGTAATGTCTCAAATTTCTTGTGGGAAGTGGGGCACGGAAAGGAGTATCTTAAACCTAGGTTCCCAAGTTCCTTCCGCCTAGCCTGCCATGTGCGGGATGCAGCGTGAATCTGAGCGAGTGAAGCCGCGGGCGCTTTGCTAGTTAAGATATAAAATTCAAAACCAAATTGATTCAATACAAAAATTCGCACACTACAAAGTGTATAACCAGTACGTAAACGTTTTTATTGGCATTCCCCACTCTCCTTTGAGAATTTGAGTAAAAACGGATATCGAATATCGCTTACAAATAAATATCTCTAGAGTATTGCACATTTCATTTCAGATTATTGTACGACGATCCTTTTAACAAAATTTTGTCTACATATTTTTTTTATATAAAGGTAGAATAATATATGCTATTGCTTAGAATTAGTATATATAATAAAAATCATTATGTTTAGACTATACGAGTATAAAGTGGCTTACTGTTGTGGATTCGATGTCCACACGAGGAAATTATGTATTTCATATTTTCGTCACTTTGGACTGATAAGGAGGCAAAGTGCGACTTTGAATTCCGCCAGTATGCAGTGCAGGATACATCATAAAATTGAAATAAATTAATGCAAAACCTTGATTTTACTAGTTCTCATTGGATTTAAAACAAATCCTGTAGTTCAGTATGAATATTGTTTTTCTTTCAGTGATAGACAAATGGTTGTGCCAAGTACAAATATAAACATACGTACTCAAGTATCCGCAAAACGGAGAACGGAAGTGACTTAATGAGAACACACGCTTATCTCAACACTAAGTTCCCAGGTTTCCCTTGCCTATCCTATTAGCTGAGTGAGTCTCAGCTTCACGCTGTATCCCGCACACGGCAGGGTAGGCAGAGTGAACTTGGAAACCTAGTGTTAAGACACTCCGTTCCACTTCTGTTTCCCACTTTCCACTGAATTTGAAGCATTGCGTGTTGAGTGGCGGAAATCAACGCCACGTTTTGTCATATACCAGAGGGAAGAAATGAAAGCATTAAATATTTAAATTGAAAATATTAAATGCTTAATTTCCTCAAATGGGCATCGAACTCACAACCTGTCGGTTATTGTCACACGTTTGTGCCGCTGCGCCACGACAGTACTATCGTATTATATGAGAGCTAAAGCGTAATGCAAATAAAAAAAAAATATATTATATTGTTTCGTGGGCTTAGCTTCAAGCTTATTCCGTAAATGGCACTATAACAACAGGTAAGTGCTAACAACACTCAATCCCTACTTCCTGTCTAATTTACGAGTGACGTAACCCAACGCTGTGATTTTTTTTTATATATATATATATATATATATATATATATATATATATATATATATATATATATATATATATATATATATATATATATATATATATATATATATATATATATATATATATATATATATATATATATATATATATATTTTTTTTTATATATATAAAAGTTATCCAGTATTATAGTATCTTTCGTAATAAGGCAAAGCGTGGCGTTGAGTTCCGCCACTCAACACGCAATGTCTCAAATTCGGCGGAAATTGGGGAACGGAAGTGGAACGGAGTGTCTTAACATTAGGTTCCTGGGTTCCCTCTGTCTATCCTGCTTCGTGCGGGATACAGCGTGAAGCTAAGAAAGAAAGAAAGAATAATATCTTTCGAAAAATAAACGTGTATATGAAATCAAACTTCTCCCTTAATACCACCTCAAGTTACTACGTTACGTTCGGTAATTCAAACTGTCTAACTTTAGATACGATAGTTCCTTACGGTCCCTTGGGCGTTTGTTTTTCCTACAGTAGTTTTACGCATATATCTTGTTACTTCGACGATTTGGAACGGAAAGATATCAATTTGCCTTTGTAATATATATAATTTTTCCACTTCTCGTTTTAAAATTAAAAAAAAAAAATAGCTGAAGAATTAAGTTTTATATGATCGTAGAAATTTATATTTAGCCCCTTTTTTCCACATGCACTGCAAAATTTTAGAGAAACTTCGTTACCTTTTAGTTTGTTAAAACAAAATGACAATATCTTTTTACTTCATTTAAAGTGTTAATTCACACTTAGCAAAGGAACATATTTATTTAGGTACATACAAAAACGCCGCTACGTTAAAAGTTTCTTAATAAACATTGATTATAATTTATATAAGCTTTATGCTCTATCTCGCACAGTGCAGGGAAGGTAAAGGGAACGTGGGAACCTAGCGCTAAATCATTATGTTCTCATTAAGACACTTCTGTTCCCAAATTCCCTAAATTGAGGCATAATTTGTCAAGTAGCGGAAGTCAACGCTGCGTTTTGCCTTGTTACCAAAAACTCTACTCTAGTTGGGATCGGACTCACAACCTGTGACAGTCGCACGCTTGTAACTTTACGCCACGACAGGTCAAATGGGAATTATGAAACGACTATTTTTATCATCTACCCTGAATTATTCTATAATTATATCAAAAGGTATATTAAAAGCTTACCCATTCTGTATAAAAGCTTAACATAGAAGTATTTATATAAAAGCACTACACAGATATCTAGTCATAATACGATTCAATGCCGACCGTCTAAGCCGCTTAGCGCCCTGTGCGCTCTGGACTTATTCTATAAATTTTATTGAAAATATTATATTGTTAACTTCACGCAATATCCCGCACATGGCAGGGTAGGCAGAGGAACCTTAGGAACCTAGTGTTAAGACATACTGTTTCCCACTTTCCACTGATTTTCCACATTCCATTGTGTGGCGGAGATAAACATCACGCTTTGTCTTATTAAAGAAATGAAAAATATTTCGAGTTGTGATCGCATTCACCACCTGTCGCTTTTACAGACGACAGGACAGGCCTTAATTTTAATTTGTAAATATTAAATTTCTCTCTTTCGCCTCGTCCATTATCATTAACTTCTTCATACATGCCCTCCTCTGGTGGTCCTTATGCGTTTTACGTGACCTTCCTCCAGTTATATAAGATACTGTGTTTTCGGAGATCAACAAAGGTCGCATGCCTAATTTCAACTACTTAGTTCTCTATATAGTTTCATACATTGTCTATTAGTCACTCCATAAAGGATTCGAATAAATGGTTAATTTGCGTCAGATGTTAAGGCATCGATTGAGTTAAAATTAAATTGAACTTATTTATGATAAAATCTTCTTTATAGAGTATCATAAAAAGTGATAGTTGCTACTTGTAATTAGGTTAAAAGTCTTTGCATGCGGAAGTGGTTTAAGTAGGTCACCTTCACTTTTTCATTGTAGGCCCAAACAGCTTCTGACAAGAAACTTTAAGTGGAATTAAAGAATAGAGTCACAGTATTTATATTTAATAGCAAAATTTAGAAAACTTCATTTAAAGCCTGTTGGGGCGCTGGAGCACAAGCATGCGACTGTAAACGAGATAAGTTGTAGATTCGATCTCTACTCGAAGAAAAACATTGTTGGATAGTTTTATTTCCTCGCTCTGGTAACAAGGCAAAGCGCGATGTAGCGCTCAGCACGCAAATTTAGCGGAAAGTGTGAATCGCAATTAAGTGCCTTAGGGTTCACAAAAAAGATGCAAAATTTTACCAACGTTTCAAGCTTAGGGAGTCTAGGGCTTAGACTGTTTATTTCTCCGTTTTCCTATTTACGTCTCATATTCGCCAGTCCCCTTTATAAGGGTCCAAGCAAAATATTCAAAACAGAGCCTCAGTATTTCCTTTATTATCATAAAATAAAATAAAATTATGAAATATCAAGAATAAGCCTTCCAATTTACCACTTACAGGTTTTCCCACGTAACGTATTTCAAAGTTCATATATTCAATATAGCGCCAGATATTTCGCAAAATTCACAAATCCATCCTTTGTTAGCGTTTCAGAGATATTTTATTTGCTTTCCAAAACCTATAACAATGCATTCGGACTTTTAACAAGAATGAAATACTCTTTTTTAGGGTTCCGTACCTGAAAAAATTAAAACGGAACCTTTATAAGTTCACTTTGTTTTTGTTCCATTGAGTGTTGGTATAAAGCTTTTTTTTCAGCTTAAAGCTAAGCAGAAAGAACTTGGGAACCTAGCAATAAGACTTCACTTTTTATCGAAGTTGAGGGATTACGTACTGATTAGCAGACTTCATCAACGCGCTTTGCCTTGCTACCAGAGCGAAGAAATTAAATGATTAAATATTTAATTTCCTCGAGTCTACAATCTGTCGCACGCATTGCAATTGCACGCTTGTGCCCCAACACGCCTTGATATTTATATTTATAATACAGATTATATATTTAAACTATTACAAACTTTTCATTGTAGTTCATTTCATACAAAATGAGTGCATATGTGAGCGAATTTAATTTGTCAATTTTTATTGCTTGTAATTTCCATTGATATGCAATTCTAAATTTGATACAGAGCCCTTGTTGAACGAATCCCACTCACACTTAACTGGTTTTTTTATATATGTAGATAGTTTGAAAAAATATATTTGAACTAAAAATATTGGGATATTGGACTCTACGATATTTAACAAATTGATTTGTAGCGAATTTTAATAGAACTGTTTTTTTTTTGTAAGCTTTGTAAATGTTTCTGTTATCTCGTTTAATCATATTTAACTTAAATTTAAACCTTTGATAAAAACACTTTGTTTTAACTCGTTTAATCATATTTAACTTAAATTTAAACCTATTTAACTTTGTGTCAGTCAATACTAAATATTTCAAATATTTTTTGTAGTTTCACGCTTTTTCCCACAACACCCTGAAGGCGGAGGAAAATATTTTTATGACTAGAAGTTCCCTTGATTTTTTGGTAAAATTACGGAGCCTAAGGCAGCGTTCTTCCACTGGAGCGGGGATAAGACTCAATATTATAATTCCTACGAATGGCCTCGTTACAATAGCAAAATGAAAATATGAAAATTTTCATACCCTCCAAGAATCGAACCCACAACCTGCGTCTTGCCTTAACCTTAACCATACATATTTTAATATAAATATTCATAAGAAATTTATACCACCAATGTATACGTGAATTAGGAACGTTAATTCCATCGATCTCACATACTCAATATTATACAGGCATAAGTAATTCCAAAATCCATTTAATACGCACTACAAACTAAGTAAAGCTTATAATCTATTTTAATAGTGATGTTAATACATTGAAATAACGATGTTTTATATATTTTAAGGCCTTGGCGTAATGTGTCTGTGTCCGTGTAGGTACTGGGTGCGATAAAATGTTATAAATATTAATATATACATATATACAGGTAAGCAATGTCAAAGTATTTTTTTTAATATAAAATGTTTTCTGAGTATAAAGGATTTTTTTATATTCAGCAAAATACCTGAAGAAAAAAGGAAAAATTTTATTTTATTTAACATTTTTTATTATGTAAAGGCTAATATATATATATATATATATATATATATATATATATATATATATATATATATATATATATATATATATATATATATATATAGACAAAGTGCTGTGTCGGGTTCCCTTACTGACTACGGGGAACATGGTCTCTTGACATTAGGTTCACAAGTTCCCTCTATCAAACCCTGCTATGTAGATACAGCGTAAAGCTAAAAAAGGAAATGACAGTCCTTTAATAGCCAGACAGGCTATTAAATTAAATATCAAATACTCAAAACTTTGTATGCGAGTCGCTTAGTTCATTCTTTTATTTGAAAACTTTCCGAATAGTCTCTATACATATTTACAGAAAAATTATGACGCCCTTTAACCAGCCAGACTAGCTTTTCATTTCAATAAAAAGCACAAAAACGAGAGCTTTTGGAAATGCTGTTTTTGTCAAAGTTAACTATGTACCTAACTGTTTCTAACATTTTCAGTAGCAGTAAAGCAGTTTTTAATGGAGTTTGTAACATTTTTTTTTCCATTTGGCTTAAAGAGAGAACCATTTCAGTTTTCGTTCACGCTGTATATATATTTCCTGTATATAAATAGTAGTTCCTTAACAAGAGCAAGGCAATGAAACCAATTGATTCTTCCAAACAAAATCAAAGCTATTAATTTCAGATTTCAGCATACCTTTTTCGTCTCGCCCACTATCATTAACCTTCATACATCCACTCCGGGGTGTCGTCATGCTTTTTACGTAACCCTCCTCCAGTATCGCAGATACAATGTTTTCGAAGATCCACCGAGGTCTTCTTCTGTATTTCTTACTTGTCCTTCATAAATCTTTTTTGCCAGTCTTTCTTCACTCATTCGCTCGACGTGCCCACACCACCTGTGCACGTCCAATTCTTCACGTCCTGAGCTAAGAAAATCACCATCTTTTCCGTTACATGTCTGTAGCTCATATAGTGTAACAAAATTTATCTGGGAACTATCGTTTCCTCACCGCGGTAGTTGTAAAAAAATACAAGTAGTAAAAACATTCAAACTGGTTAATATTTTCACTAGCCATAGTATCACAGACGGGCAGACAGGTAAAACTTAGAACATCCCTCTTTTGTGTCAGTTAAAAACAACATGTAGCATCACTATTTAGTTAGAGGCATCTACAAGGCGTTTACAGGATCGTAGACTTATAAAGCCGAGGACGAATGAGTAGGCTTAATTGAATCTTGATGAGCGTTTCCATTGTAATAGACGGTAATATTTTAACTTTTTTTTAGAAAACGTATGATAATTTTAACGTAGCGATATTTGAACCCACGTCTCTTTGAAAACTGGCCAAGCACTTTTACTAGCAAAACCGTATTTATTCGTATCATTATTATGTTATACGTTTTTTACTCTTCTTTCCTAAGTGTGGAGTACAACTTAAAATATGTTAAAAAAAGTGACATTATTTTTTCTTAAAGATTGTTGATCTCTGTGGCGTTGAGTTCCGCCACTCATTATACAATGCTTCAAATTTGGCGGAGAGCTACCGGGACGGAGTCTCTTAACACCAGGTTCCCAAGTTCCCTCTATCTACCCTGTCCTAAGCGGGATACAGCAAGAAGCTGAAAAAAAAAAATATAACCAAAACAAAACATCAGTAAATTGTTAATAATATGGTTAATTCTAGTATAAAAATTACACGCATACAATGGGACTGGTAACAGGGTCGGTGGATTTTGAAGGAGTTATTTTGGGAGATTAGCGTGCTTGCTTCAAAGCATTTGGGGCAATTTAAAATATGTTTCGCTAGGCCGTGATAGATTTAAAGGGTAGAGAGGAGAAAACGAGAGGTGGTATCAATCTTGAAAAGAATGAAAACTATCTGAAATAGTATTCATGGTCTCGAATTAGACTCAGCTTCACGCTGTATCCCACACACGGCAGGGTAGGCAGAGGGAACTTGGGAACCTAGTGTTAAGACACTCTGTTCCACTTCCGTTCCCCACTTTCCGCCGAATTTGAGGCATTGCGTGTTGAGTGACGGAACTCAACGCCGCGTTTTGCCTTGTACCAGAGTGAAAAAATAAAGACATTAAATATTTAAATTGTAAATATAAAATATTTAATTTCCTCTAGTGATAGGCCGATAGGCCTCGAATTAGACATGGTCTCTTATGTATAATAGAATACCACTAGTGATTTTAGACTTTCCACTTCAAAATTTTAAATTGACATTAAAAAATATATTGTTGGGCAAAGCATATTATTCAATTCAAGATTATAACATGAAGAAGACAGGAATGCATGTGATTAAATGCTGTTGGTATTCACTCAGGAAGGTAATTATTTTACACGTTAGTTTAAGTTATATTTTGAAAAGAGCAACTGTTGAATTTCCTGCCGGCTCTTGTCAGCAGACCCGCCATCTGAGCCGGTGGTAGCTTTCTGTAGGATTGACACTATAGACAAAAAAAATACTTAGATTTTGATTCTTTTTTGATTTGTGTACATTTTTTTAGCTGCATTATATTCCACACATGGCAGGGTAGGCAGAAGGAACTAATGTTAAAACAATCTGTTTCCAATTAGATTTTTTCTTTCTCCTTTGGTAAAGTTTTAGTAAAGTAAAATATTTTTTATATATTTAAAGCCTCTCGTGAAAACGCCAAAGTGCGGTGAGTTCAGCCACTCAACGCGCAATTCCTGACATTTGGAAGAAAGTGGGGAACGGAACGGATTATCTTACCACTGGGTTCTCAAGTTCTCTCTGCCTAGAGTAATGTTGGAGAAAATCGTCAATATTTTTTTGTACACAATTCGAACAAAACCATATTTCTTCTCAAAGTAAAATTTGTATATTTATATATTACTAGAGCTCTTAGAAGTTATCTTACCATTATATAAAATGTTACAATAACATGCAGAGAAATGGTCAAATCATGAATAGATTTTAGACATTTAGCTAGTCTATGGAGGGTACATTGATTTTTAATAAACATATATATCAGTAAGGGTGAAATTTAATGAAATAATAAATTAACATTTCCACATTAAACAATTACAAATATGTAAGTCATAGGGTATTTCAAGTTATAACTCAACTTTTGACTTAAAAACCTTTTAATAAATAAAATAAACAAATTAATAAATAATTCTTAGTAACAAATCCTTCAACCGTTCAACCAGTCGTTAGATGTATCGACTGATTTAAAACGCGATTTAATATTCAAAATCAAATATAAATAATCAAATTAATCTAAATATATATAATAATAATATTTAGTTATTGATATTTCATCAATCTAAATTGTTAATCATTAATCCGTTCAACCAGTCGGTGGATTTGTCGAGCGATTCAAGCACAAATAGGTATTTGCTGACGCTTCGGAAGTTTGTCATTTCGTGTACACCAGGGCGACAGTGTTTCACTTGGGACCAGATAAATATGTCCGTTCCGCTCAATTTTGGTCTCCAGATAGATGGAATAAGATTTTAGTATCAAAATTATTATAAAACTATTGAAATTATTAAAATAATATTTTATACAATAATGCAAAAAAAGGCTTTATTTTACGTAAGATTTAAGGTTTTTGTGGCGTAGCGGCACAGTGTTAGATAGTTTATCAGTGGTTTTGGTACGCTTTCCCGAAAAATGTTGGGAAAGTGTAGAATAAGTGCCTTAATATTAGATTCCGTCTGCCTACCCTGGGTGCAGTTAAAAGGACGCTTACTTAGTTCTAGTATTTCTTGTTACGGCATTTTGCTTTTTCTCTAATTGCAAGACATTGTGCTCTGAATGGCAAACCAAGCGCAATAATAAAAGATGTATTTCTCATTTAAAACATAGTAGCATTTCTCATAAAATAATATTAGTAAAATAATTTCAAAATAAAATAATTACTATATATTATAGTATTTATAACCATTTTGAGCGTGGCGTTGAGTTTCGCTTCTCAACACGCATGCCTTAAAATCAGAGAACTGAAGTGTAATCATCAGGTAATAAGAAGGGTTAAACAATAATTAATAGGGTAATGACACTAGGTTCCTAAGGTCATAAGGTCTCTGCCATGTCATTTTTTTCCCAGAAATGGCTTTGAAATATTGCTTAAGATATTGGAACTGACAATGCTGAATATCTATTCAGCATTGTCAGTTCCAATTGCAATAATAATAATTGTCTTAACAAAAATAAGTCATAATTCCAAATTACTAAATTTTATTTGTTACTAACATATCAAGTCTTTCAAACTTATTTTTGTTTCTTTTTATGACAATTTATTTTGACCCCGGTGCGGTATTTTTTTCCATCATTCACACACGTAATGCTTCAAACTCAGCGGAAACTGAAGAATGATAGTATCTTATTGGGAACGGTCTTACTTAAGTTCTCCAATACCTACTGCCATTGCATAGTTCCCCCTGCTTTATGAAGGACACAACGGGAAGCTAAAAATGTTTGATTTTATTATTTAATATAAGTCTTTATAGGTACCAAGTGGAACATATTAGAATTTCGGGGGGGTTGAAGCGCAGACCTATTAATTATATTACACAGTTGTGACAGAGGCAACTTTCTGAAACTTCATTAACTCAGTGTACCTGGATTTAGGATCAATTCCTTTGGTTGTAAGATTTTGTCATTACTATATGTACGATATTTATAAAATTTATATAAAGTAAAAATAAATCTTTATTTTAATGTGTCGGGATACCAATTGTGATTAAAAATATTAAATTATAAGCAATTATTTGGTTTGTGATATTGTTATTTATATTAAAGACCGCCCCGATCGTGCTCTTACCTGTCTGTATTATATTAGTTTATTTACTAATCTCAATTTCTTTCTCTTTCTAACATTATCAGTTTAAAGTTAATAATTTATGAATCGAATTTTGACAAAAATGCTTAAATGAATAAAAAAAATTGTGGCAATTTTGTTTAACTTAATGTTAAATTTAAATTGATGTAACATTCTTATTTATTTTTATATTAACTGACTAAAAACTTTATCCACAGCAACATAGTTTTACAAACAAACGTTCCACAGAAGATAGCCTCTGTGAATTCCTAGATGTATTGAATTTAAACAATAAATATCTGTAACTGATATTTGTAACAGAACTAGTCCGAAACACATTTTTTTTTATACAAAATGTTACATGTATTGTTGATATGTCTAATAAATAAATAAAAATAAATAAATGTAGTTCTCTTCGCTATGAATAGTGGATATGAGGTTGATGTTGTCTGTACTGATTTTTCAAAAGCATTCGACAAAATTTCTCATTCTTTATTAATTGAATAAATTAAACTGATTGGTATACTTGTTTATCTTTTACGATACCTGGCATCTTATTTTCGAAATAGAACACAAGATGTGGCTGTTAGGGGCTTTATCTCTAGTTTTGTACATATTACTTCCGGTGTGCCGCAGAGATCGCTCTTTGGACCTCTCCTTTTTAATATTTTTCTTCATGACTATTTTTTTTTTTATATACACACACTTCTCTACGCTGATGATGTTACAAGTTTCAAAGATATAAAAAACATAAGAATTGTACAAAGCTTCAGCTAGGTCTAATCAGTTTTGATATATTTTTTAAATCTAATAGATTATTCGTAAATCGCGACAAAGGTTGCGTAATCAGTTTCTCCAGAAAGAAAACACCAGTTTCGTTCATTTATTGGTTAAATTCAATAAATGAACGAAAGTGGTGTTTTCTTCACAAGCAAATATTATCAAATACGTAAATGAAAAAAAAAAACAAACACTTTTATAAAGACAGCGGTATACATGGAGCCATTATAACAATATCATGTTGCTGGTACGGTGCAAAATGGGGAACGGAAGTGGAACGAAGTGTCTTAACACTAGGTTCCCAAGTTCCTTCTGCCTACCCTGCCATGAGCAGGATACAGCGTGAAGCTGAGTGAGTGAGTGAATGTTGCTGGTATCTATGGTAGAACGAATCCCATATTACAGGTCTCCTCAGTATCAATTTAAATGGATAAGAATCATAGAAGCCATCTATTTATATTCATCATAATGTGTCTGTGTGTTAGTTTAGTTTTTCATTGTATTTTTTTTTACTATTAAAACACTCCACAAGAAGCTTTTATCTCCGAACAAAGTAAAATATTCGTCTCTAAATTCAAATAAAAGACTATACTAGAACAGGTACATAATAAGTAAAGTTATTAATTATACGCCGACGCTGTCACAGCAACTTTCATAAACTTCATTAACTAACCGTACCTGGTTCTGGTGCTATGCGATCGATGTTTGGTTGTTTTGAGAATTATGTTGACACTTGCTGCTAGTTAGGTACCGGGGAAATTAAATTTTCATAGCTTAAAATGCTTTTTGAGTGGATTTTTAGCATAAAATGCTTTTTGAGTGGATTTTATGGAGTGTTTTTAGAAATAAATTGGGGCTTCTGGTTTAATGTGTGGCAGATGAACCGTTGTGTTAAATTTTGCCACTCAATGCTTCTTCTTCTCAGCTTCACGCTGTAAAATAGCAGGGTAGGCAGAGGAAACATAGTGTTAAGACACTCCGTTCAGTGTTGCGTGGCGAAACTCAACGCCGCGCTTTGCCTTGTTACCAGGGCGACGAAATGAAAACATTTATTTTCATTGATGGTGATTTAATTGTGCTACGTTATTTCTAGCAATAAGCACTTATTCTTACTTACTTATTCTATAAAATACGTGTATGTAGATATAGTTATAATATATATTTTTTAGTTTTATTGTAAGATAGAACTTCGTGCCAAAATGTATAGCAATGTATAGAATCCTTGCGGTTCTTACGCGGGTATATTTATATTTAATAATAATAGCTTTTATGATCTAATGGCATTAATATACAGGGTGGGCCTCGGAGTTTTGCGAATTTGAAATCGCCATAGCGTTGGAACGGGGGAGGGGGGCGGAGCGCGGGAGGTGGGGATCTGTAACTCGGGCCTAGGAAATTTAGTCGCAATGGAGCACTTCACGGGTGAACAGCGTGCGTTCTGTGTAAAAAATTATTACAAAAATGCTGATTTGTGCGTTATTGTTCGACGTTCATTTCGCTCCCACTATGGATTGCATGATTTAAAACAGTGTCCGAGTGAAAGTTTGATTAGGGCGTGGGTCAGAAAGTTCGAGGCTACCGGTTCGACCCTTAATCAGAAACCTAAGGGGCCCGAAAGGACGAAAAGGTCAGATAAAAACATAAACGAAGTCGGAGCTTCCGTACTACGCAATCCTGGGCTGATTGCCCAGGATTGCCCAGATAGCTCAGATTATTGCCCAGATAGCTCTGCTGATCGCTTGCGAGCTGATTACTCGCAAGCGATCAGCAGAGCTATCTGTATCAAGAACGACTTTGCGTCGTATTTTGAAGGAAGATTTAAAATTGCACCCGTATAAACTTCAACTAGTGCAAGATTTGAAGCCAAATGATCACAATTTACGACGTGATTTCGTCGAAACAATGTTTGAGCGGTTTCGGAGCTTCAACAATATTCTTTTTTCAGACGAAGTCCATTTTCACTTAAATGGGCACGTAAATAAACAAAATAGTCGTTATTGGGCCTCAGAAAATCCACAATTCAAACACCAAAAGCCTTTGCATTCGCCAAAAGTGACAGTTTGGGCGGCTATTTCAGCACACGGAATCATCGGACCCTTTTTCTTTGAAGACCAGCGAGGGAATTCTGTGACAGTTAATACTGAGCGATACACAGCCATGTTGCGCGATTTCTTTTACCCACAGCTGTCAGAATTTCGAGGGTACAATAGTTCGACATGGTTTCAACAAGATGGCGCCACTTGCCATACCTCTAACGAGAGTTTGGCAGCCGCAAAGGAGATGTTTGCTGGAAAACTCATTTCGCGCCGAGGTGACATTCCTTGGCCACCGAGGAGTCCGGATTTAACTCCACCCGATTTTTTCTTGTGGGGCTACATGAAAAGTAGAGTCTACAGTAATAATCCGACCACGATTGCAAAGTTGAAGGCCAATATCCGCGAAGAAATGGCCGCTATTCCGCGTGCCATGTGCGAACGAGTTTTTGTCAATTTGAGGTCGAGATTCGAAGAATGTTTGCAGCGGGATGGTGCGTATCTGGATGATGTTATTTTTAAGAAATGATTTTCCCAAATGTTAACTTTAATTTAAAAATAAATTGGTTTTAATATTACTTTTGTTTTTTTTTTTATGAATTTTTCAAATTCGCAAAACTCCGGGGCCCACCCTGTATAATAATATTGTTTTGACCTTCAATAAATTTAATTTTTGGTACTAATTACTTGACACCACGAGATCTAGATATAGTTATCTTCACAGATAGAGAGACGGCAAAGCGATTTTTTATGTCTTTTTTTTTATAATTTTGAACATTAACTGAAAAACGAATAATTTAGATCAACTAATATTCAATATAATAAACCGTAATTACCATGAAATACTTAGTAAAATAAAATCAATGTATTTAAAGAGGACCCTTAATTAACGAACTTTTGTTTTTAAACAAAGGAAGTAACAAAAAGTTTCAAATGAAAGCTCCACCGGCGTTAAGAAGTTTGATGAAGATTGATTTCAATCAAGTTAATCAATACTAATATTACTCAATATCCATTAAAACGACGTTCAAACTTTATTATTTGCCTATAAATTGAATTGTCGAAATACTTTTTCGATGATTTTGGTACTATAATGATTAAAAATTGTAATTGATCTGGTTATATATGTCGCATGGGGAAATGATTTAGATAATAATTTTATATTTTACAACAATACGCAGTGTTAAATTCAGACACTTAACTGCAATGTATTGATTGCAATCTCTTGAAATTTGACCGGTAAGGTCTCAGAAACTTAAAAAGGCACATATTTTTTAAAAATAACTTCAAGTATTCATGACACTCTTTTGTAATTTATATTGTACACTAATTTTCTTCAGTTTCTTTCTAACAGTTTTTGTATGGACATATCTAACGAAACTTTTAAAGGCTTATAGTAAAAAATAGATTAATTAAATAAAAATATGTATTCAAGTGAGAATCAAACCTGTAACTAACGCGTTACCATTCTGACGATGTGCTACTGTGCAACGATGGCGTTTAAAAGAGCCATTCAAAGCTACGAAACTTTATTATTTACCAATAAATTCAATTGTTTTGTTTTTAACTTTTTAATATAAAGTTTAAATTATATTTTTTGTAGAATTTCTTTTATTCTATATTATTTTTTCTCTGATTTTAACTTTTATTAAAAATAATCATCGCCCGAACATCTTCGTAAAACACGTATGATGGGAGAGTTTGGATGATATCCAAGAGACGCCTTAGTTTTTCTTAGAGTATAATTTATAATAATAATAATAATACTTTATTGCACAAATAAAGACAGAAAAAAATACAAACATATTACAAATTTAGGAACCAGTTTCTCCTTTTTTAACATTTTTTCTAAATATTTTTTTTTCTGTCCGTCATGGCAAGCATTGTCAACACGAAAGAAAACTTAAATATTTAACGTCTCTATTTACTCACCGAGGTAACGCAACATAGCGCGGCGTTAAATCCAGCCAATCAACACGTAATGCCTTGAAGTATCTTAATAGAAAAACTAGGTTCCCAAATTCCCTGTAAGTATATGGATTCACGCTCTATCACGCATATAGTGGGGCTATATGCGTGATAGAGCGTGAACCCAGAAAAAAGACAGATTTATCCCTAACTGACCTATTTAGTTCAGCTGGCTGAGCACTTGAAAGTTGAATACAACGCACTATATCTATTCGTATTCTAGTTCAAAGGAGCAGTACGATGGCTCTCGAACAGACGACTAAGTGATTTCCAATTCCACCTTCAAGATTACATGGATATAAATTTAAGAAGCAGCAAGGTATAGTAAATAAAATTCTAAAAAATATTTCTAAATTTTTTTGATTTTTTTTTTCAGTTGTGTGCTGTATCCCGCACATGGTAGTGTTGGCAGACGGAACTTAGAAATCTAGTCATAAGACAATACGTCTCCATTAAGACACTTCTGTCCCTCTTTCCGTCGAATGTGAGGCATTCTGTGTTAAGTAGCGGAACTCAACACTGTGCTTTGCCTTGTTACCAGAACGAACAAGTAAAAATGTTAAATATTCCATTTACTAGTGATCGAGCCCATAACTTGTGACGTTTACAGTTGAAAACTTGTAGGCCTTATGTCAACTTTTTCTATCTATGTATAATCAAAAAAAGCAGTTAATAATTTTATAAATTATGTTGTTATTATTATTAAAATTATCAGCCATCTAATAAAAGGAACCTTAAGTTGAAACATTCCGTACCCAATCGTTACCCCATAAGATATTGTAAGCGACGTGGCGTAACTCAACGCCACTAAACTGAAACTCAAGATAATTTTCACCAACAAATACAAAAAATAATATCAATACACTGCAAAATAACATGCCACTTCCATTAAACGTTGTAGCGAAACACCTTTGTTTTCTGATCGGCCGGTTGTTCGCGATTACGGCAGTCTCATGATTCAGCGAATCCCGTCTACAATTGCCTACTATTTGTAAGGAAGCCGAGTGAAGGCAACTTGTGACGTTTATTTGAACCGTTAGTCATTGGTCTTTGTGTAGATGTCTTATATTAATGAATGATAGTATAGAATGTCATAGAGTAAAACAGACATTACCCAATTTTTTTGTTGTTTTTGATTGAGTGGTGGAGCTTAACGCCGCACTTTTTATACGCTGGCTTAGCTAATGTTCCTAATAATGTAGATGCCCCTATGTATATATGTAAGACATTTATTTCCCTTTTTTCAGCTTCACGCTGTACCAGCTTCTAGCAGGTGAGGCAGAGGGAACTTAGTGTTTCTGTTCCAAATATCACTTTCTGACGAATTAGAGACATTGCGTATTAACAGGCGGAACTTAACGCCGCGCTTTGCCTCGTTACCAAAGCGAAAAAATGAAAACATTAACAGTCACATCTTGTACCACTGCGCCATGAAACGTTGTAGGGAATCCATACTCCAAGAAATATATAATATAATATATTAACACAGAGACACAGAGACTAAGATAAATGTAATACTTGTCAACAAAATGCTCATTCTCTTTATCTGAACCGGTTAAATTTAGCGGAATATATTTAATTCATCTAAATTAGGGATACATGAATAAAACCAAATATGTAAATAGCATTTTTGTATCCAAGAATAAGGTATTTGGTAACGTGACGGTTATTTAACAGCCAGATAGAGATAGTAACGGAAAGTTAACTCTTTTATATGAGGCCATATGATCTCTAAGAGTATCCTCACAGTCTTGAAGGACCCTTCTTTCTTAATTTCATTAAGTGGAATGCTTAATTTAATTTTATATGAACTAAAATTAGTAAAAGTAGTCAGTATACCTGTGACCACGGACTACTGTAAAGTGTTCGAAACGTCGGGTTTCCCAAAAACTTTTACCATTCAATATACGCGATTAATCCGGGTAAAAGTGTTTTATTTAAAATTATTATTCCTTTTTTTAGTAAATATTATTCCATTTTTTATTTATTTAAAAGATCTTTTTATGACATTATGTGTAAAACTGTAATTTCAAAATGCATCACGGCTTCTTCGGATGGAGCGCTTCTGAAATGTCCAATTTTCCATACTTCTGGTACTAAAAGCTAACTGAATTCAACTCTAGTTAGCTCTGAGGACTGCTATGATTTGTTTTTTAATACAACCCTAGAAAAAAAGATAAAGGAATCAAATCCCTTGCCTTGTCGATATCATCTCGCCGTGTCATTCCAGCTTAGAATAGGATCACCCTGGTACTGAAGGTGTCGTAAGAGGCGACTAAAGTACGTGTGCGAGAGTCACGCTGTCAGCAATGGCAACACGCATGGGCAGACTCGACCGGATAATTACCACCCCCGGCATTTAAGACCGGCGTAATAGTGGCTTCGGCTGCTACGTTTCGTATTGGGTAATGCCGGGCCCCGGTGCTCATCCATCTTACAGACCGGCAACGCTCCTGTAGCTCCTCTGGTGCTACACGGAGCCGTAGGCGACGGTGATCACTTACCATCAGGTGACCCGTACGCTCGTTGTCCGTGTCTTTCCATAAAAAAAAAACAGTGCCTATCTCGTGCGCGTGACTTCATCATGTCCTCAAATCGCGTAACCAGAATATCTAACTAGTATAAACCACATGTAACAGGTATCCAGATCGTCCAATCCAGCCCAAAAAAGTTTGTAATCACCAGCATAAATGCTTACCGTTGACAGTCACAGGTCATTGTGATATCTTTTTAAAATGAAAAATAATTTGACATATATATTTTTAGCTTGTATAAAATGGGCGCTATCAACTGTTAAAGTTCGGTTATCCTAGTTGGAAAATAGACCCGTAGGATTTCTATGCAAAAATATTAAAATTGAACTATATTAAAATTGAATTAAACACTTGCTGGCCAAGTGCATTCCAAGGCATTATGAATTGAGTGGGAGGCTTAGCTCAGTGCTGTCCATTATTTTTCTAGAAAGAAATTACTTAAATGCAAAATGCACTAACTAATTTCCCGATCAGAATCGAATCTACAAATATATTGTAAGAAGACTGACATTACGAAAATATAAATTTCCACAAAAATATTTATTGTAAGCAACTCTATCAGTTCGTAGGAAGCCTTATATAAACAAATGTCGCAAACGGTTTCCAAAGCGCTGGTTCATAAAAAGGTTCACATCTAATTTACAAAAGGGTACGTTTAGAAATATCTTAAATAGGGACAAGGGTAGTATGGGGGGAGGGGGGGTTGTTCCTTAATTGCTTAATTTGTTAAAACACCTGCCAAGGGATGTAACAACCTATTTACCAAAGTAGCTCGACTTGTAATTATTTTATATAACAATATTATAATTAGAATATTTGACTTTTTAATATTTTGTAAGAAACGAAAGAGTCTTAATTGGAAGACAGTAAAGAATTTATTTATATTAATTAAAAAAGAACTACGAACAGCGTGACGCATTGGCGCGAGATGATAGTGAGTTCTATTTTATTTGGAGATTTTTTTATTGGAACACTAGGTTCCTAGGTTCCCTTTGCCTACCCTGCTATGTGCGATATACAGCTTGAAGCCAAAAAAGTTGTTAAAAAACTTAACATGTAAAATTATTATCACAGCTTATCCATGAAATGTTACGTTATCAATTGCAGTAATAATTATTGAATGAAATTTCTCATATATCTTTAAGTCAATATAACAAATACGTCAAATTCAGCAGAAAATGAAAAACAGAAATCAGTCTGTTGAGGCAGCACTAGGTTCCCATGTTCCCTCTGTTAACCCTGATATACCTATGTAGAATATAATGTGTAACTAAAATAATAAGATAGTACTGTCTGGCACAAATTTCATCATCTACCAATTACCATTTCTACAATCTACATAAAGCTCGACAAAAGCCCTAGAGTCCGGTCATATTGAATTTGGAACTTTTCAGACTACCCATAGCATTATTGTAAATTTGAAAGTTGATTTCGTTCAAAATTTAATAACAGTTCAAAAATTAAACAAAGAACAATTATATATTTATTTATATTAGCATTACGCTGTTGTATTCCGCACACGACAGAGTAGGCAGAGGGAACTTGGGAACCTATTGTTAAGATATTCTGTTTCCATTGAGACACTTTTGTTTCTTACTTTCCGCTAAATATATCCCATCATCAACCTTCATTTCCTTTGGAAGGTGGATAACAAAAAAATGATTACCATATAAATTGAATGCAGCCCTTGTGGACTTGCGGACGTGATTATATTCAATCTTAAATTCGATTTCTTTAGGTGTCTGTATCTGGTTAGCATTTCAAATAACTAATGCATATTTATCTAAATCTTGATACTGTAGTAATAATGTTATTTATTGTTCAGAACTGGTTTTAAATGCGCTTTTTTGTTATGTTCCCTTTATTTACCCTGCCAAGGGATACGGGAAAAAAATCTTTTCATGAAAATTGAAATTATTATTTTCATCAAAACGGTCGATTTACCTATGTATCTATCAATGTACATCATGATATATAAGTGGTGGTCGAGTTTAATTTTAGTTCATCAATCAACGCTAAATTCGCTAGGAGTTACTTTTAACTAAGCTAATATTTTAATTTTCTATTTGTCGGCCTGTCGTGGCGCTGCTGCACAGACGTGTGACTGTAACCGATAGGTTGTGGGTTCGATCCCCACTCGAGGAAATGAAATATTTAATATTTTAAAATTAAATATTTAATATTTTCATTTCATCGCTCTGGTATAAGGCAAAACGCGGCGTCAAATTCCGCCATTCAAACCGCTATGCCTCAAAATTAGGCGGAAAGTGGGGAACGGTAGTGGAACAGAGTATCTTAACATTAGGTTCCCAAGTTCCCTCCGCCTACCCTGCCATGTGCAGGATACAGCGTGAAGCTGAATGAGTTAGTTTTATTTGTGATAAGAAAAAAGACTACTTAAGTTCTTAATCTTTATCGTACACTTTTTACTTCAAAAAATCACACTAACTCTTGGGACTGCTTGAAATATACGAGAAACAACTTGTCGAACTTGATAAATAGTATTGGGCTTATTTAGAAAACTTATAAAAATTTTAACGTTGCCGGGATTCGAACCCGAGCTTCTTTGAATTATCATTTGGTTAGTCCTAACAGCTAAAGAAATATGAATAGACTTCCTAATTACTTTGCTACAATAATGAAATGAAAATGAAAAATAATATTAAACTACCGTCACCTAAAAGTGGCACTGCTCGTATCAATTAATTTTAATTCCCTTTTTGCGTTCTCAAGCTGAAAACTATTTTTTTTTAATATTTTCCCCAATTTAAGATATAATATAAATAATTAAACCCATAATATTTTCAAATATTCAACATTTTTAAATTAAATATTTATTGTTTTCATTTCTTGGTTCTGGTAACAAGACAAAGCGCGCGGTTGAGTTCCGCCACTCAAAACGCAATGCCTGAAATTCGGCGATAAGTGGCGAACGGAAGTGTAACGGAGTATCTTAACACTAGGTTCCCAAGTTCCCTCTGCCTACCGTTCCATATGCAGATACAGCAGCAACAGAGTGAAGATGAGAAGAGTAGAGTAGAGTAGAGTAATATTATCAAACCGATATAACTATCGAAATATTTAGAAACTAAGTCACGAACTTAATCGGCGATAAAACGAAAAGGAGCTCGCTGATTACACGTATTCATTATTAAAAGAAACTCATCAAAGAAGAATCTCGTTACTCCCGAACTTTGCCGAAAGTTGCCGAAGTATCACGAAGTTGTGTTCTTTGATACAGCCCGCAACTATTGGACAAGTTTTACTATTGGATTGTGGTGTAAGAAGGGGAAGTATAGCGTTTCTTACGAGAAGATTATAGAAAATTAATTACTTGTCTGGGTCGAGAGAGAAATGCTGCGTTTATTTCCGCAATGTCCTGAAAACTGAGTGGAAAATAGTAAATAGAGGGTTTTGGGCTACAAATTTTCCTTTGTATTTTCGAGAAACAACGTGAAACATTTATTCAGCTTCACGCTAAACATACATACAGAACAATTAAGCCAATTTTGATTATTTTTACATACAAACTGCTTCTATTCTAAACCAGCACCTGCAAACAGGATCAAAGCATACTTTCTACGACATCATTAAATGATGTCCATGTGAATATATACTTACTGTAAATAATTTTTACTCTTTTCCGTTACACAATAAGCTCTATATTCCTTTGGCAAATTTTCTTTTGCTCTTAAAGAATATTCGTGATTGCTTATAGATGCGTTCAGTGTGGATAAAATAGAGGCCAAAGGTTTATTCAAGTTTTGACCTTATTACTTAAGATATAAGGATCTGTTACAAAGTTGGTAGTTTCTAGACTATCCTTTTTTTTTCTAGTATTAGTACGGAATACAGTTGAAATCAAAATAAGCTCTATATTTACAATGAACGCGGAGAATGGATGTGTTTTAAAACAGGATGGAGTGTTAACACTAGGTTCCCAAATTACCTCCGGTAACCCTGTTATGTGCGGGATACAATTTTTGAGGCATTCAGTGTTCAACGGCGGGACTGTACGCCGCACTTTTAAATGAAAACATTAAATGAAGAATGAAATGAAAAAGAGGAAATTAAATATTTAAAATTTGAAAATATTAAATATTTCATTTACGCGAGTAGGGATCGAACCCACAATCTATCATTTACAGTCACACGCTTGTACCGCTGCGCCACGAAAGGTTAAAGTGTACAGGCCCGATATTGTCTTCAAATTGATAACGTTATTAGAAAAGCAATGTAATTGAGATTACTTAGTAAAATACAGTAATTAAAGCGGGCGAAGCCACGGCCGCATCGCTAGTATTCAATATCCTTTAAAAGGACGAGCTTTTACAAGAAAAGTTCGCTGAAACAAACTAAACATCACTTTTAATCAAGTAAAAGGGATCTTCAGACAATGTACTTGTTTCGTCTTCGGTATTAGGTACAGAAAGGTGTTCAACTTTGTGCTTCTTTGTAGTCTCCAATAACTGAGGAGATGAGATAGAGTACTGGCTTTATGGTGTGTTTGCTTTACTTGAATATAATTGAAATTATAATTTTTAAAAAATATATTTTTATAGCACGAGCAAAAACTGTAAATTTTTTAGATATTTTGATCTATATATATGTGGTTAGTGGAACTAAACGCTGTGTAATACACACCAAATAATATGTAAAAAGTATTAACAGTATTAACAGTAGCATAGATAAGAAATATGTTATTTTATACAGATAATAATTATTTTGTTGAGATCTTATTGTGTTAATACAAAAATTAATCATATTGTTTTGTAGCTGTTTTTTTAAAACATACTTCTCTTTTCCTCATCATCCTTCATCATTTGTATAAAGAAAAGTTCTTTATTTTTTTCTAGCTTTATACTGTTCCTCTTATATAGTAAAATAGGCAGAGGGTGTCTGGGAACGTCATGTTAAGACACTCTGTTCCCATATAAATATAAAATATTTAATATGCACGAGGCTTTGAATTCAGAGCCTGTTCCCTTTACAGCCGTACGTACGTCTTCACCGTTGCACCACGACAGGCCCTAAAAGTTGATAAATCATAATATTCTTTTATATTATTATTAAAGTATTATTTTATAATACTATTATATTAAAAAAAAATGGTCAATCTGTAAACATTAACCGTTCAAACGAAGCATACAGCAACAAAAGATTTGCTCCGCTTACAGCGCAGCGGTGGCTTAATTTTCCTGCGCCTGTCCAATAACCCCCTCTTTAAGTCTATATGAATTTTCAAATTAAAACTTGATTATTTTATATTTTGTTATTTCTAGAGGTCTGTCTTGGTGCACATGCATCCAGTTGTAAGTACGACATGTTGTGACATCTATCCCTCGGGGAAATAAAATAATGAATTTTATTTTTTATATTTTTTCGTTATGGTTCTCTGTCACCAGAGTGACAAGAAGAAACGCGGCGTTAAATTACGAATTTGATTTTAATTTTAAATTTGGCTGAAAGTGGAGAACGAAAGCGTTTTAATGTGTGTGTGAATGTCGTAAGAGTATATATATATATATATATATATATATATATATATATATATATATATATATATATATTATATATATATATATATATTATATATATATATATATATATATATATATATATATATATATATATATATATATATATATAGTATATATATATAATATATATATATATATATATATATATATATAATATATATATATATATATATATATATAATATACATAACATATACATATATATATATATATATATATATATATATATAATATAGTATATATATATATATATACTATATATATATACA
The DNA here is from genome assembly GCA_019049475.1 of Eueides isabella. Taxonomy (NCBI): domain Eukaryota; kingdom Metazoa; phylum Arthropoda; class Insecta; order Lepidoptera; family Nymphalidae; genus Eueides; species Eueides isabella. The sequence goes on along the minus strand of CM032389.1, from coordinate 1,822,854 downwards.
TATAATATATATAATATATATATATATATATATATATATATATATATATATATATATATATATATATATATATATATATATATATATATATATATATATATATATATATATATATATATATATATATATATATATATATATTATGGAAAAGACAAGACGAGCGTACGTGTCACCTGATGGTCAGTGATCACCGTCACCTACAGGTGCGTTGCCGGCCTTTAAAATATATATTTTATACTATAATAATCATCGCCCGCAACTTTGCTAGCTCAGAAAGTGGTCAATTAGAAATTCCGCCTTTGCCGTTTCCGTTGGAACTTTTAGAAATCATATTTGCTGAAACAGTACTTAACTCTTAAATGTATGGGAAATGAGTTATATGTCAAAAGTGAACTGTGGAAATTACTTTCCTCTGAACTTAAGGTAACTCGTTTTGAGTGGCGGAGCTTAACGCCGCGCATTCCCTTGTTACCAGAGGGATTTTTTTTTTCATTATTTCCTCAAGTCTGAACCCACGACCCGTCTCGTTTAGAGTCACAAGCTTGTTCCCTTGCGCTACTACAGCCCTGAATGTTATTATTATTGTACGTTTTTTATTATATTGGCTATAAATATGAGTTGATTGATAAAAAATATCCCGGAATATTGAAAAAAATGGGCTCGAGGAATTATTTATAAGCGAGTAGCTTTGAGCCGACGTGGTTTTTATTTTCCCAACAGATATTTTTTTTCTATGAACAGTGAATTACAAAATAAAAAAAAATATTTAACACTTTGTATTTTTTTTAATTAATGATAAAATATACATAAAATACTTCGTACAAAATTTCAACCCGAGTCAGATTTACCAAAATTTTCTCTATTAACGCAATCATTTGCACTAAACAAGAAAATTTTCTGTAATGTTACAAGATTCTAGTTTCAATGCTTTAGGTTATTCGTTGATCTCCATTTCTTAGCTCTATTACGACAAAATGCGGCGTTAAAATCCACCAATTTCCAAATTAAAAAGTGACCAACGGAGTGTCTTAACACTCGGTTTTATTAAGAAAAATTACGAAGCTCGATTTTATTTTTCACCTTCAAGTGTATTCCGTACAATAATATCAGAATAAAAAGGTAACCTAGGAACATACGTAATACGTTCCCTTTCCAGTAAGATACTTCCCTCTCCCACTTCCTGCAGAAATCTTAAGGCACATTGAATGGCGTTAAACGCCGCTTTATACCACGCTACCAACATCAAACAATACTGTGCTAAGTACAAATAAAGGAGAACATGCGTATATATAAATATGTTTGTATTGCCTCAGCAATACAGAACACTAGTCCCTTAAGACCCAATCAGTGCGGTACAAAATCACAATTACCCTGAATAAGCCGCTATACATTTATCAATTAGATTAGAGGTCCTAAACAAACAACGTGGTCGTTAGAAGTTTGACTGTAGTTCAGTATTCGTTAAATACATGAACATACATACATATAACATATAATATTAATATGTATGACTAATATTTATATTATGTTATATATAAACATGATTTATGAATTTTATATTTTTTTAGCTGTATCATATAAGAGGGTTGGAAGGGGGAACCTGGGAACCTAGTGTTAAGACACTTCCGTTTCTCATTAATAACAGAATTTTCGAGGTATTTTATATTGAGTTGTGAGGCTTCGCCTAGTTATCAAGGCTAAGAAACGAAAATATTAAATATTTTATTTAACAAAATGTTAATGTAAACTCAAAAGTGAAACGGGATGGAGTATATTACACTAGGACCCTTGCTTGCCCTTCAACGTACAAGATACAGCGTGAAGCTGCCAAATGAGTAAAGCCCAAAACCGTCTCGATTTCTAATTAATAAATAAGTTAGTTAATTATAGAACAAAAAGATAAACTAACTAAAAAGCTATAGGTAATAGTTATAAAAAAACCACAAAAATTCCCAATAGCCATTTGAGTAGCGTAACTTAACGCTGCGTTTTATATACCATAAAAATAACTCATTCACTCTAGTAAACAACCAACCTACAACGACTGAATAGAGTCGTATCGTATACTTCCGAACGACACCGCAAATGTCATGCTTCACATTATTATGGCGCAAATGTAAAGGGCCTTGTTAGCTCAAAGTTACATGCTTCAAGATATAATTAACTATTTCAATAGTGAACTAATTAACATATAAGTACTTTTATATCGATATAAATTTGACATGTTAAACATAAATTAATATAAAGGCATGTCGTGGCGCAGCTGCACAAGCGTGTAGCTGTAACTGACAGGTTGTGGGTTCGATGCACACTCGAGGACATGAAATAATTAATATTTTCAATTTAAATATTTAATATTTCATTTCTTCGCTCTGGTAATAAGGCAAAGCGCGGCGTTGAGTCCCGCCACTCAACATTCAATGCCTCAAACTCGGCGGAAAGTTGGGAACGAAAGTGGAACGGAGTCTTAAACTTAACACTAGGTTCCCGGGTTCCCTCTGCCTACCCTGCCTCTTGCGAAAAAAAGAAGAAAGAAATAAAATTGTATAATTTAAGCGGGCGAAGCTGTTGGCGGGTCGCTAGTTATTTATAATTACGTACGTATCCTAACTAAGCTACTATGCCATAGCGATTCTACAGTAAGTACCTTATTAAATAAAGTAAAGCGCTAACCAGCTAATTAAATAAGCTTTGTAAGTACTACAAGAGTCATTGTACGTTATTAAAATTTATTAATAGACAAATCCTGCATCCTAAAAACGAGATATTAGGCCAAGGGAACCTAGTGTTAAGACACTCCGTTCTCCAGTTTCCGTTCCAATTTCGAGAGACAAAAGGCATTTCGTGGTTACTAGATTAAAGATTAAAGTTTTTTTTTTATGTATCACACAAAATACTGTCCATAGCAGGCGTAAATATCGTGGCAGGCAAACGCGGCGTTCAGTTCCGGCATTCAACACAAAATGCCTTCCAAATCCAGAAGTAAGTGGGGATTTTCTTTTTCGCTGTATCCCGCACTAGGCAGCGTAGGCAGAGGGAACGAAAGTGAAACCTAGTGTCATGTCACTCCGTTCCACTTCCGTTCCCCACTTTCCGCCAAATTTGAGGCATTGCGTGTTGAGTGGCCGAACTCAACGCCGCGCTTTGCCTTATTACCAGAGCGAAGAAATGAAACATTAAATATTTTAAATTGAAAATATTAAATATTTCATTTCCTCGACTGGGGATCGAACCCAGAACCTGTCGGTTACAGTCACACTCTTGTGCCGCTGCGCCACGACAGGCCTCAAGTGGGGAATGAAGGCACTTTTATGGAAAAGGAATGTCTTAACACTAGGTTCCTAGGTTCCCATATGCAGAATAAAGCATGAAGCCATAAAATTCGCATATGCGATATATGCATTGCCATGCATGTTGCATACACAATATAATCTCTAAGTTAATTTCACAGTCAAACGCGTCTTGACCAATCGTGCGTTAATATTTTTATGCTAACACGTTTAAATACTGCCCATTGAATACCGTCGCGTCCGCGCTATTGGTTTAACTAGCCTAGATTATAAAAATATATTATATTATTACAATATATATGCCTGTCGTAACTTAGAGACCTAAAAATGTGACTGTAAACGCAACAGTTTGGGATTCGATCCCCAGTCGAGGAAATAATATTACGCCATTCAATATTCAAAGCTTCGAAAACTTGGTGGAAAGTGGAAATGGAAATATTTTAATGAGAATGGAGTGTCGAAACACTAAGGTTCCTTTTTGTTTTTACTGTCATATGCGGGATACAGTGTGAAGCCAAAATAAATTTCATTAGGCCGTTCTGAAAGCGATGGACGATTGGTGATAATGAAAATTATAGTCAGAGAAATTATTCTCATTTATAGAATTGATTTTGAAAGTCAATATAATATATTCTCTCCGCTAAGATTAAGGGCGGCGTTAAGTTCCGCCACTTAATACAGTGTCTCGAATTCAGGCTGCCTATCCCGCCGTATGGTTTTTAAAAAAATGTGTAAAATTTTGTAACATAAAGTTCAATGTGACCTAGCAAAAGTTGTAGGATTTTTTTTCTTCAGTTTCACGCTGCGTCCCGGACTTGGCAGGGTAGGCAGACCAAACTTGGCAATCCAGTGTTAAGACACTCCGTTCTCATAAACACTTCCGTTTCCTTCTTTCTGCAGAATTCTGTAGGCATTATGGAGTGGCTTATTTCAACCCATTTATTCCCGATATTAATAGCGAATAAATGAAGCAAAACAAAAAATCTTTTGTTTTACGCTGTGCCCCGTACATGACCGACACTGAGTTCCGTTCCTCACTTCCCACCGAATTTGAAGCATTGCGTGTTTAGTGGCGAAACCTAACGCCGCGCTTTACCTTACTACCAGAGCGTTGAAAACATTCAATATTTAATAAGAAAATATTACATAGGCAATTTCAAATATCGAAAATTTAATACTTCAAATGAGAATTGAACCCACACCCTCTCAACTACTAAGTTAGATAAATTTCAATATGATCCAACTACAGTTGTAAGATTAATGTACAGTATTATTACTTGTCGCACGTTACTTCATTATTCACGGCTCTCCATATGACGTGTTCGATGGGGTCCGGCCCCCACGCTTGATATCAAGCGAGCTACCCATATGGGTACATTTATTTTTCAGATTTTCATTTATAAATATAAAAATATTAAATTTGAAGTATATTAAATGAAGTAAAAATATTTCTATTAAATGTAACGGTAGCTTCCTGTAAGGACTGACACCACAGACACTTATATGTAACTTGACGATTCAAAAGTGCTTAAATGGCCTAATTGAATGAAGAATATTTTGATTTTGATTTTTGATTTTGATTGTGAAGTAATTTCTCCAATTAGTAAAGTAATTCCATTTTTTAGTTCTGGTAACGAGACTGAAGGTGTCGCTAAATTTTTGACATATAAAATTAGTGTGCACGCCTGCAAATTAAGTTCGTCAACATTCTACATAAGCTGTACTTTCCGTTACTCTACAATTTTGAAATTGGTACGGAACTCTTAGTGGGCGAAATCGTCTCGCACTTGACAAAAATGTTACTCATTGGACGCCTATTGCAGTCATATCAAACGACATATATCAAAATAGGTCGATATTCTAGGATGGAGTGAATCAAAATATCTTTTTATGCTTAAAAATAATATAAATATCAAGTTACAGACATTTCAGTTACTAAAAAGGCCGTCGTTAGATTTCGACAAAGCTAAGCGTTCAGTTACGCAGTGACGCAAAATATTGAGTGTAACCAGTAGCGATAGTTAGAAAATGGGAACATTAGGTTACAAGTTCCTAACCTAACCTAACCTAACCTAATCAGTAGCGATAGTTAGAATATGGGAACATTAGGTTCCAGAGGGAACCTACCCCAGTCATTTGCGGGACACAGCGTAAGACGAATAATAAAATACGTAAAGAAAAAATATTTCTCATTCCTTTTCCGATGTCGAAAAAGTAGCCTTAACTAAAAGTTCTTACAGAACCAGAAAATTTATTATTGAAGCACATCCATTGAAAGGAAAAGCTTCAGACGACGAGTACTTTTCTCATAATATTATATTTACATTTTTTTCATTCGCATTGTATGGGATACAATTCACAATAGAAGATGTATATACATTCTGGTATCGAGATAGCATTTTCTGTTGAAAGGCTTGAAATATTTTTTTCTTATATGTTTTTTTATTCATTTAGAGTACATATATAATGTGATAACGCCGTTAAATATTTGATATCCATTGGATTCATTTCTTTTAAGAATATTGATGATTTTTTTTCATAGTTAATTTAGACATAGCGCGGTGTTGAATTTCACCACTTATCAAGCAATGGAGTAATATATATAATCTAGAGTTAAACTAGTTTCTCTGAGCGTATGAGGCATATAAAGTGTATGTTAATCACGATTATACACGCAATGTCTCAAATTTGGCCGGAAATAGAGAACGGAACGGGATGTGTAAACACTAGGTTCCCAAATTCCCTCTATCTACCCTGCCATGTGCAGGTTAATTGAAATTGAGTGATTACGTTGATTATGGATCAAAAATGTGTGACAGACACATTTTCTATATATCTAGATCATCACCAAGGCCATCATTATGACCATCATCATCTCATTATTAGCTTACTCTCCTCCACTATTAGCCATGGACTTGGAAGCATTGGACAAGGTCCTCCAGCAATGTGAAGTGACGATATACGCAATGTTGACTGTCAACAATTGAATATAAAGGCGGTTTTTAGTTGCACTTATTAAAGAATTTGAAAAAATTAAACTTATGTCTACTTATATTGTTTATGTCTACGTTTTAGATTTGTATAATTATATTTCACGCTGTATCCCGCACGAAGCAGGGTAGGCAGAGGGAACCCGGGAACCTAGTGTTAAGACACTCCGTTCAACTTCCGTTCCCCACTTTTCGCCGAATTTGAGGCATTGCGTATCGAGTGGCGGAACTCAACGCCGCGCTTTGTCTTATTACCAGAGCGAAGAAATGAAACACTAAATATTTAAATTGAAAATATTAAATATTTCATTTCCTCGAATGGGGATCGAACCCAAAATCCCCGTCACACGCTTGTGCCGCTGCGCCACGACAGGCCTCTGATGATATAGAATTCGTTGTCTTAACTATCACAGAAAGATGCACTACTCTGTTTAGAATGTATATTGCCCACATTATACCTGACTATCTCATGACGGACGGACGGATTCATGAGGTCAGTTTAACCTCAGTAGACCAAAGCACAACTAAACTAAAGAACAGCCATTTAGTAGGGACAGCTCTTTTAGTAGGATACTTCCAATACATTATAACTAATGGCTATACAAAATAAGTAATATAGAAAATTTTATAAAATAAAATAACTCACAGTCGTTTCTTCACTTCAAAGGTAAATATATTTTCTTCTGAACTCATTCTAAAGTTTATGATCAATTTTCCCTTTCCCACCTGACGATAAGTGCTTTTCTAACTCAATTGGTACAAAGAATGACAGAAATGTAATAATAAAACAGCGTTTTTGTAAACATAAAAAAAAAAGCTCCAATACCGTTTCCTTTTGTCGGTACATAATCGTCTAGTGACGATCGAGGGCTTCCCAAATATGAAACGTGGATGTAAAGTACTGGACGTGACTTTATTTATATTTAATTAGCTTTTCCTGTAAATTTGAATGGAAATAACAATCAAAATATAAATTCACCATATATAATTATATATGCTAGCGTCTGTTAAAATTTGAATAGAATTACATAACTTTCTATGGGACTTTTCCTAAACAAAAATAATTTCTCAATTCGAACCGATTATAAGTTTCTGACGTGTGCACGTTAAGCCAAAAAAATATTAGGTACATAATATTAGTGCACAGATCGCTTCACGCTGTATCCCGCACTAGGCAGGGTAGGCTGAGGGAACCTGGGAACGTAGTGTATTAACACTATGTTCTTTCCCCCACTTTCTAAAAAAATTGAGGCAATACGCGTTTAGTGGTAAACTTTTGCTAGTTACCACAGCGAAAAAATTAAAACATTAAATATCTAATTTCCTCAAGTGGGTATCGAATCCACAACCTGTCGCGTGTACAGTCACACGTTGTATTACTCTGAGTCACGACAGACCTAAATGTTATAAAAACAGTATATTCTTTATTATAGGAATACTACTAATTTTTTTTTTTGTAGATTTTGGTAGAGTGAATTATTGACATAATAAGCGATGGTTATTACTGCAAATTTTATTCGGGAGCAATTGATTATTTCAGCTTTCATTAATAAATAACGAGAAAAAAGGCGGCGTTGAATTACGCTACTCAACGCACAATGTCTCAAAAATGTGTAGAAATTACGGAGTATGTTAACTCTACATTCTCTATCTATCCAGCTACATACCGGATACACTGTAAAGTTAAACAAACGGCGTGTCTTAACGCTAGGTTCCCATGTTCCCCATGTGTACTGAAAAAAAAGACTGGACCATATGTTATAAATGTCACATCCAGGATTTTAAAGCCAAATTGAACGTTAGAAGCGACACATGTTTGAAAAACGTTATATACTTTTACGACGTCTGAAAATGTTATTTACAGGTTGAAAGAGGTGATTTTAGTTCCTTCCAATATTGTGCTAGCGTTTAAGGTATTCTTATTCTTTATTATATTAGACAGCCGATACAAAATGGAAAATTTATTATGATTTTGTGCTATTTATGGTCAATTTTGTTTTGTTTATGTAAATAATAATGATATTAAATATTTCATTTCTTCGCTCTGGTAATAAGGCAAAAAGCGCAGCGTTGAGTTCCGCCACTCAACTCGTAATACCTCAAATTCGGCGGAAAGTGGGGAACGGTAGTGGAACGAAGTGTCTTAACACTAGGTTCCCAAGTTCCCTCTGCCTACCCTGCCTCGAGTGCGATACAGCGCGAAATTATATATTTTATAAAAATATATATTTTATTTATAAAATATGTGTAAATTACATTTAAAATTTTCTAATCTTTTCTATTCATTTTCGCCCACGTTCTATACTATAAAATCTCCTTCTAAATCCATTGACAGAAAACCTTTCCGTTTATATTTTATGGTATTTCTTCGGTAACTAAATGGTAGTGATAGGGCCAAATCATCTTAAGCAGTCTAATAATTTTCCATATATAGCATGGTAGGCAGGATAAAGCTGGCCTTCTTCACTTTTTTCATAACTTTCACTTTTTAATTTCAATATATTTCTTCTGTGTAGGAAGGTTCAGACGTTTTTCCATTGCTATAATTGATTCTAATGGATATCATGGTCTATCTAGACTGAAAATGTCGTGGAACTGTTCGTAAGTGGAATAATTTTGGGTTATATACCCACTCTTTAATACATATATTTAACACATCCTTATCAAGAAAATGAAATATAAATATTTTCATTTCTTCGTTTTGACAACAAGGCAAAGCGCGGCGTTGAGTTCTGCACCTCAATACTTAATGCCTGAAATTCAGCGTAAAGTGGGAACGGAACGTAGAATTTTGACACTAGATTCCCTCTGCCTATCCTGTCATACGCGGGATTCGGCGTGAAGATAAAAAAAAAAACAATAAATAGCAGGATACAAACGCCCCATACAGTAAGCAATGTACACATATATGAAGAGATTGTGCCCTGCCTCTCACAAATAACACTCTAGCACTTCAAATTAACAACCTACATTTTTAGTTCATCTTTGTTAATCCACTCAAGTGAGAGAAGGGTGGAAATCTAAGAAATGACCCAGAATACAAAAATCCCCCTCTAGTGTAAATCCCATTGTTTTTGCCCAACAGTCCTTTGAAAACGGTAGTGGAAGGGGATCAAGAAGAACTGGTCGGTCTTTACATTTCACACCTATCTGTAGGACTTGTATGGAACTTGACTTACAATTAGAGCAACGTAGTCAAATGTACGATTGATTCCAGTTCTATAGAATCTCTTAGGCTGAAGAGCTTTTCGTATTCTGATGGCTGTTCGTGTGTTGAAAGTTCTGTTTAATATATTGTATTTTAATATTTGATAATTTTATTAAAAGAATACCAAATTATGGATTTTGATTCCACTTTGCGTTATATCCTGGATGTGGCTGGGTAGGAGCAACTTGGAAACCTAGTATTAAGATATTCCTTTCCATTTCTCATTTTCCGCAGAATTTGAGGCATTGCGTGTTAAACGCCGTAAATAAACGCCGCGCTTTGCCTTGATATCACAGCGAAGAAATGCAAATATAAAATATTTCATTTTTTCGAGATGGGATCAAATCCACAACTTGGCGCGTATACAACGTACAATCACACGCTTGTAACAGGCCTCCTAAAACAGATATATATATATATATATATATATATATATATATATATATATATATATATATATATATATATATATATATATATATATATATATATATATATATATATATATATATATATATATATATGCACTTTCAAAATTTCACCAAAAGTCCATCTTTGGATTAACAATAAATTCGCAAAACGTTATTTATTTTGGATTTCCATAGAAATCTTGTTGTCTTCATCAAACATTGATACGTGATGTTCGACGTACGGACCCTGTTTGTACAGGGTGTATTTGGCTTGCACTTGAGACGATTTCACAGAGCTTTGATAAAAATACTTTCATACAATTTTGTACTGTTAGTGATGTGAGTAAATATAGAGTGTTTTACGCGCAAAATTGATAAGTATCATATACGTCATTTTTGTATATTTACTGATGTTGAAATATATTTTTGAATTAATTGAAGGGGACTGTCATGGTACAGGAGCATAAGCGCGCGGCTGTTAACGAGGTAGGTTGTGGGTTCGATCTCCATTTGATAAAATGTCACTTATTCTCTATGGTAAGAAGGCAAAACGCGACGTTGAGTTCCGCTACTCAACACGCCTAAAAATGCAATGTCTTGACACTAGATTATCAAAATAGGATACAGCGTGAAGCCTTAACATAAACTCACTCACTCAGCTTCACGCTGTATCCAGCACGAGACAGGGTAGGCAGAGGGAATCCAGTGTTATGACACTCCGTTCCACTTTCGTTCCCCACTTTCCGCCGAATTTGAGGCATTGCGTTGCCAGAGCGAAGAAATGACACATTAAATATTTAAATTGAAAATATTAAATATTTCATTTCCTCGACTTTCTTCTTTCGGGAAATCGATAGGAAGGATTTCTTTTTTCGGGATCGAACCCAGAACCTGTCGGTTACAGTCACACTCTTGTGCCGCTGCGCCACGAATGGCCTTAACATAAAAATATATATAAGAAAAGATTTACCTGCATTTTCACTCCTTTCGTCTTTTTTAACAAGTGATTCTTCATATTGGAAGGACCTATGTATGAAACTTGGTATACAACGAAACGATTAACGTGATGATGGCCTTCTTGAACCAAAAAAATCTTTATTTTTTCTTAAATTAATACCAATAGATTGTTGATTTCCAAAATAAGGAAGTAGTTTTTTTTGCTTTACACTGTATCCCTGAAAAGATAGGCAGAAGGAAGAACTAAAATCTTGAAATATTTGATTTCCTCGAGTGGGGATCGAACCCACAATCTGTCGCCTTAAGTGTCACACGCTTGTGCCCTTGCGCCGATAGGCCTCGTTTGAATATAAATATTTGTCTTCAATAAAATTACAATATTTTACATATCTCATGTACATCGTATTCTAAGATAGCTTCACGCTTTTCGAATGGCGGAGCTTAACACCGCGATTTGACTTGTTACTGAAAAGAGGAAATCAAAATAATTCTCCCAAATAGCAAAATCAAATTAATTCTTACAAGAAAGAAGAAAACATCAATAACCATTATCTTTTATAACAAAATAAAATAAAAGTAAGTAAGAAATGAAACAAGCAAAGTCAAGTGCCACAATGTGCTTTATTAATAAACTGAAGAACTCTTAAATTATTTACAAGAGTCCAACTTCACTCGAGTTAGTCAAATCGATAGTCGATTGCCAAATCGTTGAAATTATTCGATTGTTGTCAAAATAAACATTTAAAGGAACTATTTATATAACAAAAACAACTATTTGATATGCTTTAGTCTCATATTGTCAAAACAAAACGTAAATAACTTGAAATCGATGTATAATAAAATCGATATTAATGACAATCAGATATCGATATGGCCCAAAGTTTGGATTTTGTAGTGCATTACAATAGAAACTCCAAGCACATAAAGACTTACATACAATTGACCAAAAAAAAAAATTACGAAACATTGTGTACAAATTATTTAAATCGACGAACCAAAGTGCCAATACAATAAAATCGCTATGTTTATCCCCTGATTTTCCTTATATAAATGAACATGGCGATGATGAAAAAAAAAGCATACTTATATACTAAAAAGTTAAATGCAAAAATGCATTTTCAAACGTTACACAACTTTATACCTAGTTCTTACTACAAAATTCCAAACATAAACAAAACACTTTGAAACAAAAATTAACAAATATCTAAAATAATCACATAAAGTACTAAAATGAAAAAAAAAAATAAAAAATAGGATACGCGCGAGAAATTTCTCAGCAATACTTGACTAATTACCGGAGTACGGAATTGAACATTTTTAATTTTTTCAGCTTCACGCTGCATCCCGCACATGGCAGGGTAAGCGACGGGAACTTGGGAACCTAGTGTTAAGACACTCCGTTCCGTTTCCCACTGAAAAAAAATATTACTCCATATAGGAATCGAATCAACAACCATCGTTCACATTTGAATTCTCTACATGCCACGTTTGCTTTAAGAAAGTTCAAATCTTTGCTCAGTCATACAATCAAAACTGAATTAATTACAGAGTAATTTTAAATTGATTAAAAAGAAATATTATTTTAATTCAAATGGTTCAGTATACTACATTCAATTTCAAACATATTTAACTTTATTTAATTAAAAAACTGAACTATAACAAAATTCTCGCGTCCAAATAGTAACTAACCCATAATTACAAAGAAAATTAACAAAAAAACTAAGAAAACACACATTTTCACATACTGTTCGTGATATTAATACTCAAGACGTTTTTGTATATCTCTGAAGAGGTCTACTTAAAATTAAATCTAGATCATCAACAAGATCTAGATCTAGATATATCTTAACGAGAAGACCTACCTATAGTAAAAAAAATCTTAACTACCCACAACATTTTTAAAAGCTAACTGTAAAATGCAAATAATAAAAAAAAACAATTTCAAATAATTTCGTTTTGTTATAAATTTTATTAATAATTTCTGCAATTTACATACATATAATATATATTCTTTATTTTTTTTTAAACGATAATGAAAAGACAGAGTTAAATATATCAATGTATTTGAATCCAGCTGGAGTGGTGGGTGTTGATTTCAAATATATGTTATGTATGTATGATTAATTAAACATTCAATATTTTGAAACTAGAAGGCACACATTGACAAAAGGAACTTGGTTGGACAAATTGAGTGTTTACATACTAATAATAAAAATCGGTTCCAGAAAAACAAAATATCGCGTAAAAATTTTAACATGGCAAGTTTGAAGCTGTGTGTATCGTTTTACATCAATTTTAAACCCTCCATACTTTTGTTTCTGCCAGGTTGAAATTCTTATACGTTTATTAATACAGTTTAATAGAAGTTTGCATATTAAATCCTATTATATGTATAGAAAACTACACTAAATCACGTTTTTAGAGTCAAAAGCTATTTATTTCGAAAGCAATATTACGTATTTTAATTCTATACAAAAGTGGACATAACGTGGTATTAAAGTGAATATTCAATTGGAAATATCAAATTATATCTATTAGAGGTTACAAGCGCACTTATAAACGTTGATTAGCATTTAACTACCATTAAATTTAATAAGTGTATTGATTTAATCTTAGTTAAGCACTAATTTACGTCTGTACGATAAGATATTATGCTATAAAAACTTCTAAGTAGAGGAAATTATGGAAAATAAATAAGCATATACTTTTATTGCACTTAATCGGTTTAAGTACGATCGTCTTATCTATCTTTTTTATCGGCTAATGTTTATGGAGAAAAGACAAAGAAGCTTTAATAATACGGGGAAGTGGGGAAAAGAAGTATCTTAAAATTAGGTTCCCAAGGCTTGAAACTTTGTGAAAGGAGAGTCTGGATACATGGTTCCCTTTGCCTATTATGCTGTATATAAGGGTAAAGATAAAGCAAAAAAAAAGATTAAAAAAATAGAATAAATTTTAAATATTGTACCATGATAAAAAAACAAAAAAAAAACATTAAGATCGATTCATTTAATTTCGATTGTATTGATATGCCTTATATAACATCACAAGTCAGAGAACTTAGTATCAAGATTATTAAAAATGTTTTTTTTACCTTCACGCTGTATCTAGAACATAGCAGGGTAGGTCAAGGGAACCTGGGAACCCAGTGTTAAGATACTTCCGGTACCTAAAAACCTGATACTTCCGGTCCACTGGACATACTCGTTGTTATATATATATTATGTTATGAATATAAGTGATTTTAAAATTAAATTTTAATATATACTCGAGAATTCGATATGCAGAAATGAGAGAGATGACATCTATCTCACTCACACAACCATAAAACACTACAAATATATAATTATATACTTGACAAACTTATTTAATACAAGAAAGTAGAAATCGGACTGTATGTATGTACTTTGTTAACTTAACTTACTCTGTTCCTTCTTTTACCAATTATAGCGGAACTCAACGCCGCACTTTATTACACAGCAGTAAAATAAAAAAATAATATTTAATCCTCTGGAATTGAAACAATCTTTTTTTAAATAGTCGACACTGATGTAAAAAAAAATACTTATTTAAAAAACGTATTTTCAGCTTCACGCTGTATCCCGCACAAGGCAGTGTAGGCAGAGGGAAACCGGGAACCTAATGTTAAGTAATTCCGTTACGTTCCCAACTTTCCGCCAAATTAGAGGCAAAAGCGTGTTGAGTGGTGGTAATCAACCCATCCCGCTACGATAAAGTTTCTATACATTTTCTAATTAAATTAAAATGTATAACTATACATATTCCGATGGCGAAAATTATTAATCTCCTTGATACATACTTGTATATATATAAATGTATTAAAATATATATATATATATATATATATATATATATATATATATATATATATATATATATATATATATACATACTTGTATATATATAAATGTATTAAAATAAAGCCCGACGTCTCACAATAAGCCTTAGGCACTTACGGCGTACACAAATTTTGGCATATTTCCCCATACCACAATCACTTAGAACGTCAAAAGGAACATACTTAATAATTTCTTCAATCATTTACTTTCTTATGGTATTAATACGTAAAGAAAACGAAAAATTCGTCCAAGAAAGTATTTTCTCGGTGTTTTTCCTTAAGATATCAAGACATAAGCTATAAAACGTGTTTTGCACAAGCACTGAACCTGTGATATACAACACATACTTAAAAGCTACATGTAAAATCCTTACAATGACTTACAACAATTTGAATGTCGATTGACTTTAGCGTTTTTCTTTAAAAGAAGCAAATATTCAAATAATTGATCAAAAACTATATAAAATAATTAATAATAATATTTTTGGTAAGATACATTGAAAAAAAAAAAAAACTAATTCAATGTGAAAACAGCATTTTCATATTATTTTCTTGAATATTTCACCTGAGATAAATCTATGAACAGAACTGATATTTACTACCTTCACAGTAATCAAACGTATCAGGACACACGCTTCACGCACTTTCACGTATCTCTTATATAAACAATGCGGGATAAACAAAGTGAAAGACATAGCCAATTTCGTTATCACCACTTCTAATACCAACAAAATAACAATACCTGGAGTGCCCAAAATTCTATGAAAAGAATTCATGGAGATATGAGCCGTAAGTAAAATTCGAACTAAAGACCCTTTTATATTATTCTCTTACAATCCCTTAGTGTAAAATCGAATTTTATTTTAGAAGAGACGTGATTAAACAGAACGAGAAACGTGATTTTCGGTCGCTTTCCTAGTAACGCTGACGCGGAGATCCTGAAGCGAATAATATTCCAAAACTTGTTCGTATTACAAAAATGGTGAAAAACTTTCAATTCTTCATACATTTTACAGATAAAATTTTAATATTTGCTATAGTAGCGAGGGCTCTCGTGGCTCAGGGGCACAGGTGTGCACCCACGACCAGTTGTGGGTTTGAACCCCACTCGAGGAAATGAAATATTTGATATTTTTATTTCTTCGCTCTGGTAACAATATTAAACGAAACGTTAGTTTCTCCAATCAACTTTTAATGTTTTAAATTTGGTGGAAATCGGGAACAGAACGGAATATCTCAACACTAGGTTCCCGAGTTCCTTCTGCCTACCCTGCGACATGCGGTATATAGCTCTAAAGGCAGAGTTAAAAGAACAGGTAGCATTTGCTGTTGATATTTATTTGGCTGATGTAAATACAAATGTGCCTCAAAACTGAGTTAGCAGGTACCTTTTTTATAACTTATTTGAAATATTATTTTGTGTGTTAATTTTAACATTTGCTTCATATTTCTCCTTCTTATTGTACTACTTCACTATGTATCCCACACATAACAATGTAGGCAGAGGGAACTTGGGAACCTAATGTTAAGACACTCCGTTCTTATCAAAACAGTATCAACCGAATACGTATTGAGTGGCGAAACTTAATACCGGGTGACCTTGTTTCCAAAGAGGAGAAATGAAAATATTTCATTTCCTCGAGTGGGGATCGAACCCGCAACCTGTCTCGATATTTAATTTTATATTTCGCAATATAATATTATAATTATATATATATATTTATGTATGTTTATTTATTGTCTGTATATAGAATTTTGGTATAAAGAAAGTGAGGCCTATGCTAGTGTACTTACATACTGACTTCATTGTCACAGCACGATTTTATAATTTTACACAAAAGTGTCAAATTCTCACTAATTTTTAGTGCTCGAAAGAAATAAAATTAACTTATTCTTTACCTCGCGAAATTTATCGAATCTTTATCAAATCTAGGAGGTAACAATGTACTTATAGCTACAAATTATATAAAAATAATTAATAAACAACAAAACTACTTAACATATATATGTATATATATATATATATATATATATATATATATATATAT
Source organism: Eueides isabella (assembly GCA_019049475.1). Classification (NCBI taxonomy): domain Eukaryota; kingdom Metazoa; phylum Arthropoda; class Insecta; order Lepidoptera; family Nymphalidae; genus Eueides; species Eueides isabella. The sequence goes on along the minus strand of CM032389.1, from coordinate 1,806,092 downwards.
ATATATATATATATATATATATATATATATATATATATATATATATATATATATATATATATATATATATATATATATATATATATATATATATATATATATATATATATATATATATATATATATATATATATATATATATATATATATATATATATATATATATATATATATATATATATATATATATATATATATATATATATATATATATATATATATATATATATATATATATATATATATATATATATATATATATATATATATATATATATATATATATATATATATTAATTAGCTAAACTCGTTGACAAATACACATACAGATGTTCAATTATGAAAACTACGTAGAAAAGCAAAGTAGTTTTATTATTTATTAATTTTCGTGAAAACCTCTAAATTATAATGCAATTAAAGAAAAAAATGAAATAATGTACCCAATTACATTTCTTACAACAAGGAGAACGGAGGGCTAGGCCCTCTTTTCTTCACGTTATTGAGGGTAAAGCCCTCTGTTTTCCACTGCATATTATTATTTGAATAAACCAAATGAGAACAATCTATCAATATCTAATATTAGTAATAAATTAAAAAATACTCCACTCTCTCAATGAGGTCCCACAATATGTATACAATGCAAAGTGCTACACTAACTATAATTGTTCATACTAATATTATATAAAAAACACAGTTACCCAGGTTCGACACTCGACTGGTGCAATTAATAGATTATTCCCATTCGGCAGCATAATCTAATTTGTTACCAAAAATAATTTAATAGCTCACAGAAAATTTTATACTGTAAAAACGTGGACGCTATGAAAAATAAATGTAGGATTAAGTAACGTAAATTGTCCTGACGCACTCTCCTTGTGATTTGTTTGCCCTTGGAAGGAAAGTTACCAGTTGTGTAGAACTCTTCTAACATTTTGTCTTTTTCTATGAATCTGTCGTAGAGCCATTGGGTCATACCTTCATTGTCAGTTGGTACCTGAAAATTATTATATACATTAAAATATTTTTCAACTAGTTATTTTTTCTTAACTTTTTTTTATTTTCTAATCAGCTTCACGGTTATCTTGCACATAGGAGGGACGGAGCGTCTGAACATTAGGTTCCCAAGTTCCCGCAAATTTGGGAACCTAATGTTCAATCACTCCGTTCCCAATGTTCGAGAGAGATGTTGTATATTAGGCTGTGCCAGAATGGCAGAACTTAACACCTCGGTTTCTTCGTTAACAGAGCAAAGACACGAATATATTAAACAATTCAATCTAGGAGTGGGAAACCAACCCACAACTATTGCGTTTATGGTCACATATCACAGACCTGGCACTACAGTCTATAAATGAGTCCTTTTTGATAATTATCTCTTTTCATTACAAAGAGGCATGGGGCACAAGCGTACGACTGCATACGCGACAAGTCGTGGGTTTGATCCCCACTCGAGGAAATATTTTATATTTTCTTTTATTTACTCTGGTAATAAGGCAAAATGCGGCATCGAGTTCCGCTACTCAACATGCAATGCTTCAAATTCAACGGAAATTGGGGAACGGAACGGAATGTCTTAACACTAGGTTCCCAGGTTCCCTAGCCTGCCATTTGAGGAATACAGAGAGAAGCTGATGAATACAGCGAGAAGCGAGAAGCTGAATAATAGTATCATAAATATATCGATGACATATTATCCAATCATTATTTTCTATGCAATAAACTTTTGGCGTAAATCCAACTGGAAACGTTGCCAAGAACTATATCGCTTCTTTAGACATGGTTCAGTAAAGGTTCTTTATTTCTATACATTTTGTGAGATTTTTTTTAAACAACTTTGTTTTTGACATGACCTACTTTCGTGACCATAAATTAACTGCAGAGGCCTGATTTTCGCTTTTAAAATCCAGAATTTTATTAAGAAGTCAAATAAAACAAGCACATTTCGAAGCCATCAGTCAACACTTTTTTTGCGCAATATCCAGCAAATGGTTGGGAAAGTAGAGGGAATTTGAACTTAGTGCTAAGACACTTCATTTCTTTCTCCACTTGCCGCCGAATTTGAGGCATTGCGTGTAGAGTGTCAGAATTCAACGCCTCCTTACCAGAGCGAAGAAATGAAAACATCAAATTTCAAAATATTTTTTGTTTGAGTGGGGATCAAACCTGCAACCTGTCGTTTACAGTCACACGCACTGCACCACGATAGGCCAAGAACAAACTGCATTGCCATACACGGAGTAAACTAGAGGAAAAAAGCAAAAAAAGAAAAAAAATCCTTACCTCATTACTAGGATACAGTCTATAATGTAAATGCGTAGTACACGCGTCTCTAATACCGCATACAATGTCTTGTAAATGCAGTGGAATACGGTCAGGGTAAGCGATGGTGACGTCTAGGATCCATTCAATACTATCACCGCTTTTTGTGTCAATTATCCTTGTGTTGTTCTGGTTGAAATCGTCTGTTGAGAGAGAAATATATAAAAACATACCATTTATTTTCATTTTCTTTTAGCTTCTACCTAAATTCCGTATGTAGCAGGGTAAGCAGAGGGAACTTGGGAACCTAGTTTAAAGGCACTTCATTTTGTGACTTGTTGAGTGTTATGCCTTGTTACCAGAGCGAAGAAATGAAAGTATTAAGTATATAATTTCCTCGAGTTGGTCCCATAACCTGCCCTGTGCCCCTGCGCCATGACAAGCCTCAAATAATATTTTTTATTTATATATAATTTATTATTTTAATAACGGCTTATATTCCGAAATATTGTGTATGTTAACTTCATAGATGTGAGAGAATTATAATTGAAGAATGCATTGAAATAAAAAATCAATCACTCAAGGGCACTGAGATCCCCAACTAATCACGTATTGCCTCAAATTCGTCGGAATTTCATCTTAATAGAAACGGAGTGTCTTAACACTAGGTTCCTAAGATCATGCGGGATAAAAAGTGAAGCTTGCCCGCCTATTATGCGTGATAAAGAGTGAAGCTAAAAAATACGCCTGGAAATTCCATTCAATCATTAGTTGTGCAAATATTTTATTCTAGAATAAGAAAGAAAGAAAACTAAAAGAAGTATAAAAATAAAAGGAAATAAACATTTAACCTTTTTTATTTGCCTGTTTGGACGTGCTCGCTCCTTGGTCGATGTGAGGTCCAACTTGCTCCATAATAATCTTCATAGCTCCCGCGCGCGGTAACGATACGTATTCTAACTTGGGCAGATTGTTTTTCTCGGCAAATCTAAACATGGGAAATATAATTAAATAGAACAAGTATATGAGGCCGTCGTAGTGCAAAGACAAGTGTATGTCCAAAAACGCTACAGGTCTTGGGTTTGATACCCGCTCGAAGAAGTGAAATATTTGTTAATATATTCAAATTAAATACTTAATGTTTTTATTTCTCCCCATTGAGTCAAGGCCAAGTGTGACGTTGAGTTCCGCCACTCAACACGCAATGAATCAAATTTTGAAGAAAATGGGAAACAGAACGGAGTGTCTTAACACTAGGTTCCCAAGTTCGCTCTGCCTGCCCTGCCATGTACGAGTATGCGCATGTAGCAGGACAGACATGGGGTACCTGGGAACCCAATCCACATGATATTGTGTTGTCATTAAAACACGTCCATTGTCTACTTTTTATTGTTTTTTGGCATTGCGCATTGACTGACGGAACTCAACGCTGCAAAGAAAATGTTGTATGTTATTTCTTTCTTATTCCTTGACATTGTGTCTTAGGAAGTCTAAAACAACGGAACTTGTTTAATGACAATAATAATTACAGGTTACTTCAGTTACATTTGTACTTCAATTGGTAGATTTTTAATAAATTTTAATAAATTATACTGTTATATCTATTCACTTAAAGCATAGTAAAAGAGCTTAAATGCTAGCGTAACTTAACACTGCGCTTTACCCATAGGCATAAATTATAAACAATCTCACGAGTAACTTTTGAATCAACAATGGGGCTCATCAAAGTCTCAATTTAATGTTATTATAATCAAGATAAGTCGAGAGGAAGATCTAAGATCGCTTTTCACACCTTTCCAAAGCATACACGTTTCCAACATCTTATCTGGGAGTTTCTATTAAGATTTCTTGATAAAAATGAATTGATGGATGATTATACACATTAATATGGCAGGTTCACAGCGTGCAACTGTAAATGAAAATAACGGGTGGGTTCAATTCAAAACAGGGAAATTATTATTTACTTATTTAGAAATATAAAAACATGGCTGGGTGGGCAGAGGGAACTTGGGAACCTAGTGTTAAGACACTCGAATTGAGGCATTGCGTGTTGAGTGGTGGAACTCAACGCCGCGCTTTGCCTTATTACCAGAGCGGAGAAATTAAACATTAAGTATTTAAATCAAAAATATTAAATATTTCATTTCTTCGGCTGGGGATCGTACGGTTACAGTCAAACGCCTGTGCCGCTGTGCCACGACAGGCCTGAAATGAAAACACTAAATATTTAAATTGAAAATATTAAATATTTCATTATCTAGAGTAGGTATCGAACCCACAACCTGTCGGTTACAGTCACACGCTTGTGCCGCTGCGCCACGCAAGGCTCAGGCCTTTACTGTTTCCAAATTATTTCTTGTTTTCACAAATTCTTTAGAATAAGTTGGCAAGAGTACATTTTATTAAACATAATAGAAAGATATTTATTTAGTAAACGTATTTTTTTTTCTCGCAGTGTTTAAATTTCTACTTCATTAGAAATAAAGCGCTTCGTTAAGTTCCGCCGCTCAACAAGCAGTATCTCTGTGGGTTCAGTTCAATTCAGTTCCTTAGTTATGGCGTTTGGAGTGTGCCTCAAACAGTACCTCATAAATAAAGTAGAAAATGGGAAAAGAAAACTAAACAATCTGGTGTACCCAATTTTTTCGTCTGCCTTTACCCTTAATACAGTGTGAAACAAAGAAAAGAAAAAATAATGCTAATAAATGAAAGAAAAAAAAACATCTTCCAAAGATATATATTTTTAGGTACTTCAATTACTTTTATAAATAAGAATAACAATACCGATATAAGGTAGTAGATATATTTACACTATACATTCTACCTACAACAAAATTTCCATTATAAGAATAAAATCCTTTAAATATGAATCAGAAAATCATTTTCAAGCTCAAATGAATCCGAATACCGTGGATTTAAATCGAAACAAAAAGTTGACCTTTACAAAAAAAAATATACAAAATGCGATACAAAAAACAAATGTATCAATAAATTGAAAGTTTAATAAAAAAAACATTTTTTTTACGAAGCAATTGTAAAGGTTTTCACATCGGTACAGGAGCTCGCTTGCTACCGAATGGCCGATACCGGTATTATATTTCAAAGAATTATTTACAATATAGAATAAAATATTATATTGGATATGGCATAAGCTACACAATACTTGCCGTTGGCGCTTAACGAGGGCATAATAAACTTGTGGAAATTATTTTCATTTCCTCGCTCTGGGTTTAAGCGTGGTTGAATTCAGCCCTTCAACACACAATATCTCGAAAATCGGTGTAAACGTGAAGAAACGATACATTCAGTTCTGTCTGCCCTGTAATGCGGGATACAGCGTGAAGCTGAAAAAAGTTATATCTATACAGTGTAGTGCAAGTACCAGGGTAGGCAGAGCGAGGTTTGGTGTTAAGGACACTCCGCTACCCACTTTCCACCAAATTCTGTAGGAATTGCTGTGTTAAGTGGCAGTACTCAACGCCGCGGTTTGCCTCGACACCAGAGCGAAGTAATGAAAACTACATTAGTAATGAAAATTACATTTTATTTAAACAGTTACAAATAAGGCCTATCGTGGCGCAGCGGCACAAGCGTGTGACTGTAACTGACATGTTGTGAGCCTACTCGAGGAAATGATTTTTTTAATATTTTGAATCTAAATATTTAATGTTTCCATTTCCTCACTCTGGTTCAAGGCAAAACACAGCGTTCAGTTGCGCCACCCAACACACAATGCCTCAAACTCAGCGGAAAGTACGAACAGAAGTGGAACGGAGTGTCTTAACACTAGGTTCCCAAGTTCACCTCTGCCTACCCTACCATGTTCAGGATACAGCGTGAAGCTGAGTAGAGTAGAGTAAAAATATATCAAACAAATAATTTCATTTTTCATTTTATTTAACTCACTTTAAATATTTCCCGATACCATTTCCTATATAATATTCTAACACAAGTACCAATTTAATAGAGGCCGTATCTCGTTACTCTAGAGTGCCTACGATTTGTCTACGGACTACTCGAAAGAAGTATCGTTAACAACGTAAGCTTCAATACTAATAATTGTTTATTTTAAGAGAACGCTTCCAAGTACGTCCTTGTAAAAGCTCGATATATGTTAGAATCAGAAATATTATATATTTTATGAAGTAATCGAGTGGGAGTTAATGGATAATAGCAATTAATTACGGCACGAGAGGATTTTTCTGTTTAAAACGTAAATGTTGTTTGTATTTTCTATTTCTATATTTATTAAAATACATATATTAATTAGTATTGGAGTCTCTCATAGCGTAGCGGTATATCGTTTACGCAATTTTTTTTTATCGCTTTTGAAACAAGACAAAATGCCTTTAGTCTACCTTGCTATGTGAAAAATTTCGTTACGTTAAGTTCCTTGTTTATTAAGGTTCCGTGCACAAAGTGTGAAACGGAAGTTTTTTGCTAAACACCACTGTATGTTCGTCTGCCACTAGATATCTCAAGAACTGTTATAGTCAGACAGTAGAAATTTGCATAGATTATTTATTTTCACTGTTATTATTACTAGAAGTACTGATAAAAAGAATGAAACAAATATTCAACGTAGTTCCTGTAAAAAAAATGTATTTTTTGCAGTTTTTATAGGTACTCAGCTTCACGCTAAGCAGAGGGAACATGGGAACCTAGTGTTAAGATACTCCGTTCCACATTTGTTCCTCACTTTCCGCCGAATTAGAGGCGTTTTACCTTGTACCAGAGCGAAGAAATGAAAGCATTAAATATTTAAATTGAAAATATTAAATATTTCATTTCCTCGACTGGGGATCGAACCCACAACCTGTCGGTTACAGTCACACGCTTGTGCTGCTGCGTCACAACAGGCGCTACATTTATAGATAATGGTAGAAAAGTCTTTATCTGCAAGTCTGACTCGCATTTTGCCGGTTTTTAAAATACTACAGCTATTATATTTAGTCCACAGTAAAGTAAATGATAATTTTGCAAGAAATAAAATATTCAATATTCTAATTAAATATTTATTTTGTTTTGTTTTCATTTCTTTGCTCTGGTAACAAGACGCGGCGTTGAGCTCCACCACTGAACACGTAATGCCTCAAATTCGGCGGAAATTGCAACGCAGAACGGATTGTTTTTATATTAGGTACCCAAGTTCTTTCTGCCCACCCTGCCATGTGCGGGATACAAATTTTTACATGATAAATTAAATTAATTCAACCTTTTTAACTTCTAGAAATCTAAAAGCAGTTCTTTTAGCTTACGTTTTATCCTTTATACATAGTAGGTTTTCACCTGCATTATGGTGGCGTTAAACATCGCGTATTACCTAAAGCGTTTAATGCTGTTAATTATTTAGTTGAACAATTACCTTTGACTAACTTCTTTTCTTTTATGCAAGAAGCCGCCTTCCGGAAACAAAACCATGAATTGCCTTCCCAACGGTATATAATATTGGTGTATGTGTTCTTTCAATTCCTTCAGTGACTGTTCTCGTTTCGCTTTGCCCTGTAAAGAGAGTTTATGTTAAATTGTATAGAAAATATTATATATAATTTTGAAGAAAATAATGGAATTTGGGAATTATTTTCTCTCTCTCTCTCGCTCTCTCTTCTCAGCTTCTCGCTGTATCCCGCACATGATGAGTTTGATTCCTATTAGTGAAAATGACTCATTATATTATATTGTTTCAACATTTCTCAATTTCCCATCTCAATAGGATCATCTCATAATACCGGAATATCGGATATATCAGAAAAATCAAGATTGTAAAACTACAAAAAGAAAAACATTTCTTTCTTTCAGCTGCAGGATATATCCTGCACATGGCAGTATAAGCAGAGGGTACTTTGTCAACCTAATGCTTACGCACTATCATTCCCCACTTTCCACATAATTCAAGTAGTGTGTTCAATCATGGAATTAAACGCCGCGCTTTGCTTTGTAACCAGGGTTAACTAATAAAAAAATAATTATTTCACATCTTCGAACAATAATCGAATCTACAACCTGATATGTTTACCTACCCTACGCACCTTTGCGCTACGATAGCCCTCTCTCACGTTTAATAATCAAAAATCACTTGCATCTAAACTTCAAAAGGGACGCAACATTCAATTGAGAAATTCTCGCTCAAATAACCTAATAATTAATACTACAAAGGTGTGAGAGAGAGGTCGCGTGCAGCCTTTAAGATTATATTCGGGATATTACCATTCCCTTTGTTTCTGATTACCGTCCTAATATTATTCGAAACATTAAACAGGACGAGGGTGACAATACTATGGGGTTTTTACGATGTGTGAATAGATTTATTTAATATGGCATTTATCAGGTCTGAGTTAGTAAATTTAGTGTTATTTTGAATGAATTATGTATTTGAAATAAAAACAATAGTTTCACGCTGTTTTCCGTATATGGAAAGAATAGAGAGAATGTTGCATAAAGACACTGATTTTCTCTATTTTTGTTACCCCGTTCTGGTATATGAGGCGCGGCGTTGATTTCCCGGTTTCGTTTTTACGAAAAATTAAAAAAAAATAACAATAATTGAGGAATGGTGCTTCCTCCATAACACTCCTTCAAGCAGAAAGATTTTTTCCTTACATTTTTTTTAAAGGTTTTTATATGAGAAAAGATGTAAAGCGTGAAAGTAGGTGAAGGTATAGTTTTTTAAATATTTTAAACGATCAGACAGCGCTGTACAGGGTTTCTTTTAACTCAAGATGTCACTGCCTCTTATTTAAAACGCGAAAAAAAAAATATATAAATACTAAATAAATTAAAAAATATATTTTTAAGAAATAGTGGTCACTGGTATCCCCGTACAGAGGAGAACACAATATGTTGGCTATTTATGTATTTTTATACGTCACGTCACGGTGCGTGAACAACGCCCTAATGGTTATTATCAACATTCACTCGGTGAGAATGCACTTTTTCCACCCTGATTATAGGCCCCTTGTATGGCCAATCTATAATAATGGGGGCAAGGTATAAATATTCTATTGATACGACCCATTGTTTGCTTGTAATGTGGAAAATTTAATTGAATGGGACACATTATTAGGGAAGGAACAGGACTGTCATTTAAAATATTTTTTTTATATGTATACGTGTGGGTAGGGTATCAAAAAAACGGTTAAGTACGAATCTGAGACGGCTTTTTTTTGGCTGACATTATTTATCATCTCATTTCAGCTTCACGCTGACTCTTACTCTATGCAGGGTAAAAGAAACATGGGAACCTAGTGCTAAGACCACTTTCCGCCAAAATAGAGATATTGTTTGTCGAGTGGCGGAACTCAACGCCGCGCTTTGCCTTGTTACCAGAGTGAAGATAGAAAATTTAAATATTTTAATTTTAAAATAATAAATACTTCATTTCCTCGAGAGGGGACCGAACTCACAACCTGTTGTTTACAGTCATACGCTAGTGCCACTGCGCTCATTTTGTATAAATATTGTTTTGTAATAGTTTTGTATGTATTTTTTGCCGTGTGATCCCGGCTTAGAATAGGATCACCCTGGTACTGATGGTGTCGTAAGAGGCGACTAAAGTGCGTGTGGTAGAGTCACGTTGCCAGTAATGGCAACACGCATGGGCAGACTCGACCGGATTATTACCACCTCCGGCATTTAAGACCGGCGTTAAGTAGTGGCTTTGGCCACTGCGTTTCGCATTAAGTAATGCCGGGCCCCGGTGCCCATCCACTTTAAAGGACGGCAACACTCCTATAGCTCCTCTGGAGTTACACGGGGCCGTGGGCGACGGTGATCACTTATCACCAGGTGACCCGTACGCTCGTTTGCCGTCTCTTTCATAAAAAAAATGTACATATAAACTTTAACTTTCTCGTCCTTGTTTCCTTTATTCTACAAGTTCTCACTTCTTGCCAATATTCAAAATTGTAGGTCTACGGGCATCTCTTTATAGAATTGATTATGCGGAAAAAAAATAGGAAAAATATTTTAACTATTTAAAGTGTTAATTCACACTGAGGAACGTAGATTCAAAATTCGGGTCCAAATTTCGGTACGTGCAAATTTTTATACTTTTTCTAAATAAATGTTAAAGTTTACAAATTTATGCCTACGGGTATTTGCATTCTTTATATATTAAACAAACTACAAATAAATGTTTATATTTATTTATTTCTATAGGATTTAGTATATTGATTTTTTTAGTGGCATTGACTTAGAAGCTTTATTTTTTCGGTCATCTAACCGACCATAAACCTAAATTTCACTACGTGATCGCAAGCTTTGACAAACGAACTACAAAAGTGATCTTTAACCGATTCCCAATAACATGTCCCACGCTGTCAGACTAACCCCAATGATCTATACTATCTTTTAGAGATAAAAAAAAAAAAAAAGGAAACAAGAAAATAAATACACTTCGTATAATCACAAGTAGAGTCCAACTTATATTATAAACATAAATAACGACCAAGTGGAAGATGAAAATCTAATCGAAACGGTTGAGAGTTCAATGTTCACTGGAGGGAATGAGTCATTTTCATTTACCCATTCTAATAGTGAGCAATGGCGAAAGGAGTGTCTTAACACTAGGCTTCCGCTCTATCTGCAGTGTTACACGCAGAATACAATTGGAAGCTGAATTATATTTCATATATATATATATATATATATATATATATATATATATATATATATATATATATATATATATATATATATATATATATATATATATATATATATATATATATATATATATATATATATATATATATATATATATATATATATATATATATATATATATATTATATATATAATATTTATTAAAACTAAAAAAAATTATATTGAAAATAATTTAACAATTACCTATATAGTAAAAAGAGCGTCTTCACGGGCGTTTCCATAAGTTCGATGGCCGGCCAATTGCACTCCGCTTACTAAGAGCTCACGACGTTACCGATTTGCCATAGTGCGATTGTAATGTCGATATTTTGGATAAAATGTTAATAAAATACCAGACTCCATAGCTTTAAGCTTTCAATAGTGAAAAGGGTATTTAAATCTAAATAGATAGAAATCAAATTTTGGCAGAAACAAAATAGAGGATATTTCCTCAAGAGAAGATAGAACTTACTACTTCCGTGTTATAGTCAGACGTTGTACCTCTATACTATATATATTAAAGAAGAAAAAATAAAGACACAATTATCAATTATCAATATTATATATGGGAGATGGGCTCTTCTTACTCTAGTTCTAATTTGTTTTAGCTCTAATAAATTAACAAGGCAAAAAGCGGCGTTATGTTCCGCAATTCACGCAAAGAAACAAAAAATATCTTTATGAGAAAGGGGTGTCTAAATACAAGGTTTCCTGTGCCTACCCTACTTTGACTTGAGTAAAATCTGCGCTTTATAAATAACAGTAACAAAACGTTTTATCTTCGCAGTTTATATCGACACAATTGGCAAAGCGCGCTCGATCTGTCGATCGTTAGCGTTTTCAAAAGTACTTCCGGCGACTGGATTAGAGTCCATTCCTGTTTAGGAACAGTTCGCTGCACCCGTGGGAATGCAATTCTTGATACTCGCTTGTATCTTCAGTTATATATATATATATATATATATATATATATATATATATATATATATATATATATATATATATATATATATATATATATATATATATATATATATATATATATATATATATATATATATATATATATATATATATATATATATATATATATATATATATATTTATATATCAATATATATTTTAAATACGTACGTACGTACATTATGACTTATTGACTTTATGAAGGACAAATTCGAAATAATTGCGACGTTGAGTTCCGCTATTCATCATAAAATGTTGAGTAAAATCAGAAAAAGAACTACATAAAGTATTGAAACCTTCTTTTAATACTTTAGTTTTCTTTTACGATAGTGTCTGAGTACTAAAGTGAAGTTAAATAAAAGAATTTCTCAGACGTATCCACGTGCCGTTAAGTTTTGCTTTCTCACACTTCGTTCCCATTAATTTAGTTTCTCACTTTCCACCAAATTGAGACATTGCGTATTGAGTGGCGGAACTCCATACAGCGCTTTGTTTCAGCACCAGAAGTTAGCGAGAATAATACATACTTAGTTTACTTGAGCAGGAATTGAATTCAAAACCTGTCGCGTTTACAGTAAAGTAAAAATTCTTAACGATAAAAAGAAGGACTGTAACCGACAGGTTCTGGGTTCGATCCCCAGTCGAGGAAATGAAATATTATATATTTTCAATTTAAATATGTAATGTTTCATTTCTTCGCTCTGGTAATAAGGCAAAGCGCGGCGTTGAGTTCCGCCGCTCAACACGCAATGCCTCAAATTCGGCGGAAAGTGGGGAACGGAAGTGGAACGGAGTGTCATAACACTAGGTTTCACTTCCGTTCCCTCTGCCTACCCTGCCTAGTGCGGGATACAGCGTAAAAAAAAAAAGAAGGAAATGTGTGTCGGCAGTAAAAAACGCCCATGGGCTCTATAAGAGTGACCCATTAAAAGTATAAACAGAAATTCCTCCAGTAAAACTACGTTAACAAATGTTTGAGGTCCTTAACGAGGGTATCCAGACAAAAGTTTCATCTCGTTACCGTTCTGAGCGTAAGATAAGAGAAAAACTTATAGTAATGTGTATGTTACAGTTGATATATGAATTTAGGGTAAATAAATTTTGTCTAGATAAAAAATATTTCCGTTTAGTTTCGTTGAATTCAACCACTTTATATACATTCATTATCTCACTCAACAGGATCATTCGTTTATGAATCTGTAAAAAGCAGGGAAGAATATTTTGTTTAGCTATACGTCGTGTTCAGTAGCGGAACTTAACGCCGCGCTTTGCTTTGTTACCAGACCGAAGAAATAGAATATTTTTCATTTTCTCGAGAATGTACCTACAACCAACCATCCATCTCCAATACAGAACACTCTGCTATATGCGAGATCAAGCGTTAAGCAAAAAAATACTTTTTCTCGTTTAAAGCTTGCCATTTAGAACAAAATTAAATAAAAAATAAACTCATATTTCAGCCTATTTTTCCTCTTTACAAAAAATCAAAAGGAAACTATTTATAAGGCATTGTTAACATATTTCACACTTAGGTAGCGCGCGGAACGGTTTTCAATATCACGGCGCGAGTTCAAATAAGCTACGTTTTTTTCTTGAAATGTATTATTGAAAAATTACTTTTCAATTTTCCATATATTTTTTATAAAATAATACACGATTAAGCATCAGACTACCATTATGAAATATTTGAAATTATTATTCTAGTCATATTTCAATTTCTGAAAAAAAAAATGGAAACAAAAATATCTAGACATAAATAAAACCGCCTTAAATTTTTATTCCATCAGTAACATGTACACTGTGGGACAAAATAATTGATGCTTTTAAGTTTCTCGGGGTACACTTTTGTTGAAGGCAGCAATTATCAGAAATTATAAGAAATAAACACGGTTAATGGTGAAAAGGTTGCTTGGCCTAATTTTAAATTTAATCGTTATATTTGTTACAAGGCCAGTGCAAGGTTCCAGATGGGTGTTGTTGGTCATTGTGTGTGTATTTGTATGTACGTGTGTATTTATATAAGCGTATAGGTGTATATGTGTATGTATGTTTATGAATGTACAATATATATATATTTTCAATTTAAAATTTTAACATCCTTATCTAAATTTCAATATAGTACAAACAGAAATACGCTACAAAGATCCGTACAGCAATCACTGGATATCTCTGCACAGGGGATCCTAGTGAGATATCCATGATTCATATCACGACATTTAAGCGATTTTCTTGTAATTTAAATGAATCTTACCAGTTTTTTGTATATCTTTCACCCTTAATTGTCAAAGAAATGTAATTATTATTTTTTGTAGTAAATAAAGAAATATATAAATAAATAAATAGAATAAATAAATTGTTGTTGGAAATGCAGGTTGTGAGTTTGATTCCCAATCTGAAAATATTTTCTTGGTTGGTGCTGGTCTTTGCTCTGGTAATGAGGCAAAGCGTGGATTTGAGTTCCACTATTAATTATAAAATGCCTCAAAAAAATTACAGAGAAAAGGAAGTCTTAATAGCAATGTTCCCATGTTTTTCTGTCTCATTTTTACCTTACATAACAAGCCAATTATAAATTTGACGTGTTTTTCTGTGAAACTGTAACTCCTGAGCTGAACTGAATGAAAGGATTCACTCCAATTAGCTTCATGTTGTATCCCGCACATGGCAGGATGAGCAGATGGAACTCCAGAATCTAGTGTTAAGACGCTCCGTTCCACTTCCGTTCCCCGTTTTCCGCCGAATTTGAGGCATTGCATGTTGAGTGGCGAAACTCAACACCGCGTTTTGCCTTATACCAGAGCGAAGAATTGAAAACATTGAGTATTTAAATTGAAAATATTAAATATTATATTTAATCGAATGGGGATCAAATCCACAACCTGTCGATTACAATCACACGCTTGTGCCGCTACGCCACGACAGGTATCGACAGGCTTTAATCGAAAGCCTTGGTAATTTTCCGTAACAACAACATATTATATATTTGATGTATAATTGGTTAAGGATCATACTAAGAGGCTTATATAAATTGTATATTTGCTATTAATTTATCAAATACAATAAAAAAGTCAATACTTATAACAATAAAACATAGGTCCTCTCCTCATGGGTTGTCTGGGAGAGATTGCTATTAGCAATAAGACCGCCTTTGTACAATCTGTCTGTATATTATGTTTCTTTTTTCTGTATTTTGATTTTGTGTGCAATAAAGTATTTTCTATTCTATTCTATTCTAAAACATCAATTTTCATTTGCAATCTACAAGAAGCAATGAAAAGCAAAAACATTGGAAATAACACCATGTATTTTTGCTCGGAAATACACGGATAAACTAACTACGGCTCTAATTACTGAAGATGAACTTTGCTGTTTTTGCTGTAATATTATATGATTTGTACACGATAGAGGGCCATAGAAATGTTTATTTTTACAATATTTCTAATATTTTTTTAGCATAGTATTTTACTTTTATATAGTTTCACGTTGCATTTCGCACATAGCAGGGTAAGCAGGGGAACCTGGGAACCTAGTGTTAAGACACTAGGTTCCCATTCAGCTACTTCCGTTCCGAACTTTTTGTAACTAATTTTCAATGCAACTTACATTGACTGAGCCTCGAGAAGAAATCGAACTTACAACCTGTCGCAAATACTGGCCTGGCTTCTAATTTACTTAATTTCTTAAATAATATTCAAGTTAGCGATGTAACGATACACAAAACATATTACTTAACTCGAATCACCTATATTTATTAAAAGAAAAAACTCCAATCGGAAATCGTATCTGGTACCACCTTCTTGAACCAAGCAACCAACCATCCTTAGATCCTCATATTAAATTACTTTAGTCAGTTTAAATTTAAAAAAAGTGCATACATAAAAATATTTATCTTTAATTCAGATTGCTCTACTTACAGTTTCGTTTATCGAAGCTGCGCAGAGAGAGATTTGCATACGTAAAATACATATCGAGTTGCCCAGCGATATACAATCGTGTAGCAATTTTGCTGGAGGAATTAACGTTGTTGACGTCATCATTTGTTTTTTTATTATTTGAAATTAAAGGACGATAGGCTGAGGGAACTTGGGAACCTTGTTAGAGTAATCTGTCCGCATTAAGATAGTTTAATTCCATTCGGGTTCCCCTTATTCGGAACATTATTTAGATAAAATATTATTTTCCAAATATAATACAATGTTTCTATTTAATTTATCTCAATTATTTTGTATCCCACTTATAACAGGGTAGGTAAAAGAAACCTAGAAGCCTAGTGTTAAGACAACAGGATAAAAAATACTATAATTGAAAACGGCTATAATTACTGAAATTTTTATTTTCGTGCTTCATTTAAACTATCTGTACATACAACATAAAATATATATTGCAACAAAATATTTCTTTCCATATATGTGTTTTCCCGCTTACAAAATTGCTAACTGAGAGAGTCTAAATTTAAGACACCCCGTTTCCAAACGATCTAACTATAAACACGACAGAAGTGAGTTCGATTGCCAGTACCCTAACAAAATATTTTCATACTAAACTTAAATTTAAAAAGCGTATAAAAATTTGAACGAAGCAGGAGGAAAAATTTTATATATATTTAAAAAAATATTTATATATAAAAAAATTTACATATAAATTTTTTTATATATAATTTTTTTTTAAAATATATATAAAAATTTTCCTCCTAAATTTTATATATAAAATTTTTATACGCTTTTTAAATTTAAGTTTATTATTTTCTGTCCTAAGTGTGGAATAACACTTTAAAACATAGTAAAACAAAATATTTTCATGTTTACTGATAACAGGTCAAAGCGCGGTGCTGAGTTCCGCCAATCATCAACACCTCATCAAGGTGCATAGTCAATCTAATATCTTTAAAAAATATTTATTTTCCTACTTTTAAGAGGTACATCATAACTTTACGGTGTAACCCAGACATTGTAGTGGACTAAGAAGCCTAGTATCAAGACTCTCCGTTCCGTTCCATTGCCAACTTTATCAAATTAAATAAAAACAACAAATATTATAACCATCAGTCAAATACGTCAAAACAAATACAAAACTATGGGGACGCTCATTAATATAAATAGAAAAAAGGAAGTCAGTATCGTAGAACCAGAAACGTATATTAATTTGAGAGATGTGGGGTAAAGTGAGGGGTTTTCTTATTGCTTACGTTATGATGGGGCGAGGGTTGTGAGACTAGCTCGACCTTTTAGCAAAAGCACCTGTATAAAGTATATTTTTACTAAGAAAATAGGCGCTTTAACGCCAGTCTCGTAGTGGATACGTTTCCTACTGGAATAAATCAAATATTTAATATTTTCATTTCCTCGCTTTGTACTATTCAGCGGAATGTGGCGAACAGAAAACGGTCTTACTGGGAACGAAATGATTTTATTAAAGGTAATACACGCAATGCCGGGAATTCGGCGGTAAGTGAAGAACGGAAGTGGAACGGAGTGTCTTAACTCTAGATTCCCAATTTCCCTCTGCCTACCCTGCATACATATATACAGCGTGAAGCTGAGTAAATGGAAAGCTTAACAAAAGGTTTACAACCAAAGGTTTTAATTTTTAACTTGAACTATTCCTATGACGCTAAAGTTTGATTTCAAATTATTTTATTTTTGTCTTTTCTATATAAATTATTCGTAGTGTAGAATAAACAATGGTAAAAACGAATATTATATAATTTGGTATTATATTTAAATAGATATTCATTATATTATATATTTTTCTCACAAATTAAAAAAAAAAAAAATACAACAAAAGCTAAGTGAAAAATGATAATCCTTTAAAAAACCTATCGTTAACAACTTAATATGTAACAAATTACCATAATTGGTAAATGCAATATAAGTGGCGGTCGTGTAGCGGAACGACGCGTGCGCATGGCTTGAACGGTGAGTGTGAGAATTGTGAAGCGTGACTGTTTGTAGTATGGAAGCTTAGTATCATTTTGTTTTTTTTTTTTTCCTTTTTTTTAGTTTTACGCTGTATCCCGCACTAGGCAGGGTAGGCAAAGGGAACGGAAGTGAAACCTAGTGTTATAACACTCCGATCCACTTCCGTTCCCCACTTTCCGCTGAATTTGAGGCATTGCGTGTTGAGTGGCGGAACTCAACGCCGCGCTTTGCCTTATTACCAGAGCGAAGAAATGAAACATTAAATATTCAAATTGATAATATTAAATATCATTTTGTACTATAGAAAAATCTTTTATTTATCAGCTACACGATGTATTCTGCACATGACTGTATTCAGAGGGAACATGGGAACCTAGTGTTACTACACAACGCACCGTTCCCCACTTTCCTTCAAAATTGAAATATGGCATGCTGAATGGCGGAACTCAGCGCCGCGCTTTGCCTTGTTACCTTAGTACTTACTTAGTTAGCTATATCCCTAGCGGGTTAGGCAGAGAGAACAAATTCTACGGTCTTGGCATTCCTCTTTTGCCTCGTCCACTGTCATCAGCCTCTTCTTACATGCCCTCCGGGGGGTCCTCATGCTTTTTACGTGACCTTCCTCCAGTATCGTCGATACTGTGTTTTCGAAGGTCAACCGAGGTCTCCCCCTCCCTCTCTTACCACTCACTTTTCCTTCATAAATCTTTTTTACCATTCTTTCTTCAGTCATTCGCTCGACGTGCCCAAACCACCTGAGCCCGTTTTTCTTCATTCTCAAAGTGACATCCACGCTAGTACCTACCATTCAATGTATCTCTGCATTGGGTATGCGATCAGCTATACTGACTCCGCATATACGAAGAAGAGATCGCATCTCTACAGTATTCATCTTTCTTACATTCTTCTTCTGTAATACCCACGTTTCGCTGCTGTATAACAGTGTCGATACCAACACTGCATTGTGTACGGCCAAACGCGCAGCTATGGTGACTTTTGGCCGTCTCAACAATGCAGCTAAGGCACCGTTAACTCTGTTACCGGCAGCAATACGCCTTTCCACATCCATTTCGTATCTTCCATCTCTGCTAAACATACATCCCAGACATACTACCTCATTCACTTGTTCTAATATCGTATCATTTACACTGATCTTGCATTCTGTCCATTCTTCTTTTCTTTCAAATATCAGAACTTTCGTCTTATTCGCATTGGCTTGTTACCAAAGCGAAGAAATAAGAATATTAAATATTTCATTTGAAAATACTAAATATTCCATTAATTCGAGTGGGGATTGAACCCAGACCCTGTCGCTTTTACAATCACACACTTGTTCCTTTCAAAGTACCAAAATAATGGTATAGTAATATTAATAAATGTCACCAATTGTATAAAATGTGGTCATCGAGGCGTAGTATGCGGGTTTGATTATCATTTGAGGGAATAATTGATTTTCATTTCCTCCCTCTAACATCACAATTGGCAGAGCCAAATTAAGCACTTAACACGCAATTCAATTAACACGCACGAAGTTAGCACGCTCTGAGGTATCATGCACGGAATCTCTTCCCTGACATACAAGGGCGTAGAGCTTAAAAATATAAATACAGACAAAACTTGTGATTTCTAAAATTACAATCATTACACGAACTGAACAAACGAGCTATAAAAAAATCTTTTTTTTTAGCTTCACGCTGAATCCCGCACTGGCAGGGTAGGCAGAGGGAACCCGGGAACCTAGTGTCAAGACACTCCGTTCCACTTCCGTTTCCCACAAACAAAAATCTAATAACAAGTATTTAAATGAACGATAAATATAGATAATTCCGTTAAACGGCCTACTCGTATACCGCTACGTCCTCCAAGTTTGGATCCGGTCGAATTATAAACTTCATTTCCTCTCAGTATAGATATTTCAGCGGTTTCTAAATTATACGAATTTGCTATTAAAATATTATGGTGGCAGAGTAATTTAATTTTGATGTATTTATTAAAATTATAGGCATGTCGTGGCGCAGAAGCACAATCGTGTGGCTGTTGAGCGGCAGGTAGTGGGTTCTATTCTCACAAAATAAAACAAAATATTCTATTTTTCTGTGGTAACGAGGCCAAGTGAGGCGTTAACCCCCGCCACCTAACAAGGTATGCTTTTAATTAAAAAGTGGGAAACGGAAAGGAACGGAATGTCTGGACATTAGGTTTCCAAACTTCTTATACTTACCATGGCATGTGTAGCGTAAAGCTACAAACAAATATTTTGGCCTTGTGTTTGATTTTCATTCGAGATAATAAAGTACATATTTTCATTTATCTCCAATATTATTTAAAAAAATACGGCGTTGAGTTCCGCACATGAAATATATTACAGATAAGAAATGCAAGAGGTAAAAAATACTAGGAACGTATACGAATAGGAGAACACTTACTAATTAAGTTATTAACAACGCACAAACGAAATTACTAAAATTTGTATTAGATAATAAAAATTTGTAGTTAAGTAGATAGTATTGAGGCCGTGATACAAGGCCACAAGATTGCGGGTTCAATTCCCACTAGAATAATTTTATCTTATTTCTTATTTCGTTTAATGACCTCTCGAGGAAATGAAATATTTAATATTTCTAATTTAAATATTTAATGTTTTCATTTCTTCGTTCTGGTACAAGGCAAAACGTGGCGTTGAGTTCCGACACTCAACAAGCAATGCCTTTAATTCGGCGGAAAGTGGGCAACGGAAGGAGAACGTAGTGTCTTAACACTAGGTTACCAAGTTTCCTCTGCCTACCCTGCCATGTGCGGGATAGAGCGTGAAGCTGAGAGTATTTCGTTTAATTCCCCTGATAACCAGTCAATGTGCTCAGAAAATAAGATATTCCTTAGAAAGAGAAGATTTATGAGAAGAAGATTTTTCAGAGAACAGAAAAAACCGAATTCTCTATTTTACGGCAAAAAACCACGATAAAACAAACAAGCTGAAGGTAAGCACTAGTTCTATAATTATAATACTATTGTACTCATATAATGTATGGGAAAGTAATGTTACTACCATATATTTAGCCCCCAGCCCTTCATATTTATGCCCCCATCATATGTTTATTTTATGAGCGCGACAAGTAACCAGGGCGATAGTCATTACTTGAAAACTTTTGTTCAAACTAATATCTAACAACAATCAGGGAAATTAAAATTTTATGTATTGATTTTGACCTCTTCGCGAGTTAAGTCACTAATTTAATTCAAAAATGTAGGAGACGGTATAAAAATAAATAAATAAATAGTAAAAGACTGGTTAATAAAAAAATAGCCATTTACGTTATTATTGCACCCAATAAATATGCTGTATATAGAAACAAGATAGCTTTTACTAAACTTAAATTTAAAAAGCGTATAAAACTTTTGAACGAAGCAGGATTTGAACCCGCGCCTCTGGAAAACCGTTCCAGCGCTCTGACCAACTAAGAAACGAATGGCTTAGTTGGTCAGAGCGCTGGAACGATTTTCCAGAGGCGCGGGTTCAAATCCTGCTTCATTCAAAATTTTTATACGCTTTATAAATTTAAGTTTAGTATTTTCTGTCCTAAGTGTGGAATAACACTTTAAAACATAGTAAAAAGATACCTTTTCTTAACTTCACGCTGTATCCCTATCGGGGTAGTTAGAGAGAACGGAACGCTTAATCCTCGGTGTCTACATACCTCTTTCACCTCGTCCAATATGATCGACCTCTTCAAACACATCCCCCGGAGGTCCTCATGCTTTTATGTGACCTCCAATATTATTGATACTGTGTTTTCGGAGATCAACTGAGATCTCCCTCTACCTCTCTTACCACTCACTTTTTTTTATAAATCTATTTTGCGTTTGTTTTCACTCTCATTCGCTCGACGTTCCCGTACCTTAGTATCTTAGTAAATTTTAAATAAATGTAAATTTTAGGCATAAGTGTACTGTATACATAACCATTATCCTATTATAGTCATCTTTGCATATCAGCTGTGTCTAGCTATTAGCAAAAGTAGTGAGTTCTTTTCAAACTAGGGGATACGGTAATATTGATTTTTTTTTTCAGCCACATTCTGTATTCCACACATTGCAGGATAGGCAAAGAGAACTTGAGATTCTAGTGTTAAGACACTCCGTCCCGTTCCCTACTTTCCACCGAATTTGAGGCATTGTGTGTTGAATGGTAGAACTCAACTCCGCGCTACACCTTGTCACCAAAGCAAAAAAATGAAAATACTAATATTTTTTTTTCAGCTTCACGCTGTATCCCGCACTAGGCAGGGTAGGCAGAGGGAACGAAAGTGAAACCTAGTGTTATGACACTCCATTCCACTTCCGTTCCCCACTTTCCGCCGAATTTGAGGCATTGCGTGTTGAGTGGCGGAACTCAACGCCGCGCTTTGCCTTATTACCAGAGCGAAGAAATGAAACATTAAATATTTAAATTGAAAATATTAAATATTTCATTTCCTAGACTGGGGATCGAACCCAGAACCTGTCGGTTACAGTCACACTCTTGTGCCGCTGCGCTACGACAGGCCTCAATAGAATATTAAATATTGTAATTTCTCCCGCTCTTGTAAGACCAAACGTGCTTGGATTTCTTCACTCAAGCCGAAATATCTCAGTTTCAATACAAAATCATCTAACTATGGCGATATGCGAGAAAATAAACAAAAGTCTATTTCTAAATGATTTAGCTAAAACGACCATTTTACTGCCCTACTAAAAGGAAGGACTCGGTCTTCGAGCTATTCAACTTTGTTAATAGTAATTTCGTATACGTGTAGGTTTTCCCTGAGGCGATCTGCCGTCAGCGTAGTTTTTTAGTGCCCTCTTCGTCTCAGTATGACTACGCAGGTTGAGTGTGATAGCGGACTTTGCGCTAAGTTATCTATTTTAATTGCTTTTCAAGTTCTTGTTTCTGGTATATTTCAAAGATTTTAGAGTTTTGTACTATCTTTTTTTAATAAATTTAAATTAAACAATTTTTTTACACTGAAATAAAATAAAAATACACTAACATATACTACTTAGGTAATCTAGTGTTGCCATTTTCCGTGATATCGAGTTTTGTATTGAGTGATGGAATAACATCTCGCTTTGCATCAATAAATATTATAATTACCTCGAACGAAGACCGAACCCACAATCGCGTTTACAACCGCACACTTGTATCCCTACACCACGACAGTCCCCAAAATCAAAGGGAAACGTACTGTTTATATATACATATATACATATGTACATATATACATATGTACATATATACACAATATATAAATAATTCATTCACAACAACCAATCAATTATGAACCCTTTTAAATTGAACACGTGTACTTACTTACTTACTTAGCTTCACGCTGTATCCCACACGAGGCAGGGTAGGCAGAGGGAACCCGGAAACCTAGTGTAAAGACACTCCGTTCCACTTCCGTTCCCCACTTTCCGCAGAATTTGAGACATTGCGTGTTGAGTGGCGGAACTCAACGCCGCGCTTTGCCTTATTACCAGAACGAAGAAATGAAGCATTAAATATTTAAATTGAAAATATTAAATATTTCATTTCCTCGACTGGGGATCGAACCCAGAACCTGTCGGTTACAGTCACACGCTTGTGCCGCTGCACCACGACAGGCCTCTTGAACACGTGTCATTCATTAATTAGTGCGAAAAAGGTATACGTTCACCGCGTCGCGTGCGCAGTGGAAGCTACCGAGGCATACTTCCGGCATACAAAATTAATTCCCCAAGCATTAATATATATTTAAAAATATTACTACAATCGTAATAAGTTTGTTAATTTATTTGTTGCGAAATGCCCTTTTTAATTTTCTTACACACGCCTATGTTAAAATGTAGATTAAAACAGGTTGATGATCGTGATGATGATGACGACTTATTTTAGCTTCGCACTGTCACTCACACATGGTAGGGTAGGCAGCGGGAACTTGGGAACCTGGTGTTAAGTCACTCTGTTCCCAATAAGACACTTCCGTTCCTTACTTCTTGCCGTATTCAAGGCGTGTCGGTAAGTTGCAAAACTCAACGGAACGGAAGTCAATTCTCCCGTAGGATAGGAAGAGTTTACCTGGTGTATTGTTATATAATTCTACAACGTCCAATCTTAGAGACATTGTGTACGGAATAGCGCAAATTAACGCTGCACTCTGCCTTTTAATCGGAGTTAAAATTAGATACTAATTAATTACCCTGAATAAGAATGGAACTCATAACCAACATAATTACAGCGCCATACTACTTTAAATAGTCAACTAAAACATAGCTTCTCGATAATAAAACGACCCAAATTCAACCACTTACCGTAATCACAGCCAAATAACTAAGACAAATGAACAAAACTGACCTTTTGCTATCAGAAATAGCACCAATTTGGATGTCAACAAAACAAAATTAAATTTAACCTAATGTTCCTTTAGAAGTTTCCCGAAGGAACCTCGATTTCCGTTGAAATTATCAATTAAAACAAATCGTCAAACTCCGATATCACAATTATAATAATAGACAAGTTTGTATTAGCCAAACGATTGAGCCACCCTGGGGGGTGATCCCTGGGGGTGTACCACCTTGGGGATGACCAGCCGGGGGAGGTTAACTGGGGGTATTTTCAAGGGGGTGTTTGACCCCCTTAAAGTAAGTTAGACAACTCGGTGGTAACTTTAAAGTAAATAGCAGGCGACGGATGGGACTCGTTACAATGTAGATTTGTCTTCATTTAAAACTCTTTACGGATAGTTGTAGAAAAATAGCTTTTACTTAGTGAGACTAAAGTCGTGTAAACGGCTATCTTGGCTTAGTGCCTAGACTATTAACGGACTTTTATTATCTTCACACTGTATCGCATTCATATAGCAGGGGAAGGTACAGGGAACTTGGGAACCTGGCCTTAAGACAATCTGTTCCCTTTACGATATTGCGTTGAACCACTTACCGCTATTTAAATTGCTCAAGAGCGAAGATATGCTAATATTAAATATTGCCATGTCTTCGCTCTTCGTGTCCTTGAGCTACGGCTCGAGGACGAAATAAAATATTCAGTTTCACCAGTCAGTCAGTATAATTTATTCGCTCTGGAAATAAGGTACAGCGCGGTGTTAAGATCCGCACCTCAACACATAATTAGCTAAGAATGGAGATTGGAGCGGAGTATCTAAACACTCATTGCCACTTATGGCAAGATATTCAGAGGAAGTTCCCAAGTTCCTTCACCTTACCATGAAATACAGCGTGAAGGTAAAAAAAATATATTGACAATTGAATTAACCTCAGATATTCATAATATTTTTTTGTATCGTAAACTTTATTTAAGTATTTTTACGTGTAATGGATACGCTAAAATAAAAATTTATAAACAATCGGAAGCCGGACCTCTATATCGATATACGATATGGAAGCCATTTTAAGCGTAGATTACAATTTTATATGTTTATTTCTTTGTTTTTTTTTTTTTTCTGAATTAGGTCGTCAACAGATGTACAGAGCCCATATACAATGTTGCCCTGTTTAAAAGGCATATAAAGAGAGAAAATATAGTGTTTTTTTAACTAACCAGATCGAGAAAATTTAATTGAGGCCTGTCGTGGCGCAGCGGCACAAGCGTGTGACTGTAACCGACAGGTTCTGGGTTCGATCCCCAGTCGAGGAAATGAACTATTTAATATTTTCAATTTAAATATTTAATGTTTCATTTCTTCGCTCTGGTATTAAGGCAAAGCGCGGCGTTGAGTTCCGCCACTCAACACGCAATGCCTCAAATTCGGCGGAAAGTGGGGAACGGAAGTGGAACGAAGTGTCTTTACACTAGGTTTCCGGATTCCCTCTGCCTACCCTGCCTCGTGCGGGATACAGCGTGAAGCTAAAAAAAAAAAAAATTAAAAAAATATTTCCCCCGATTGAGAATCGAACTCACAACTTTTGCATTTACAATAAGACTATATATCAATAGCCATACAGAACCGATATACTATTGTACCTTTGTTAAACAATAATTTATTAAGTTATAAGCTCCTAGACAAAGCGCGGCGTTGAGTTACGCTATTCAACACGCGGGGAACGAAACGGGGTATTTTAACATTAGGTTCCCAAGTACCATTTGTCCACATGAAAAAGAAAGTAAATATATCCCCCAATTGGGAATTGAACTCATAAGTTTCGCAATTATAGTAGAACTGTACATACCACTTCGCCACGATTATCTTAATATATCAAGAATAAAAATATATAAAGAATAAAATAGTTAGTGCAGTTGTAACAAACAAAATGTGTTAATATTTAAATATCTTTGCCTGTAATCCCGGTGCTGAGTTTCTCAAATCAACAAGCAAAGCATTGAGAATATGGCAAAAAACTGAGAAACTAAAGTAATGGAAAAAAACAGAGTTTCCTAACACTAGGTTCCCAAGTTCCCTAACTACCTAACTACTTCCGCAACAGCTAAACACTGGATACAGCGTGATGCTAAAAGAAATCTCCAATATAGAAACATCCTAGGACGCAAATATCTGAATCATAGTTGAATACTGAACTATCAAATTAAGGAAGACGCTTTACCACTATTTGAGTGTTATATATTTTTTTATTTCATAGCCTGATTTTACGATGACAGGCTCAAAATAATTGCCAGTTTTGTAGAAAAAACACGAATATCATAAATTTTAGGTTACTTTTAGAAATGATAATGTATTTTATATTATAGAAATATATATATATATATTATATATATATATATATATATATATATATATATATATATATATATATATATATATATATATATATATATATATATATATATATATATATATATATATATATATATATATATATATATATATATATATATATATATATATACATATATATATATATACATATATATATATATATATATATATATATATATATATATATATATATATATATATATATATATATATATATATATATATATATATATATATATATATATATATATATATATATATATATATATATATATATATATATATATATACATATATATATATATATAAATATATATATATATATATATATATATATATATATATATATATATATATATATATATATATATATATATATATATATATATATATTAAAGTCTATTCTTCCACCAATTCTTCTTATTTATCTATAAATTAATAAATCTATTACAATGTAACTATTTTTCAATGCAATATCCAACATAATCTCTCAACCGTCCATAGGCTCTGTCTAGCACTTGTCAAAATGTCACCGGCAATGTAAAATTAAAAATAAATAAAGAAAATTAAAGAAGTATTATTTCTTTACATCTCCCCCCCGTGGGGAAGAAAATTTACCCCTGGATTTTCTCTAGGTCTCTTCCATGTGGTTTCCTATGTTTTCATTACCTGTATCTTCCTCTTCTTTTATCTGTACTGGAATAAATTTGAAACATGAAATAGATTTGACTCCGTTTTTTTATGTCCTGTATCAATCTCGTAAATCGTATTTGTTCTTTTTTTTATTATTTTATATGGTCCCATTCTTAGTTGATCTAGTTTCTTTCTATTTAGTTTATTCCCGTTTTCTACATAAACCATATCTCCTTCATTAAATTCTTTATCTTTTCTATTTCTATCATAACGCA
Organism: Eueides isabella; assembly: GCA_019049475.1. Lineage (NCBI taxonomy): Eukaryota > Metazoa > Arthropoda > Insecta > Lepidoptera > Nymphalidae > Eueides > Eueides isabella. The sequence goes on along the minus strand of CM032389.1, from coordinate 1,778,654 downwards.
TTTTGTTATAGTCATGTGATTTCAAAGTGTTATTAAGCGCTGTTTCTTTATCTCTCATCCAGACACTTTTTTCACGTTCTTGACGTAGTTCCTTTGGTAGGACTGTAACATCTGTTCCATATAACAAGTAGGCTGGTGAGAAGGCAGTTATCGAATGATTGGTCTGATTGTATATCTCTACACATTCATGTGCTATTGTTGTCCATGCTCTTTTTTGTTCACCTTCATTAATTTTGCATCTTATTTTGTTTACTAGTGTTTGATTTAACCTTTCATTTAGACCGTTAGAAAAAGGTGCATTAACTGCTGTAAATATTATTGTTATTTGTTTGTTTCTAAGAAATTTCTTAAATTCTGTGGAGTTTATACCAGGGTACTGGTCGGTGAGAAGTATTCCAATCTCATCTGGTTCGGTAACCTTGTTTACTAGCTTTATATAATCATGTGCACTCTGGGTTTTAGATGTAATAATAAATGCGTATCTAGTGAAATGATCGACTAAAAGATGTAGATATTTCTTTGTTGATCTTGATCCACCAAAACCTCCAATTGTGTCTATTGACACTATTTCAAAAGGTCTTTTCGCCGGTCCTAAGTGTGACATTAATCCATGTTTGTGTTGTCCTCTTGTTTTATTTTTATGCAAACCTCACAGTTTCTACAAACATCTTTTATATTTTTTGTTAATTTTTTTGTTACATACAGAGAACTAATACTCTTTAGCATTTGTCCAACTCCAATATGACACAGGTCTTTATATACTTGTTGTATAAGTTTGATACTGAATCTTTCTGTTAGTATTATTTTTTCTTTGTTCCTTATTTTTTTATAATATACATTACGTTTTTGTATTATTTTGTCTTTGTTGCTTTGTATTTCTTTATTTTTATTCTGATCCATTATAATATCTTCCAATGTAATTAAGTTCACTATTTTCAGTTGTTCTTCTTTATTTTCCTCTGGTTCTAATACAGGATTTCGACTCAAACTGTCTGCTTCTACATTTTCCTTTCCTGGAGAATATTTGATTTTAAAGTCATATTGTGAAAGGTAATAAGTCAAATCACCTAACTCTTCATCCGTCCTTGCTTTTAGGTTCATATTCTCCAGTGGTTTGTGGTCCGAGTAAGCTGTAAATGATTTACCAATCAACCAGTACTGCCAATATCTCAGAGCTTCTTTGATAGCCAAACATTCAATATACACAGCTTTTTTTTTCTTTTGCGCTCCCTTTAGTTTCTTTGAAAAAGAGGCAACTGGTTTTTCTATACCATCTGGTTGGACCTGCTTCAAAATTGCTCCAACACCTTCCAACGATCCATCGGTATAGATGTTTATTAGTAAATCTTTGTCAAAAATTTCTAGTATCGGTTGTGAACATAGCAGGCTCTTAATTTTGTCAAATGCTATTTGACATTTCTCTGACCAATAAAATTTCTGCCCTTTTCTTAATAAATTATGAAGTGGGTCTAGTATTATTGCGCTTCTTGGTATATATTCATGGTAAAAATTGATTTTACCCAAAAACTGTCGAACATTCTTCTGTGTCTTTGGTACTGGGAAATTCCTTATCGAAATTAGGTTGTCCTTCACTGGTTTGATAGAATTGTTCTGTATAATATGTCCTAGATATTTGACAGACGCTGATGCAAACGTACATTTTATAAATTTTAATCGAAATCCTTCTGTAAAAATTGCTTCTAGTAACTGTTTTAAGTGACTTATGTGTTCATCAAAAGATTTGGAAAATATTAAAATGTCATCTATATAATTTACGGAAAAATCGGTAAGTTTATATTTTCTAAGTATATTACTCAATATCCTTTGAAATATCGCTGGCGAAGTCTTCAGCCCAAATGGTAGGCAAGTCCACTGAAAGTGTCCTTCTTGTGTGACGAAGCCTGTCTTTTTCCTATCTTCTATTCGTAGTGGTATAGACCAAAATGCGGAATTTATGTCTAGGCTTGTGAAAAAATTACAATTTCTTGTTTTTATCATCAGGTCTTCAATTAATGGAAAGGGTTGTGCCTGTGGTACTACTATTTTATTTAAATCTCTGAAGTCTATACATAGTCTTGATTTTTTATTATCCTCCTTTTTAAATGCTAGAGTTACTGGTGCTGCAAATGGGCTGTAAGACTCTTCTATAAGCTCATTATTCAATAATTTTGCTATTTGTTCCTCAATTTCTTTTTTGTCTTCTATTGTGCATCTGTATGGCCTTTTGCTACAGTATTTATCCATCAATAAATCTATTCTTGCTTCATATCCCTTAACTGTTCCTACATCACACTTGTCTTTGGCAAATACTGATTTATATTGTTGTATAAGTTTATTAATTTCATTCCTTTTATTTTCATCTAAGTGGTCAATTTTTATTTTAAAGTCTTCTTCCTTAATATGTTCATTAAAATTGATTTCGTATATTTTTTCTAATCTGTTATCCTCACTTTTTTCTTCATTTATCTCTTCTTCTTTTTCCTTTATATTGTTTTTTAATAAGTATTGTTTTTGACTTATTTTTAAGTCCTCATTTTGTACAAGTTTGTATTTCTTTATCATGTCCAATCCTATTAGGAAATCATATCTGAAATTTGACTTATCAATGATATATACATCTACATTTTCTTCTATATCAAAAATTTTTATTTTTAGGTTTGTCGAACCACTTGTCTTTTGACACCATTAATTGTTACTAAATTCTCTTCGTTTTGACTATTTCTTTTTGATCTTATTTTTAATAATTTGGAATTGATGAGAGAAACATTAGAACCTGAATCATATACTCCATCGATTTCCATTTCATTATTTAATAGTAGTTTGATCTTAATTAATGGTGTCACTATTAGTTTTTTTGCTCCGTTTCATTTAACTCTGTCTCAATCACTGAATTATTTACATGTCTGATAAATTTTCTATTCAACCCGTCATCCTCTTTAAGCTTAAACCAGCATGCAGATTCCGGATGATAGCGGACGCCTTTATTCAATTTTTCACAAGTTTTGCATGGATTGCGATCTTCAATTCTGGTATTTATCTTATGATATTCATATTTTCTGAAGGGCACATTTTTATATTTTTTTACCAAATGTTCATACTTTCTGACCTCATTGAATAAATCAACTGTATCTTTCATCTCTTCTCTGCTTATCTTGTCTAGTACAGACGCTGGTAAACCTGCCGCAATAAGATCCACTAGTGTACCTGTGTCTATTGTTCTACTCATATCCAATAATAGTTTCTCTTTTTTTATGGCATAGTCCACTAATGAACCTTCCCGATGTTTAAATGACAGTGCATAACTCACTTGATTCCAGCCTTGGTTGACAAATGTGTCACAAAACTTTCCCTTCCACTCTGTCCATTCTGAGTTTAGCGTCAGTTTGATAATCATTGAACTGTACCAGTCAACACAGCTTTTGTCCATGAATAGTCGGAGGATCTCAATTTTTTTCCCATCTTCCGTAATGTCGAAACGAGAACACTCCTTTTCAAACGTTTCAATCCATTGGCTTGCGTTTGGGCTTTTACTTGTAAATTTCTCGATCACAAACTTCTCTGCAATATATTTTAAATTTTGTTTTTTTATTTCTTGTGTACTTTCAATTAGTTTCGAAAATATTTTTTCCAATGTCTCTGTATTAGCTACTTGTCCTCCAGGTGCTACTTTTTGTTCAATTTCTTCAAGATATTGCTCTCCGAATTGTAAATTACCATCGTCATCTACATAGATTTCACTCAGTTCATCTGTCATTTTAATCCAAATTTTTCGTGTCTGGTATCTTTTCTTTAAACTATTTTTTACTTTATTATATGCAGCGGTCTTTATCAATTCCTTATGAAGGCCAGCAGATTGTAGTTCTTCTGGTATAGCAAACACTTTTTCTTCCTTTGTTGTTATTGACGTTACACTATAAATGTTTGATTTCCCATCACTCGTCGGTAATATTGCAAATTCGAAACGTAGCTGTTCCATTGTTTCTGCCTTCTTGGTATTTTAACAAACAAAATTGTCGTTTTATAAAATTTATTTTTCAATTTTAGGATAAAAATAAACTCATGTGTTGCTTCTGAAAACAAAGAAACGACAATTAAAGTCTATTCTTCCACCAATTCTTCTTATTTATCTATAAATTAATAAATCTATTACAATGTAACTATTTTTCAATGCAATATCCAACATAATCTCTCAACCGTCCATAGGCTCTGTCTAGCACTTGTCAAAATGTCACCGGCAATGTAAAATTAAAAATAAATAAGAAAATTAAAGAAGTATTATTTCTTTACATATATATATATATATATATATATATATATATATATATATATATATATATATATATATATATATATATATATATATATATATATATATTTCATTTGCAAACATTTAACACAATGTGATCCGTTTTCCAGACTCATAGAGCTATAGCTCTACTGCTGTATGCGGTACGGGTTTCGATTGTCAATAATGTTTGATAGACATTGCCTGAAGCAAGATCAACGTCAAATGCACATTCATTAAATATCGGTCTGATCTACTATTGCATATAAAAGTTTACCGAAATGATCATAAATTATATTTTTCTTATATTTTGGAAAGAATAATAGTTCTATAAAAGTGAACCTACACCTCTTAAAATCGTTCAAGCGTTCTGATTACTAAGCCACGCGTTTAAATTCAGTAGTTTTTCTACATTTTCTGCACAAGTACACATATATTAATTTCATTGCATTCTCGAGACACTGTGCGTTGAAGTGGAAGTCAACTCCACAAAAAGACAGTTAAGTATCAACATTGAGTTCAATCAATTCAGCAAAAGCATTGGCTATAGACTAACCTAACTCAACTCCACAGGAAAAAATAGTCAAGTAAAATGAACTTTAATTAATTCACTATATCTAAAAGCATTTAAACAAGAACAAAATGGAAAGAAAATCATTAATATATGAAAACAGTTTCATCATATATTTGAACAAACTAGTGTAAATTGCAATAACTCCTTACAATTGCAACGAATATTGGAAACCTAACTTTTATTTTTAGCTTCACGCTGTATCCCGCACGAGGAAGGGTAGGCAGAAGGAACCTGGGAACCTAATGTTAAGACACTCAAACCTAATTAAAAAAACAAAATCATACATATTTAAAGTGTTAATCCACACTTAGGACTAGAGAACGTATGACTTAGTTGGTCATAAGGCTTGGATGGATTCCAACAGACACTGGTTCAAATTCTGCTACGTATGTTCATATTTTTATAAGTAAAATTATACTAAACTTAAATTTAAAAAGCGTATAAAAATTTTGAACGAAGCAGGAATTGAACCCGCGCCTCTGGAATACCGTTCCAGCGCTCTGACCAACTAAGCCATTCGTTCAATTTTTATACGCTTTTTAAATTTAAGTTTAGTATTTTCTGTCCTAAGTGTGGAATAACACTTTAAAACATAGTAAAAATAAGTAAAATCATACTACAAAAAATAAATGGTCTGACAGACGGACGTAAATGCGACAACATAATTATCCAATAAGGGTAATAATTTTGCCTTCTATAATGTGACCCGTCGTTGATGATAGCATTTTTATATACACATAATCAATTATTTAACGTTTTTAAAATATAATTTTCTATAAATCAGGGTGAGCTCAGTACTAAGACCGTTATACCGTTATTTTCCGAGACATCAGTATAGCGAGCTGATGTTAACACCACCTGATATCTGTCTTTTAGCAATAAAATATGAATAATAGACTAACCAACATAATAAACAAAAAATAGTACAAAGAACTACCAACGTATACGGCAAAAACAAAAACACATTATCAAAAAAAAAGGTCTCCACTCTAAACTTCAAACAATTCAATAACTAACAAACCAGAACTACGGAATGGGAATGGCCAATGAGAGAAATTCCACGTGATGCATAACGTCCTGTCTAACTTGACCTATACGATCTGGTCACCGCCCTCAAAATTGTAAGTGAGGCAGAAAGGTGAAGGGGTCACGTATATTTGGTATCTAAGGAAACAACAATATCGCAATTTATTAAACGAGCCTTATTGTTAACTCCCCTAGCTGAGTTTGGATGCGTATCTTTTCACCCCAATGCATCTCACCAATTCGAGCAATTTTGACCCCAATTTAAAGAGTGAGAAAGGCCATAATTCCTTCATAAAATCTTCTGGTATATATTTAGGGGTGTATAAACACAGGCTTAGCTCAGGTGATGCTTTCTTTAAACTTTTTCGCGGGATTAATTTTAACTTTTTTTCTTGCAAAATGTATTTGTACAGGATTAATTTGATCTTTTTTTTTTAGCTTCACGCTGTATCCCGCACCAGGCAGGGTAGGCAGAGGGAACCCGGGATTAAGACACTCCGTTCCACTTCCATTCCCCACTTTCCGCCAAATTTGAGGCATTGCGTGTTGAGTGACGGAAATCAACGCCGCACTTTGCCTTATTACCAGAGCGAAGAAATAAAACATTACATATTTAAATTAAAAATATTAAATATTTCATTTGACCTCGACTGGGGATCGAACCCAGAACCTGTCGGTTACAGTCACACTCTTGTGCCGCTGCGCCAAGACAGACCTTTATTTGATCGAAATATGATTATATTTTTCTTTGGGTCGGACAACTTGATATACTTAGTATTTGACTAAACTAAGTATCTAAACTGTAAATGTGTTTTATTTTTTTCGTAAATATAATTCACGCTGTATTCTCCATATAGCAAGGTAAGCAGAATGAATCTGAGATCCTAGAGCTAAAACAATCAGTTCTCATTGAAACGGAACAGAGCGATTAAAAGTGCCGTTTCGCATTTTCCACCGAATTTTTGAGGCATTGCAAGCTGAATGGCCAAACTTAGCAAAACAGAATTACAGTGCAATAGGTTTAGGTGTATTATTATAAATATAATATTTAGTGGAATGTTTGTTTGAAATTTTGTCAAGTAAGACGTAAGGCGGCATTGACTTTCGCCGTCAAATAAATTTAAAGCAAAAACATAATTCAATAATTTTACTATATCATTATTATTATTGGCGTACAAAATACAACAGATACATAAAAATAAAACACTCTTATAATCAAAACATAAACATTACGAGTAACTTTTTCTTTTAAATAACATATAACACTAGGTTCCCAGGTTCCCATAACCTACCCCAGTGTAAAACTTAAAAAAAAGATAGAACAGCACTATGAAAAAGTACAAATCACTTAAACGGGCCAAAAGTGGAAACAACATTGCTCTCCCATCTCATTGAACGTACGTATGGGGTGGATAGAAACAAAAGACAAATGCATTACTTATTAGTTAAAGAGAATAATTACTATGAAAGAGGCAAACGGTTTTGCTTTAGCGATCGTACTGTAAGCACTCCGCTTTCTATAAGCGACCCTTCCCGATACATTAAAGACTTGTGATGTGAAGATATATTTATGTCTATAATTATAAAAATATTTTTTTTTGTTTTTTTTTAGGCTTTATTCTGTATCCTGCACCGAATTTGAGGCATTGTATGTTGAATGACGGAATTCAACGCCGCGCTTGCTTCGTACCGGAGCGAAGAAATGAAAATTTTCATTTCGTCGAGTAGGAATTGAACCCACAACTTGTCACGTTTACAGTCACACGCTTGTTGGGTACAAGCGTGTGAGTGTAAACAGTGCCATGACAGGCCTCATTCTAATGAAAAGCTTTGTGTTAATACAAATCTTTTAAGTTATTTAGACGAAACTAAAACTCAAAAACGATATCAATTCTTTTTGTCTGTCTTTTCTTCCGTTTGTCCTTGTTAGCGCTCATCTCCAGAACTGCAGGACCAATTTTTACAGGTCTTCTATTGGAAAATAAAGATATAGAGCAACAAATACATTTTGTGGATCCGGCATATACCACGTGGGAGCACCAACAGTTAATATAGATATATACAGATAACTACACTAAAATTACCAACCAATTTCGCCTAAATAACTCTAAAATATTTAAATTTAATTAATATCTACAAATAATCGTATAGGTCAAACGGGCGACGCTGCAGACGGGCCAATAATTTGTTGAAGGATTTCTAAGTTAAAAGCCAGCTTCGTTTATATATCTATACAATTGCTAATAATGATTAAATACTAAAAATTAAAAAGCTTTTAAAGAAAAAGAAGCTCGGAAAATATACACTGACTTACAAAAATTCAATTCTAAAATTCTTCAATCTGTCAATCACAATTATTTCTAAAAAGGAGAACAAAGTTTGGAAATAAGAAAACTTGGACCATCTTTAGATTGCGCTCTTAACGCATTAAAACATTTCTAATTCAAAACAATTGAAAGTCAAGTATTGCTTTTACCTACATTAATCAAGAACCTCGATTATACGGACGTAAGGCAGAAGTCGTATATCACCACAGGCTTTAAGAAAGATTTGGCAATTATTAATATTTTAGCTCGATTTTGCTAATATTATTAGCTGGGCATTGTTAACAAATTTCATTCGCCGGTTTCTGACCAATTTGTAAAGACTGAGCAGCAGAACTCAACGCTGCAATCTGTCTCAGAACGAGAAATCACGGCGAAAGAGAAATTGAAAATATATTATTCTTTTTTTTTCTGTCACACGCTGTGTCCTGCCCATGGGCAGGATAGGCAGAGGGAATATCGAAAATTCTGCCTTATGTGAGGCATAGAGCATTGGTGTCAGTGTTCAACGCCGTGCTTTGCCATGATACCTGATCAAATAAAATGAACATTTTACATTTCCTCAAATGGTAATCGCATTCACACCCGACCGCGTTTACAATCGCACTTTTATACTCCTGCACCACGAGAGGCCTCTATTGAGTTCATTGTTCCAAGTAAATTAAATTCACGACCATCACATGCCCAGTTACCAAGTAACTAAGACAACGTGAAGCATTTTATATATACTCGTATTATATAACATACGCTTATACTTATTTAATTAAAAAGCTTCAATTAACCGGACATAAGTACAAATTGCGTACCACAGACGTAATAAGAATTAGAAGTTAGTAGAGTAGGGTGTTCCCAAAATAAAACATTTTCAAACAAATTACGCCGGAACAAATAAGCTTCGAGTCGAGACAATATCACAAAAGGAAAGAATGAAAGCGACGTTTCAATAATAAATTATCAAAGGAACCGTTTCCCTCCCCGTAGGCGTGAGGGCTGACACCTCCCTTTCTCATCGTGCCAAAAGTAAAGGTTTTAATTTAGAAGAATATAGCGTTAGTATTATCTTTATTGGTAGTTTTAAGTTGTATCCCGCACAAGGTAGGATAGGCAAAGGGAACTTGGGAACCTAGTGTTAAGACACTCCGTTCAGTTTCCCATTTTTTTGTTGAATTTGAGACATTGCGTGTTAAAAAGCGGAGCTATATATTTCGCACTTTGCCTTCTTATCAGCGCGAAGAAATGAAAATATTACACATTATGTTAGAAAATATTAAATATTTCATTTCTTTAAGTGGGAATCAAACCCCAAACCTCTCGTTTACAATCGCACTACGACAGGAAAAATAATATAAAAAATATAATAAGGTAATGATGCAAATATAACGTACTGAAAAATTACAAGATTCATTTGACATGAAGAGTAACTTAACGCTTTATTTAAAAAAAAAAGTAGAATAACAAAAAAAAAACTATAATTTTTATTCAACTTTAGCCTTTAAAATTGCTAATAAACCATGTGACCATTGGATGCAATTGTCACACGAAGAAACTTACTTCTTTCATATGTACGCATACTTAAAAAAATTGGCGGAAACCTTCCAGGTTCCCACTGGCAACCCTGTTTTGAGTTATGTATAATATCACAATTTTATTTACCCAACCGCTGTCTATCTTAATTTGAACCGTACACCGCAGTGTCGAAGTCCTCAGTTATAAATTAGCGTTGGGAAGACAAAAAAAATCAGAAATCGAGGGAGTAAATCTTCAACATGCAGATTGATTGACTGAAGATGTCGCCCGTAGTCTTTAAAAATTACTTGACAATATTTTATAGCCCCAGTTCATATTGGACGCTATTATTTAACTGGAGAACAGTATGTGTTAATGGGAACAAAGTATCTTAAGAATAGGTTCCCATGTTTCCTTTTTTTACCTGTATGTTGCCTGAAATGAGACATTAACTGCAGAACTCAACGCTGCTGGTAGCTTAGCAAGCAACTACACGCTTGTCGCTCGGAATATTCTCACAGAACCATGATTAAATTCAAAATAATGCCTGTTGAATAGCATCGCACGTTACAATCCTTAAATAGAAGGTAAAAAATGTATACCAAAGGCGTAAGAATCGAACCCATAACGATTACACTAGGCGGAATTTCTTTCCACTGGACTTAGACGGTCTTATGCTAGAAACTCCTTAGTGAACATGTTTTACAAAACTTCGTCTTTCAAAGCACCTTTATTGTTAACATAACGTTTTAAATTATAACAAATTTTATTAGTTTTACGCTGCATCCAGTGAAATTATCATGATTTGATATAATATTACATAGTAGGCAAAGAGAATCTGGGAACCCAGTGTTAAAACACTCTATTCTAAATTGAGAGAGTTAATTTTGTTATTTTGCACAGAATTCTGTTTTTCTGCGTTTCACCTCTAGAATACAACGGCGGGAAGATGGGAAGTGGAGCACCGAGTGTTATTAGGTTCCCAAGTTCCCACTTCTTCCCGCTACATGCTATATGGATATAACATGAAGGGTAGTTGTGGAGTTAAAAAATCCACCTAAACTTCCAAGTAAAACCGCATATAAAAGCTTGTTATTTACAAAATGAACATAAGGTTGAAATTTCAAATAATCTTAGAGAGCTTTCCCCAGCTTCAATAGTCAGGGACGGGACATATCTCGATCTTATCGTGAATACTCGACTTCTTTGGCATATCAAGTCGAAAATTTAGCTCACTTCGTCCTTACAGACAGAACTACATTCACTGAATACTCCTTACTTGAATTGAACTAGCATTACATACTTAGAATTTTTACAAATTCAAGGAAACTTTTAAATATATAATATATCTGTATGTATGTAAATTAATGGGGAATGTCGTATCGCTGGGGTGATCTAAGCAGGTTGAAAGTTGGATCTACACTCTAGGATATGTAATATTTCCTTACTTTGGTAAACAGGCAAAGCGCGGCGTTGAGTTACGGAACCCAAAACGCAATGCCTCTAGAATTTGGCGGAAATCGGGGTACGGAAGTGTGTTTATCGGAACGAAATGTCTTAAAATTAGGTTCACGCTACCCTTTCATTATGCGGGATACATCGTGAAACTAGAATTTTAATAATAATTTGCTTTAATGTTCGAATGTTTTTGGCATATGATACGATCTCATCCGATTTTGATTATAGACTGAAACTGCGGTATAATGCCTCAAATTCGGCGGAAAGTGGGGAACGGAAGTGGAACGGAGTCTCTTAACACTAGGTTCCCGGGTTCCCTTTGCCTACCCTGCCCCGTGCGGAATACATTGTGAAGCTAAAAAAAAAAACTGCGGTATAATTATTACTTCATATTATATTGTGATTCCGTATCTGTTCTCTTTATATCAGCGTCGATAGTGTCTACTATAATAGGAAAATCATAACGTATTAATAATATTACAACTAAATATATAAATACTTGTGGTTCGCTACATTTGAGTGGATTATAAGGTCTAATAGACCTCATTTTACTTTTTACGCACAATAGTGATAAACACACACCGCACAACAGAAGCTATTGTGCGTCGTAAAATAAATATATAAAGAAATGGTTTATATATATTTATGAATACGCATTCCCTTCAAATACTAACAAATTCAAGTAGAACCCCTTTATATTGATAAATTGAAATAATCAAATATAATTTCCACAAGACCCAGACTGTTTACAGCGAAGCATATTTCTATACACAGAATGGTAAAAATCTTCGGATCGTTTAAAAGAAAATCGTTCATATTAAATATTTCTTCTCAATAATGCGACGGGCGCCCAGCGTTAAATACTTGGCATTCCTTGCGCTCATAACGAACAAAATTGAAAATAAATGAAAAATCCCAAGAAGGAAATATTAAGATTTCTCTCTTTCTCTCTCTTTCTCTCTCATCAACGATTTGCCCCGTTCTTCGTAAATTGAAATTTTTAAAAATAAAATTGAATTTAAAAGTGCCAGTTGATAGTCATATTGAATGAGGTTTTCATATTTGATTGGTTCTTTGACGTTGGATTCTTTAGCGAGCGAAATTGCTGTTTACGTTTCTATCGTATCGTAGGTAATGAACGAATGAATGTGGCTGTATGCATTTCAAGAGGATTATATTTATTTTGTTTTCTTTCTTTTGAATGTTGATATAATTTTGCTTTTACTGTAAAAGCTCTAAGGTGGAAGATACAGGATATATCATTATATGGATTCTCTGTGAAAATATGCATCGTGAAGAATTCGGAATCGTACCAGTGAAAACTTCCAGGAAAACTAAAGTCAAAAAATGTTTTTTTTTTGGTAAAATCAATTACAAACTTATAGATGTAGTTCAATTCATACCAAATGAAAACATACGCGCGCACACTTAAGTTTGTCAACACGTCATCAATATTGAATCATTTCTTCCATTTCTTCTCACTTCAATGATCTTCAGCATATTTTTATAGTTTAGTATCTCGATACGAAAAAGGGGCTTATTTATGTACCTGGAAACCCTTATCAAAAGAGGTTGTTTTGTATTGGCAACTGAGAGAATTCTCCAAGGAGCAAAATGAAAAGGAAAACCAAAGAAAAATATTTTTCAAAGGTTTTTTTGTTGTTTTTTTTAAAAGGTTTACGCCATACGCTGCCGCAGTGTAAGCAAAGGGAACTTGGGAACCTAGGGTTAAGACACTCCGTTCTGTTCTCTTCTTATATATGTATGTATAATTTTTTATTTAAGGAGGCAGTTATAATTGATACATGAATTATTTATAATAATCTGCACTACGAGTATTTGCCATTATGTAAACGGCAAGACACCCCTGCTATTCAAGCTCCTTATAAAATCAAATTCGAAATGACTTCCAAAATCAATTTAGAAATAAAACGAAATAAATAGATGAAATTCTTTTTTATTTCAAAAATCATAATGTATTTTTTTATACCTCTGTCTAGTTCATCTAAGTCGGAACTCAATACAACAGCATCACATTATCAGATAAAATAATTAATTCTGCCGACTGGGAATCGAACCTACGGCTGCCTTACAGGGGGCTGAAAATATTAAATATTTTATTGCTTCGACTGGAGATCGAACCTATAATCTGTCGTTTACAGTCACACGCTTGTGCCGCTGCGCCACGACAGGCCTTACAGGAATTCGCTACAAATATTTCGTTCAACAAAACATACAGACGAAAACAATCTCCTAAAAGCACTTAAAATAAATGAAACTATTATTTAATTTAATTCATTATAAACGGTAAATCGTTTGAACCTAACCCCATCTGCGACCTCACGTTTAATAACACGACGTTATACCATATAAATGGACAAACCTTTGTATGAGCTTTGCGATTTAATTAAGTGCTTTAAGCTTGTTATGTTAATATGAACATTATCTACAGTACTATTTTTAACAAAAGATCTATCGTGGAGTAGGGACAAAAATGTGTGACTGTAAACGAAACAGGTTGTTGGTTCGATCTCCACTCGAAGAGGTGAAATATTTAATAGTTTCAAATTAAATATTTATATTTTTCTACGCTTTCTACGCTCTGGTATTAGGGCAACGGGCGGCGTTGAGTTCCGTCAGTTAACAAGCAATGTCTCAAATTCGGCAAAGAGTGATGAACGGAATTAAGTGCTTTAAGACTAGGTTTCTAATCTACCCTGCCATGTACGGGATACAGCGTGAAGTTGCACAACATTATGTAAGTACAATTTTAAATATTTATAAATATCGAGTCATCGATTTGATAAAATTTAAATTATCTTAAAATAGAACAATCCAATTTCAAAATTTAACTGTAAACTGTAAACGTTACGGTTGCTGAAGGAAACAATAATTATTTTCATTTCATCCGCCTGTTACCAACAGAAAGCGTTGAGCACTGTAACTTAACACGCAATTCCTTGAAAATTAATTAAAAATAAAAAAAAAATGAGTTTCAAAATACTAAATTCCTTCTGCCTATTCTGCAAAAGAAATTGCAAAAAAGCGTAGCGTAGCGTGTTTGTTTAAAGTAATGACAAAATATATATTCATGCTGTATTTTAAGTAATAAGTAAGTATATATGTATTTCCTTTCTTTTATCAACTGTATGCCTGCACGTAGCAAAAAGGTACGTAGGAACTTGGGAACCTGGTGTAAAGACACTCCGTCACCATTACACCAATAACATTTTTCACTTTCCTTCGAAAGCGGCATTGCGTGTTAAGTGGCGAAACTCAACGCCGCGCTAACTTAGCGAAGAACTGAAAATATTTAATAGTTCTTCCAATGAAGATTGAACCCACAACCTGACTAGTATACAGGCGACAGGGCTTTATATATATATATATATATATATATATATATATATATATATGTATATATATATATATATATATATATATATATATATATATATATATATATGTATATATATATATATATATATATATATATATATATATATATATATATATATATATATATATATATATATATATATATATATATATATATATATATATATAAATATATCTAACATATATAACATATTTTTATTTATGTATAACATATTTTTTATAAAACAACCCCATGTTCACGGCAAATCTGTTTACACCCCACTCGTCGTTAGCTAATCCCATCAAAGGCATTTTGGTAGTTAAAATCTTTGCTTTGTACGGGGATTGAAACTAAGTTGACAATTAATAGTTAGATATCAATCTTGTCAATTAATTTGTATGTATCTGTCGTGGCGCAGAGGCACAAGCGTGCGATTGTTAGCGCTATAGGTAGTAAGTTCGATTCCAGTTTGAGGGGAATATAATATAATATAATTTCACTGTTTTACGTTTTTTATTTTTACTTTGACGGTATCCCAGAAGCCGTTCAAATCTGCTACGTTCAAACTATTAAAGGTTTTCTAAATAAGTTAATTTTTTTATGTTTTCATTTCCGGTTTCTAGTAACGAGGTAAAGTGTGGCGTTGACTTTTCTCACTGAATACACAATACCTGAAGAATGCAGAGAGTGAGAAGAGCAATTGTCTCAATGAAAACAAAACGTCTTAACACTAATTCACTAAATTTTCTTTACCCTGATATGCGGGCTGGTGAGAAGCTAGAAAAAATATTGTATATTCATTTTAGGCGGCGTTGAGTTCCGACACTCAACATACAATAATTTTAATACTAGAGCTCCTTTATCTTCCCTACTGAGCGGGATAGAGCGTGAATAACTGACAAGAAAAAAAAAACAATTCAAAATACATCTAAAACAAATTTCCATCAACTGCTTACAAAATAAAGTATGAAAAAAATTGCTATGAAATGTACAAATAATTATAAAATCCAACGAAACAAATCTGAAATTAGTCCGGAAAAATAATATTGACGCGTACCGAGAAATCCTTCGGGCAAAAGGCAATTTGGAGTTTAAAACAAAATGATGAGATCGAATTTTAGGGTCTCGACTGAATGGCGACAAAAATGTCTAACGACATTTTGAAAATGATTAAGTATTAATATGCTTAATCATTACATTTAATACACGTGTCCAGTACTATATATGTGTGTGCGTGTGTGTGTGTGTGTGTGTGAGAGAGAGAGAGCGTACGCATGTGCATATGTGTATGTATATATAAGAGTCTGTGTATGCGTGTGTATGCGCGCGTGGATCTTTGTGTGTGTGTGTGTGTGTGTGTGTGTGTCTGACTGGTTAACGTGATGCTTGTAAGTTTATTGAAGAACATTTGTTTTATCAACTCTCTGCTCTGGCAACACCAGGTTTGGTATTCTTTAGGCTTCATGGAGAAAACAGAGATATTCTGAACTAATATTATGTTTGCTGTGTCTTATACTAAATATAATAGCAATTATGTTCAGAGAGGTTTATACATAACAATAAGTTACTCTCTCTCTCTCTCCACTTTACTCCTTGTTATTTTACTCTTATTGTTTATACTACACATAGCAGAGGGATTCTTTATTAAGTCATTTTTCCGCCGAATTCTCGAGTTGTAAAACACAATATTTCTTCATAAAAATTATGACACTTCTAATACGCTCCCATGTCGCAAGTGTGTACAGCGCCTTAAACATAAACTTTTATATTTCTCTTGCTAGGTTTGATTTTGACCGGGGCGTAATATTTTAATTTGATTTCTGTTTTCAATTAAGTAACTAAACTTTATTTTGGCCAAATATTTCTTGTGGTTTTGTTAAATATCCTGTTCTTTCGTAAAATATAAAATATCATCACATATTTTTGTATATATTGCAATGTCGCGTTCCGTCTCACAATCGATGAGCCTCGAGAATATGGCGGGACTTGTGGAACAAAAATGTTTTAACGAGAACGGAGTATCTTAACACTACGTACCAAATTTCCTCGGTCTACTATCCCGCCGAAAAGGCAGGTCTGTTGAGAAGAGTCGGCATTAACCTCAACAGTTACTCCTCTTCAAAATATATTTTACAATGAATGTATAAGTATAATTAGCTTCCCGAGTGAGTATCAAAATTCAAACCACCACACTGTAATCTTGATTGCGGTCTTGGATTGAACAATAACCTTTGCCTTGTTATATATTTTTAATTTTTGCTTTAAATAACTCAAGTAGGAAGTCTAAAATAACTTTTACTATACATAACTTATACCCGGTATTGAACCGGAATCCTACGTCTTCTTCAATTTGACATCCACCCACTGTGCCATTAGCTACAATTTCTTATAACAACGACCAATTTTGATTTACCTAAACAATTTCAATAAAAAAATGTACTAAAACATAAAATATTCACCATTATCATGGAAACTCCTTAAAAAATATCTACAGAAGGACGCTTTAATAGCTAATATCTTTATACTGGCCATTATGAGGCGGGTCACGCGCCTATCATTTGACTGGTTGAGTTTAATATTCTATTGTACACTAGGTGCTGCCTCCGGCTGTGTCTGTACTTGTGTAAATAGAAATAAATTGTATATTTTGCGAGGAGTGCCATGATATTAATTATTTATTTTATATTTCGGTTTGTCGTGGCGCAATGGCACAAGAGTGTGACTGTAACCAACAAGTTGTGGGTTCGATCCCCACTCGAGAAAATGAAATATATAATATTTTCAATTTAAATATTTAATGTTTTCATTTCTTCGCTCTGGTACAAGGCAAATCGCGGCGTTGAATTCCGCCACTCAACACACAATGCCTCAAATTCAGCGGAAATTGGGGAACGGAAGTGGAACGGAGTGTCTTAACACTAGGTTCCCATGTTCCCTCTGCCTAACCTGCCATGTGAAAAACAGATATTTAAAAAAATATTCCATGTCTAAAAGGGGCATAAGCGTACGACTGAATCACTTTGTGAATTCTATCCCAACTCAATGATATGAAATATTTAATATTTTAATTTCTTCGCTCTGTTATCAAGATAAAAGCGGCGTAGTGCAATGCATCTAGAATTTGGCAGGAAGTGGAAAACGGAAACGGTCGAAAGGAACATCGCAACGAAGTGTTCTGACACTAGGTTACCAGGTTTCCTCTACTTACCCTAATACATGAAGCTAATAAAAAAAAATGCTAAAATAGTTGTTCATTTTCCACTTGAAATATTATAATAAAAAAAAGTATCTCCACGACAATAGGCACCAAAAATTCTTTCTACAGTATATAAGTAATTATAAATTTTACAAACAATTTATATTGAATTTGAAATTCTTTAACTTTGCACCCCAATCTTTATTAAAGCTTGAATAATAAACTTTAAATATTGCTTACAGTGATTGATACTGACTTTTCGCATTTTTAAAAATATATTCACTCGCTCACTCATCTTCACGCTGTATCCCGCACAAGGCAGGGTAGGCAGAGGGAACTTGGGAACCTAGTGTTAAGACACTTATGAAATTAGCATACTTAAATAACCATTCACATTTTCCTATTAAATATTTAATACATTCATTTCTTCGCTCTGGTAACAAGGCAAAGCGCGGCGTTGAGTTCCGCCACTCAACACACAATGCCTCAAATTCGGCGGAAAGTAGGGAACGCGAATGGAACGAAGTGTCTTAACACTAGGTTCCCAAGTTCCATGTTCTGGATACAGGGTAAAGCTGAAAAACAAATATTCTCGCAGTCGCCAGCCCTAGTCTGAGATGAATTTTCCCCGACGTATTATTGGTATAGGGAACTATTATGTCGCATCGAATAAAATGGCTACTTAACTGTACCGTTATACAAGATTGAGTTGTTTTGCAATATGAACGTATTTTGTATATTCAATTGCTATATATATAAAAATAAAATGTTGGCGACCATCTGACGAATGTGGGTTCAAATATCATTCGGAAAAAGTAACAAGGTAAAGCGCGGCGTTCAGTTACGCCACTCAATACGCAATGTTTTAAAAATTGAGCAGAAAAAGTTATATAATAGCTTTTTATATAATAAATTAATCACTTACTACTCAGCTTCACGCTGTACCCCGCACATGGCAGGGTAGGCAGAGGGAACTTGGGAACCTAGTGTTAAGTTACCCCGTTCCACTTCCATTTCCCACTTTCCGCGCAATTTGAGGCATTGCGTGTTGTGCCGCGCCGCGCTTTGCCTTTATATCATTGCAATGAAATGATGATATTAAATATTTAACTTGACAATATTAAATACTTCGTTTCCTCGAGTAGGAAACGAATCCACAACCTATCGTTTCAACCTATAGTCACTACTATATCAAAATATTTGAGAACGTCGAAAGAAGAAAAATATTTTCATTTTCCCGCTTTGGTGATAAGTGCGGCGTTGAGTTCCACCACTCAATACGCAATTATTTAAAAAATTAAGCCGAAAGTGGAGAAAGGAGTGTTATAACACCAACAGACACGCAAATTCAAGAAGGACCAAACCAAAAAGGTTAACATTTCACTTTCAAACTACTACTACAGTATAGAATATTTATATATAAGCAAAAACACTTTTTTTTTATTATACGCCTAAAATTTAACTTTGTACGCTGAAACGTAAGACGGAAGTAAACACCGCGCTTTCTCTTGTTACCAGAGCGAGATAAATAAGAAAAATATTCCTTTTATTATTATTTAATTTATTATCAGCTTCGCGTGTATTCCGCACATGATAGGCAGAAGGAACTTAAAAACCTTGTGTTAAGGCACTTCGTTTCGTTCCATACTTTCTGCTGAATTTAAGGCATTATGAGTAGCGGAGTTAAACGCCGCGTTTCGCCTTGATACAAAGACGAAGATAATAAAAAAATGAAAACATTAAATATTTCATTTCCCCGCGTTGGGATGAAACCCACACCCTTGTTCCCCTAAACCACGACAAATCTCAAAAATCATACCAACGAATGAAAATCGAAGTTATAAACGTCGAAGCTACAATCAGTCACAAATACTGTAGTACCTCTGCCTTATATAATGCTTCTGCCTAATATATATACCACATATGTATACGTATATGTATGTATGTAAGCTCATCTCGTAGGAACCATTAATTTCCGGTAGCGTAACGAGATCCTGGAAGTCAATCTTTGATGTGATATGCGCTTGATAGGGAGAAGCTCAACTGATTTGGAAAGGAAAGTTATGTTTTAAGTCTAAAGTGAGTATGTACGTATGTACATATGTTGTTAATATGATTTTACATTTAGAGAAGAATGTAATATATCGTAGTATATAGTATTTTTGAGGCCTGTCGTGGCGCAGCGGCGCAAGCGTGTGACTGTAAATAACAGGTTGTGGGTTCGATCCCAACTCGAGGAAATGATATATTTATTCGACAGAAAGTGGGACACGGATGTGGAACGAAGTGTTTTAACACTAGGTTCCCAAGTTCCCTCTGCCATGTGCGGGATACAGCGTGAAACTGAGTGAATATTATAAAATATCTAATTTAAGACCTGTCTTAGTGAGGAGCTACAGAGTTTGACTTTAATGGTAGTAGATTCGATTCCACATGATAATAAATAACGTGTTAAATGGCGAAACTTAATTTCGCCATTTAACACGTAATCCCAAAAAATGGAGGGCTTGTTGGGTACCGTTCCGTTCCCACCAAAACACTTCCGTTACCCACTTGAAGATATCGTGTATTGAGCAGCAGAACTCAACGCGGCGAGTTATGTTACGCCTGCATCGCGACTGATCTCAAATAAATTAATTATATGAATTAAAAAAATATATATTATTAATTATATATCTAAGAAAAAACCAAAAAAGAAAGAAAAAACAGTTGCCAAATATAATAAAATGTCAATAAACGATAAACTTTCACCTCTAAACAAAGAACGTTAAATCCCTTCACCCAACCTGTCGGCGACACGCTTTGTTTAAAGAAAAGACTGAAAGGCAGAGACGTAATCTATCAAACGGCCTACGCTACAAAGAAATTTATTTATATATATATAATTAAAATGTATACAAAAGTACTTGAGGTCGTCGTGGTACAGTGAGAAGACGGTTGTTAGTTCAATTCTCATTCGGGGGAAATATTACCGCAGCGCGGCGTTGGGTTCCGCCGTTTAACTTGCCTATGTGTCTTAACACTAAACTCGCAAAGTGTCTGATGGTTATAAAAGTTATCTAATACTTTTAAATTGTGCCACAGTGGCACAACTGTCTGACTGTAAAAACACGACCATTGCCGGTTCGACTCCCGCTCAGGGAAATTAAATATTTCATATTATGATGTCCTCATTCTGGTAACGAGGCAATGTGCAGCGTTGGGTTCCTCCATTTAATACGCAATACCACGAAAGCAAGGAAGCAGCAGGAAGTATAGATAATTAAAGTCATAAGGCAGAGAGAACCTGGAAAGCTAGTGTTAAGACACTCCGTTCCACCTCCGTTCCCCACGTTCTGCCGAATTTGAGGCGTGGCGTGTTGAGTGGCGGAACTCAACGCCGCGTTCGCCTTGTACCAGAAGTGCAAAGAAATGAAAACATTAAATATTTCATTTCCTCGAGTGGGCCTTTGAACAGAATAATATATTAATAATTAATATTTATTTATATATAAAATAATAAGTAAAAAGTACAGCGCACCTCACTCGACCCGGACTTGTATGGAGTGGCACTCGAAACACTCAACCTTCTGGGTTAACGAAGCGTTAAAGAGATCATACTTTGAGAATTTACCTACAGACGTTACAATAACACATAATATTAGTTAATTTTCTATATATTTTTTAATTTATTTATATAGAAAATAAAGAGTTCGGGCGCCAATACGCAACGGTACAGTATGTGACTCTGTTTTCACGTTTATTTCATTCGTTCGTTCCAGCTAAACAGCGCGCGGTGTTGAACTCCGCTCTCTATCCCAATCATCAGATGGACTGTGAAAAAGGTCTTAACACTAGGTCCCCATTGTCAACAAAATTGAATTGAAAAACTAATTATAAGCTTTTCTACACTACTTTCGTGAACATAATTATTTTATCTACATTTTTCCTATTCTTTTACCCAACAAATATTCATTAATAGTACAAAAAAAAACTTTTATAGAGCTTTTGTGTTCGAAGAAAGCTCGTTTAAATCGCTACCATTGCATTGCCAGAATCTGGTGCCAAGCAGTTTGCATATAAAAGAAGATATTCGTAGAGCACAGTAAAATAATCAGCAAAAGTTTAATTAAAAACAATGGTCGCTGTCGCAGAATCTGAAAGAAGCAATGAGAGAATCGTGCGTAACCCAACGCCGTTTATTGTTTTAACTAACCCGGGATCTACCACCTATTTACAGACATTAGCTTGCTAATAAGCTGAACAGTACGCCGCGCGTTAACCATAATCGGTAATCTATCAAAGCTCTCAATATTAGCACTTAAGTTTCATATAGGTTCACACTGTATTTTACTTTTAAGTAGGTAATTTTTGTCATTTTGCATTTTAACTATTAATATTTAATGCTGATTTTATCCTCGTATATGTAAGGCCTGTCGTGGTACAGTGGCACAAGTGTGTGACTGTAAACTCAACACGTTTTGGGTTTCATACCCATTCGAGGAAATTAATTTTTATTTAAAATTTTCAATTTAAATATTTATTTTTTTCAATATCTAGGCAAAGCGCGGCGTTCAGCTCCGTCACTTAATACGCCATGCCACAATTTTAGCGAAAAGTAGGGAACGGTACGGTGTGTTTTAACACTAGGTACCCAAATTCCCTCTGCCTTCCCTACCTTGTGCGGGATACAGCGTGAAGCTAATTAATTTTGTATCTATAATCACCAGATTGGCGAAATGAAACTAAAATAACCCAACTGAGAATCGAAGCCACAACCTTCGCGCTCTACACAACGGCCTCGTTTCATTATAAGGAAACACAAACAAAATAACCTTTCGTAATGAAAACCTAACCAAATTTTCATTTTCATCAGAGAACAAGATGAAATGAAATATTGTAATAGCTAACGGGCCTTGAAAGTCTGGAGCCGAATTAAATACCAATATAAATTGTAAGCTTCCATACAAATTGTACTTGTAACAAGGTTACTGCCGTCATAGCTTTATGTCGTATCCTGTAAAAAGCTGAGTAGGCAGAAGGGCAAATCTAGACATCTAGTGTTAAAATACGTTTTTTTTAGTTTTACACAAAAAACAGCATTGTGTGTTGATTGACAGAACTCAACGCCACTTCGTGACAAACAAATAAAAAAACATAGAATATTTCATTTAAAATTTACAAACAAGGCAAAGCGCGGCGTTGAGATCCGCCACTAAACAAGCAATGCCTCAAATCGCGTCTGAAAGTAGGAAAAGGAGCGAAGTGTCTTAACACTAGGTTCCGAAGTTCCCTCTGCCTACCCTGCCATGTGCGGGATACAGCGCAAAGAGAGTGATTAAAATTTTATTGGCTCAAGTGGGAATTGAACCCATAGCCATTTAATTTACTGTCTAACACTTGCGCCTATATGCCACGATCGCATAATTTCACATACACTTAAGAAATAAGACAGAATAACAAAGTGACTCAACACTACATTATTTCCTGCTACCCTCATTTACGAGAAAAAGCCTATATCTCATACATACATACATACATACATACACATATAAATATTAAATAACATTTATTCAGCTAGCAACACTAGAAGCAATAAAAACATTTCATGGCAAGCATTAAAACAGTGGCGAAAGTAAACGCCCCCGAATAATCAATACGAGGCCGGCCCGCGCAGGTACGCCGCCTACCTCACCCCCGGGCACAGAGTATGGGGACCGGAGAACTGAATGGGAATTTATTATAAATTATAATTTTACATTAACCAATTTCTAAAAAAGAAGTATGAAGTCAATTTTAATTAAATATATAGTTAGTAGTAATTTAATTAATACGAATATGGAAAAAAAGGCGAAAGAAGTAAGCTTCACTAGGAATGACTTATGAAATTTAAAAAAAAAATCGGTCAAGTGCGAGTCTGAGACTTTTGTACTAATTACACAAATATATATCAACAAGAAGTATTTGTCGGTAGATAACAATTAACGTAAGTTTGCAGGCGTAAGCAATAATTTTATGTGAAATTAAGTAAAATTGAAAATTTGTAGGTCACAAAGTTGTTATCATGAGAATATATGACGAATCATAATCGGCCAAATCCAAATTAGCCAATTGCTAAGAGAGAGAAATAGAGAGATGAGAGACAAAACGTTATGAGTGGAATGTTTCAGCTTAACTACACAATTTCCTTTCCCACTCTCTAAGAAGACTTCATATAAGCATACAGAAAAAAATAATGTTTTCTAGGCAAAAAATATACCCATACTTAAGAAAAACATAAAGCCTCTCGTGGCTTAGGAGTTTAAGCTCGCGATTGTAACTACGACTGGCTGTGAGTTTGATCCCCTTTGGAATAAACAAAAAAATTCACTTCTTCGCTCTGGTAACAAGACTTAGCGCGGCGTTGTATTCCGCCACTCAACACGCAGTAAATCAAATGCGGTTGAAAATGGGGAACGTTACAGTGTCTTAGAACAATAGGTTCCCATGTTCCCTCAACATATACATAATATAGCGTGAAGCGGAAAAAAAAACTTACAAACATATCTTAGATAGGCCAAGGCCATATAAATGGCACATCTGTTTCATACAAATTATACTCTATGATAACAGCATCCAGTCAGCGCGTTGTCTAAACCGATTGATGCAACCGAGGTCTGTCCGTGAAATGAAATTTGCGAGTTCTGCACGCTATATAGAGATCAATGTGTTAATATATGGACATTATATACCCGTATGTAGAATTGTTTGTATGTATATTATATTTATTTAGGAACATCAACAGACACTGTAGGTTAAGAAGTGGAACGGAGTGGTCTTGACACTAGGTTCCCGAGTTCCCTATGCCTACCCTGCCATCTGCGGGATACAGCGTGAAGCTGAGTATTAACAAACACAAAACCGTTACATGTTTTTCCTATTCCAGGCAATCACAATATATTATAGATTGAAAATTAAAAATAAAATTGATTTACCAATTAAAACTGACATACAGTAAAAAGTCATAGAAAAATGTTAAATTATAAATATAAACAATATTAAATAAAAAAAAAAATAACATTAAATATTAATATATAAATACAAAATTGAGCTGCAGTTTTGCTCTTTGTACGCATTGCTTTGCCAATTAAGCGGAAAGTGGGAAGCAGAGTGTTTTGATCGTAGGTTCTCAAGTTTCCTCAAAACTAAATTGCAGGCCGTACGAGGCAGGGTAGGCAGAGGGAACCCGGGAACCTAGTGTTAAGACACTCCATTCCACTTCCGTTCCCCACTTTCCGCCGAATTTGCATTGCATATTGAGGGGCAAAACCCAACGCGCCGCTTTGCCTTATTGCCAGAGCGAAGAAATGAAACATTAAATATTCAAATTGAAAATATTAAATATTTCATTTCCACGACTGGGGATCGAACCCAGAACCTGTCGGTTACAGTCACACGCTTGTGCCGCAGCGCCACGACAGGCCTCTAAATATTATATTTATGCTATTTTCCTAGACCGCATAGTCCATTGGTAAGTTCATAAAACCAATATGTATACACTCTAGATACATATTCTGATTAGATCTGCATACAATGTTAGAATTTGTATAGAAAATCGATGTATTACCATATTTATGGGAAAACGATTTCAATATGTTAAAATAGTTTATTTCAAGAGATACTCTCACAAAGCAAGTGACAGTGATGATATTAAATTCACGATTTGGATACGTTGACTGTAGAATGGCGGAGCTCAACGCCGAACTTCGTATTGTTCAATGATTATATATATATATATATATATATATATATATATATATATATATATATATATATATATATATATATATATATATATATATATATATATATATATATATATATATATATAATTATATATATACGAGTAGTTTTAACATTACTCACTCAGCTTCACGCTGTATCCCGCACATGGCAGGGTATGCAGAGGGACCTTGGGAATCTAGTGTTAAGACACTCCGTTCCACATCCGTCGTCCACTGAATTTGAAGCATTGCGTATTAAGTGGCGGAATTCAACGCCGCGTTTTGCCTTGTACCAGAGCGAAAAGATGAAAACATCAAATATTTAAATCGAAAATATTAACGTGGGGATCGAACCCACAACTTATCAGCTACAGTCACACGCTTGTGCCGATGCACCACGACAGGCCTCAAATATATATATGTATATATTACAATTGTAACGGATATGTCCGTACAATAAAAAATATCATTCATCATTTAATAACTTTATGAAAAGATTAATAAAAATAAAAAGTTTACTTTTGTCTTCTCTGCGTTTGTTTAAGTTAATCTCAGAAACGGCTGAAACGATTTAATTGCAGTTTTCACCACAGTAATTTTGCAAGGTTCTCAACATTTGTAGTGTACGCTTCTCTTTAATTCGTTCATATACACAAATATAGATATGTCCTTTTTAAATACGTTCAGCTTCACCTGCACATGGCAGTGTCGGCAGAGGGAACTTGGGAACCTAGGGTTAAGACACTCCGTGCCACTTCCATTCCCCACTTTCCCGCGAATTTGAGGCATAGCGTGTTGAGTGGCGGAACTCAACGCCGCGTTTTGCCTTGTATCAGAGCGAAGAAATGAAAACATTAAATATTTAAATTGAAAATATTAAATATTTCATTTCCTCGAGTGGGGATGGAACCTAGAACCTGTCCGTTACAGTCACATGCTTGTGCCGCTGCGCCACGACAGGCTTTTTTTTAAATAAGTTATTTACCAAAATTTTAAAGCGCGGCGTTGAGTTCCGCCACTCAACACGCAATGCCTCAAATTCGGCGGAAAGTGAGGAACGGAAGTGGAACGGAGTGTCATAACACTAGGTTTCACTTTCGTTCCCTCTGCCTACCCTGCCTAGTGCGGGATACAGCGTGAAGCTAAAAAAAACAAAAAAAGGAAATTTACCAAAATTGCTCAGAAAATTGTAA
Source organism: Eueides isabella (assembly GCA_019049475.1). Taxonomy (NCBI): domain Eukaryota; kingdom Metazoa; phylum Arthropoda; class Insecta; order Lepidoptera; family Nymphalidae; genus Eueides; species Eueides isabella. The sequence goes on along the minus strand of CM032389.1, from coordinate 1,751,971 downwards.
AATTCGCTACTGAAGTATTACATCACTTACTAACAAAAGTATTGGACTTAGAAAGTAACATAATAAAGGTAAGTACTAACGGAGATTTTCTTCAAATGTTCATAGTAAGGACAGAAAAAGGTCATTTTTACATAAGGCTCCACGCAAACAAAGTCGCAGGCAACGGATAGTCTAACTATAAACGATCGATCCATAATTACACTATCGTTGGATCGGAAAATTGTACAGATGTTGCTGTATAACGACGCCTCACGGCCGATAGAGACATCTAACAGATCTGTTATTTGGTTGGTTAGACAACTATTGCCTATTAGGAAAATAAAATATATACCTACTCAGCTTCACGCTGTATCCCACACATCACTGGGTAGGCATAGGGAACTTGGGAACCTAGTGTCAAGACACTCCGTTCCACTACCTTTCCCCACTTTATGCCGAATTTGGGGCATTGCGTGTTGAGTGGCGGGACTCAACGCCGCGTTTTGCCTTTTTGCTAGAGCGAAGAAATGAAAACATAGAATATTTCACTTCTTCTAAAGGGAATCGAATCCACAACCTGTCGATTACAGGCACATCCGTGTGCCGCTGCGCCACGACAGGCCTCATAATTATAAATATATATCTACACCGTCTCTTTATAACTGAGGCTTATCGTTGCCGTAGTGGCACAAACTTATTAGTGTAAACGATAGGTTGGGGTTTCGATCATCACTTGAGGAAATGACATATTTTAATATTTTAGTATATAATATTTTGATTTTCTACGCTTTGTACATCGAGAATTTGCGAGCGAAGTGAGGAACGGAAGTGGAGGAGTGTCTTAACAATAGGTTCCCAGGTTCCCTCTGTATACCATGCCATATGCAGGATACAGCATGAAGCTTGTAAGTACTAAGTTATGATATGATAATTTGAATAGTTTTGGATCGATTGTAGCTTCAAATATGTGGGTAACTGCCTTCCGGTGCCGGTGGTAATTTTATATTCATTCAGTTGCGTAAATCAATTTGAATAACGAATATTTTTTATTTAAATTTCAGATATTTACAATGTACAACCCAATTTGCAATGACATTGATTGGCCAATGATCGGCATCGACAGTTCGGTGGAAAATGGGGAACGAAAGTGTATTAACGGGAACAGAGTGTCTAAGCATGAAATGCTTCACGTTTCGTGAATTGGACGGCCCATTTATAAGTATTAAAATATAATTATAAATATGTAAACAAATACTAAAGACAATGCAGAATATGTATAGCAGTAACTTTAGTAAATCGGTGGTAAATTGTTCGACGTTGAAAAGATGAAGCAAGTAGTGTTTTTTTTCTATAGATTCACGCTATATGCCCCTATTATGCCCCAATATGGCACCGTAAGCAGAGGGAACTTGGGAAATCAGTGGCAAAACACAATTTTCCGCCGAATTTCGGGCATTATGTGTTGAGCAGCAGAACTCAACGCCACGCTTTGCCTTGTTACCAAAACAAAAAAAAATTATTTTATTGAGCGGGGATCGAACTCACAACCATCGCCCTTATACTCGCAGGCTTGTGCCACTGCGCCACGACAGGCCTCAAGTATAAAATTGTTATTTTTTAGTTTATATACATTTAAAGGAACTAAAACAAAATTTTAATACAGTACGTACATTAAAATTTATCTACGAAGTAAACTGCATTCCACATTCATACCAACTTGCGTCCGCGGACCAACTTTATTGAATTATGTTACTTATACATTGTACAAACTTTTCAATGAACGACTTTCCTGAACATATCTATTGTACAATATATTTGTGCAATATATACAGACGCAGCAGATTAGATCTATTTTTATCGCAATGGTCGTACGTTTGATTCTCAGTCGTGGCAAATTAGTGCAATTCCTTTCCTTGGGGAATGGAATATCTTAACACTCTGTAACCCTTTAGCGGGATATGCGGGATACAGCGTGAAAGCTATAGAAAAAGCTGAAATGAAAATCATACATCATCACTAGCAAAGAAATAAATAACATGAGTCAGCGTTCCGTTATTAATTCTTATATCCTTTGATGTGATACTTCTTCTATCTAAGCTTTTATTAAAGCAATCTTAACTATAAAAGCTTTATGATTGTTAGTTTAGATATTAATAACTTGATCATAATTATCATCATAATCAGCTTTACACCACACATGGCCGGATAGGCAGAGGGAACCTGGGAACCTTGTGACACTTTGTTTTGTTTCCCGCTTTTAACCAAATTGCGTGTTGAGTGGCCGAACTTAACATTTTTAATTAAAAAGTTTTAACAAAAAGTTGATGACTTTTTTTATCATCTACATCTTTTGATGCTTTTATAATATTTAACAAACCTGACTACATATATTTATCAATACATAAAAACGTTTCCATTTTGTTAGCGTCACGCTGTATCCCACATATGAAACAGATGGTTCCTTTTCTGATTCATATATCTAGTGTTGAGAGATTGCATTTCTAATTTTCCACAGTTTTTTTTTTCAATTTGAATAGCAGAGCTCAACGCCGTACTTTATTACATAACTGATATGGTGTAAAAAAAATTGTGTGTAATTTTGAGTTTATAGTAAAAAAGATTTCGTCGTCCGATATTTTTATTATTATTTAGATATACTCGCACGTTAACATAAAACAAAATACCAAAATTTAATTTCGTACAGAAGTGACGCAGCGGCACAAGCGTGTGACTGTAACCGACAGGTTCTGGGTTCGATCCCCAGTCGAGGAAATGAAATATTTAATATTTTCAATTTAAATATTTAAATGATGAAAGAAATGAAACATTAAAAATTCAATGTTTCATTTCTTCGCTCTGGTAATAAGGCAAAGTGAGCTGTGAGTTCCGCCACTCAAAACGCAATGCATCAAATTCGGCGGAAAGTGGGGAACGGAAAGTGTCTTAACACTAGGTTTCCGGGTTCCCTCTGGCCTACCCTGCCTCGTGCGGAAGACAGCGTGAAGCTAAAAAAAAAACATCTAAATTTAATTCCATAAATTAAACGGAACCCTAAAAAGTCGCCTTAAACTGCTATAAATCGAATCCAATCCAAAGTAATATTAATCAAAGCTCACCCTTGTTCTTGACCTTGGGTCAAATATAAAATGTAATAACGACTATTGGATAGTCCGCTTTGGGGAGAGCAAATTGGATATCTATTATCTTCTAAAATTTTTAGTAAGGCTTTTCTAGCTCAATACAATAGCAAAGGTACCTATGCATATTCGTTTCCCACTTATGATAAGTTTTACAAACTTTTATCTAACTTGCCGTGTTAATCACTCTCTTTCACTCTCACTCACCTTCACGCTGTACCCCGCATATGACAAGATAGGGTTTGATTGAATTTACTCCATTTAACATATACAAATTAATACGGCCTTGAGTCTTGTAGTGGCGCAGAGCACCAGCGTGTGACTGCAAATGTGACTGGTTGTATGATGCATGGCGACTCGAGGCAATGAAATTTTTAATATTATCGTTGTAAATTTCTAAGCTCTGGTAACAAGACAAAGCGCGGCGTTAAGCTTCGCCATTCAAACAAGATGTGACTGTATCCACAACATATATAACTTATATATGTGACCCACACCCACCTAACTTATGTATGTGTATATACACATATATAAGTTAGGTTGTGGGTCCTTACTTAAAGAAGTGAACATTTTTCGCTTTGGTATTAAGGCTAAGCGCGGCGTTGAGTACCGCCAACGGTGTATCTTAACACCAGTTTTCAAATTTGCGTGTTGAGTAACAGAACTCAACGTCACATTTTCACATCCAAACTAACAATTCCAAAAAAAAAAACTTTAATTCCAAAAAAAAAAAAGGAACCTAACCTAACCTAACCTTTCAATAAAATACAACACAATACATTACAATAAATTATACAACAAAATGTATTACACGAACTCAAATATAATCCCAACTCCGGGATTATAAATACCGTGGCTCCTCCCTTTCCTTAGCGAATCCCGCGGGACGTCGAGCCCCGCTAGCAATTTCGACGAACTATCCCGCATTAATCCCCCCACGGGATAGGCCAAGATATTTTTATTATTCTGGGATGAAACAATTGATCTTGTGGCGCTATTTAGGTAGCAGTCGGTATTTAAGTATCCTATTAGTTTGAAGCCATTTTCTTGTATGTTATATATTAAAATTAGGAAGTATGTTAATTTATATATATTTTTTTTTAGCTTCACGTTGTATCCCGCACTAAGCAGGGTAGACAGAGAGGACCCGAGAACCTAGTGTTAAGATACTCCGTTTTACTTCCGTTTCCCACTTTCCGCCGAATTTGAGGCATTGCGTGTTGAGTGGCGAAACTCAACGCCGCGCTTTTCCTTATTACATTTATATATACTAATTTATATATACTAGCGACTTCGCCCGCGCAAGTCCTTTTTTGTTCTAATAATATTATCACTTTTCAAGATAATATTTATACATAGAAAACTAAACTTCAGCTAAATCAAAAAAAAATAACAGTAATTTTATCAAACTAAATGTGATTCGCTCTCCGGGAATCGAACGTCCACTCTTTCTTTAATGAAACCACCAATTGAACACATATAATATATATTTTTTTAATATCATTAACATCTTTTATTTTTCCCCTTTTATCGCAATGTTCCGAACATGACAGGGTTGGCAGAGGAACCTTGGGAACCTAATTGAAACTTCGTTCAGACTATTTACCTATACGATAGTAAATAATAAGCATGCGTGAAACATAATTATATTTACAAGTCAAGGATTTTTGATAACTTTTTGATCACTTGAAATATTGCTGAATTCAGATCAGATCCAGAGGGAACTTAGAAATCGAGTGTTAGGACACTCCATTCCCCATTACTCGATGAAATTGAGACATAGTGTGGTGAATAGCGGAAATTAACGCCTCGTTTTGCCTTCTTCCCAGAATAAAGAAATTGAAATATCAAATATTTAATTTCATCAAGTGAGGATCAAACTCACAACCAATGACGTCTACAGTAAGCTTATAATAAGAAAAAAAAATAGTTTTTGTAATATTATAACTATTTCAATGGAAACGACTTCAATATACATATATGTATATTTCCTCGCTCTGGTCACAAGGGCTGAAGCACGCGTTGGACGAAATTATATTAAAAGTCGAGAAATTTTGGGAACTTTTCGATCGTTTCGAAAGGAACCCAACGCATTACCATATAAATGTGGTGTTGACGCTAAAATATGACGGCGACGCTCATTTTTAACTCTACCTGGGAACTGAAGATCTTGCACGTGATACAAATACAATATTTTTCTCTAATATTTCTTACATTGTTTAACTGCATACTGTATCTTGCACATGGCAGAGTAGGTACAGGGAGCTGACTGGGAACCAAGCGTTAAGACACTTCATTTCGTTGCCCACTTTCTGCCGAATTTGAGTGCGTGATGAGTAGCGGAACTCAACGCCGCGTTTTATTTTGTTATCTGAGCGAAGAAAATGAAAATATTACATATTTTATTTTCTCGTCAGGTGACCGAACCCACGACGGTTCTCAATTAATTATCAAATATTATATAACGAAAATGTATGCTTTTAATGAGGACCGCCTGATTATCGAGACATTACGCGTCAAATAACGGCACTAAACGCCGCGTTTTATCTTTTTATTAGAGATTGCATTCACAAATGTTGCCTTTACATTCAGACACAGTTCCATAAAAACTTCAAGTGTTTTAACTTGATAAGAATTAATTTAGGAGCGTTCTTGGAGAACGATTTTTTGGATTTTTTTATGGATAAAACATGGCAAACGAGCGTACGGGTCACCTGGTGGTAAGTGATCACCGTCGCCCACGGCCCCGTGTAACTCCAGAGGAGCTACAGAAACGTTGCCGGTCTTTAAGGTGGATGGACACCGGGGCCCGGTATTACTCAATGCGAAACGTATTGACCGAAGCCACTACTTTTTACGCCGGCTTTAAATGCCGGGGGTGGTAACAATCCGGTCGAGTCGGTCCATGTTTGTTGCCATTGCTGACAACATGACTCTCTTACACATACTTTAGTCGCCTCTTACGACACCATCAGTACCAGGGTGATTCTATCCTAAGCCGGAATCACACGACAAAAAGGTTCCATTCGCCTTCCTAGTTTTATACATCGTGAAACTGAAAAATGAGACAGTAAATAACTAGCAATTTTACTTGTATTTCAAATAAAATGTAAAGGCATTCCATATAGAAAAATCTACAAACATATACTGAGGAAAAGCTTACTCAGTACATAGTTTCTAGAAGCGCACGCTCGTACATTACTTTTATTAGCTCCTTTGCAAAGTGGACGAGAGGGTATGTATGCACTTGAACGGTATGTACATTTTATTTATAGTTTAAAATGTTTTCTAAATACGTGCTGATATTTTACTTCTTTAGCTTCACGCCAAATCCCGCGTGTAGCATGCGGGATTCAGCGTGAAAGTGTGATAAGAAGAGTAATGTTAAAACACCACGTTGTCCATTTTCTGTCTTCTTTTTCAGACATTTCATATTTAGTAAGCGGAGGTTATCTCAGTTCAGTTCAGCATCAAATTCCAAATAAGTCGTTAGATTTATATTGTATTACAATATAAAAAAAAAATAGAAAAAACGTTCGTTAAAAACGTAATTGACCCAGAACGGATTATAACTTGAGGCTGAAAGTATAAAAAAAAACTAAAGGGCGTAAAGTTTATGAGGAAAATATTAACATAACTCAGACAAGACGGAGCGCGGTGCTTAATTCCGAATTTTAAGTATATATGTAACTAAATTGTCGTGACTGTAACCGACAGGTTCTGGGTTCGATCCCCAGTCGAGGAAATGAAATATTTAATATTTTCAATTTAAATATTTAATGTTTCATTTCTTCGCTCTGGTAATAAGGCAAAGCGCGGCGTTGAATTCCGCCACTCAACACGCAATGCCTCAAATTCGGCGGAAAGTGGGAAACGGAAATGGAACGGAGTGTCTTAACACTAGGTTCCCGGGTTCCCTCTGCCTACCCTGCCTCGTGCGGGATACAGCGTGAAGCTATATGTAACTAAATGAAGAAACGAATATACAATCAAAATACTAGGCTAATCTCGAATTAAAAGGAACATGACCGTATCAAGATAAAAAAAATACCGCAAATTTAAAGAAAATATGTAAATAAACATAAAAACAAACACAACCGACGAAAAATTTGCAAATCTATATAAAAATCTTGCCTTTTTAACAGAAAAAATCCTTAGTAAGCCCCATTTTCCCGTACAAAATAAAGTGATACGGCTCCGTAACGCTGCTTACTTACCTGTAACAAAAAGAAAATTATTCAATACAACAATATTGCTTATTTTTCATATAAAAATGAATATTCTTATTTAAAAGCTAAAACTGAGGTCTGTCACGGCGCAGCGGCACAAGCGTATGACCGTGAGCGTGACAGGTTGTGGGTTTGATCCACACTCGAGCAAATGATATATTTCCAAAATTTCTAATGAAATATTTAGTGTTTCCCTTTGTTTACTCTGGTAGCAAGACACAGCACAGCGTTAACTTCCACTCAACACGCAGTGGCAACCGAAACTGAGTGTCTTACCAATACGTTCCTGAGTTCCTTCTAACATGAAACATGAACATCTGATGTAATTAAAATAAAACCAGAGCAAGTACATATATTAGTAGTTTTTATTTGCAAACTTGTGCCCCTCCGCCAAGGCAAACTAAAATATCTTATTATATATATATATATATATATATATATATATATATATATATATATATATATATATATATATATATATATATATATATATATATATATATATATATATATATATATATATATATATATATATATATATATATATATATATATATATATATATATATATATATATATATATATATATATATATATATATATATATATATATATATATTTAACACATCAAATTATATAAAAAACATACCAAAATCCTTCAAAGACATAAATAATTAGCCAATTCCAAATCAAAAACAAAGTCACTTAAATAAAGGGACCCGAATCAAGATAACAACGAAGAATGCTTAGTCGCCGGTAAAACTATGTTAGTTGTAAGATACGCCGAATATAGCGTAAACGATAAGGGTCTACTATTTTTCCGTACAAAATTGTATTAAGAAAAGGTAAATTTGAGACCTCTCGTGGCATAAGGTTACAAGTCTGCGACTATATGTGATAGGTCGTGCTTTCGATCCCCACTCGATGAATATTTTTTTATTTTTAATTTTTTTCGCTCTGGTAAATGCTAGGTTTTACATTCGGTGTTGGCCTGTAGAACAGGCAAGAATGGGAACGTATATTATCATTAAGTATTCAGGTACAAGGCAAAATACGGCGTTGAGCTCCACCACTCAACACGCTATGCCTCAAAATTCGGCAGAAAGTGGAGAACGGAAGTAGAACGGAGTGTTTTTTAACACTAGGTTCCCAAGTTCCCTCCGCTTACCCTGCCATGTGCGGGATACAGTGTGAAGCTAAGTGAGTGAGTAAGTATTCAGGTTCCCTTTATTTTTCCTGCCATGTGGGGTAACGCGCGGCGTAAGGCTAATAAATATTTTTTTTCATGCATTTTAGATATAGAACACCGTGAATAATTTTCATTTTATCATCCGGTGAGTCAAACTACCGCGTTAAGTTCCGCCATTTAATATTATATACAGACAATTCCACTTATTACATGTTAAATAGCGGAGCTCAACGCCGCTCTAGTTATTTATCACAGCAGAGAAACACGAAAAAAAAATTTTCAAGTGGAAATTGAACCCGCAACTTAGTATTACATAACAAACTTTTAATTTTAACATACACATCTAAAAAATAGTTAAATACGACTTTTGGTAAGATCCACGCAAAGGGTTTCGTTTTTCGGTATATAATTAATTTTCCATTCAGCATAATGTATAGCACTGGATCTTGAAAAGCTTATTTTTTGTAACAAAAGTGTTAAGTTTTCATGTTTTGCTTTGGGCGTGTTTTAATAAAAAAAATCTACTTTCATTCCCTTAAATCTTTAGTCTATGGTCCTTAATTTTCTTAAAGTACAGTGTACGTAATTACAAATCACATTGGCACGATCGCACTGTGAGATACGTTCTATATGCATAGTCGTAAGTTCGATTTCATATAGAAAGGATTTAGCATTATAGCAGTCGCCCCACAATTCGCCAAATTTAAGTAAATGCGTGTTGAGTGGCGGAGTTAAACGCCGCGCTTTCCCTTGTTACCAGAGCGAATTAACGAAAAAAATCATTTTCTTGAATAGGATCGAATCCACAACCTGTCAAATAATATAACATTGATTAGTAGTCGTTCGCCGTCTTCAACAAAGAGCTCGTTTGTCAAATTTTATGGGTCGGTCACTGGGTCAATCCGATATCGTTATTGATGACCAAAGATCCCAGAGCTTATTGAGTTATCACGCTGTTTCCCGCACATGGGCAGAGGGAATATGGGAACCTAGTGTTAAGTCACTTTCCTTTGGGTGTTGAGTGGCGGAACTCAACGCCGTGTTAGCTTCTGCGTCAAGACAGATTTTTTATGTTAGGCTTATTGAGAACGAGCCCAAGCATGTCATTGTAAGTGCCATAGGTTATGTATTCAATCCCCACTCGAGGAAATGAAATATCTTATTATTTTATTTCTTCGCTTTAACAAGGCAAACGCGGTGTTGAGTTCCGCCACTCAACACAATACGCAATACTTCAAAATCGGCAGAAAATGGGGTACAAAAGGGAGTGCCTTAACACTAAGTTCTCAGGTTCCCTCTGCCTACCCTGCCATGTTCGGGATACAGCGTGAACCTGAATTGAATCAGGGATGATTATGATCTTAGAGATGATTCTTATTTTGATTTGACTAAATCAACGAAAACCTAGTTAAAAACTAGTAAAAGAATCCCAAGCCACCGTTAATAGCTCCGCTGCCTCCAGATTGAGTGCTCTCTCAGTACAATGAACGATAAATATAAAATTTTATAATAAAAGACCAGCAAATTGAAGGCGATTTACTGCCCTTTTATAGGCATCGTAAATTATAATCGACGGGGCTCAGATATCCGCCTTCCGAGAGGCTTAATTTTATTTAGTACGTCCACTGGTTGTGATTTTGTACAGATTGTTTGCGAAGAAAATGACATAATAACGCTTTCGCGTTTCCGAATTTGAGGCATTGCGTGTTGAGTGGCGGAACTCAACGCCGCGCTTTGCCTTATTACTAGAGCGAAGAAATGAAATATTAAATATTTAAATTGAAAATATTAAATATTTCATTTCCTCGAGTGGGGATCGAGCTCACAACCTGTCGGTTACAGTCACACGCTTGTGCCGCTGCGCCACGATAGGCCTCTTTTTAAATAATTATAAGTGCAATCAAAGCTAGTAAATAATATTAGGGATATTCTTAATTATTTTCATGTGTCTTCACTAAGGAACCTGGGAACCTAGTGTCAAGACATCCCTTTTCCAATAAAACATTTCCATTATTTTCCACTTTCCGCCAATTTTTTCCGGTATTGCCTGTTGAATAGCAAATTTCCATTTCCTGGAACGAGAATCGAACCCACGACCTATCACAATCGCCTCAATCACCGCACTTTTAATTCAAATCGATACCATACAGATAACATACCACAATAATTATATGTTTTTAAAAGAACAAACTAACCAACCTTGTTATCAGATACACATTGATCGTTTTATAATGGTCGAGCGTGACTACTTTTATAGTCATTAAGTAGAAATTAACTATAAACTTTTATCTTTACGTTTTATTGTAGTGTACATTAAAAAGGGGTAAATCACGTTATTTTTAACATTTGAACAATTATTTCACATTAAAAAATTGTAAAATATTTTAATTAAAGGTATAAAAATTTTAACAAAGCATGAATTCTTTCTTCTTTCTCTTGTCCAAGAGGTGCGAATTCAATTCCTGCTAGACTGGACAAGGTAATGTGAGCCTCTGAAATTATCAAATTCCAGAGGCTGAGATTAAAGACGTTTTTTTTTCATTAATCGAAAAAAAAAATCTAGCCTTAATGGTAAACTTGACTTTGTCGTTTTACAAAAAACAATTAAAATGTATTAAATAATAATTCCCGTAAGAACGTATGGCTTAGTTGGTCAGAGCGTTGAGACGATTTCCAAGAGGCGCGGGTTCAAATCCTGCTACGTTAAAAAAATTTATACGCTTTTTAAATTTAAATTTACTAATAATTTCCCTTCCCCTAAGTGGAACCTAACAGAATATTATCAAGAGAAAACGTTAAATCCTATCATCTAGGAGGAGGCAGAGGGAACTTGGGAACCTAGTGTTGATAGTATAATTTCCAATTATCTCAACCTACTTATATTATTAAGCAATAATGAGTATAAGCGCTTAATAGAATAAAATTACATAGCATTTTTTACATCCAGTACTAACGTTAAGAGTATTTAAGAGGATTTCAAATGACAAAATTAAATGCAATTACGCTGTAAATACCGCTTTTGCGCTTTACATTCTTTTTTTCTTTAAGTTTATTATGATGAGTTATAATATTATAATATCCTTACTTGATGCCTGTAGCAGCGCAGAAGCGCAAGTGTTAAGGCAACCGGGTGGTTGTGGGTTCGATTGCACTCGAGGAATTGAAATATCTCTAGAAAGAAGGCAAAGTGTGGCGTTGAGTTCCGCCACTTGACATGCAATGTCTTAAATTCGATAGTATTGGGAACCATGTGTACACTGGATTCCTAAGTAAGAAATATCACAATTCCTCAAAACGTAAGGAATAGAGGTCACTATAGGAACTGGTGTCTTAACATTAGCTTCGCAAGTTCCTTTAAAATACTCTGCCAGATAGATACAGCGTGAAGATAAAAGTTCGAGCAAGCGAAGCCGCGCTCACATCCGTAGTCAACAAATAAATGTAACTAAGTTAATAACGACAATTCAGCCATAATTAACATGTAGCGATAATTAATTGCTAAGGTGTTGATGACAAGATGATATATGTGTTCGCGTCATATTAGCATTGTCTCGTCATAATGTGACACTTATGGGTTTAATGACTCGTTCATAATATAATACAGAAGTATATTATTAGCGCATGGGCAAAAGCTTGTGTTTGTTATCGCAATAGGCTGTGTTCGGTTCCCACCTGAGGATATTAAATATTTAATATGCGTATCCATTTTCTCGCTTTGGTAATGAGGCAGTGCGTAGCGTTGAGTTCCGCAACTCAACATGTAATATCTAATGAGTTTCGTGGAAAGCAAGAAGTGCCTTAAGACTAGGTTTTTTGAGTTATTTTCAATGCGCTGCTTTAGATGATAAGGGGCGGCGTTAAGCTCCTCCGTTCAACACGCAATGTCTCGATAAAAACGCGGCAATGTCTTAGCACATTGTTTTAGTAATATTTACTATCGATCTATCCTGTAATACATTTATAAAAGTGAACATACTTTTTAAAAATATAAATCGCATATACAAACATTTTCTCTTATAAATTATTTCGTAGAGCACAGTAGTAGTGTAATGGATTGTAGAATGCTACAGCTGTTGGCGCTACGTCGTAGCCTGGCGTTGATCTATAGTCAATATAAATATTTCCACTTTAAAAAAATTTACTTTGTTTCTTGTAAGCTTGCCCTGTAGCGTTACATTTGTAGCTGTTTTTTGTGTGTGGTTGGTATTTATAATAAATTTTAGATATAATTTGTATATAGTATATGTACATAGCGAGCTAGGCAGAAGGAACCTGGAACCTGGGAACTTAATCTTAAGATACTAAGTTCTTATTAAGGTACTTCCGTTTCTCATATTCCGACGAATTATAGACTCATTGCGTGTTTAGTGACGGAACTCATTGACATTGCCTCTTTACTAAAGCAAGATACTTACTTACTTACTTAGCTTCACGCTATATCCCTAGCGGGGTAGGCAGAGAGAACGGAGCGCCAAACGCTACGGCAAAGAATAAAAGATAAAGAAAAAAAAAATAAAAAAAATAAAATAAAGCAAGATAATGAAGATATTAACAAAATTTCCTCGAGTGGGGATTGAACCCATATTTTTTTTAAATTATACTGTGAAACCTTAACAGTAATTACCAATGTGACAAAATTAATTTTTGTAATATGGCAAGAAAAATTATCTTCAAGAACTTCTTTATCTTGAGAAAATAACACTTCGATGACAGTGGTTTTATTGGAATTTAATGATAAGTAAATATAAACATAAATACAACTTAATTAAACTAGTATGATCATAAAATAATATCGTTAACTTTACAAGTTTATTCATTGGACCATATATAATCATATTTTCACTTTTCATATTTTACTTAAAATATCGATCTACAAGTAACAATATAGGGTAATCTATATACTTAAAATATATCAGTAACTAATAGCTTACTGGAAGTGAATGATATATTTTGAAAATCTTATAGGGTAACTTTATCAAATAAATAAAATTATTGTTTTTTTTGTTTGTACGTCTGTACGTATGCACGCGCTTATTTCAGAAATAGCTAATCAGATTTCATTCCCTCTACTGGGGATCGAACCCAGAACCTGTCG